>CAMRHE010000045.1:7078958-7722500 GCA_947044405.1 Leptodactylus fallax
TGAGTAACACAGATTATGGCTTAAAGATATATAGTCATGTACAAGGTCAGCACAGATTTCAAATATCAAGGCATCAAGGTGCTGCATATCAAAGAAACCTCAGCCAAAAATAGCTAACAATCTACTGTATATGCGAGCCTCCTGACTCTCCTGTGACATCAGATGTCATGGGAAAACTGACTGCTCATGTTTAGAGATGAGTGAACCAGTTCATAATTACCCAGGTTCATTACAAATTACAAATTTTCCAAAACTTTTACGACTGTCCAAACCTGAAATTTTAGGGGTTTGTCCCCCATGAATCGTTTTAATCTGGGGTACCTTTAGAGTATAATAATCTGAAGCCCAGGGGAGGTGCAGTTTCACCTTCCATCACCTCTACTGGGCTCCCTTGCAGCATCTGTGTTTGTTCCCGGCAAATTTCAACATCCTGGGTGATGTCAGTGGTCCCAGGGGATTGCTGAGGCTTGTGATTGGACCTCAGTGATCACATGAGATGCATCAATGTCAGGTCCCCAGAGTATAACAATAGTACTTCCAGTTTGGACCAAAAAAATTAAACTGGTGAGCTAAACTCACAAATATGAATCTCATTAGGTACACCCATATATAGTGTCATAGAATTCAGTTTAAACTTGATTTCCAGACTCTGTGATTGTTCCGCTTTTTATACTGGATATAATATAAAATTGTTAAAACTGGCCAGATAATGATAAGTAACCTTAACCAAGCTCCGCAAATCTGAACTTGTGATGTGAAATGCGAACAGGTGTCTGTGACTATATGGAAAATACCAAGATATATATTGGTTTACTAACTCATCCTGATGGCTACATCCTATGGACCATATATGCTCATGTCATATAAATATGAATATGATTGGTTGATCAGATATCATGATGGTAAGAGGCATGGCTTTATCATTTCAATAAATGATTTGTTATCTGAGTGAAAACTCTGATAACAAAGTGGAAATCATTTGGGCTTATCAAATTCTGCAGCAACAATAGTTACATTGACACACTTTTGAAAATACAAATGAGACAGCAGTGTCAGGAGTTTTCCCATTTATGGCTAGATCCATAAGATATGCAATACATGCCCCACCTCTGGGTTATAAAGTACATAAATAAAGACTACTGAAGATCCAACTACAATTTAGGTATAGTTTGATCCAATACTATGCTGCAGAGTCTGTAGCAGAGCTTATTGGCATAACAGCCAGAGTGGAGAGAGAATAACAAAAATCAGTTGTCAGTAATAAAATAACCACTTTAAAGAGGACTTTTAATGTCCTCATGAAAGTGCGGTTTTATATGCTGCTAGAAAGTCGATAGTGCGCTGAATTCCATCTGCTTTCCTGGTATGTGCCCCGGTGGAGGAGATATCGGTGCCGTTATTTTCGGAACCGACATATCCCCACTGTCAGAGGGGCGTTCCTCATAGCTCAGTGTCATCGCTGGGCTGTAAGAAACGCCCCCAGACAGTACTCGTCCATAGACTTGTACTGAGGGGGGGCATTCCTTACAGTTCAGCGTCATCACTGGGCGGTAAGGAATGCCCCCTCTGACAGTACAAGGCTATGGACGAGTACTGTCAGGAGGAGGGGGGGCGTTCCTCACAGCCCAGGGATGACGCTGAGCTATGAGGAATGCCCTTCTGACAGTGGGGAGATATTGGTGCCGAAAATAACGACACCGATATCTCCACCACAGGAGTACATGCTGGGAAAGCCAACAGTGTGCTGAATTCAGCGCACTGTCGGCTTTCTAGCGGTATATAAAACCGCACTTTCATGAAAGGTCCTCTTTAACTAAGTGGGTTAGATTTCCTAAGCCTGTCTAAGGTTCACATGTGCATTCGGGTTTCTGTTCGGGGAGTCCGCTTGGGGACCCTCCGAATAGAAACCTATACGCATAAAAAAGTGGTTTACCTGGGAAATCCGCGGACCCCATAGACTATAATTGGTTTCCGCTCGGTTTCCGCACAAAAGATGCGGAAACATGCGGAGAGGAAAGTGCTGCTTGCAGATGTTAACTTGGGCCTAATATTTAAACAATATAAACAAGGCAGGCTAAAGATGTGACAAATTTATCACAGTGCCTCATGCTTGATTATATATTTAGTCTACCTATACACCACCTTTTAATTGGCTTACATTGTGACAAAATATAGCAGCAAAATTTTGTTCAAATTTTGGAGCACACTGGTGACACTTGAAGTACAAACAGTATAATAAAAGTGGTGCACAGCATGTACACCAGCATTTTGGCACAAAACAAGACAGATTTGTGGCACATTTAACTTGCCAAAATATCCCTAAATAAGTTGCCATGTTGCAATGGAGAACAGGTTCATATTAATACATAGATCAATAGATAGATAGATAGATAAATAGATAGATGAACCTGTTCTCCACTGAAACACACATATATATATATATATATATATATATATATATATATAAACATTATTATCATTATATTTCATACAGTGAGCAATAAACAAAAGTAAACCCCCATAGGAAACTTTTCTTTGTATACACCATATAGCAGTAGACAATGTCAGGTTATTTTATCATCATATTGTGATTATATTTTTTGGAGATAGGTTGTTCTGGACATAATGCAATTTGTATTTGTCAGTTTTCCTTTAAAAATAAATTTTATTCCTGTCTTGACAAATTAAACTATTTTGTCCACAGAACATAGACAATAAATGATTCTTGCGTCCTCAGTATTACTTTGCAAGTAATCTGCTGCCACCTAGTGGGAATGTTAATAAAAGCATTATAATTAGTCAGACAGAAGGACATGTAAGAGGGAAAGCAGGTAAATTACATTGTGTACTGTATTAGAACATAGTATTACCCAAATGCTTCAGAAAAGGTCAATCTGTAGGACCATTGACAATGCACTGCTTCACAGAGTATTTGTATGGGCGTATGAATAGATGTAGAGATGGTAAAATTGATTCTCTAGGTTCAAGATTCACAGCAAACAAGAGGAATTTGCATTATCAATGGCAAAGGTGATTTAAAGATTTGCTAATCTGTATACAAGAGGTAGTTAGTCACTGACTGGTAAACCAGTATGCACTGAATCTGACAAAAGTAATAATATATAAAAATTCTATGAAAATGAACAAATGAAAGTCAGACATTGCTTTTTAACCATGCTTCAACAGAATTTTTAAAAAAGAAAACTCATGAAACAGGCCTGGACAGAAATGATGGTACCCCTGAAAATAATGTGACCAAAGTGACATGTTAAATCAAGGTGTGTCCACTAATTAGCATCACAGGTGTCTACAATCTTGTAATCAGTCAGTGGGCCTGTATATAGGGCTACAGATACTCACTGTGCTGTTTGGTGACATGGTGAGTACCACACTCAACATGGACCAGAGGAAGCAAAGGAAAGAGTTGTCTCAGGAGCTTAGAAAGAAAATTATAGACAAGTATGTTATAGCTAAAGGTTATAAGACCATCTCCAAGCAGCTTGATGTTCCTGTGACTACAGTTGCTCACATTATTCAGAAATTTAAGATCCATGGGACTGTAGCCAACCTCCCTGGACGTGGCCGCAGGAGGAAAATTGATGACAAATCAAAGAGAAGGATAATATGAATGGTAACAAAAGAGCCCAGAAAAACATCTAAAGAGATTAAAGGTGAACTTCAAGATCAAGGAACATCAGTGTCAGATCGCACCATCCATCATTGTTTGAGCCAAAGTGGACTTCATGGCACACGACCAAGGAGGACACGATTGTTGAAAACAAATCATAAAAAAGCCAGACTGGAATTTGCCAAACTACATGTTGACAAGCCACAAAGCTTCTGGGAGATTGTCCTTAGGACAGATGAGACAAAAATCGAATTTTTTTGGCAAGGCATAACAGCTCTATGTTCACAGACGGAAAAATGAAGCATATCTTGAAAAGAACACTGTCCCTACTGTGAAACATGGAGGAGGCTCTGTTATATTCTGGGGCTGCTTTGCTGCATCTGGCACAGTGTGTCTTGAATCTGTGCAGGGTACAATGAAATCTCAAGACTATCAAGGGATTCTAGAGAGAAATGTGCTGCCCAATGTCAGAAAGCTTGGTCTCAGTCGCGGGTCATGGGTCTTGCAACAGGATAATAACCCAAAACACACAGCTAAAAACACCCAAGAATGGCTAAGAGGAAAACATTGGACTATTCTGAAGTGGCCTTCTATGAGCCCTGACCTAAATCCTATTGAGCATCTTTGGAAGGAGCTGAAACATGCCGTCTGGAAAAGGCACTGTAAGGGAATCACTAGAGGAGCGAATCCCCAGTGCTGCTGTAGAATCGTTTGATTGCAGTGATTGCCTCAAAAGGTTGTGCAACAAAATATTAAGTTAAGGGTACCATCATTTCTGTCCAGGCCTGTTTCATGAGCTTTCTTTTTTAAAAATTCTGTTGAAGCATGGTTGAAAAGCAATGTCTGACTTTCATTTGTTCATTTTCATAGAATTTTTATATATTATTACTTTTGTCAGATTCAAGTTATTTCTGTGACCATTGTGGGTTTTTCTTTCATTAAACGAGGGGTACCAACAATTTTGTCCACGTGTGTAGATGCAATGAGTCAGATGCTAATAAGTAAATGCTAAGAATAAACTTTAAGGAATCCAGTACAAACCACAATATCACAGCATGCAAAGAAAACCCTTGGAAAGGTTGCATTTCATGCTACCCACTCCTCCCACTGAGTGGTCACATAGAGACATGTATAATTGTTTTTTTTGAAAAACAGTCTAATTTGTGGTACACATATCGTGAGATGTTCAGCCAAGTGGATACGTAAAGAACAAATCTATAATTGACTGCTATAGTTGTGTTTGAGCAGATGATCTAAACATAAGTTTTGCAGATAAAGGAAGACCTAGACATTATATGTCTATTGTGCATGTGTCTCTGCAGTAGCAGACTACAAACAAACCCTGTGTTCACTAGTCCAGTAGTCAAACTTCCTTGTATCTGTCTCCTATTTGCCAACTTAAAGGACCTCAGATTTCATGAAAAGTTTAAATTTCTGCAGGTATTGCTGGGCAGTCTGTTCTATAAATATATAAGCCTTTATACATGGTGTCCAATCAGTTTTTCTGCAACTAATATTCGCATATTGGCTGCAAAACATTTTCTATTTGTCTCTCAGGCTGTGGGCATGTACAATAAGGAGCAGTCTGCCCCCTTCCCCTATCCAATACTAATAATACTGGTCTATTTACATGTAATTCTGCCAGGAGTAACTGTACAATAGCAAACAAATACTTGTTTGAACTTTAGGTTGAGGCTCCACGTTGCGGAAACAAAGCTTTCTTGTACTTCCTATATATTTCCCATTCTTTTTGAAGCCATTCTTGGCTTTAACTCAAAAAAATGCAGCAAAATCTGCAACAAAAAACGCTGGGTGTCCAGAACATGGGGCCTTACCCCTAGATTTTGTACGTTGAGCATCATGACGCTTGGCGTTCTGACCTCAGGTGCATGAAGTCACCAAGGAGGCCAAGAGACAGCTCCAGATGCCGCATGGAGGTCCAAAAGAGGTAAGGAAATGTGAGTATGAATGTTTTTTTTTTTCATTTTTTATACCTTCCCTAGGCCTCCTTCTATTATACGCTGGGGTCTGAGGAGACCCCAGGGTATAATAATGTCACTTTTCACTTTGACATAACTTTGGTTGTGTTTGCCTTAGAAAGCTAGAAACTGGATAGATAGGTTCCTAGGAGCCCTAGTATTATTATACACTATGTTTTAAGCCAATTTAAAGTGTGTTTCATACCAAACTTGCTCTACTCAAAACAAATCTTGGACCCGAGCCACCCAGAACTAAACAAATCCTGAGAGGTTTGCCCATCTCTAACTATGACTTTGCGCTGAGCATATAGTTAACCCTCTGCACCGTAATAGTACAGCACAGAGCTGTAGCAGACACAGGAGCTTTACGGTTCTGACTGTATTATACAGTAAGGGATCAGTTCTAGCTCAAGGTGTCAAAAAATGCTGTGACTTCTGCAGCTTACCTCCTCATATGCGGTGCTCAATAGCTAAGGCAGCCAGGTGTCATGCTATCTTCTGAAAAGTTGGTGGGTCAAGGTTGCGCCTTTTTGGCACCACCCAATATCATGTCAGCAAAAGCCAATGAATGTTGGGTCTTGCTGATCCCTTACATGATCCCCAGATCACTCCTTTGTTTTATCCTGCACAGTGAAGCCAGAATCACGGTGGTGGCTGTGAAGTGATTTGGAAGTGCTGACTGTGACACCGCATACTGTAAACTTCCATGACTGTCCTAGGACAGGAGGACAGGGGAATAGACTGGAAAATATAAGATAGGAGAATTGTTGACAGGAGAATAGAGGCAGAATACAGGAGAATAGGAGACAAGAGATAGAGCCAGAATATAGGCATAGAGGAGACAAGATAATAGAGGTAAAATACAGAAATATAGGAGACAGAAAGATAGAGCCAGAATATAGGAAACAGGAGAATAGAGCCAGAATACAGAAATATACAGTGGGGAAAAAAGTATTTAGTCAGCCACCAATTGTGCAAGTTCTCCCACTTAAAAAGATGAGGCCGGCCTGTAATTGACATCATAGGTAGACCTCAACTATGAGAGACAAAATGAGAAAACAAATCCAGAAAATCACATTGTCTGATTTTTAAAGAATTTATTTGCAAATTATGGTGGAAAATAAGTATTTCAAAACAAACACCAAACAACCCAAGACAGAGAAACGCCCAAGGGGCCCACGGCGGAGGGCCCACCCCACAGATCTCCCGCAGGAGGGGGCGCGCGGGCAACAGGCACCCCCCAAGCGGGGGACGGAGACGGAGGCCACCGGACCGAACCCGAACCCCCGCCCGGGGCGGGACAGTCATGCGAAGCCCCCACCCCCAACACCACCCAATGCCCTTGCGGCCCAAACCGCGGCCCCACACCAGCGACACCCGGCCGCACCCCCAAACAGAGCCCCCCAGCCAGAGGGGGCGGCAGCCCCCCCCCGCGAGGCCCCCCCCCCCAAACCCGCCCCCGCACGGCGGACAGCCCCCGCAGGCCGCCCCCGGGGGGGGCCACCGCGCCCGGGGGGGGCCCCGGGGGCAGGGCCTGCCACAGTCCCGCGCGCCGGCGCCCAGCCGGGCGGACGGGCCCGGGCGGGGGGGGGGGGGGGAGGGGTACGCCCCGGTGGGGGGCGGGGCGGCGGGGGCGTGGTGGTGCTCCCCCGCCGGGTGGTGCGCGGCGGCCGGCCTGTGGGGGTTGGGGGCTAAATTTTCCCCACTGTAAGAGGAAGGAGAATAAAGGCAGATTACCGTAGAACAGAGCCATAATACGAGAAAATAGAGGTAGGATACATTAATATTACTAGTAGAATAGAGGCAGAATACATGAGAAAAGAGCCAGAATGCAGGAGAACAGAGACATAATAAAGGAGAATAGGATATATGAGATAGAGCCAGAATACAGGGATATAGGAGACAGGAGAATATATGCAGAATACAGGAGAACAGAGCCATAATAAAGGAGAGAAGAACACAAGAGAATACTGACAGAATACAGTAGCCATGATAATGTTGGCAGAATACAGGAATATAGGAGACAGGAGAATAGAGCCAGAATACAGGAAAATAGGAGACAGGAGAATAGAGTCAGAATACAGGAATATAGGAGACAGGAGAATAGAGGCAGCATATAGACAGAATACATGAATATAGTAGACAGAATAGAGGAAGAATACTGGAGAATATGAGACAGTAGCATACAGCCATAATAAAGGAATATAGGAGACAGGATAATAGAGGCAGAATACAAGAGGATAGAGGCAGAATAAAGGCATATAAAAGGCAGGGGAATAGTAGACATGAGATAGAGACAGAGTACAGGAAGATAGGAGATGGTAGAAAAAAGGCAAAATATTATTATTATTATTATTAATTATTATTATTATTATTATTATTAATGTTTATTTATATAGCACCATTAATTCCATGGTGCTTTACATTTGAGGGTTTACATACGGTACACAAAATATACAAGACAAATATAATACTAACAGTGACCAACTGGCACAGTGGGATAGAGGGCCCTGCCCGCAAGGGCTTACAATCTATGACAGGAAAATACAGAAACATAGGGGACAGAAGGACAGAGCCAGAATATAGGAGACAGGAGAATATAGACAGAATACAGAAGAATATAGCCAGAATACAGGAATATAGGAGACAGGATAATAGAGCCAGAATACAAGAGTATAGGAGCCAGGATAATATAGGCAGAATACAGAAGAATATAGCCAGAATACAGGAATATAGGAGACAGGAGAATAGAGCCAGAATACAAGAGTATAGTAGACAGGATAATATAGGCAGAATACAGCCAGAATACAGGAATATAGGAGACAAGAAAACAGAGGCAGAATACATGACTATAGTAGACAGGAGACTAGTGCCAGAATGCAGGAGAATATGAGACAGTAGAATACAAACAGAATAAAGGAATATAGTAGACAGCCAGAATACAGTAATATAGGAGACAGGAGAACAGTTGCAGAATATAGGAGAATACAACCAGAATATTGGAATATAGGAGACAGAAGAACAGAGGCAGAATACAGGGGAATAGAGGCAGAATACAGTTTTCACTTTTTTCAAAGTTGCAGGGATATATTTTTTTAATTGGGTACAGTCAGAGGCGTAGCGGGGGGGGGGGGGGGAGGGGAGCAGAGCCGGCAGCTGTCCCACTGATTCTTTGGGGCCCACCCTGGGGACCGTCATGAATACATGCTTTACTTTTAACTAGATCGATGTCTGCAGACACTGATCTAGTTAAAACCCATCCTGCAACTAACTGTCTTGTAAACCGCAAGCCACTTCAGGCCTGTGGTTTACAAGACACACGGCACAGGCGGCACATTGACGTCATAGCATTGCGCCTACGCCGAGACGCAGACGTCCTATGCGTGAACCTTGCACATAGAGCGTAGGGCCAAGAAGAGGAGGCGGTGGCGGCTCCATTCACCAAAGGATCGCAAGTAGATGAGTATAACTTTTTGTTTGTTTGTTTTTTTAGTGCAGTTGTGGGTGTTTTAATAGTATAAGGGGGGGAATTAGGAGGGAGAATTATAAGGGAGGATTCATTAGGGGGCATTATGACGATGGGGGTGTCATCTATATAAGGGGGCATTGTGAACATAATTGGGGGTCATTTATATAAGGGCTATTAGGGGGCATTATGAATACAAGGGGGGGTTATATAAGGGGTCATTAGGGGGTATCATTAATAAAAGGGGTCATTAGAGGTGCAGTATTTATTCAGGGGTAATCAGGGGCATAATATGAGGGGGCAATTAATTTAATTAAGGTGGCACTTGGGCTTTATTAAAACTAAGGCCCCATGTAGCGGGCCACAGCAAAAAAGCGCTGCAGGGAAAACTGCGGCGGTAACAAATCACGTTTTTTTTCCCACAGTACTTTTTACAGAAAGTCCACAGAGGTTTCCTCTGCGGACTTTCTGCTTCCATTATACCTATAGGGAAGCCGCCAGCATCCCGTCCACTTTGCAGGAACTATAAAAGGCTGCATTTTTTCTGCAGCATTTACACCGTGGCCACACCACGGCATTTACGCCATGTGTGGCCCTGGCCTTAAGGAGTTTTCCACCTCATTTGTATTGATGATCTATCCTCAGAATAGATCATAAGAGATCAGTGCCCCCCCTCTGATCAGCTGTATGAAGGGGCCATGGCGTCTGTTTATATCACACGCTGTCTGTTTATAGTGACCGTGTGATGTAGTTACAGTCTTGTCACATAGACGTGTATAGAACGCGGCTGTAGTTAAATTACATGGCAGCTATGAAATGTATGATACTATATAAATAGAGAAGGGGTCACGGCGCTTACACAGATACCACAGTCCATTCAAACAGATGATCCTGGGGCTCCCGGGTATTGGAACCCCAATAATTTTTTTTATCTTATAATTAGGAAACACCTGGGACATTAATAATAAGGGCCACTATTTAAAGGGGGTACACAGGGAAGTTAATTTAAAGATGCACCTGGGGGTTTTATTCATTATGGGGGGGTTATATTATATATTTTATAATTGGGGTAGCAGCAGGATGGGTGTGCAGGTGAGGACAATGTGGGTCAGGTGCCTGGAAAAGTAAGGAGCCAAAGATGTATGTTCTGCAAACTTTACAGAGACTTGAAGAAATGGTTATGGTGGTCCAGATGGAAGAAAAATTGGAATGGAAATGTGAACAATTAGTCAGAGACAACACTGGTAAGTCACTAAATGTTACTGCACTGTATTCACCCTGTGTACAGACGATATCTACCACTATATGGTCACTGTATAGTGATAATATTGGTATACCTAAGTTAGGGGCCCACTTGAACATGTTCGCCCCCCCTGTGCTCAACCTCTAGCTACGCCTCTGGGTACAGTATATGGTGAGGCTTCAAACAAAAGTCTCAGCCAAAAGTGGGTCCTGGAAAAACACTAAAACCAGAAACTGATGTAAATTATAGTACAAATATATACCAGCTCAAAACTGAAAAATTTGATTTCATAATGCATGGTCTGCCAGACGATGAGCCAAAATAGCTATTAAATGTGTTTTCTGTACTTATCAACTGATCTTAGTTGAAGATCACTGGGGGTCTGACACGGCTTCTTTAAAATGTACAGCACTGTGCTTGGTTTTGTGTGAAGAGGCTGCATCGCTCTTCCAAATACTGCAGGTCTCTTTAAACAGCTGATCCCTGGACCGTCTGGTAATCTTCAATTGATGACCTATTCTAAGGATATATCAATAGTTGATAAGCCCAGAAAACCCCTTTAAGAGCTATATAGCTAAAAAAATTGGCACATCTTTCACAGATTTCAGCAGACTTTTGAGTGGTATATGAAACACTACTCTCAGTAATTCTGTTAGCTGAATACACACAAGACTGCTGCAGCCAGACACTGGCTGCATCATTGATGCCAGAATACACAGCATGTGACTTAGCTGTTCATCACCTGCTAAGTAAATTTACCATACGCTGCACTATCACTTCTATGATATAAATAGAGACTATAAGGTATCATGGGAACATCAAAGCAGAAGCCTTTCACTTTGAAAATCATTCAAAAACTCTATATCTGCTCCGAGACTGTAGGTGACATGACTCAAATTAAACATGCCTATAGAAGTTTATGGAGATAAAAAAATCCCCAGAAAGTGCAGGAAATATGAGATGACAGACGAAGGCTGACAGTGGAGATTAAAAGAAGCTTTTTATCACAATCAAAGCACTTTACTCACATCAGTACATATCAGTACTTCTCTATACATGTCCTGCATGTTCCTAGGGCTGTTTCTGAGTGAGTGAGTGAGTGAGTGAGTGAGTGAGTGAGTGAGAGACAGTTACAGAGCAGATAATCCCTCTAACTAGTGTAAGCAGTGTATGGCAGATAGTCTCAAACCACAACCTGGAAGAAACTACAAACTCCAGATACAGAATGCACAAAACTGAAAAAAAAAATGCAGAATATAAGTAAATAGTACCCAGATATAGTATTAATCCTCATGTACACACATAACAACTGATACACTTTAAGTATTTTACAGCCGTGTCCCTTGAGTGCCCTTGACTTATAGCCCATTTTTGGCTATGCTAGAGACTAACAAGCAAAATGATGGCTGCCATTGTAATAACTGTGGTTTACAGCAGCAAAAAAAGTAACTGTTTTATGTTCTTCCTAACAATTTTGGTTATATTTTCTTATTATTCAGCAATATAATATGACATGTAACTAATGGGCTTAAAAGCGTTTTCCAAGTTTAAAAAAAAAAAACAAACAAAAAAAACTTGGTATAACATAACAAAAAAGAAATATACAGTAAGTATTCTTCTCCATCTCTTCCTACGATGTGCTCCAGTCCTCCCCTCCGATGTTTGTTTACATGGGCAAAGCATTGAGATATACATACACATACAGTATTATAAACATTTGCAGCAATTTCTGCTGATTCAAGCCAAATTCAGAATTACGTGATATTCTGTGAATTTACCTGCTGCTGTTATACAATAGTCACAACATGTATGGCATTTACCCATCATTCTGTATGTCTTTCTCCTCTTTGATGAGAAAATTGTTGGTACCCCTTGTTTAATGAAAGAAAAACCCACAATGGTCACAGAAAGAACTCGAATCTGACAAAAGTAATAATATATAAACTTCATGTTGACAAGCCACAAAGCTTCTGGGAGAATGTCCTATGGACAGATGAGACAAAAATCGAAATTTTTGGCAAGACACATCAGCTCTATGTTCACAGACAGAAAAATGAAGCATATCTGGAAAAGAACACTGTCCCTACTGTGAAACATGGAAGAGGCTCTGTTATGTTCTTGGGCTGCTTTGCTGCATCTGGCACAGGGTGTCTTGAATCTGTGCAGGGTACAATGAAATCTCAAGACTATCAAGGGATTCTAGAGAAATGTGCTGCCCAGTGTCAGAAAGCTTGGTCTCAGTCGCAGATCATGGGTCTTGCAACAGGATAATGACCCAAAACACATAGCTAAAAACACCCAAGAATGGCTAAGAGGAAAACATTGGACTATTCTGAAGTGGCCTTTTATGAGCCCTGACCTAAATCCTATTGAGCATCTTTGGAAGGAGCTGAAACATGCCGTCTGGAAAAGGCACCCTTCAAACCCGAGACACCTGGAGCAGTTTGCTCATGAGGAGTGGCCAAAATACCTGTTGAGAGGTGCAGAAGTCTCATTGACAGTTACAGGAATCGTTTGATTGCAGTGATTGCCTCAAAAGGTTGTGCAACAAAATATTAAGTTAAGGGAACCATCATTTCTGTCCAGGCTTGTTTCATGAGTTTTCTTTTAAAAAAAATTCTGTTGAAGCATGGTTGAAAAGCAATGTCTGACTTTCATTTGTTCATTTTCATAGAATTTTTATATATTATTACTTTTGTCAGATTCAAGTTATTTCTGTGACCATTGTGGGTTTTTCTTTCATTAAACGAGGGGTACCAACAAATTTGTCCATGTGTGTATAAGAACCATTCCAACCTATTGAACATGTTTGTTTGTGTTCAGCATTTCTTGTCAGGATTTTAAGATTATATGGCATCTTCATTAAAGAGGACCTTTCATGTCCTCATGTATATGCGGTTTTGCATACCGCTAGAAAGCTGACAGCGCGCTGAATTCAGCATATTGTCCATAGACTTGTACTGGGGGGGCGTTCCTCACAACTCAGTGTCATCGCTGGGCTGTAAGGAACGCCCCCTCTTACTGTACTCGGCTATGGACGAGGACAGAGAGAGGGGGCGCTCCTTACCGCCCAGTGATGACGCTGAGCTGTGAGGAACTCCCCCCAGTACAGTGCTATGGACGAGCACAGCACAGCTAGACTGTCAGGAACACCCTTCTGACAGTGAACGGTGAAATTTAGACCCCCAATATCTCCAGCCCCGGGGCATATAACGGGAAAGCCGACAGTGCACTGAATATAGCGCGCTGTCAGCTTTCTAGCGGTATGTAAAACCGCATATACATGAGGACATGAAAGGTCCTCTTTAACTTAATGACTCAAGCGACTGAGCTGATGATCAGACTTATACTGTAGCTAAAATGAATTATCCGTAATTATCAAATCTATCTTTCTAGCTATCTATCGGATTCGCTATCTGTTCTGTACAATACTGTACTATTCTGTACTACTGTTTTACGCCTGTGACCCAACTACCTAGAATTTTGGACTAAAGGGTGCAAAGTTAAAGGAATCCTGTTGTACCAACAGTTGAAACCTGAAGTTTACATACACTATATAAAAAGACACATATGCATGTTTTTCTCACTATCTGACTTGAAATCAGAATAAACCTTTCCCGTTTAATCAAAATTATTTATATTTGCCAAATGCCAGAATAATGAGAAAGACAGAATTTTTTAAGACATTTTAATTACTTTCTGCAAAGTCAAAAGTTTATAACCATTTCATTAGTATTTGGTACCATTGCCCTTAAACTGTATGACTTGGGTCAAATGTTTTGGATATCCTTCCACAAGCTTCTCACAATAGTTGGTAGGAATTTGGGCCCATTCCTCCTGATATCTTGGCTGATTTCTTTAGACTTTCCCATGACGTTACACAAAGAAGCAGTGTGTTTCAGGTGTCCCTTAAAATACATCATCAGAAGCTTCCAAAGACATGACATCATCATATGGGCTGTCCCAAACTGTTTAAAGGCATAGTAATCTTAGTGTATGTAAACTTTTGACTTTGCATAAAGTAATAAAAATGTCTTAAAAAAATTCCCTCTCTCATTATTCTGGTATTTGGCAAAAATAAATAATTTTGGTAATCCTAATTGAATAGAATAAAATGTTAAATAGACAGGGGATCCCTTTTGTAACTTGCTGAAAATCCACTACATAAAAAAAAAAAACTTATTCATTTATATATATCTTGGAAATTACTAAAACTTTAACATTGGAAAGCAAACTGCAATAAACTCATTCTAGTTATATACTTTATTTTATGACCATCACAAAACAGTAAATAGCATAAATATTTGGTATCACCATCACCGAACCACATAATAAAATTAACACAATATTTATAGTAATCACTCAATGGCATAAATAAAAATGGTGCAATTATGTATTATATTTTATTTCACCATTTAAAATCTATAAAAATCTTATCCATAACTTTTTCATTTTTATATTTACATAGTCTCATGAGGGCTTGTTTTTGCAAGACAAATTGTACCTGGGACCAAGGAAGCTGGAAAAAAATTCATAATGGGGTATAATTGAAAAAAGTAACACCTCCATTTTCTTATGGGTTTTTGGCAGGCTTCAATAGCTACATTACTATGGCAGTCCTGGGAGCCTTCAAAAGACTCCCAGCTGCCATTTTAATCAGACGGCTCCCATCGGGGTGTCCCATAACCAATCGTGATACAGAAAAGTGAAAGTAATAATTTATATTGGTCGCATTTGCCCACTGCATCTTAGTGGTCAAATGCCCACGATCAGAGATGTGAAACAGAAGATACCTGGTAGCTAATGCACCCACTCTGCTTCTAAGTGTGTGCAATACTCAGCTATGTGCACCAGTATATACATGAACGTCCTGGTTCATGAACCAGTTATGTTCCCGTGGTTGAACTTCATGGAAATGTGTAATTTTCTTAACTGTACTAACCAAGCCTGGCTAAGCTGTTTCAGCCGACCCTCTCCAACAGAAGTATTCTCAAGATGGTGGCATCTGTGACTCCAGCAATATTACAGAAAAAAAGGCAACAAGCTCTCTTTAAATGTCTCCCTTGGTTATCTAGTAATGATCTTAAGTTACTTCTTGTATTATAGAGAGTTCAATCTGTCACTAGTAAATGGACAATATATGCTTTTTTAAATTGCAGTAATGGGTAGCATGTTTTACTATGCATTTCAGGAATAAGCTAGGACCATCAAAACTGAAAAAGTCTGGTTTACTGGCAAAGTAAAAATGTGCTAGCCAGCTAACATGAATAGTAAAATGTGCTACTTATTACTGCAATTTAGAAAAGAATACAGTTATTGATTTAGAAAAGCACAGTGTGAACCCAGCCTAAAAGGACCTATCACAGAATATAGTGAACTCACAGTTATGAGTCAACTGTATTCATGAGGGGAGGAGTCTTCACATCTCACCTCATTACTACTGACAGTCGCTATGTATACAAGCAGATAGGTGACAAAATTTATGTTAATAAAAAAAAAAAAATCACACAAACCCTACAAAATACGGGGGGGGGGGGGGATTAATAATAATGGTTATGCCACTTTTGTACCATAAAATAGTCACAAATCGATTTGCAATTGCTAATATTGTCAAAAGTGGAGTTTTTGGGCTTGTTTTGCCACTTTTCTGACAAAGGACGATCACCACCTGTGCCACATTCATCGTTATTTACACCACAAAAGTTGCATAAATGAAGGCAAAATGTGCGCCTAGACTTAAGGACTCTGGGAGGATGAGCCTAATTCATCAAACTCCAAAGTAAAGCTCTAATTGGTGGTTTATACTGTAATACCCAAACTAAGAAAAAAAAATCTGGAGTGAAAACATAACAGGAAACATTTATTAGTGATTCCTCAGCTCAGTAAAATAAAATCTATAACTGGGATGGATGCAGTAAATTTACATCGAACACATCATTCAGATTAATGTCAAGAAATCCGTGTTTTGCTTTTGTGCATTGCGATACAAATCAGTGAAAGCCACTGAGGGGATTAAAGAAAAAATGTGTTTTAGATAAGCTGCAGATTGATCTTTTTCTTTTTGGGAACTATATTTCTTCCTTTGCTAATACATTGCCTGTTGCAGTCATTTGGGTTCATTTCTAATCATATGGGCTAGGAATTCATGAGTTCCTCTCTCACAGTAAATGATTTTATTTAAGTACTATGAACAGCCAAATTGACTTTACCTTCTTCTCTTCCTGTAATACGATTACTTCGTGATACCGTGGAACGAATGGCTCATATTTCTTCTTGTCTTCCTTCTTGGAGTTGACATTCTCATAATGCAGTGCACTTTCCCTTTAGAAAGTTCAAGGAAAGATTTATGAGTCTGCAGTTCAGATTGAGCAGACATCCAAACAAGAACTGAGAAAGCCTTTCCTCCTCATGTTTACAGTTTCTAATAAGGGCCGAATCACTCACTAATGGAGGCATCTGCACTTACAGTGAAAGATATAGCCACTTAGATCTACTGGAAATGGACCTGGCTCATATTTTATTTGAATAAGACTGGCATAGCAATTTAAAGGGGAATTATGCTTGCAAAAAAACTATTATATTTGTTAGTGAATGTATGCTGGTGTAATAACAATCATGAGATCTTTCATACTTTATACCGTATACTTAAATTGTATATACTGTAATTGTCAAAATGATGCTGCATAATGTAATTAACATTTAATACAAAGAAATGGCCTAATGTATTGAGGACACCTTTTATGTACCTCCAAGTATAAACTTTTCACAAATGAATAATGCAGATAGATATAACACATTTTGTAGTATATATTTTTTAAGAAGATGTTTCTATCTCCATTTATCACACTAAGTTACTTCTATCAAAGAACTCAATGGAGAGGGGAGGAGAGGAGAAGGATGCTGGAAAACACTCACATACTGCAGCCACTAAGCTTTGCTACATGTTGTAACTGAGAACTCTTTTAACTCCCCTATGTCTTGTAACACAATGCCCCACCACTGTACAGAGTCAGGCAATAAATCAATAAACAGGCAGACAGCAAATTCCTCCTTCCCCTACCTTCTCCATACACTTCTGTGTGTTTATTTGGCTGGATATGGATACTTGTGCTATTTGTGAGGAGGAGGAAAGCAGTCTCATAAGTTGAGAAGGAAACATATTTATTTAATAACATATATTACAAAGTTTCTTATATTCATCTTTACTATTCTTTTATGAAAAGCTTTTTTATAATTGTAGGTACGCTTTAAGCATGGTAAAAGTAGCCATAACTTCCCATTGCTTGTTAAAGGGAAAAACTCTTACTCTTTGTTTAATACATGCCTTCCCAGGAGTAAGAAATGTCATTTTGTGGGCCATTTTCACAGATCTCTCAATATACTTAAAGGGGTTTTCCCACAAACATAACCATATTTAAATTTGAAGATAATAAAAAGTTAAACATTTTTGCAAACATAAATAATTAAAAATTTTGCTGAGTTTTAAAGATTTTCTGTAACCATTTTATTGGTGACAGTCTGTTGTCTTGATCTGTTGCCAATGGATACGACCATGAATGCAGGAACTTTCTATGGTCAAAAATCCAGCCATGATTTCCATATTGTAGCTGAATTATTTTCTTGTGCATGTAGTGTCTCTCCTTGATAACCCGGATACAATAAGGAAATTATGGCTGGGATTCTGACAAGTACCAGACCACAAAAAGTTCCTGCGTTCATGGTCGTATTCATTGGCAACAGATCAAGACAACAGACTGCCACCACTAAAATTATTAGAGAAAATATTTAAAACTCTGCAAAATATTTAATTTATTATATTTTCAAAAATGGTTAACTTTTCATTGTCTTTGAATTTATGTATAGTCATGTTCATGGGAATACCCCTTTAAGTCTGTGTGGGGATTCATGAAAACGGATTACCCTTGGTTGTACACTCGTCCATGAAAAATATACATTCTAATGGCTGAGTACACAAGCCTTTTAATGTGACTAAGCTCTTACTGGGAAGTCATATATACTTATTTATGACTGTCCAATAAATTGTAATATTTTGCTTACTGTATGTACTGTGGCATTCAATAGCCAGCTCTAACCTAAATAACTCAATTCAATTTTTAGTTGAACCCACATTTTATGCTGCATTTGGTTTCTAACTTTGTAAAATCCACATTGTATGACCTAAAATTCTAAATAAACAAAACAACATTGTGGTTTTTGACCATTGTTCTTTTGTTGAATCCTTGCTAACCTCATCTTAACAGATTTTCTGGCTTCCATAAGAGTACACGATCCCTGGGCACAGTTTGGCTTCAATTTCTGGCTCTAGTCCCTTACTACAGTTCTTTTATGAAGGCTATATTATCCATTATGCATTATATGAAAACTGGTTTTGACAGTTCCTATTACAACACTATAGCAGTTAAATGCTAGAATGTAATTCACAATGCAATAAAATCTGCCAGTGCTACAAGCTGGAGCATAAATACCCATCTAAATGTCTCTTCAGCAAATCAAAGTGCTTTGGATTTGTTATTGTATAAGCACAAAAATAAGTGACATGTAAGAGTTAATGAAAAGCTTGGAGAAAATGTCATACTCACTGATCTATGTCATATTCCCCTGGTCCAGGTCCATCATGGTTTTCAAATTCTGTGCGCTTCCCTGAGTACTTTGCAAAGTGCACACCTCGGTATTTCTGCGTTGCATATGTGTCTGCCTGGTGGTGAAATAAAACCAAAATGTCCTTAAATGTTGATATAAGGATGCCATATTTGCATATACAGGGACATCATATTTACATGTAAACAAGAATTCACGTCTTGTAAAGGATGTTCCAGATCAGTTCTAACTTTTTAAGGTTTTTATTAAGGGTCCTGGTATCTCTGAAGACCATATTTGCAGTGCTTTTCTATAAGCATGACTTAAACCTGACTGAACTCATTGCAAGTCACTGGGTTTCATCAAGAAACGTTCAGATCTGCCTGAATGCAGATAAGGTATATGGCTATATTATAACTGGAGACCATGATGCTAATGTAAACAGAACCTAAGCAATAAAACACTAGAGGATCTATGTAAGAAAATACATTTGTTTTGTCTCAATGTATGCCAAAAAACTTTCATACATTTACTAGGATTTAGACGCTATTTGCCCCTCACTAGACAAGGAGGTGTGGCCTAAACAAAATGGGTGTGACTCAGTAAAGGCAAAAATATTTGCACAAAACTAAGTCAACCAATAAGTGATATAAATTTGTAATAGAGAAAAACTAAGTTTTTGACATTGCTATGTATGCTGTTTCTATCCTACTAAGTTTCAACCTATATTATATTATGTTATATTATTATTATGGGCATCCAACTATTTTATATGTGTTACACTATTTTATTTGAGCTACTTTCTTTTTTTTAATTGCTAATTTTAAACTCTTATCGTTTATTTTATTTTATTTTGCTATATATGTTATACCCTAGTATTTTTATCTGGACCTACACTATGACTACCCTTGCTCTAAAACCTAGCCATTGATTATACCTTCTGTGTTTTGTTTATATCTAGTTTATGGCCTGATGAAGACGCTAGTACAGCGTCGAAACGCGTAGCCTATTGTTGTACGTCCGGTGTGGAACCAATAAAATGTGTGTTTTTATTCACAAACATTCTCTTTGCAAATATTTTATTGATATACCCTTACTTGCAGTGCTCAACCATAATATCCCAGTTTTTTTCTCTACTTTTTGCTGTAATAAGTGATATAAAGTTAGTATCTAACATGTCTATTTGGCAGCATGTTCCCCTGAAACTCACTACTGCAAAAAAAAAAAACACAAAATCGGACAGGAGCAGGTCAACCACAGCTTTCAACCTTTGCAAAGGCTAAAAGTTGCAGTTAAAGTCTGCAACAATAACTGATATGGTCACCTGCTCTGCAGGTTTTAGTCTACTATAGATCTACTATAAGGGGCATAGGGACCTGAAAGTGGCCGTGGAAAAAAAATTTAAAAGTGGCCCCATTTTATAGGCATGCTCAGTGAAAGTAGGTAGAGTCTATACAAGTAGGCAGGACTGACACAAGTAGCATCTCCATGTAAAGCAGTCCTGTGTAAAGTAATTTTGCACAGAACAGCTCTACATAGAGGCAGAGGCAGCAGTCCTATGTAAGTTACCATGTCAGACTAAAACTGTAACTTACATAGGACTGCTGCCTCTCACTCCATGTAAAGCAGACATTTCTGTTACACAGAGCTACCTGCTTTATATATAAAGGCAGCAGTCCTATGTAAGTAAAGTTATAGGCAGTGGGGATAGGGTGGCAATTAAACTGTAGCTTTAGCAGCAGCCGCCATCACACTCACAGTCCACTGACTCCTCAATCTAGAGGCTCTCAGGATTTGTGGCCCCTTCACATAATATAATGTCTCACAGTAGCCCCTGAACACAGTATAATGTCCCATAGCAGCCCCTCCACACACTATAATGCCCTATCATGGCCTCTCCACTCACTATAATGTCCTATAGTGGCCCTTCCACACAGTATAATGTCCTATAGTGGCCCCTCCACACAGTACAATGTCCAATAGCTGCCCCTCCACTCAGTATAATGTCTCATAGTGGCCCCTCCACACACTATAATGCCCTATCGTGGCCCCTCTTCACACTTTAATGCCCTATAGTGGCCTCTCCACAGAATACAATGTCTCATAGTGGCCCCTCCACACACTATAATGCTCTATAGTGGCCATCACAGAGTATAATGGCACACAATGGCCCCTCCACATACTATACATGCTGTATAGTGGCCCCTACACACATTATAATGCCCAATAGTGGCCCCTACAAAAACTATAATGCTCTATGGTGGCCCCTCCACACATTATAATGTCCTATAGTAGACCATGCAGTTTTCTTTATAAATACTCTAGGGTCTGAAGAGAACCCAGAATATAATTTTGGTTTCCGTTAGGACCTGTGCGGTCCGAATGAAACTGCTGGGTGAATCTCACATGATTCATCCATCACATACTCTCATTGCCGCCTGGTAGCCTCAGCTCTGAAGGTATACAGTGGGGAAAAAAAGTATTTAGTCAGCCACCAATTGTGCAAGTTCTCCCACTTAAAAAGATGAGAGAGGCCTGTAATTGACATCATAGGTAGACCTCAACTATGAGAGACAAAATGAGAAAACAAATCCAGAAAATCACATTGTCTGATTTTTAAAGAATTTATTTGCAAATTATGGTGGAAAATAAGTATTTGGTCAATAACAAAAGTTCATCTCAATACATTGTTATATATCCTTTGTTGGCAATGACAGAGGTCACACATTTTCTGTAAGTCTTCACAAGGTTGGCACACACTGTTGCTGGTATGTTGGCCCATTTCTCCATGCAGATCTCCTCTAGAGCAGTGATGTTTTGGGGCTGTCGCATGGCAACATGGACTTTCAACTCCCTCCAAAGGTTTTCTATGGGGTTGAGATCTGGAGACTGGCTAGGCCACTCCAGGACTTTGAAATGCTTCCTACGAAGCCACTCCTTTGTTGCCCTGGCGGAGTGCTTGGGATCATTGTCATGCTGAAAGCCACGTTTCATCTTCAATGTCATTGCTGATGGAAGGAGGTTTGCACTCAAAATCTCACGATACATGGCCCCATTCATTCTTTCATGTACACGTATCAGTCGTCCTGGTCCCTTTGCAGAGAAACAGCCCCAAAGCATGATGTTGCCACCCCAATGCTTCACAGTATGTAGGGTGTTCTTTGGATGCAACTCAGCATTCACGACAAGTTGTGTTTCTAACAAACAGTTCTACTTTGGTTTCATCTGACCATATGACATTCTCCCAATACTCTTCTGGAACATCCAAATGCTCTCTAGCAAACTTCAGACGGGCCCTGATATGTACTGCCTTAAGCAGGGGGACACGTCTGGCACTGCAGGATCTGAGTCCCTGGCGGCGTAGTGTGTTACTGACGGTAGCCTTTGTTACGTTAGTCCCAGCTTTCTGTAGGTCATTCACTAGGTCCCCCCGTGTGGTTCTGGGATTTTTGCTCACCGTTCTTGTGATCATTTTGACCCCACGGAGTGAGATCTTGCGTGGAGCCCCTGATCGAGGGAGATTATCAGTGGTCTTGTATGTCTTCCATTTTCTAATTATTGCTCCCACAGTTGATTTCTTCACACCAAGCTGCTTGCCTATTGCAGATTCAGTCTTCCCAGCCTGGTGCTGGTCTACAATTTTGTTTCTGGTGTCCTTCCACAGCTCTTTGGTCGTCACCATAGTGGAGTTTGGAGTGTGACTGTTTGAGGTTGTGGACAGGTGTCTTTTATACTGATAACAATTTCAAACAGGTGCCATTACTGCAGGTAATGAGTGGATGACAGAGGAGCCTCTTAAAGAAGAAGTTACAGGTCTGTGAGAAATCTTGCTTATTTGTAGGTGACCAAATACTTATTTTCCACCATAATTTGCAAATAAATTCTTTAAAAATCAGACAATGTGATTTTCTCGATATGTTTTCTCATTTTGTCTCTCATAGTTGAGGTCTACCTATGATGTCAATTACAGGCCTCTCTCATCTTTTTAAGTGGGAGAACTTGCACAATTGGTGGCTGACTAAATACTTCTTTTCCCCACTGTATAGTGGGGGCCGCCAGGCTGCATCCTGAAGCAACAGTCAGGATGAGGGCTGGGCCTCGGGGCAGGTAGCTTGCCGGCCCAACGGCCCATATTACATTGACATATATGGCCAATCTGCCGGTCTATTATATATGACAGCGTCTTAGCCACTGGTAAGTTAACTATCACTCCCTGTGTGTTCCCAGTCTTAGACTGCCTGGTCTATGTTTGCATGTATGTTTATTTCGGCATACTAAAAACAATTCCAAGTGGGGAAAGAAGACAGCAGGAAGGTCCTTTAGAGAAATGCCCCACTGTGTATTACAAAGCAGCACAGGGGTCAAAACACAATGGAGCATATTTATCACTAGATGTCCTTAGATGTACATTTACCCCAAAATATATGGTGCATGGCATTTACGACATATTTATGAACAGTGTGCACCAGAAAGAACTGAAAAATACAACTGGCTCGACACTTTTAGAAAATGTACATCAGTTTGAGCTTTGTATAAAAGTGTCTAACGTTATGATACAATTATGAAACAGAAAAGTACAAATATGGCGCAGAATCTACACCATTTTAACCCCTTCACGCATTCTCACGTACATGTATGTGGGAGAATGTGGTTAGTTACCGCATCCTCACGTACAGGTACGTGACGGTGATTGCGCGGACTCAGAAGCAGAGCCCGTGTGATCACCGCAGGAGCCCAGCTGTATTTGACAGCCAGGCTCCCGCTGCAACAGCGGGGGACCAGTGATAACACCGATCCCTGCTGTTTAACCCTTAAGATGCCGCGGTCAATAGCGACCGCGGCATTTTAAGTGTTTGCTAGCGGCTCCTTAACCTCCGATCGGCGCTCTCAGCGGCGATCGGGGTTCCTAACCCCTTGGATGCTGCGGTCAAACATGACCGCGGCATCCAAGGGGTTCCGCCATGTTGCCGCCCCCGGCACCCCCCAATATGCAGCCCGGGGTCTGGCCAGTGACCCCAGGCTGCCTGAAGCCCCCACTACCTGGTTGATCCTGCCGGGACCTCTGGAAATCAGCCTATGTCTACATAGGCTGAATTCCTGTATAGACTGCAATACACATGTATTGCAGTCTATAGTGCTGAATCAGTGATTAGACTATCGTTGGTTCAGGTGTCCTAGTGGGACATATAAAAAAAAGATAATATTTATTAACTTATTTGGGTGGTATGACTACCTGTTTGAAAAGCAGAGCATTTCACATTTTGAAAATTGCGATTTTTTTCCAAATTTTCATCAAATTTCCTATTTTTTTATAAATAAATACAAAAATATTGATCAATGTTTACCACTAACATGAAGTACAATGTCTCACAAAAAAACAGTCTCAAAATCACTTGTGCAAGTTAAAGCGTCTTAAAGTTATTGCCATATAAAGTGACATATGTCAGTTTTGAAAAATGAGGCCTGGTCTTTAACGCACTTTTGGGCTCAGACCTGAAGGGGTTAAAGTACATGTTTCAAATGAGACGGAATTTTGGCACATGGGCAATGGAGACAGATTTTTTTGGTGAATTGGAAAAATAAGCCAAAATTTTCACATGTTGGACAGTAATACAGATTTATGAAGGTCCATATGACAGATTTAAAAATATGTTTAAATCTGCAAATGGGATTCATAGTTTTAGAAAGTGCAAAGTTTGACATTATTGATCAATATGCCCCATTGTGTAACAGCAATTTAACACGGTCCTACAAACTAATTTGCTATATGTTAATCCACACTAAAGGGAATTTACCATATAACTAAAAATCGTCAGATCCTCCTGTGATTCTATCAAAATTCTGATCCACCACACATGAATTTGGTTCACAACCATTGAATATGGAAGACCATCGTATTTTTCAATTTGGAAAAAGGAAGGCAGAATTCTCAGGAAACACTACAAACAAAACTGACATAAAATATAGCATGTGCTTTATATTGCATCTTAATGAATTATTTGATAAAAATAAGCTAATGAATGTAAAGGTAGAATTATCAGAATATTCATCACACAGCTGTGTATTTTATTGTATAAGGACTGAAATTGCTACTTATTATATATTGCTGATGTTTAAGTGAATATTTGGAAGTTCTTTACTTTAAGAATGAAAGGGGTTCTCTCAACACGAGCTTCCAAGTTGATATGCTTACTATGGGACCGGGCACTCAATATTCCTCTCTTTCATTCAAAACATAGTGCAGCAGGTGTAACAGCAGCTACCACTGTAGCAGACTCAGCCCATCCATGTATTATATGGTTGGCCAACCAGCTGAATGGCAGGGGTTACAGAAGTCACACCTACTGACAACACCTGATCGCTGGGCTGTCAACATGAGAAAAATTCTTTAGGCTAAGGCAACACATAGTGAAACGCAGCTAAAAAAAAAAAAAAAAACCCTGTGGAAAAAAAAGAAATGCTCACATTTTTCATTTTTGCCTTCCCCAGCCCATATAAGTCTATGGGAAAATGCAGTGCAGCACAGATAAAATTGAAATGCAGCCTGTTTCCAAGTTTCAACAACACTGATTCCACATCTGCAAATTTGCTCAGGGACTAGCTAGATGCCCCTAAAACTGACCATACATATGACATTAAAGTCTAAGGCTATGACCCCACATAGTGAAATGCAGCAAAAAACATAGAAAAAAAGCAGTGAAAACACTTTGCGTTTTTTTTCCCACAGTGTTTTTCATCGTGTTTTTGCTGCATTTTTCTCTGCGTTTATTCTTCCCCTATTAAAAATATAGGAAAAAATCCTGGCAATTCTGCAGCTAAAATTAACATGCTGATCTATGCAGTCTGTATTTTACAATGCATTGCATTAGTGATCAGACCTCCATGGGGTCCAAGACCCCTAGGGGGTCTAATAAATACAGTATAAAAGAAAGAAAAAAAGTAAAAAAATTAAAAAGAGTTAAAAATTCAAATCAACCCCTAGAGTACATAAAAAAGTAAAACATTTCTGTGAAACACATTCACATTAGGTATCCCTGAGTCCTGAGTTTTTCACTGTTTCACCTCTGATAAAAATTTGAATAAAAAGTGATAAAAGCAATAGACTTTCCCCAAAATGGTATAACTAAAAAGTACATCTGACCCCACAAAAAAAAAACGCCTTATGCATCCTTGTGCACAGAAATATAAAAAAGTTATGGGTGTCAAAATAACAAATTTTGTATTTTTTTATGGGGTTAAAATGTAAATAAAATTATATAAATTTGGTATTCCTGGAATCGTACCGAAACATAGAATACAGGTGGCATATCATTTTGGCTGCACAGTGAACACTGTAAAAATGAATCCCGTAAAAAAGTTGCACAAATGCACTTTTTCTCCAATTCCATTCCATTATGAATTTTTTTCCAGCTTCCCAGTACGTTGTACATAATATTAAATGGTACCATTATGAAGAACAATTGGTCCCACAAGCATTAAGCCCTCATATGGCTCTGTGAACTGAAAAATAAAAAAGTTATGGGGTTCGGAAGACAGGGAGTTAAAAATGAAAATCAAAAAATGTCTGTGGTGGAAAGGGGTTACACAATATCTTATTCACTTTACTGTAAAATGCAGCCTTTTTTCTCTTTTACGTTTACACAACAGCTAAAATCTCAGTGTTTGCATAACATGTGGTCTTAGCCTTAAGAGCGCTTTTGAAATCTATTTTTCTTTAGAATGTGTTTTATTTGTAAATCTCTGCAATGGTTAAAAATGAAATAATGGAAAAAAACAAGAAGTGGTCAAACAACCGCATGATTAATCTCTATTACCGCCAGTGAAACCAATGACAAACAAGATGTATTTCCAGCAATTACCTCCATAATCATTTGGATACAAAAATAAAACTGCTTAGTCTGTTCCTATATATTGTAAGAATATAATATATCCTTTACAAGATTTTACCTACATATAGCTCCTATTGATTTGGAGATAGGGTCAATGCACATTTATCGTAATTATAAGGACAGGAGACCAAGTGTATTTCCCTTTCCTAAGTGGTTCGACGAGAGCCTATTCTTTTAGAAGTGAGCACATTAAAAAAATCTATGTCATCATACGATGGCTGAAATCGCTGCATTAAAATAATATAAATTGACTAGTACTTAACTAAGAAGCCCAAGCAATAAGCATTACTCAGGTAGAAAAAAAAAATCACATTTGTAATTGAATTAAATAGCCTTTTAAAAATACTGACGTGGACAGAACAATAAATTGATGCTCTATTAATAACCTTAAATCATCATGTACTTTGTGCCAAGAAGTGTTGACAATATCCACTTCAAGGTCACTGTCAGCTTGGTAAGTCATTACCAAATAAAATATGGCTTAATTGAAGCAAACTCAGCAAGGAGCTACATTATTTTAAGTGAACATTGTAATATAACTCCAAGAAGAATTACTAATCGCCACTCCCGGTGACAACGAAATGGATGAAGAGGTGCTCGGCAACTTTTTCCTTTGACTTTCCACAATTAAATATGGAAATAGATTCAGAAAAGAATTAAAAGCCTTGGAGTGCATTCATTTAGTCACTAATGGACTGCTTTCCAGTATGGCTGCACACAGGTAGTTCACAGTGGGTTTCCAGCACTACCTCATATGTCAGTGTCGGAACTATCAGCGGAAAGCAATTCCATTTCTTGCTAGGAAAATTGTACTGTTTAGTGTTAGATGAGGAGACTCTATTATCCATTGCATTCACAATATCATACATTATCTCCATTACATGCATTTGTAGCCTTTTCTTCAAGTCATTTGCATTGCTAGGTCCCCAATCCTAATTAATATCTATAGAGATCATTTAACCCAACTAGGAGTACACTATGTGACTGCTTTGCTAAATGTGGTAGCTTATAGATTTAACCCCTTACACTACCACTATAATAAACTTTAATTTTATACTCTGTACTCCAAATAAAATTCGTTTCTAGATCAAACATAGTCAAAATAACAAAGCCATTGTGGCCACATGAGTACTACAGAATGATAATACCAGGAATTTGGAAGAGTTGTAAGGCTGGACTCCATGAAAGAGACAGCCAAAAATCGGCAGAGAAAAAAGTCCCACAAGGAAGACTTTTTTCTCTGTTGCTTTCAGTTTCAAAACGGTGGATGCCCAACAATCCCCATTATAGTCAATAGGGTCCGCTGGGCTCTGTGTGTAACCATTGTTTTAGCAGTCCTGCTCTCTGTCGCTCAGATCCACCGACAGATGATGGAGAGTCTGGCGCTAGTGTGAACCTAGCGTAAGAAAAGCAAGTAGCTCTAGCTGAAAGAAAATACCCCACAGGTGAGAGATAAAAGTATGCAGCTATAATACATAGAAACTAAAAACAAAATCAGAAACCCAAAAATCAAAAGTCAAAAAAGTACTAAGAATCTAAATAAAGCTGCGATGAAATGCCTAGTGATAATTATGTTGTGGGGTATTTGCATTGATTTTCACGGCTGGGACATCTGTTGCAACACCATCTCCTAAAAAGCCCAGAAAACATATCTTAGGGTCAGCAGGCATACAGATCTTATAAACAGTGACATAGCTATAGGGAATGTGGTGTAGCGGTTGAGTGGGCCCCAAAGATCCGTCTGCTACATCAAATATACCACTATTCTAAATAGCACAAGCTAAGTGGTGGCCCCATTACAGATTTTGCTTTGGAGCACAGGCACTTAAAATTACATCTCCACTTATAAACTTTGTGGAAAAGTTACAGAACTAACTAACTAACTAACCTTCCAGTTGACTGGCAGTAGAGCATGCATGGTATGGCAAGATGTGGTAGCATGTGACAGTCTATGAATCTGATGAAGACAGACGAGTACAGTTCTTCTGTTTTCAACAGGCCCATAGACTTAAAATAGAATGCTCAATCACAACTCCATTGAAATTCCCCCACACTGCAGTCATGCTATGAGGAGGAACAGGGGACTGACCTGTAGAACAGTGAGCTACGTTGTTTCCAAAACTTCCATTCACATCTATGGGAGTTGCAGAAACAGAATACCTAATGGTTGAGGGCCTCACAGTTTCTGGAGGCTTAACCATCAAGGACAGTGTTCTCAGCAGTGAGGTAAGAGCCAGGGCATCAAGGCAGGGGGAGTTAATTTTAGAGATAGGTTTGGGTTCCTTTATGGCATATCCTGTGGATCTCCAAATTTGTACTAAATGTGCATCATACTGTAGCAAGTAACAGAACTGTCATAGAATTCTAATATAAAAATGCCATAAAATTGAAATACAACATATAACAGTTTTATAGGAGTACACACTAAAATTAAGAACTAAATGTTGATATCCCCTTACAAGGTCCCTAAACACATGCCATTATAATGAACACACTTAAGTTATAAACCAATAAAAAAATATATGACAAAGGATTAAAATGGCTTTGATGGATTTGCCTTCCTGTGCTATATTGTGCATAGAAAGAAATCTGACTCTGTCTCTCAACAGTAAATATAATACTCCATGTGGATATTCTTGTCAAAATAAAGAAAAAGGAATCAGCTTAGATCATATTCATGTTTATCACCTTTTCCAAAGACACTCATACATAATTCAGAAGTGAAAATTAATACTGCGGGGTACATTACTGTCCAATTTGGCTTCTGGAGTCCTCACCGTAGGAGTCAGGAATACAAATGTTCATACTTTAAGATAATTTACTACTGAACAAGTTTAAGGAATAAAATGAATGCAAGCTCCTGAAATTGTTTAAGGGGTAAAAACACATCCTTAAAAACTACTACATTGATCGATCATTTGGAAACAATTGCCAGACTGTAATGCTTTGTGACATAAATCAATAGCTTTCTTTTCACAAAGACATTTTACATTAGGTTCTTTTAAGGACCAATTTGATCATTTGATTGCAAAATGATCATTTAAGGTTTAACATCTGTACAACTGACCCTGTAGTATACGGAGTATAATGGAGGAATTCATCATTCCCTCTATGTAATGAGGCATGTTTGCTGCAAGGCCAAATGTGCACCACAAGCTCCAATCTGTGCCTCACCTGCCACATTGTGTAAATGTGGGCGTAGTAGGAAGGTTGAGGTGGGGACAGATTTATTATAAAGCACGCCAGTTTTGTGGCGTGAGTTAGAATGGAAATCTACTCCAGTTCCTACCTGGCATAGATTTGCATTCTGGCACAGGCAGCAGTCTCTTCATAAATTTCCCATTCCCTGCGCCACTTGGGCCATTTATTAAGACTGGTGTACGATACTGATAGGTCATCAGTATGAAAAGTGGATTTGGGGTTGAAAAAGTCCTTTAGGCTAAGGCCCCACATTGCGGAACACAGCTAAAAAAACTCCACGGAAACACATCGCGTTTTTTTCCACATAGTTTTTCATTGAGTTTTTGCTGCATTTTCATCCTTTATTAAATAGTATAGGGAAAATCACAAGCATTTCCGCAGGTAAAATTGACATGTGTGTTTTTCAAAAATGATAGAGACCCGAATGCTAATTTGAATCCAGCGTAAGCAAAATAAATAAATAAAATAATGTACCTAGCTACAGTATCTTATACCTTGCAAGATAGCAAATATGACAAGTGAAATCTCATTCATTCAGTTCACTGAGCATTACAAGTGCTCAGACAGTAAATCCAAACTGGATTTCAGGTATTATAATATCCTGCCCCTCCCCATCAGGGGCCAAGCTTCTTTTTTATTAAGATTAAAATAGTAAAAAAAAATTCTACTTTACCAAGCTGAAAGTAAAAAAAGATTGAAAAATAAATTTCAATACAGCCCTAAAATCTGCAGCTCGTGTTTTACATCTAAATTGGACACAGAAATAAAAGGAAAAATTTATGTCATATTTTACTTAATCTTTGTTGGCAGACTGGAGTTGTCCATTAGGCTAAGGCCCCACATAGCGGACCACAGCAAAAAAGGACTGCAGAAAAAAACGTGGCAGCAGCACATTGCTTTTTTTCCCGCAGCGTATTTCACAGAAAGTGAAGGAAACCTCTGTGGACTTTATCCTTCCATTATACCTATAGGGAAACCACCAGCGTTTCCGTAAGTATAATTGACAACGGTATTGGAAATCTCAGTGTGTCTGCTGTGCGTATTGTGATAGTATGAACCCAGAGGGCGCAAGTGAGCGACCCAGGGCCAGGCCTGAAAAGGTCCTCAGCCACACCTATGGGTGGGGGCACCAACTCCAGATGGAGTGTCTGCAGCAGGAGAGAGTGCTGTGGAGACCTGCAGGAAGCAGGGAGACGGGGAACCAGTCGGAGACGGATGGGCGGTCTGTCCCAAGAGGACTGGGGTCCTGAAAGGACTAACTGAGCCAGGCTGTTTGTTATTTTTTGTTCCATTCGTAAGCTGAAATAAAAGCCATTTTACTTTGGATTAGCACCGTCTGAATGCTGCTTCTCCGGCACCCAGTACCGCCTACACCGCTGTCGAGTCCAGGAGGCTGCCGCCTGTGAGGCTAAATCCCCCCAAATTGCCACATATGGTGGAGGATGCGGGCATAAAGAGATCCATGCAAGTCCTGGAAGACAAGTGTTTGATGACTGCAGTACTGCTAAGTGTGCATTGTGGCCTACAGCTGGAAGAAATCTGTGATTTCAACTGAGAAACATAGGAGGGGTGAGTGAAACTGCAACATAGCAAATTGTGTGCAAAACTGGTGAAAGTAAAACTCTGGAAGAGGAATCCAGGGAATGGACTTTGTGTATACTGTGGCACAGAAGTCTGTAAAGTGCTTGCTGATGGCAAGAAAGTAAGCAATGTGTGTAGAAGCTGGATATTGAAAACAGTCTATGTGAAAGGCTATGGTGCCATGTTGGTGTTTTCTGTGGAAGACAGAAGAAAATGCTGGTTGTTGTAGTGCCACATAAGTTAACTGTTTGAATACATGTGACTGCAGAAGATAGCAAAAAGTTGCTGCCGGTTGAACCCAAGGTTGCTGTGGAATTTTGTGTAATCTTGTTATTAAACCATGGGCAAGAAAAAGAAAATTTCAGCCTGTAAGAAAACAGAGAAGCTGTGCACAGGTTTATTAGTGCAGCAGTCTCAAGGCAGAGAGACACAAAACCCGGAACAGAGCATGTGGAGTGCAAGTAAAGATAAGGGGTTGCATGAGAGTGACTTAGTTTTTCTGAAGCACCTCTGTTCTATGAATGAATATGTCCCTGCTGACTGTGTGTCTCATGTCTCATGAAATATGTGATTGGAAATGGCAACTTGAGGTATCAGAAAAAGAGAACCTTAAGTTAAAGAAAGAGCTTGACTCTATGAAGGGGTTATATCCTAGTCACTGTGAAAATGTGGTGCTGGGTTTGCCTGGAATGGACTGTGTCACTGAGAAGGAGTTTGCAGAAATGAAATGCGCTCTATCTAATAAAGTCCTACAGAGCGTAGAGCAAAAGCAAGTGCTTGAGAAGCAATTGCAGGATTTAAAGGAGCAGCATGTCCAAGACTCCATTGCCAAAGAGAGTGTCATTGAAAAATTAAGAGATGACCTTGAAACTGCTAAATGTGAGAAAAGTGAATTTTTGCAGTGTCAGTCAGAATGTCTGGATGACCAAGTCAGGAAGTATGAAAAACTTTCGGGTGCATTAACTGATAAAGAAAATGAAGTTGTAAAGCTGAGGAAGGAGGTGTCTGACGGAGAGAGTGACTTAGAATCTGTGGTGCAGACATTGCAGTCAGAGTGAAACTTGCATGAACTAAAGCTAGACCAAGAAGTGAAGGAATGGCAGAGCCGAGCTGGAGTTCTGGAACAAAGAGAAATGGAACTCAAAGCTAGAATATGTAGCCTGGAGAGGGCACTGTCAGGATCTTGTGAAGATAATGAGAAATTGTCTGTTTTGGTGCAAAATAAAGACAAAGAATTGATGGAGATGTCGTCTGTCCATGCTCAGAATTTACAAACCTTACAGGAGAATCACAAAGAAATTGAGAAAAACCTGGAATCTGTGCAGATATTGTATGAGGACAAAGCCAATGCTTATGACAAGCTGGAAAAGGCCAAGAGAGAATTGGACCTCCAGATAGAAGACATGAGGATTCAGTTTGAGGAAAGCCTGTCTAATTTATCTGCTGAGATTGTAGGTCTAAAAATGCTTGTTGCTAAACTAAAGGTGCAAGTGGACAAACAGGAGGAAGTTGCACGCATCAAGGAACAGCTGGAGTTTCAGATAGAACAGTTAAAAACCGAAGTTGAATCTAAAAGGGAATTGGATCGATTGCAGCAGTCTTTATCCAATACTGAACAGTCGGCATCTGCACTATCGTCAAAGCTGGCAGCACTAGAAGCTCAGAAGGACTCGCTGCAGAGCCTGTTAACCTCTAAAGAATCAGAGCTGCTGTCCGTGAAAAACATGACTCAAGAGACAGAGTCTTTATTCAACCAGCTCCTGTACTGTCAGAAAGGGGTTTTCACAAAAATTCTTGCAATCTATCACAGTACCGCAAAATACCTCCAGGAAGTTATGCGTATGAGAAAGAGGCGGTAAGAATAGAGTATGGAAGTGGTTCTTCTGCTACCATACAGATGTGGAAGTCTTATAAAGAAACCATTCCAATATATGATGTGACACTTGTTAAAGACATACCAAAAAATGTAGTTCAGCATGATATATTTTGTGAGGGTGTACTGTATGGCCCTCGTGCAGAAGGAGAAGATATTGCAGTACAGAGCTTGTGTTTCTCAAACAAAGAGGAGAGCAAGAAGTCTATGTCTCCTAAACTTCTAAGCCTTGATGGTGATGGCAAAGATCAAAAGGATAAGAAACGTGGTGTGAAAAAACCGCGTGAAGATCATGGCTGTGGCTACTTCGAGTGTATTGAAGAAAACAAATACAACAGGTCTAAGTCCCCACAGCCACTGATGGAAGAGGAAGATGAAAAACTGGATGAAACTAATGTTCTTCTTGACACTTATAATTGTGATTGTCACTTCAAAATGCCACGGGATCGTCTGAGTGCCACTTCTCTCACCATGGAGAGTTTTGCCTTCCTGTGGGTAGGTGGAAGAGCCTCATATGGTGTCTCGAATGGCAAAGTTTGCTTTGAGGTAAAGGTTACAGAAAAGGTACCCATGAAACAGTTATACTCTAAAGACATCGATGTGCATGAAGTACGTGTTGGTGGGTCTCTGAGCTCCTGTGGATTCATGACAAGTGAAGATGAAAATTCCTACGGCTATTCACTAAAGGGATCAAAGTCATGCAATGGGGTGGCTGAAGACTATGGCGAGAAACATGATGAAAATGATGTGATCCCCTGTATTTTGAAGGTGATGAAGAAGAACTTACTTTTGTAAAGAATGGCCAGGATCTTGGCGTAGCATTTGAAGGGTGGAGAAACCGGAAATGTCGAGTAACCGGAATTTGGAAAATGAGACCGCCAGATTGGGACATGTGGACAATCACAGGACAGGCATACATGGTTGAAGAGGGACTTCGACATAGTATGTCTCGTCCCATTGTAGCTCACCCCATGGGTAGTGAGCTGAAGGGGAGGGAATGTGAGAGTATGAACCCAGAGGGCTCTAGTGAGCGACCCAGGGCCAGGCCTGAAAAGGTCCTCAGCCACACCTATGGGTGGGGGCACCAACTCCAAACGGAGTGTCTGCAGCAGGAGAGAGTGCTGTGGAAACCTGCAGGAAGCAGGGAGACGGGGAACCAGTCGGAGACGGACGGGCGGTCTGTCCCAAGAGGACTGGGGTCCTGAAAGGACTAACTGAACCAGGCTGTGTGTTATTTTTTGTTCCATTCGTAAGCTGAAATAAAAGCCATTTTACTTTGGATTAGCACCGTCTGAATGCTGCTTCTCCGGCACTCAGTACCGCCTACACCGCTGTCGAGTCCAGGAGGCTACCGCCTGTGAGGCTAAATCCCCCCAAATTGCCACAGTATTTTTCCGCTAGGTGTGGATGGGATTTGCAGGGACTGTAAAACTCTGCGTTTTTTGTTGTGCTGTTTCCGCCATGGGCAAATGGCGGCGTTTACACGTGGGGCCTCGGCCTCAATGAGAATCACAGCGTATTTGCATCCTAAGCTTTTATATACACAGCAGAACCATGTGCACAGAGTCTGTACAGTGAGTTCCTAAGTTCCTATATTGTGAAATTGTCAAGTTGTCAACTAGAAATGAGCAAATTGATTAGGCACAAATCAAATTCACTATAAATTTCCCATAAATCCCAGGCTTTTGGAATTCACCCTTCACATTGCTCATTTTACAGATCAGAGGAAGACTGAGAAGAAGGATCACATCATAATTTAAAAAAACATAAAAAAATCTGACAATGTAGTGCAATTTTAAACAGGCTGTTTGTTACCACCTACCATCCATCTACAAATAGTCATATATGTTGCTGTGACTTCGACTAAAGTTGTCTTGGCATTAAAGAACTTGCCAAGGGCTAGATACTGTACAGTCCTAGGAGACTTCAAAGTGTAAGGTCTTATTCACACAGTGTTCTGGTCAGTGATTTTGCGCCAAAATCAGGAGTTGAAAACAGAAAAGATAACCTGACCACTGAAGTTATGGGAAAAATACTAATATAAATAACGGCTTCTTTGCATTAGTTACATTTTTCATAGTGTCATTGGGTGTGGTAACAATCCTTTCTCTAGAACAGTGGTGGCGAACCTATGGCATGCGTGCCAAAGAGGGCACTCAGAGCCCTCTCTGTGGGCACATGTGCCATTGCCCCAGCCAGGTTTCTTGATCGCTCGCTAATGGCGAATCCGTGACAGCTGTCCCCCAGCGAGCGATCCAGCTCTTCTTTCAGTTGTATGTGCAACTCTTGGCCTACTGTCAGTGTCCACGGCTTACACTGACAGAGTATAACCTCTGCCCCAATGATGGCATTCATCAGCACTTGCTTTGCGGTAGAAGAAGGACGTCGCCCTGCTGCTCTTCATGGGAGTGCAGGTAAATACAGGAGCATATTATACTGTGTGGGGGCCACTGTGGAGTATATTATACTGTGTGGGGGCCACTGTGGAGTATATTGTACTGTGTGGAGGCCAATGTGGAGTATATTGTACTGTGTGGGGGCCACTGTGGTGTATATTGTAATGTGTGGGAGCCACTGTGGTGTATATTGGACTGTGTGGGGGCCACCGTGGAGTATATTGGACTGTGTGGGGGCCACCGTAATTGTTCAAAAGTATACCAAATGCAAACTTCTACCTTTCAGTACAAAGTTGTTTGTATCTTTGAAAGCTCTGTAAAGCCCCATTCACACGACAGTTTTAAGGTTAAATTTCTGAGTTGGCACTTTGCGATAAATTAATGAGTTTTGGGTTACAGCTGTGTTATGTTTCTTTTTGTATTATATACATTGACAGCTAAAATTCATTCTAATACATGTCCACTGTTTCTTTATTTTTAATATGCTCTGAATTCCATTGTTAGGCTAAGGCCCCACGTAGCGAGCCACAACACATCGTGTTTTTTTCTGCAGCAATTTTCACAGAAAGTCTACAGAGTTTTCCTCTGCATACTTTCTGCACCAGCGTTTCCACAGGTATAATTGACATCCTGCGATTTTCAAAAAAGGAAGAGTTTTTGAAATTGCAGCATTTCTGCTGTGGATTTTTTTCTGCAATGTGTGGATGGGATTAGCTAGAATCCCATCTACTTTTCAGGTAATGTAAAACGTAGCATTTTTTGTGCATTTCACAACAATGTGGGGACTTTAAACTAAGGCCCCACATTGCAGGCCGCAACCAAAAACCACGGCGGAAACTCATTGCAATTTTTCCGCAGCACTTTTCACAGAACTTTCTGCTTCAATTATACCTATAGGGAAATCACTTGCATTTCCATAGGTATAATTTACATGCTGCAATTTCCAAAACCACAATGGTTTTGGAAATCACAGCATTTCCGCTGCACATATTTTTATGCAATGTGTGGATGGGATTCGTTAGATCCACTTTGCAGGGACTGTAAAATGCAGCGGTTTTTGCTGCAGTGTTTCCACTGCGGTCAAACCGTGACATTTACACCACGTGGGGCTCCTCCAGCCTAAAGGGTTTTTTTTTTTCCAGACTTACTAATTGATGACCTTTCATTAGATTGGTAGGGGTTTGACACCCAGACCCCAAGCTGATCAGCTGCGGAGATTGGGTAAGTGCTATAGTACTTACAAAGCACACCCCCATACATTTGTGCAGTGGCTGTGCTTTAGTATCGCAGCTCAGCCCATTCGCTTGAATTGGACTGAGCATGGATTAGGCCATGTGACCAATGAATGTGACATCACTGTGAAGTGGCAGTGACGCCAAGGGAATGGTGTTGCCATTTAAGCCAGCTGATCCACAGGATCCAAGGATCTTTCTGTTCTGGAAAGCTCCTTTAAGTTGCATAAAAATGTCTGGCATATTTGAGCTTATTTAGATAAACTTTTTTTTTTTTATAATTTGTGGTGCGCCCATAAAATACTGATGACTGCAGCTCCTTATTCTCAGTGTGCATACTTGTCAACATTTGAAAATTATTTCTAAGGGCACCTTGGAGTTTAACCCATTCCTGCTCTACGCCATACAGTGCTGGCCAAAAGTATTGGCACCCCTGCAATTCTGTCAGATAATACTCAATTTCTTACAGAAAATGATTGCAATCACAAATGCTTTGGTAATAAGATCTTCATTTATTTTGCTTGCAATGAAAAAACACAAAAGAGAATGAAAAAAAAAGTCAAATCATTGATCATTTTGCACAAAACTCCAAAAATGGGCCGGACAAAAGTATTGGCACCCTCAGGCTAATACTTGGTAGCACAACCTTTAGACAAAATAACTGCGAACAACTGCTTCCGGTAACCATCAATGAGTTTCTTACAATGCTCTGCTGGAATTTTAGACCATTCTTCTTTGACAAATTTCTCCAGGTTCCTGAGATTTGAAGGGTGCCTTCTCCAAACTGCCATTTTGAGATCTCTCCACAGGTGTTCTATGGGATTCAGGTCTGGACTCATTGCTGGCCACTTTAGAAGTCTCCAGTGCTTTCTCTCAAACCATTTTCTAGTGCTTTTTGAAGTGTGTTTTGGGTCATTGTCCTGCTGGAAGACCCATGACCTCTGAGGGAGACCCAGCTTTCTCATACTGGGCCCTACATTATGCTGAAAAATTTGTTGGTAGTCTTCAGACTTCATAATGCCATGCACACGGTCAAGCAGTCCAGTGCCAGAGGCAGCAAAGAAACCCCAAAACATCAGGGAACCTCCGCCATGTTTGACTGTAGGGACCCTGTTCTTTTCTTTGAAGGCCTCTTTTTTTTTCCTGTAAACTCTATGTTGATGCCTTTTCCCAAAAAGCTCTACTTTTGTCTCATCTGACCAAAGAACATTCTTCCAAAAAGTTTTTGGTTTTCTCAGGTAAGTTTTGGCAAACTCCAGCCTGGCTTTTTTATGTCTCTGGGTCAGAAGTGGGGTCTTCCTGGGTATCCTACCATAGAGTCCCTTTTCATTCAGACGCCGACGGATAGTACGGGTTGACACTGTTGTACCCTCGGACTGCAGGGCAGCTAGAACTTGTTTGGATGTTAGTCGAGGTTCTTTAGCCACCATCCGCACAATCTTTCGTTGAAATCTCTCGTCAATTTTTCTTTTCCGTCCACATCTAGGGAGGTTAGCCACAGTGCCATGGGCTTTAAACTTCTTGATGACACTGCGCACGGTAGACACAGGAACATTCAGGTCTTTGGAGATGGACTTGTAGCCTTGAGATTGCTCATGCTTCCTCACAATTTTGCTTCTCAAGTCCTCAGACAGTTCTTTGTTCTTCTTTCTTTTCTTCATGCTCAATGTGGTACACACAAGGACACAAGACAGAGGTTGAGTCAACTTTAATCCATTTCAACTGGCTGCAAGTGTGGTTTAGTTATTGCCACCACCTGTTACGTGCCACAGGTAAGTAACAGGTGCTGTTAATTACACAAATTAGAGAAGCATCTCATGATTTTTCAAAGGGTGCCAATACTTTTGTCCACCCCCTTTTTTATGTTTGGTGTGGAATTATATCCAATTTGGCTTTTTGACAATTCTTTTTGTGGTTTTCCATTGACGACAAATTAAATGAAGATATTATTACCAAAGCATTTGTGATTGCAATCATTTTCTGGAAGAAACTGAGTATTATCTGACAAAATTGCAGGGGTGCCAATACTTTTGGCCAGCACTGTATTATCACATAGCATTGAGCATATAGCTAATGCTTGGCATTGTAGTAGCATAAACCCCTCAGACCCACCACACCCATGCTGAGATCACATGGTTCTGAGGGGTTGCCAATTAATGTGTTTGTCACCTCACCTACAATAAAAAGCAATTTCTACATATCAGAAAAGGGTACCAATAAAAATTACAATTATAACTTGCCCCACAAAAAAGAACCCTCATGTAACTCTGTCAAAAATCAGAATACGGTGTCCCCAGGCATCGGTTTTCACAAAATGGCTGTTTAATTGAGTGGTAAAAGAATAAAGGGAAATGCAGGAACTTGCGATCCAGAGCTTGCCAGGATTTCCTGGAAGATGGATAATATACAATGTAATGCAGTGATAGGGACTGCAGAATGCTAAATATATCGGAATTGTTCCTTGACTTGACAGATGTATTTTTTAGGGTCCTAAGAAAGCTGGGTAATATTGCAGTCAGTGTTGTAATACAGACTGCTGCTGAAGCAAAATATACCTATATAAAACTTCTCATAGGTCATAACACAGATGGCTAGTTTTGCTAGTTTTCAGTAATCTGGGAATGCTGGCTGATCTACGCATATTAGATGAAAGTCACACTCGTAATCTCCCCCTCTCCCTGGTATAATTCATACAGTCAATGAAAGTCCATTATATCATTAGACTGAATGAGAGCTAAGCCCCACCCCCTAAACGATCTTCCTGTGATGTCATGCTAGTGCTTGTAGCCGGTCTCCAATCGGTAATGGTACTGTACAGAGGCAGGAAGCACTGCCTGTCCAATCTGTGTCTGCAACATTTCTGCTCAGAGCTGTAGATTAGAAGTTAACTCTGCAGACAAGATTAACTATATCATGCAGCTCTTTGTTTTTGAGGGTTTAGTGTCCCTCTAAACACTATATGTAATCCAAAACGATCCCAACTCAAAATACAACTAGTCTCACAAAGATGAAAAGCACAGAAATGTATTTCAAACAAAAATCCAGCAATTTTCATCATTACAAATTCAACCCACAATGCAATTCAGAAGTTTCTAAATTTCAACCAGTTAATGCATTGTTCATCCAAGCAAATTCACCGGTGATGATCGCTGTACCCTGGGCAAACATGACATAAAAGAAAACTGACAAACTACTGTATATAAGCACCTCTGGGCTTTGTATGAAGGAGAATGATTAAAGCCGGGTTCACACCTGTGCCTTGTCTTTGTTTGGGCATTCCTTTCCCAAATCCGCTTAAAAAATGCGGAGAGAAAAGTCCTGCAAGCAGCGGGCAGAAACCGTCTGACCCCATTATAGTCTATGGGGTCTGCAGGTTCCTGTGGGTAACCGATTTTTAAGCGGATTGGGTTTCCGATTTTCGGGTCCCCAAGCAGACCCGAAGAACAGAAACCCGAACGCAGCTGTGAACCTAACGTAACACAATTACCATATTATAGAGTTAGTTGTCTGTTGGGGTACTCCCTGAATAAGACTGGCAAAGCAGTTTAAGGTTTCTTGTTTTCACATCATATCCCGCCTATCCTTTTAATGTATACTCTGGGAAAGCTCTGTTACACTACGATTACACTGCCATAGTCCTTTCTATTGTTCTAATCTGTCAGAGGATAAAAAAAAAAATTGTTTCTACTTTTTTGCTGCATAAAGACTGCACTACAGTGCTGACCAAAAGTATTGGCATCCCTGCAATTCTGTCAGATAATACTCAATTTCTTCCAGAAAATGATTGCAATCACAAATGCTTTGGTAATAATATCTTCATTTAATTTGTCGTCAATGGAAAACCACAAAAAGAATTGTCAAAAAGCCAAATTGGATATAATTCCACACCAAACATAAAAAGGGGGTGGACAAAAGTATTGGCACCCTTTGAAAAATCATGTGATACTTCTCTAATTTGTGTAATTAACAGCACCAGTTACTTACCTGTGGCACATAACAGGTGGTGGCAATAACTAAATCACACTTGCAGCCAGTTGAAATGGATTAAAGTTGACTCAACCTCTGTCCTGTGTCCTTGTGTGTACCACATTGAGCATGGAGAAAAGAAAGAAGAACAAAGAACTGTCTGAGGACTTGAGAAGCAAAATTGTGAGGAAGCATGAGCAATCTCAAGGCTACAAGTCCATCTCCAAAGACCTGAATGTTCCTGTGTCTACCGTGCGCAGTGTCATCAAGAAGTTTAAAGCTCATGGCACTGTGGATAACCTCCCTAGATGTGGACGGAAAAGAAAAATTGACGAGAGATTTCAACGAAAGATTGTGCGGATGGTGGCTAAACAACCTCGACTAACATCCAAACAAGTTCTAGCTGCCCTGCAGTACGAGGGTACAACAGTGTCAACTCGTACTATCCGTCGGCGTCTGAATGAAAAGGGACTCTATGGTAGGATACCCAGGAAGACCCCACTTCTGACCCAGAGACATAAAAAAGCCAGGCTGGAGTTTACCAAAACTTACCTGAGAAAGCCAAAAACTTTTTGGAAGAATGTTCTCTGGTCAGATGAGACAAAAGTAGAGCTTTTTGGGAAAAGGCATCAACATAGAGTTTACAGGAAAAAAAAAGAGGCCTTCAAAGAAAAGAACACGGTCCCTACAGTCAAACTTGGCGGAGGTTCCCTGATGTTTTGGGGTTGCTTTGCTGCCTCTGGCACTGGACTGCTTGACCGTGTGCATGGCATTATGAAGTCTGAAGACTACCAACAAATTTTGAAGCATAATGTAGGGCCCAGTGTGAGAAAGCTGGGTCTCCCTCAGAGATCATGGGTCTTCCAGCAGGACAATGACCCAAAACACACTTCAAAAAGCACTAGAAAATGGTTTGAGAGAAAGCACTGGAGACTTCTAAAGTGGCCAGCAATGAGTCCAGACCTGAATCCCATAGAACACCTGTGGAGAGATCTCAAAATGGCAGTTTGGAGAAGGCACCCTTCAAATCTCAGGGACCTGGAGAAATTTGCCAAAGAAGAATGGTCTAAAATTCCAGCAGAGCATTGTAAGAAACTCATTGATGGTTACCGGAAGCAGTTGTTCGCAGTTATTTTGTCTAAAGGTTGTGCTACCAAGTATTAGCCTGAGGGTGCCAATACTTTTGTCCGGCCCATTTTTGGAGTTTTGTGTAAAATGATCAATGATTTGACTTTTTTTTTTTATTCTCTTTTGTGTTTTTTCATTGCAAGCAAAATAAATGAAGATCTTATTACCAAAGCATTTGTGATTGCAATCATTTTCTGGAAGAAACTGAGTATTATCTGACAGAATTGCAGGGGTGCCAATACTTTTGGCCAGCACTGTATATGCAATGGGATACAGTTTAAAAATAGAATAATGTACAGAAAAAAATAGTATAATGCACAGTATACACTTGTTTAACATGGGCACCTATTTTATGTGTCTGCTTAATATATGCACTGAATGTTTCCCCAGCGGATATGTCAAACAGACAGGTGGGATGTAATGTGAAAGCAACCTAAGGCCAGGTTTACATCTGCGTCGGAGTCTCCACCATTTTTATACTGATTATAGTCTATGGGGTAACTGCTGTTTTAGCGGACGGGCTCTCCATCGTTTGGGTCCACCAGCAGACCCGAACAACAGAGAGTCCGGCGCAAGAGTTAACCTTGTCTAAGACATCGGGGTTATACCCCCCAACACATTCACATTGCACTGTCTCCACTTATTATGGTGCTTAGAGTTCATCTGATGATTCTGCTCTTTACTATAACCTGTTATTTCACTTCCTGCCCCATCTATACCCAGCCCCTGCTTCTTACAACTTTCGCTTCTTACAACTTACACTAGTGTTCAGGATTCCGTTCTTCGGGTCCGCTTGGGGACTCGAAAAACGGAAACCCAATCTGCTTAAAAAGGGGTTACCCGCGGAAGCCTAGCTTTACTGTTCATATTAACCTGACCCATGACCCTATCTCCCCCACCCTATATGCACACCGCATCCTCACTATGCCAAACTACTCCTCAACTTATTTTCTTCATTGAGAAAGAGGCCCAGCTCTGCAACAGCTGCATCCAGAAAGTCACAGGGAACCTGGCATGGCACATAATGTAGAAACAGTGGCTCCAGAAAGCAGAACTGATATGATAGTAGCTGCCACCCCACATTTTGCCTGGGCCCAACACTGTACTGATATTTAAGTAAAGTCCTGGCAATTTGTGGACAGTTGGTGAATATGCAGTCAGAGCAAATTTTGCAGTACACACTGACATGGGCTATTCTGATCCTCAAAAAAGACCAGAACAGTATGCAGTCTGTGAAAAAACAAAAGTGTGTATGCCCCCATTCATTACAATGGGTCCATGTGCTGTTCTGTGAACACTAGATTATACATGGACATGAAGTATAATATTATGAAACAAGGCATACATTTGACAGGCAGAACATTATACAGTCATGACAAATGCAAAGAAATTGCAAAAAAACACAACAGGTACATCTAAAACTCTACAGGCCTCAGTTAGCCTGTCAAATGTTCATGACAGTACAAGTAGAAAAAAAACAAGCAAGAGCCTCTTCTTATATGGCAGCACAGCATAAGTTGCATCTGAACAAAAAAAAAGACTTCCGGAGCAATGTTCTTAGGACAGACGAGATCAAAGTGGAGATGTTTGACTGTAGTGCATTGTGCCATGTTTGGCGAAAACCCATCATATCAGCACAAAACACCTCATACCCACTGTCGATCACAGTGTTGGAGGAGTCATGATTTGGGCTTGTTTTGCAGCCACAGAACCTGGGCATCTTGTAGGAATTAAAGAGGACCTTTCATGTCTTGAGGCACATGCGGTTTTATACACTGCTAGAAAGCCGGCTTTCCCGTTATGTGCCCCAGGGCTGGAGATATCGGTGCAGTTAGTTTTCTGCCCATCGTCAGAAGGGCGTTCCTGACAGTCTAGCTGGGCTGTGAGGAATGCCCCCCTCCCCTGACTGTACTTGTCCATGTTGTTCATCTGAGTTTATATTTACCTAATTTTAAGACCTTTTATTCTTTTATTATGTTCTGATACGTAAAACCATAGACTTTTTTTTCTCATAGTTTGATGACTGTATATCCCATATGCACCACAGTGACAATAAATAAGTGAGGGGAAATTGACATTGATATAAGGGGGAAAATTCTTCCAATATGTACTTAATTCTCAGCCAATTATTTAACTTTTTACTGCCAGGATTTAAACTCTGGACCTAATGTATGGGAGACAGAAACAAGGATGTAACAGTAGTAGTCAGTATTAGGCCCTGGACCCAATATGCTGAGGTCTCTCTGCCATATAAAATATATAACTAGGTAGGTAGAAGCTAGGTAGTAGCCCCATCATGGATTCTGCATTAAGCCAGGAGCTTCAAGTTTTGCTCCTGAGCAGAAACACAGAGAGTCATACTCCGTACTGTTTTCAGCAACAGAATTTTCATTGCTTAGATGTTAATATTATTAGTTATACTGTATCCCTATATGCCAGCATGTTATAGATGGAAAAAAGGGAAAAGTACATGTAAGGCTAGAGCAAAGATTGCAATCCAAGATCAACGTGTCACCCTTCACTCATGTTAGTGAATGGAGTTGCATTGCTATCTGTGGGTGCCAAGACCACAACTTATAGTTTGAGCAATGTTTGAGCAAAAATTTGAGCAATGTTCAACTTTTGTAAAACTAAAAGTTGTAGTTTCAGCACCCTCTGAATCGCAATGTGACTCCATTCACGTTCATGTGTTGCAAGGTGACACAGCAATCTTTGGTCACCTGACGGTAGTTGTATCCAAAATCGCCATGTAGCCCTAGCCTAACAGGTTTTGCTTGGTAAAAATAATTATTACTATAAAATAAAACATAACAGAATAGATATAAAGTTGTTTTTTTTTTCATTCATTTCATTAAATAAATATTACAGTAAAAGACAAACATATTTGGTATTCCAATAACGGAATAACATGTACAATACGGTGAACATGTTAATTATGGTAATCTGTGAATTTTATCCATAATAAAAGTTAATAGAAATCTTGCAGTTATGTTATCAAAAAAGTTATAGCTGTTAATGCTATAAATTTGACATATAACTGCTTTGTTCCTTTTTAGGGTTAGCTTATATGTGATGGGGTTTTGGATGTTCTTTGTTATTAATGACAGAATACATATATACAGAACACATAGAAAACTCAGCAAAAAAAGTCACTAGTCCCTTAAATGGTTTACAGTATGCTGCATAGATAAGGAAGTCCAAGCATAAGTGGTCTATCATGACTATTGCCCAAAGGCCCACTTATACCTGAAGCCAGGTATATCACAACTGTATACCTGAAGCCATGGGTATCACAACTGTGTTGACCCATATTGCCCTTGAACTTTCACTGGTAATAGTCAACACATTTATAAGGATAAAAATTTGACTGAACTATACGTTCTAGGTTATTTTGTGAACCCACCAACATTTCCACCGGATAGATAAGACAGAGATGTTTTCAATGCAACCAATTTTTTTTTAAGTGATCTTGGTTAACACTCCCAGACACCGCATTGCATTGCTCTGATTCAGCATCTTACCTTCCCATATTCCTTTATCACAATCAAGCTTACCAAGAAAGCAGTAACAAATATAAATTGCCTTGACTTCCAATTATCAAATAGATGTCAAAGAGACAACTACCATTTCGGCACGCTCAGCTTTTGCAGGTGGTTTAACAACGGCAAATAAAAAAAAAAATAACAGAAATTGGTCTGAAGAAAATAATTTCTTCATGTTCCAAGCCACTGAGCTAAGAACCTACTATGAGCAGCATGCTCAGAAAATAATTAGGTACATCTAGTCTACCATGCATAATAATCACTATTATTGTCTCCTATAAACTCTGATGATTTTATTTGTAGTTATTATGCATCAGACACAAACATAGACAATACAATAATACTCGTCTTTGAAAAAAAAAAGTTCTTCTCCTACAATGTCATAAACAATTTCCTCGGAAGATATAACATGTTTCTGCCAACCGTATTACCTTGCCTAATAATTTATTAGAAAAAAACATGTCTGCTGAGAAATCATGGTCAACAATGTCTGAACTCCTCTAGGAGGCGAGTGACGGTGAAGAGGATAAGTGAAGACTGAACAGTCCTTTCAGTATTTATTTAAAATAAAACCTAGATAAAAAGAAAAAGTAGATAAAAGGAAAAATAATTAAGAATGACATAAGGAAGAGAGCTGTATGAAAGCAACATATCTTTATTGTCATGGTCCACTTTGGACTTATTCATGTTAAGCCACCCTGTTCTTAAAGAAAAGCCTAACCAAGTTGAAGTGCACATAAGTACTGAGAGTGTAAAAGTAGAAGTAAAACATTGCAATGATAAGCATCCAACAAAAAGTTAGGAGTTATATTTTGCTAAGCACACATGTCATATTGTGAGCTGTTTGTGTCAACAGTTGTAAGATCTTCAGTCTGTTAATTCGTCACTGTTGTTTGCCTATGTAGCCCTATTTGGGGGGGGGGGGGTATGAGTATTATCCCTCCCGCAACAGACTCTGGCGCTGACCTGTGTGTATAATGGGACCTGAAGCCTTCGCTGAAGGGAAGAGTGGGAACATATATGAAATATATCAGTGCCTCCACCCAGGATAGAGCCTCTGTATTACAGGGAGGATCTCTTCCTGGGACTTACCCATGAAGTACAGTTAGTAGCCTTAACAAGGATCACTGTACTAATCTCACAGTCTGAAGAATACATACAGATACCACATAAGGTTATAACAGTAGCTTTATAAGAATCAACAGGGTAATAATACATACATAAAATATACTCAGAACACAGCAATACTACAACAACCAGAAAGTCCTCAACCGTCTTAGGTTATATACCCGGGTATATATATAGATATATAGCAAGAGTCCAGTGCACAATACCTCCAGGCAACAGAAGAGATGCAGGGGCCCCTGTGGATGACTGTGGATCCTCGGATTCTTCCAGGAGATGACAGACAGCCGATCAGGAGATGATGATGATGGTGAGATTCTTCACAGGCAGCAAACAGGGCGACGGTGACGGAAGTAGATGCAGGCCTGACTACCCTAACACTGAGTCCTTAACCTGCCAGCTAAACTACTAGTGCCACCGGGCCTCTAACTAGCTAGTTGGCCTTCGGAAGCCTAACCTATCACTGCCCTGAACTATATATATATATGGATCCCTAACTACGGTTACTAGCTAGGTCCTGTGAGTATATAGGGGGTAACACATACCTAACTATATACTGTGAAGTAAAGAGGAACAAGTGGCTCTTAGACTCCCCCAGACATAACATGTCTGTCTCAGCAGCTCTGCTCACATCTCTCCCCCCAGCAGCTCTGCCTCACATGTGTCTGACTCACTGTATTTACAAAACAAAACTTGCACTGAATGCCTGGGGTCTCTGAAGCCAAACTGCAGGGGCAAAGAAGCCAGATACATTATATACTAGTAGAAATGGCAGTTCCCTACACTCTCCCTCTGGTGAAATCTTTACATCACGTCAAAGACATACAAAGTCATAGTATACAGTCAACATTACCAATGACAATATCAATATGGTTGCTTTTGCATTTACAGAGTCACAACAGGTTAATAGGTATACATGCCAGCAGGAGCGAAAATTGGTAACATATTGACCAAAGTGGACACTGCACCCACCCAAGCATGGTATAAATGAGGCTGAGTAGTAAATCTGGGGTCCCCCAAACTATCATATGTCAGCATAGGTGGAGGGTGTCTAATTCTCTCTCCTCTCCGTACCTCTCTCTGAGGTAAACTAGCATGTCCAGGCCCTAAACTAGGGTTGTCAGCCATGGGAGGGGATGGTGCTGGTGGCGTAGGAGAGCTAGATCCCTGCTCATCTGTAGACACAGATCTAGGTACGAATTCTGGAGTTTGAGGGTTCATAGGTCTCCCTGAAGGAGAAGATACTGGTGATCTAGGAACTTCAGGAGCCACAGTCCAATCACTCTCAGGAGTTTCAGGAAGGTCAGGTGGAATATCGGCTAAGGACTGTGGAGAATCGCAGGCCGAGCCATCATTGGAGATATCCATACCATCAATCTGAGGTACAGGCAACAAATGATTTCTATGCCAAGTCCTGATCCTCCCGTCCCGTCCTTTTATCTTGTAGACTGGTATTCCAGGCAACCGATCTACCACTGTAAAGAGTTCACTCCGCCATCGATCAGCCAGCTTATGTTTTGCAGATGCTCCCAAATTCCGTAGCAGAACATGGTCCCCAGGGTTCAATTCTCGGTATCTTACTCGAAGATCAAATCTCCTTTTATTTCCTTCATTCACTTTGGCCGCATTTTCCTCAGCCAGCTGATAAGCACTCTTAAGCGTTTCTTTCAAACGTGCCACGTATCGGTAATGATCTCGATGACTGATACCATCGGTAGAGACTCCCAACAAGATGTCAATAGGTAGCCTAGGCTCTCTTCCAAACATCAGAAAGTATGGTGAATATCCTGTGCTCTCGTGCCTTGTACTATTATAGGCATGCACCATAGCCTCCACTTTTCGACTCCAGGATCGCTTATCCTCAATTCGTAAGGTACCAAGCATATCAAGTAAAGTCCTGTTAAATCTTTCAGGAAGGGCATCTCCCTCTGGATGGTAAGGCGTCGTCCGACTTTTGCGGATGTTCAACAACTGAAGTAACTCTTTGATCAGGTTACTCTCAAAATCCCGGCCTTGATCAGAATGCAACCGGTGTGGTAAGCCATAATGGATAAAATACTTTTCCCAAAGCACTCTTGCAACAGTAACTGCTTTTTGATCCTTAGTCGGAAAGGCTTGAGCATATCGTGTGAAGTGATCAGTCACCACCAATACATTTCCAAATCCTCTGGAGTCGTTGTCAATACAAAGGAAGTCTATGCAGACAAGATCCATGGGGCCCGAACTCTTCAAGTGTCCCATGAAGGCCGCTCGAACCGGGACAGTCTTCCTCTGCAAACATCTGCGACAGCACCTACACAGACGAGTCACGGTATCTCTCATTTTGGGCCAGTAGAATCGGTCTTGTATTAGGCCATAAGTCTTCTCAGGTCCCAAATGACCATGATAATCATGCAGACTTCGGAAAATCATCTTCTGAAAGCAGCTTGGAATAACTAGTTGGCGCCTTCCAGGGTGATCATGATACAGCACCACACGATAAAGTAGGCCATTGTCTATTTCAAACTTCTCCCAATCTCGTAGAAGTTGACTGCATTCAGAGGGTAGGGATGTCTTTAACATTTCTCTGTCTTGAGAACTCACTGCTTGATAAAGAGGTCCAATTAAAGGATCAGTCTTTTGACTCCAGATCATTCGCTTTGAAGATATAGAACAACTCTCAAAGGATCCTAAAGCGGCAGGGTAGGCAAACATGTCTGGTACAGCTTCGGGACCTCCCCCAATAGAGTCAATAAGCCGAGTTTCAGAAAAGGCTACTCGGTCTTCAACTACAGCAGCCATGGCACACAAAGCTCCTACTCCAGGACTTGGCACTTCTTCCCATTCATCCACTACTTCCGGACTAGGTAATCCAGGCCGTCTTGATAGAGCATCTGCCCCAATGTTCTTAGGCCCTGATTTATACTTGAGTGTGAATTGGTAGTTGGATAAAGCTGCCAACCAGCGATGTCCTGTAGCATCGAGTTTAGCGGTTGACAAAACGTATGTCAGTGGATTGTTGTCTGTTCTTACTTCAAACGTGGCTCCGTATAAATAGTCATGTAATTTATCAACAATGGCCCACTTGAGCGCCAAAAACTCCAATTTATGTACTGGATAATTTTTCTCGCTGGGAGAAAGACTTCGACTTATGAAAGCTATGGGCCGTAACCCGGCCGGGTATTCTTGGTGCAGCACACCACCTAATCCTTCAAAGCTGGCATCTACATGTAGCACATATGGCTTCTGTGCATCAGCATAAGCCAGAACGGGAGCTTCTGTCAATTTCTTCTTCAACAACTTAAATGCTTCTTCACAATCCGCAGTCCACCTATCGCCAAAAAGGCTTTTGGAAGACCCTTTCTTCTTTCCCGGATCTCCTGCATCACTCTTCAACAGGTCGAGGAGGGCTCGAGCAATTTTTGAATATCCTTCCACAAATCGTCGATAGAATCCACAAAACCCCAAGAAAGATTGCAACTCCGTAATATTTTGCGGTCGGGGCCAATTCACCACAGCTTCAATCTTACCAGGATCGGTAGCAACTCCTTCAGCAGAAACAATATGACCTACATAAGTGACCAAAGATCTACAAAATTTGCATTTGTCAGCCGACAACTTCAGCCCCTCTTCTTTTAAGCGTTGGAGTACTCTCATGAGTCGTTCTTCATGTTCTTCCAGCGTCTTTCCAAACACAATAATGTCGTCAAGATATACAAGACATTCCCGGGGCACTAAATCACCTAACACTCTTTCCATCAACCTTTGGAACGTTGCTGGCGCACCTTTTGTACCTTGCGGCATACGAGTGAACTGAAAGAAACCCAAGGGGCATATGAAGGCTGTCTTTTCCTGATCCTCAGGTGCCATTGGGACTTGATAGTATCCCGATCTTAGGTCCAGCACTGTGAACCAACAGTTTCCATTCAGAGCTTCCAGAGCTTCTTCAATTCTCGGCAGTGTATACTGATCAGGTAAGGTTCTCCGGTTCAGAGTTCTGTAATCCACACATAGGCGAATTGCTCCAGATTTTTTTCTTACCACCACAATAGGTGAGGCATAGGGGCTCTTACTGTCCACAATGATCCCCTGACCTTTCATTTGCTGTAGAGTCTGTCTTAACTCATCAACATCCTTTGGAGCAACTCTCCGTGGTCGCTCCCGGAAGGGAGTAGAATCGGTCAATCGGAAAGTGTGTTGAGCACTTTTAGCACAACCTACATCCATATCATCCATGGAGAACACTTCCGATAATTCAGACAACTTCTGTGTCAGTCGCTGATTCCAGGCCTCTGGTAAATGTGGATCACTCAAGTCAAGATTGAGATTAGGGATTGCATCTCGGATTTGAATCCTGCACACTTCAGCGTATGGATTTACTCCAAGCACAGGGTAGCAGTGGGCCACATTCTGGTATGGTCCAATTACGATCGGATGCGGTGAACAGTTCCTCACTGTCACACAGGTAGATAACTCCACTTTATTTCTCCAGTCCTTTCTCTCTGGGATCACCATCCAGCCATTCTGGTTAATCATTTCTTCAGGGGTTTCCATAAGGACATAACTCCCCCCTTCAAGCAAATCGGGAGCAATGCTGGAGGCTACTCTCAGAACTCTCTCCCCGCCGGCAGGAACTTCCACGGTTCTCTCACCGATATGATATACCATTCCATGTCGATAGCCAGTAGACAGGGCATCACAGAGTTCTCTAAGATCAGAAGATATATTCACCGGCTGAGCTGCAGGGTTCCAATCTCTTCCAAGAAACTTCTGAAAAGCATAATGCACTGCGGGACAATTAGTGCCAAGTATCACAGGAGCTGCACAAGAATCCCCTGTATCAGGACAGACAAGAGCCGTAATCTTCATGGGAGCGACACTCTGATCTTCTAATTCAGGGACAGCTATAACTACTTGTAGGCTGCCATCTACAGGATATGATCCTGAATTAAGCCCCCACAATTTCATTTGTCCTGTAGACTGAAGAGGTATATCCCTCAGATACTTTTGGTAGAACGAGCGATAAATCAGGGTCACTTGAGATCCTGTATCAAACAGGGCAGGAGCGGCATGACCATTGACAGTGACTTTGACAACGGACCTGGAGCCCGCGATAGCGCCTCTGGTCTTTACTCGGCCCGCCTTCCTTCGGTGTCTTTGATTCTGAATAGAGAAGACAGCACTGTGTCCCAATCCCTCACTGTCCTCCGTACACTGTCTGGCAGTATGGCCCGTCTGACCACATTTATAACAGGTTCTAGCATCCTTCCTCCATTGAGTGGCAGTGGATGGAGTGGCGGACTGTCTAAGTTCTGACCGCTCCACTGGTTTGTCCTTGTTTGAATTAGGAACAACATCTTCTTTAGAGATGCTTTTCGCTTTCTTAGGGGTACTAAAACTAATGTCAGCTTCTTGTTTCTTCACTAACTTCATTAAGTCAGGAAATGGAAGGACTCTATCAGATAGTAAGACCTTGAGTACTTGAGGAAGAGGATGATGCGGTTGTAACCCTCTCACCAACTGACTGGTTCTCATAGCGTCTACCTCTGAAGTAGATATAGCTGCGTGGTACACCAGACGTGAAAGAAGTAGCTGTAAACGGTTAATAAAAGTAGAGACATTTTCCCCTTCTTTTTGACGAACCATTCGGTAATCAGCAACCATCTGGGCAAGGTCATAGTATGGCTCAAAGTGATCAGACAGTACTTGTATATAGTCCAATGCACTCACTCCTTCATGAGAGTCTCTGTACAAGCGGATCAATTCTGCAGCAGGAGACCGCAAACTTTCACTGATACGCTGCCGCTTGCCTTCTTCAGAGCAAGACCATTCCTTCAGGCATTGGAGAGTATGTTCTTTCCATATCTCAAAGTTTTTCTCCCCTTGTGGTACTGGGACATTACCAGAGAATACTTTTAGTTTCTTGTAGTGAGTGGCCTGCAGGCCCTGAGCTAACATTTCAGTCAGCCTGGCTAAAGTGCTAATAGCACTGTCACTAGAGGAACTGCTAGCGACGGCCATACTGGGGGGGTAACTGGCTGAGCGGGGTTCTTCCTTTACCTGAACCAGGGGAGGAACAGGAGGTCGGTAATCCCATGTAGTAGCTAGTGGGAGGTTCCCCTCTGAGCTATATCGCTTCTCCATATCAATGACTATTCCCACTTCTAAATCTCAGCAGTGCCTCCAAATGTAGCCCTATTTGGGGGGGGGTATGAGTATTATCCCTCCCGCAACAGACTCTGGCGCTGACCTGTGTGTATAATGGGACCTGAAGCCTTCGCTGAAGGGAAGAGTGGGAACATACAGTCATATGAAAAAGTTTGGGCACCCCTATTAATCTTAATCATTTTAGTTCTAAATATTTGGGTATTTGCAACAGCCATTTCAATTTGATATATCTAATAACTGATGGACACAGTAATATTTCAGGATTGAAATGAGGTTTATTGTACTAACAGAAAATGTGCAATATTCATTAAACCAAAATTGACTGGTGCAAAAATTTGGGTACCCTTATCATTTTATTGATTTGAATACTCCTAACTACTTTTACTGACTTACTTGAAGCACAAAATTGGTTTTGTAACCCACTGAGCTTTGAACTCATAGCCAGGTATATCCAATCATGAGAAAAGGTATTTAAGGTGGCCAATTGCAAGTTGTTCTCCTATTTGAATCTCCTCTGAAGAGTGGCATCATGATCTGAAAACAAAGATTGTTCAACATAGTTGTTCAGGGGAAGGATACAAAAGTTGTCTCAGAGATTTAACCTGCAGTTTCCACTGTGAGGAACATAGTAAGGAAATGGAAGACCACAGGGACAGTTCTTGTTAAGCCCAGAAGTGGCAGGCCAAGAAAAATATCAGAAAGGCAGAGAAGAAGAATGGTGAGAACAGTCAAAGACAACCACAGACCACCTCCAAAGAGCTGCAGCATCATCTGCTGCAGATGGTGTCACTGCATCGGTCAACAAACAGCACACTGCACAAGTAGAAGCGATGGGAGAGTGATGCGAAAGAAGCCGTCTGAAAGCACGCCACAAACAGAGTCGCCTGAGGTATGCAAAAGCACATTTGGACAAGCCAGCTCATTTTGGAAGAAGGTCCTGTGGACTGAAGAAACAAAGATTGAGTTGTTTGGTCATACAAAAGGCGATGCATGGCGCAAAAAAACACAGCATTCCAAGAAAAACACGCACCCACTGTAAAATGGTGGAGGTTCCATCATGCTTTGGGGCTGTGTGGCCAATGCCGGCACCGGGAATCTTGTTAAAGTTGAGGGTCGCATGGATTCAACTCAGTATCAGCAGATTCTTGAGAATAATGTACAAGAATCAGTGACGAATTGAAGTTACGCCGGGGATGGATATTTCAGCAAGACAATGATCCAAAACACAGCTCCAAACTACTCAGGCATTCATGCAGAGGAACAATTACAATGTTCTGGAATGGCCATCTCAGTCCCCAGACCTGAATATCATTGAACATCTGTGGGATAATTTGAAGCGGGCGCATGCCGGCGACCATCAAACTAACTGAACTGGAATGTTTGAAAGAGGAATGGTCAAAAATACCCATCCAGGATCCAGGAACTGATTAAAAGCTACAGGAACGACAAAGGCTGTTATTTTGCAAAGGAGGATCTACTAAATATAATGTCACTTTCTGTTGAGGTGCCCACTTTGCACCGGTCAAATTTTGGTTTAATGCATATTGCACATTTTCTGTTAGTACAATAACCTCTTCACCTGAAATATTACTGTGTCCATCAGTTATTAGTATATCAAATTGAAATGGCTGTTGCAACACCCAAATATTTAGAACTAAAATGTTAAGTTATGGGGTGCCCAAACTTTTCATATGACTGTATATGAAATATATCAGTGCCTCCACCCAGGATAGAGCCTCTGTATTACAGGGAGGATCTCTTCCTGGGACTTACCCATGAAGTACAGTTAGTAGCCTTAACAAGGATCACTGTACTAATCTCACAGTCTGAAGAATACATACAGATACCACATAAGGTTATAACAGTAGCTTTATAAGAATCAACAGGGTAATAATACATACATAAAATATACTCAGAACACAGCAATACTACAACAACCAGAAAGTCCTCAACCGTCTTAGGTTATATACCCGGGTATATATATAGATATATAGCAAGAGTCCAGTGCACAATACCTCCAGGCAACAGAAGAGATGCAGGGGCCCCTGTGGATGACTGTGGATCCTCGGATTCTTCCAGGAGATGACAGACAGCCGATCAGGAGATGATGATGATGGTGAGATTCTTCACAGGCAGCAAACAGGGTGACGGTGACGGAAGTAGATGCAGGCCTGACTACCCTAACACTGAGTCCTTAACCTGCCAGCTAAACTACTAGTGCCACCGGGCCTCTAACTAGCTAGTTGGCCTTCGGAAGCCTAACCTATCACTGCCCTGAACTATATATATATATGGATCCCTAACTACGGTTACTAGCTAGGTCCTGTGAGTATATAGGGGGTAACACATACCTAACTATATACTGTGAAGTAAAGAGGAACAAGTGGCTCTTAGACTCCCCCAGACATAACATGTCTGTCTCAGCAGCTCTGCTCACATCTCTCCCCCCAGCAGCTCTGCCTCACATGTGTCTGACTCACTGTATTTACAAAACAAAACTTGCACTGAATGCCTGGGGTCTCTGAAGCCAAACTGCAGGGGCAAAGAAGCCAGATACATTATATACTAGTAGAAATGGCAGTTCCCTACACCTATATGAACAGTACCAGTGATTATAATAAACTTTGTAATCTTATAGGAGGAAAATGCTGCTTTTTGCTCTTACCAGGCTGTTTTCCTGATCCCCTTCCCACTTCTAAACTGGCTTTAACTCTGAAAATCACTGCTATATCCATCTAGAAGTCAACTGTAAGTCACATGACTCAGATTACACATGTCTGTAGGGTCTATGGAGAAGGGAGGCGAACAGTGAAAGGGAAGTGCAGGGAATAAGAGAAGAAAGATAAGATTGGTCTGTGCTGTAGCTATGTAGGAGATATCCAGGCTGCAAAATATCGAACAGGTCTTATTCCTGTCCGATTTTGCGACCGTGCTACCATGGCTCCTATTCATTGAATAAATGGAGCCGCGGAAGGACGGCGGTGTGCAGGCGGCACACAAATGACATCCTTGTGCCTCCCGTGTGCCAGCCGTGCCTTTCGTGTGCAACCAAGCTTAGTAAGAGTAGTCTGATTTTAGGCTGAAGCCCCACATTGCAAAAATGCTGCATTTTACAGTACCTGGCCAGTCCCATTCTAAGTGAAAAAAGTGATGCATTTCCACCGCAGTTTTTTTTTTCCGCAGCGTTTTTTGCTGTGCTTCACTACATGGAGACTTAGCCTTACAGGGTAAAGATGCGAATGGTGTATCAACCAATCAGGGCACTTTATACTAAATGCTTATAGTGTGAAAGGCAAACTGCTTATTTGTTCCCAATTTCTTTCATCTCATTTTCACATGAACATTAATCTATGTCTGAACAGAAAGTAATTTACTAATGAGAGTATTAACAACTACACTCATTTGCAAATAAAATACTGCAACAATAAAATACTGCATTCAAATCAAACTTCCTATGGGTGAATAGAATGATAAATATATGTGATTACTACATTAGAAAGGATACGTTTATTGCAGAAAACTGTACAACTGAAAGAAGTCTCTAGTGCCCTTTTGGGCTACCTTTCACATGGATATAAGATGAGATACAGTTGGGCATGGAGGTATACCAATTCTGTATGGTATCCTGCAGCACATTTTACCACAGATGTTGCAGCTGGGCCTGCAGATCCGGCACACTCTTAGGTTGCTGAACCTGGCATTCTAGCTGGTCCCATAATTGCTGTGTGTGGGTGAGCATTATCCTACTGAAAAATGTCAGTTGAAAGTCCAGCCATGAGAGGCAATGCACACAATGCAATGGCCACAGTATGTCTCGTACATATCGCTGAACTACTAGTGTCCCTCGTATCACCAGCAGAGATGACACTGTCATATGAGATGGCTCCCCAGAACATCACATCAGCAGTTGGGGCAGTGTGTTGCTCCATAGCAAAGACAGGACTGAAGTGATCACCAGTGACCACCACAAGGCCTCCATACTTTAACCCAACCATCGTTGGATCCCAAGCAGAACCTAGAATTGCTGCTAAACATGATAGCTGCAGTCCGCAGCAGTCCAGATTTTTAGTTCATGACAGCACTGCAAATGAAGTTGACAATGGCTTGTTATCAATGGCAGGACATGCCATTCCAATTCCCTTCAACCCGGGGCCTGGAAGTGGTTAGGGCAGAGACAGTACAGTATCTATAGATAATGGGCAAGGAAACTGTGGGAGCTGCTCCTGCTTGTCGATGGATCAAACAATCCTGTTTACTGGTGGTCTGCCTGAACCAACTGAAGCCTCTTTGCCAGGTGTACATGCCCTCACATAACCACAGCCCCAAAACCTCCTGACAGCCAGGTCAAAATGGCCTAGATGGCAGGTAATTTGGCAAAATCACCATCCTGCTTCTCTGTTTGCCACCCCCTTTCAAAGACTGTCAACTAGGCAAAATGATTTAAAGTGCAGCGTAGGGGAATGTTTAGCAGCCAACAATTTCTTACCAAGAGGTAAACTACCCAAAAGTACTGTAGCTACTGAGAGTCTTTTCATAGGGCAGTGGGGGTAAGCACCTGAACGCTCTCTTGTGTCTAATCAGACCACACCTGTAATCATTTACATATCTGCCTATCTGCCTGAGACATAATTGCATGTTTTTTTTGCCCATGTGTATATTTTAGAATGTATCCTACCACGCACGATTGCATCTAGAAAATCAAAGTGCTCAAGGGGAACCCACGTGGGAAGGAAATGCGAATGACTTGCTCATGTTACCCTATTTGGATTAAAATCCAGCATTCTAACGCTTCTAACACTAAAGAAGGCAGCCTTGGCACTGAAGAATAATGCTTGTATTCCTCTTTATTTCTGTCAATCCCTATTAGTTAATATAAAGTATATCTTCAAATATTAAACACACTAGTAAGAATGCACCAGGATTCTGCCTCATATTTAGCAGTGCAGAAGATGAAAAAAGAATGCTGTTTTGGTCTCCTATGCACAGAGATGTCATAGTACAGACATAATGCACACAGTGATGTCTGCATAGATAAAATACACAGAGTAATATCACAATAAAGAGTGTATCAATGATAAAAAAGTGATGTCCCCAAAGAGAAATAACTCATACAATGATATGGTAATACAATGATGTCACAGTACAGGGATAATACACACAGTGATATGACGGTGTGGGGATAATGCACATAATGATATCACAGTGCAGGAGTAATAAACACAGTGATGTCACAATACAGGGGTGATGCACACAGTGATATCAAAGTACAGGGATACTGCACACAGTGATGTCACAGTGCAAGGATAATGTATACAGTGATGTCATAGTACAGGGATATTGCATGCAGAGGTGTCATAGTGCAGGGGTAATCCACACAGTGAGAACTCAGTGTATGGATAATACACAAATTGATATCATAGTACAGAGATAATGCACATGTGATGTCACAGTTCAGGGATAATACACAAAGTGATGTCAGAGAACAGGATTAACAGTGCACCATTAACCATGAGCACAGTGAAATCATGGCACAGTAAAAAATAGAATTATGTTACTAGGCATAATGCACATAATGATGTCACAACACAGGACTAATGTACAAACTTGATGCCATGAATAGTGACAATAAACACAGCAGGCGCTCAATTAATAACTCCTTTTACCTTTTGGTTGTTGGACTACAGTATAACTGATACTGTTTCTCTGCAGTTTCTCATTCATAATTTAATTAAGGGCGCATTCACACAACCTAGTTTCAGCCGTGAAACTCAGTCCGTGTGTTGGCCAGTTTACTGGCCTGCATCTGATGCCGGCAGAGGGACTCCTAGTATTATAGTTATTTGTGCTGCTAGGAGTCCCTGTGTCCCGGCGACAAACTGTCTCGTAGCAATTGCAGTACGGAACAGTATGTCACTGGGGGGCAGGGACTACTAGCAGCATAGATAAACATAGAGAAACATACTTTTCTAATAAATCAATAAAAACTAATTATTGAAAATTTATGATACAAACCTTGTGCACAGTGCATATTAGATAGGGTTCACTTTAAGAAATATGCATACTATTTGTGTTATTTCCATGAACTGTAGTTGAACATCATCAGATTTTCTTTATAGTCAGCAACAAATGTAAACTCTATACATAAGGACAATGTCTAAAAATACAACCACGAAGCTCTACTTTCCATTATCCTGGACCATAGAAAATATCTCTGGGAAAGATCTCAATGCTCCTGCCTTCAAAGTACTGAATATATATAGCTATGGATTTCTGTACTTTGCCTAAAGGGGTGTGATGTGGTATAGCAGTTATAGTTCATTCTTATCATTTTAATTGTCTTGCTTCTCTGCCAGAGCTTCACAACATGGGGAAAGAGTGACACAACTTGCTGACTCCCCAAAGATTTTTGGCAACAGACAGTATGAATATGATATGCCAACAACCCCATTTAGTAACTCAATTTCAATGGTTCAGCAGACAACATAATGCTGATACTTAATGAAGATAGTGTTGTTTCCTCCAATTTTCTTCCAATACCATCCACTGATTTTAAGTTTTTTGTGTATTACCCCTGCCTTAAGAACACAAGGTTCATATATATTCTGTTTATATTTCTTTGCTTTACCTTTTTTTTTTTTTTTTTTAGGTCCTTTTCTTTGCTCTACCCTCTTCATCTGCTTCTCCTTCGCTCCCTTTCCCCTCTCTCCTATCTCTTCCCCTACTGTTCCCTTCGCAAGTGACCAGAGGTAGCTGTTGTACTCAAATCCCCACCACCATGTCTACCCTCAAATGCCGTTCCCTGAATGTGAGAGGCTTCAACTAGCCTCAGCAGCGTTCTCAAATATTATTCCACATGCACAAGCAAAGAGTTCATCTACTCTTACTCCAAGAAACACTTCAAAACTGATGACATGCCCACCCTATGAGACAGATACTTCACATTGTGGTTTCACAGCTCCAACCCATGCTCCAAAAGGGTAAGCATTGCTATACATACACACGTGGACAAAATTGTTGGTACCCCTCGTTTAATGAAAGAAAAACCCAAAATGGTCACAGAAATAACTTGAATCTGACAAAATTAATAATATATAAAAATTCTATGAAAATGAACAAATGAAAGTCAGACATTGCTTTTCAACCATGCTTCAACAGAATTTTTTTAAAAAGAAAACTCATGAAACAGGCCTGGACAGAAATTATGGTTCCCTTAACTTAATATCTTGTAGCACAACCTTTTGAGGCAATCACTGCAATCAAACGATTCCTGTAACTGTCAATGAGACTTCTGCATCTCTCAACAGGTATTTTGGCCCACTCCTCATGAGAAAACTGCTCCAGTTGTCTCGGGTTTGAAGGGTGCCTTTTCCAGACGGCATGTTTGAGCTCCTTCCAAAGATGCTCAATAGGATTTAGATCAGGGCTCATAGAAGGCCACTTCAGAATAGTCCAATGTTTTTCTCTTAGCCATTCTTGGGTGTTTTTAGCTGTTTTTTTTGGATCATTATCCTGTTGCAAGACCCATGATCTGTGACTGAGACCAAGCTTTCTGACACTGGGCAGCACATTTCTCTCTAGAATCCCTTGATAGTCTTGAGATTTCATTGTACCCTGCACAGATTCAAGACACACTGTGCCAGATGCAGCAAAGCAGCCCCAGAACATAACAGAGCCTCCTCCATGTTTCACAGTAGGGACAGTCTTCTTTTCAAGATATGCTTCACTTTTCCGTCTGTGAACATAGAGCTGATGTGCCTTGCCAAAAATTTCGATTTTTGTCTCATCTGTCCATAGGACATTCTCCCAAGCTTTGTGGCTTGTCAACATGTAGTTTGGCAAATTCCAGTCTGGCTTTTTTATGATTTGTTTTCAACAATGGTGTCCTCCTTGGTCGTCTCCCATTAAGTCCACTTTGGCTCAAACAATGATGGATGGTGCGATCTGACACTGATGTTCCATGAGCTTAAAGTTCACCTTTAATCTCTTTAGAAGTTTTTCTGGGCTCTTTTGTTACCATTCGTATTATCCTTTTCTTTGATTTGTCATCAATTATCCTCCTGCGGCCACGTCCAGGGAGGTTGGCTACAGTCCCATGGATCTTAAATTTCTGAATAATATGTTCAACTGTAGTCACAGGAACATCAAGCTGCTTGGAGATGGTCTTATAACCTTTACCTTTAACATGCTTGTCTATAATTTTCGTTCTAAGCTCCTGAGACAACTCTTTCCTTCCCTTCCTCTGGTCCATGTTGAGTGTGGTACCATGTCACCAAACAGCACAGTGAGTATCTGTAGCCCTATATACAGGCCCACTGACTGATTACAAGATTGTAGACACCTGTGATGCTAATTAGTGGACACACCTTGATTTAACATGTTCCTTTGGTCACATTATTTTCAGGGTTACCATTATTTCTGTCCAGGCCTGTTTCATGAGTTTTATTTTTTTTTTTAATTCTGTTGAAGCATGGTTAAAAAGCAATGTCTGACTTTCATTTGTTCATTTTCATAGAATTTTTATATATTATTACTTTTGTCAGATTCAAGTTATTTCTGTGACCATTGTGGGTTTTTCTTTCATTAAACGAAGGGTACCAACAATTTTGTCCACGTGTGTAAATCTGTAGCATCTAGCGTGCTGGATTCTAAAATTGACCCAATGGGCCATTATGTGTTCCTCAAACTCCGCACTGCAAATAGAGTTATGGCTATAGCCAACCTCTATCTACCCAATATCAGGACCAGGTTCGTACGTACAAAAATCCTCTATGACTTGGCAGAGGGGATGATCATAGTAGGCGGGGCTTCCAAAACATCCGCAACTTTGGCTTCCCTCTTACAACATACGCTGAGAGATCTCAAGTCTTATAACAGAGTTTGTTTATCTAGGTTTGGACATATAGATTAAAATGAATATCCTGCCCAAAATTCTTGTACCTCTTCCAGGCCATTCCCATTACCCTACCATCCTCATTCTTCAAGACTTTGCACCGTGCCTTGCAATGCTTTGTTTGGGGCTCTGTTCGCTCAAGCTTAGCCCTGCACACTGTTACCAAACCTAATGGGGGGTGGGCGAGACTCAGGAAATTTGCTAGGTATCACCGAGCTGCTCTTTTAGTGGGATTAGTCAACCAGTTTCACTGTAGCAGTCATAAGCAGTGGGTAGTGCTTGAAAACTCCCTGGCCTCGCTTTCCTTATGCCCACTTCTTTAGATAACTTCTAGTGACAGACCTGCTTATGGTCTGCCCCCTCCCCCTAACTACCCATCTCCTGATCATGTGGGATTGGCTACTGATCAAATATGGACTGATCAAATATAGACTGTCTCAAAGACTGGCTATAATGACCCCTCTGTTCAACAACCCTGCTTTTACCCCCATGATGCACAGAGACTCCCTATTCACATGGACGGTCTCTATACATCCTCGACTGCGGCATATCCTTGACTCATCAGGCTTGCCTAGATTTCAGTCTCTCTAAGACAGTATGTTTGAGAGGCAACTCTCCTGGTTAGAATATGCGCAGCATCATACATTTACGAAGGGTTTGGTCATCACGAGCCTGGGCTTCTCGACTCCCACGGTTTTTGAATCTATCTTACTAGAGAGTAAGGTCCCGCCTCACCTGGGGTCTCTATTACATGGCGTCTTGGTGGATGGTGATTTAATGTGTGTACCACTTTTGTGTGAGCCTGGGATCTTGAATTGGGTAGTGAGCTCTCTGAGAAGGAATAGCAAAAAGCTTTGTTCTTGCTCACAAGCTGCCAGTGGCATGCTCCGCACAGGTGAAAAATTACAAAATCATGTCACGCTGGTATCAGTGCCCAGACTTACTCCACAAAATATACCCCAGGGTTTCAGATAGCTGTTGGCGCTGTGAAACAGAGAGGTACCATGCTACGCAGGCCTTTTGGCACAGTGTATTTTATATCTACATGCGAGTTACAGGGTCTTCCTTACCATTCATTACCATTCACCCACAAGTGGCTTTACTCTGCTTATTATCAGGCTCCGTTTCTAAACTTAAAAAGGGCCTTACCAGACATTTTCTCACAGCTGCTAGAAGAGTCCTCCCTAGTCACTGGCGAACTCCTGTCCATCCTTCAATCAGGGAATGGATGACCGAAACTGATCATTTCCACCGGATGGAACTTCTCATGGATGAAGACAGACAACACTCTGACCAACTTGCCCTTTCGTGGTTACCATGGTTACCCTTTCCCTGCCAACCACATATTTATACGTCTTCCCAGGGTGGCACTTCTGTAGCCGAAGACTTATCTAATACGTCCTTACTACTAATGCCGATATCTCAGGATTGGTTAGGGCTATGAAGATGATTTTGGATTCATTTTAAAGAGATGAGATGAGAATCTCATCGTTAAAATGATGCCAAGATCTTCCTGATAGCCCTTACAGATCCTGAGCGATTCACTGTTGAAAACACTATTCAGCATTGAGATTCCATTGCAGATCTCAATTCCTGACAGCGTTTTTAACAGTGATTCGCTCCGAATCTGTAAGGGCTATCATGAAGATCTTGGTATCATCTTTAAAATGAATCCAAAATCATTTTCATAGCCCTAACCAATCCTGAGATATAGGGCTCTAAAGTGTCCCCCCCCCTCCTGCCACAGTTAGCATCTTAAGAGCTGTGGTAGGAAGGGGAGGGGGAAGGAGCAGCCCTGCACAGAGATGATAAATCATCATCTGTGCATAACCTGTATGTGACCCTGTGACCCCGGGGGGGGTAGCATGGACTTCTGTCCATGTTATCCCCTCTCCTATCAATCAGAGAGCATACTATACTTTTACCCTCTGATTGGCACATAGAGGGATAATGTAATACCCCTCTGAGCCTTATTAGAGGGGTATTCTTCAGTAATTCCCCTCTGAACATAACCAGGAAATTTATTGGCGCTGTGACCCAGATATTTACCATTGTCCAGGTCGCAGCGCCAAAAGAGTTGCACCAAACACTTACACAACACATGCACAAAGTCATCAATAAAGTTTACATTTCATTCTGTCCATGCCTGATCTTTCTAGAGTAAAATACGCCTCTATAGCAATATCCGTTACACGCTAAAGTAACAGTAATAACGATTATCACTAGAGATAAACGTATAAATTGCTACAATTCTTATAGGGGGATAGAAAATTATATTTTTATGTAAACTCCTATTTAATTTGCATGCACAAAATTGTTTGCCGCATTTCTACGATTTTGGCGTTTCTTTAACACCTACCCCTGTAAATATATATATGTGTGGTATATATGAATTCCTCACAAATTGCAGTTTTTGGAAAGTACATTTTGTTTGCAGAAAGGGACTGCTTGAGCATGCACTTTAGTGGCAAATTTGAATTTTGTGCTATTTTTGCTTGTAATCTCTGTTCGCTGCAACGTTGCAGGAAGGTGGTTGTATATATGAAATATTAAGTTGTGTTTTTATATATGGTATGCTGTGCAGTCTCAAAAAAGTTAGATTTTGGTATCACAGTCACAGTTTCCTAGGTGCAATATAGATTTTTAACATATTAGTGAATAACAACAAAATCTTGCTTGTCTTCTGTATCAGTGTTTTTGAGAGTATGAGATCTTGTTGTAGCTGATGTTTGCAGTATATATAAATTGTGTATACCTTGATCTTTTATTTTAAATGTATTTTGTGTGTGAATGTAAGACTGAATATGAGTTTTAGGTGCAAATATGTGTTTTAATGCATTTTTTCAAAAAATTATTTGTGTTTGTCACAAAGTTACATGGAGGTGGACGTGGTTATTGATAACCCATTGAGACATATATAATCTTCAGGTTGTCTACTTTCAAAAAATATATAGAGTTTAGGGGTTCACTTGCTTTCGATGGTGTGCAATCCCGACATTTTATAGGATGATACTTTTTTAACATTTCCAGCTTCAAAGCAGATTTTTGTTCCTTCCAGTTCTAGTGATTTTCTGAAGACATGTACATGCAGGTGTAGTCCTTAGTAATATGAATGAACTCTGCACATGTTGATCTCTTTTTTTTAGGAGGTTTGGTACATATAACTTTTTGTTTGGTGTCCACTTTTAGCAACTAATATACATTTATTTGCATTTTTTTTATAAAACATTCACTTTAAATCAAAATTGCATGAAGGTGCCTGTACGCATACAGTACCAAGTGGCATTCTAAGAATGCTGCAGGTGTCTACTTTAAGAAAATATATAGGTATGGGGGGTTAGCATGATTTTCTAATGTTGCAATTTAGGTTTTATTTGTCCATCTCAAAACTGTGAAAATTGCTCCGGCTACCGGAGATGCACAATTTCCGGAGACCCCTGGCAGTGAAAGGGTTAAGACCGACCCTACTTATCACACTTGGTTGGGTACTACCACCTAAGTTATTGCGCCCAGCGGTTTCCCGACAGACCTACATGAGTTTACCTTCTTCCCTCCCCACTTTTACCCTCTTCTTCCTCATACCTCTAGCTTCCTCTCGTTTTCTTTCTGCCTTCGCCCCATTCGATTTTATTGGCAGTTGCAGTAGTAATTGGGACACCTCCTGTCCCCTTCTTTTTGTTGATGTTACAGTCATCTACCAAACCACTTTATTTGATTTTCTATACACCTTGTGCAACATCTATGGGCACTCTGTACTGTATTGTCTTTAAACTTGACTGTACTGTCTTGCTTAACTGTTACAAAACTAATAAAAATTCAGTTTGTTAAATAAATGACCTTTCAGGGTAAGCTGTCATATAGAAATCACAGACGGTGAGAGGAAACCACTTAAGTTTAAAGTATCACAGACAAAGGTCCCAAAATCGATGAATAAAATAAAATATAACTTTTATTCTGAACTATTAAAATATGCCCCACACCTAGGGATGACGTCGACACATAAGATAAAAAGCCAAATAGAAACTTCTAGAAGTATTGGAGGATTAGTTTCTATTTGGCTTATGTGTCGACGTCATCCCTAGGTGTAGGGTATATTTTAATAGTTCAGAATAAAAGTTATATTTTATTTTATTCATCGATTTTGGAACCTTTGTCTGTGATACTCTAAGCTGTCATATACATGTACATGAAGAGTAGCACAATTTCTGGCCTTTATGTGACTTTATCCTGCATCTTTAGCAGTTTTCCCCTTTGCAGGCTCTATTTCTATTCTCAGTCCCTGAACTGGGGTGCGGAGACTATTTGCCATGATAATAAGAAGATAGGATAACACTCCAAACGTTTTTGAGCTTGCTTTTACTATATTTCATAAATGTCAGTCTTCAGATCCAATACAACAAACCGCTCAGTATACAAACTTAGCCTGTATCCAGGCAGTATATAAATCCAGCCAATGTATTTACAATTTGCAACGTTTCAGTAACAACACCTTTTTCCAGGCATAGAGTTTTATGACTACAGGTACAATATTCAGAAGACACAGGCAAAAATGTCAGGGTCCTGCAGTTGAGCCCGGACAGGGCATCTGTGAAGATTTGGGGCAGACTATGCCACCCTCTGGTGTTGCAGTGGCTAAATAAATGCTGTATAGTTTGTTGTAATGGATCTGCAGACTGACATTTGTTGTACTAGACTTAAAACCTCTATATTATAAAATAAAGCAAAAGCAAGCTCAAATAACTTTGGAGTGTTGTCCTATCTTCCATTATTCTTTATGGGATTACAGCCAGCCCCCTTTAAAATTTGTGCCCACCTCGTAGCCCAAAGAGTGCTTGCCAGTCCACTATATCTACTAGCTGCTATGATATCTCCTATAGATAGCACCTGGAGAAAACCAAGAAGACAGATGATGCTAGGTTCACACCTGAATTCTGTATGCTGTTCTTCGGGTCCGCTTGGGGACCCAAAAAACAAAAACCCACTCCGCCAGTGTGAACCTAGCCTTACTCTGCTCCTCCTCCTTTCCCATTCCCTTCCCATAGACTTCGGTGATCACATGTAAGTTCTCACTTCAGTGAGCAGCAGTCTGCCTTGGGGCAGACAAAATGCATAGATACATTCTTACAGCAACATAAAATTGATGCTTATATAACTGTATGGAATTCTTGTTCCCCACATCCCTTCCCTTCCTCTTTTTTCATCCTTGACTGAATTTAATGGGTATATATGGATATCCCAACCAGTTTGGTGACATTGACCTATCCGAAGAATAGGTCACCAATATCAAAAGGTTAAACAACTCCTTTAAACTGATGCTATATGTTATTTCTTTTATTTTTGCTGACCCAAAACAAGACCGTTTTCTTTGTCTTGAAATGAGCTAATGTGCATATTATTTAGTAAGCATTTCAAAGCTATTAATAACAGCTGCAGCAGATGAAACGTGGTATTTGCCCTTCAGAGTGAGAAATGCTGTTTACAGTGGCTCTTTTCTCATGTCTATATGCCCTTATTCACATGACAATGCCATTTTTCATGATCCTAGTGTCCATGAAAAATGGCAGTATTGGTACATCGAGCCCATTGAAGGGGCTTATTCACTCAACAGTGAATAATGGTCATGTGATGGCAGTTTTTCAAATGGCTGTGTCATGGTTGTTTTAAAACCCATGAATGTCCGTGGGTCTATTCACATGGCTATCTTTATGTCTGTATAAATGGTCAAAGACAGATCATGTCATTTTTTTTTTTCACAGTCGTAATAAACGGTCTGTCAAAAAAAACGGACATGTGAATAGATTCCTAGACAGTCACGGATATTAAAACAGCCGCATGACGGCTGTTCAAAAAACGTCCATCACACAACAGTTATACACAGTCATGTGAATAAAGCCTAAATAGAGATCTTGTAAATGGGATACCCCTCTGTGATGTCCAAATGCCCTTAAACAAGCTTTACAGAGAGTGCCACATGCTGCCTATTCACTATTTACCTAGCTTTCATTCATACCAAAGAAAAATCATTGCATGTGGCTGCACCTATGAGGGGGCACAGCCCTGCTTGTTTTTATCAACTGTACAGGTCCCCTCTCCATCACAGCCTTCATCTTCATACTTACATTTATGTAGTTCCTGTACTGATTTTGTTTGTGTGTCTTTGTCAATAAAATGTGTACTTAGCTATTCTATCATTTTAAAATGTACCTTTTCATCCTTCTTCATAGAGCCTTAAGTCAATGATGATAATGTTACTTATCTGTAATATCCTTGTAATGCCTAGGTCACAATCAAGGAACAAAATTTGCAGTAATCAGAAAAAATTTCAGATTCTGAGCCTACACATGTTCATCAACAGAGCACTGCTGCCTCCTGCTGACCAAACCAAACACAACCCTTCACAAGTGAGGTCTTTTACACATGGCTAAATATGTATACGTGCTACAGGTGAGCTTTTCTGTGTTATTATACTGTATATTGTTTTTCTTATGCTTCTGCTTTGTTATTCTTTCTCATCATTATATTACTCTTATAATGGCTATTCATGTAAGCATTATATATGCAGAAAAAAATATACAGAGGCAAATTTATTAAGACTGGCACTACATACGTCAGTCTTAATAAAGGCCCTGACTGGCGCAGGGCATGACTGATTTATGAAGAGGCTTCAGCTGGGAACTGGTGTAGATTTCAATTATAATGCATGCCAGAAAATTGGCGTGCTTTACAATAAATATGTCAAGGGAAGGCGCCCCCGTCCCGTCCCATTCGCACAATGTGGTGAGTGAAGTGCAAAACAGGGGTTGTGGAGCACATTTGGTGCAGGGCCCTTTCTTGCACCAACATTATCCCTCTATATCAGAAAACTGATAAATTTCACCTATTGTATCAACTTACATTTAGCTTTTTATGTAAATTCACTGCATAAAAAGCATGGGTGCTTTTAACCTTAGGCTTAGAGAGTATTCACATGCTTGGATTTCTTTCCTCTTTCTTTTTTTTTCAATCTTTACTACATTTTCTGAATTTTTAAAACATATATAAACTTTACAAAGTCAGAATAAAACGTAGAGTGAAACACAAATGTATACCACTGAGCAGGAAATAAATGATGTGATAAAGAAACAACATAAAACAAAAGGAGCAGGGATACAGACCAGGAGGACTTAGTACAGGAAGAGCTTAGCTAGGAAGGGTACAATTAATGATAGAAGCCATTAAGGAGAGACTTAGGCTGAGTGTGGGGAGGGAGGGATGGAGAAGGGGGCTAAATTAAGGGGGAAGTCAAGTTATGTTAATCCAATTCAAATTATGTGGGGAATAGGATTTACACCATGGCCTCCAGGTGGTAAGAAATCTAGTCCTGGAGACAACATCCCAGCTACAAAGTACTTCAAAGTTCTTCAAGTTCTATGGATTTGGTTGACTTTTTCTCTCCACTGGTGCATGGAGGGAGGCTCTGTCTCACGCCATTTTAATGGGATTAGCAATTTAACCACCTGGATGCCTATATTTCTGATCAATGCATTATCTACATATTTCTTACCAAAAATTAGACCAGCACCTAGCAGAAAAAAGTAGGAAATATGTCACTATATTTGTGTGTGTATATTGATTTATGATGGTATACACATGTCATTTATATATTAGCCTGTGTATTTGTGTGTATATATCAATGTAATCGCTTGAACCAAAAACCTTCTGTCTGGATTCTGAATTTTTTTGTGGCACTCCATGATTGTCACCCTGCTGACAGCCTGCAATAAGCCTGCATTTGCATGGCTAAAGGTCCCATTAAAACTACTGTTTTATTTCAGATATAACATTACATTATAGAATTGCTGTTTTTGCAGCCCATAAAATAGTACATAACTGGCTCCATTCTGAAATGAGGCAGTGTTGGGTCGTACGTCTGACTGATCAGAAACATCAAACAATACACAATTCTCATCTACATCTTTAGTTCCTTTCTATGACAGCAATGAATTAAAACAGCAGTGACTTGGGCTACAGATAAACAGCAGATGGTGTCTTTACTACCCCCTTTATTTCTGAACTTAATCACATACTATGCCTGATTTAATCCAGGAATAGCTGAGAAATGGGGCAGACATGCATGTCACAGACTCATCTAGAAAGGAATATTATATACAGAAACATAAGGTTCGGCATGGCCAGAGTGACTTTTAGATGCATATGTGTGTTCCAGTGATCTTGAAAATAAAACACTTCTAAGAAGCTAAGCACAGTAATGAAAACAAATCAGGAGACAGATAAAAAGAAAATCTTAAATAAATAAACATATAAAAGACTGCAACAACATAGAAGTATAGAACTCCACAGAGATAGATTAACAAATAAAAGTGTCAGCACTCAGCCTGCATCTTTACTTTAATGAATATATTTTCTCTTAATTTTTTATGAATGTTGAGTAAAGTTTACCAGAATAAGTTATTCCGCATAGAACATATTCCATGCATATTTCAAATTACCATAATGAGAATGAGCTGCTGTGCCGCTAGCTTTCCTGATGAAAAATTATTGATAATGCTTCCTGCAGAGCTGGAAATCTACCATAGTGACCAGGAACTAAAGTCTCAGTGTTAGGGAAGCTTCTTCAGACAGCAATAAAATAGTACGTACATTAGGATTAAAATATGCCTATGGAATAACAATTGAGACAATATATTATTCAATATTAATAACTCAAATTAAATTTAAATGCTAAAGTGTATGTGATCTTCTGAGTTGCAGAAGAAACCCCTGTCCTTAAGCCCTAATAAGGTATATTGACATCATAGACAGCGCCTCCTGTCTCGCTCCATGGGCCAGAACAGAGAATTGAATTAAAATTAAAAGGAAGGCTATATGCGTAGCTGCTATGCAAGAGAAGAGGGATGACAACTGGCTGGCTACGGCTTTCCAGGCATAATTAGACTGGCTGGTTTCTGAAAGGGGTTATCTCTAAGAAGACAACTCCTAAATTTCCAGCTTCGTAATTTCTTACTCATATGACACTGGTACACCACATCAAGAAGCATAATGCAGAAAGAAGATCTAATGACAATGGTTGTATGCCTTCCCTTTCTCCTTGTTTGCCTTGTTTGTGAATGGTTGTTGGATGGCAACCATGTCCCAACAAGGCTGTGACATCAGCAAGGAGGTGGCGGAGTCATGTTCTGGGCTGGAGTCATGGGGAGAGAGCTGGTAGGACCCTTTAGGGTCCATAAAGTTGTGAAAATGACCCCTGCAATGTATATAGAGTTTCTGACTGACCACTTTCCTCCATGGTACAAAAAAAAGAACCATACCTTCCGTAGCAAAATCATCTTCATGCATAACAATGCACCATCTCATGCAGAAAAAATACCTCTCAGTCATTGGTTGCTATGGGCATAAAAGGAGAGAAACTCATAGTGTGACCACCATCCTCCCCTCACCTCAACCCTTTTGAGAACTTTTGGAGTATCCTCAAGCAAAAGCTCTATGAGGGTGGGACACAGGTTACATCAGAACAGCAGCCCTGGGAGGCTATTCTGACATTCTGCAAAGAAATTTAACCAGAAACTATCCAAAAACTTACAAGTTCAATGGATGCAAGAATTGTGCAGATGATATCAAACAATGGGTCTTATGTTAACATGTAACTTGGCCTATTAAGATGTTTTTGATTGAAATAGCTTTTGATTTCAGTAAACGTGATCTCTTAATGCTGCAAATTCAACAAATGACCATTTTCAGTTCTTTACAACCTATAAAATGTTTAGAAACTCTGTTTGTACATAATAATTTGGAACAGTGAATTTTAATATATTTAATTTGTAAAAAAAAAAAAGAAGTTATCATTAGGAGGTTTGGCCAATAAAATAGATTTATAGTCAAGCAGTTGAAGATTTGAACATTATACTGACTCATTTGCATCAACCATGAAACAGGAAACATGAGTCTTAATAAATTCCCACCATTTTCTTCTATGTAAAATAAAGTCAGAGGGGAGAATTTTTCATATTTATCATTTCATCAATTTCAGGCATAAAATGTATTGTAAAAGTTGCAAACCTGAGATATCACTAGTTAAAAACACAGTCGGGAATTTGAACTTCATGCTGCTTATAAAATCACATTCCCGACTGTGTTTTTAACTATATCAAGATAGTATTGCACTCCTGGGTGTGTGGGTGCTACTGCTCTGGGAGGAATTCAGTCCAATTCTGTTCAAAAGAGAATGACCCAAAGAACTCCAATGTAAACAATGACCAAATCCACAGAATCCCTTGGTGATAGGATGTGGAAGAAAGGAACCGCACTTACCCAGATGTCTTCAAGGAAGATCGTTATTGATACCAGAACACACAACGCGTTTCGGAGCTACAAGATGCCCCTTTTTCAAGTGTACAATTTTGGTGTATAGCATATACTGTGATTACCTACCCGTGTCCTCATTTCTTCCGAAGTGGGGGCGTGTCTACTATTCTGCACTTCAGGGAGTTGTGACTTATTCACAACCCCACAAGGTGAGCAATATTCCCTATAGTATCTAGATCTACTAATTTGACGGTACTACACTATGGATTGCGCGGTGCTGTTTTTTCTTTGTTTTTATTAGTACCTGAGAACTCCAAGGCATTTTTCATTTTAAGTAAGGTTTATTAAATCTAAGCAATCCATATAACTTTGTCAGTAACGTTTCGGTCTGGCTCACTGCATCCACTTTTCCTTTCGGCGATCCAACAATCTCATGAAAGTTCGGGAAGAACCGAAACATCACTGACCAAGTCATATGGATTGCTTTAATTTTATAAACCTTACTTAAAATCAAAAATTCTTTGGAGTGCTGAGGGTCATTATCTTCTGTGTTTTTAACTGCCGGTAGTAATATCTCTAATTTTTTTTATAGCTAGTACTTTCTTGTGATAAGCAGATAAGCATTTTCTAGGTGGTATAAAACAGGAGATACAGCCATTTGACATAACTTATCTCGCTTTGGTAAATGCTTCACTCTACATGCTGCATAGGGTACAGGTGTACAGGCAGAGTCTCCCTGGCAATGCTTAGAGCATTGCTAATGGGAACTTTACAGCTAGTGTTTTCTAGTAAAAGTTTGACAGGTTGATAAACTGTATTTACAAATATGTTCAACGTACACACCCAACGTAAAAAAAAAAAAAGGGAGTTACTCTTACTCAGCTGCAAGTAGGATCAATACAGATAAAGGAAACACCAGTCGTGATAAATCTCCCCTGGTATTTTGTCTGACAATTGTTCATTTAGAACTGATGTATTAAAATCATTGCAGATAAACTACATGAGTTCAATATATTTTAGCCTAAATCCATTATAAGTACATTAGGTCAGGAAACTATCATCATCATTATGCTCGAGAGTGTTTTCTGTCTTAAACAGAGAGAATTATACAGTGACTAATGCGCAGGTTTATTCCCAAAATAAGAATCTCCATTGATCTGGAATCATTTTAGAAACAACCTTTATGGAGTTTAGACAGTACAGAAAATAGTAACGCCTTATTTAGACAGCTGAGTTCATCTGCCTGTTGTGGTGCCTGTGATCCGTGAAAAAGATCCTGCACTTACATGACTAAGTCTTGGATTGACTATAACCTGACAGTGTGTCCAATGCTGCCAGGTTGTTCATACAATCTGTATGGTCAGTCATATTCAAGCACTAAGCATTAACTGAACAGAAGGCATGCAAATTCTACTTTATAATGGAGAAGGGCTGCAACTACAAGAATAAGGGCTCTTTCACACAACCGAGTCCCATCCGTGGAAAACGGTCCTTGTGTGGGCTATATTTCCCAGACTGAACTTGACCGTGTACATGGGAGTCACTACATGAAAGTCAGTTATGGTGCAGTGGTCTCCTGAACAGCCCAATCGCTTCAGTAATGAAGTGACACAACGCTATCAGTTCATGCAGGAGCTCACTGTATCATAACTGACTCTGATGCAATGACTCCTATATACACGGCATAGTTCAGTCCAGGAAATACAGCCACCACATGTAACGTTTTCAACAGACAGGAGCTCGGTGATGTGAAAGAGCCCTACCTTAGGCCTATAAGGCGATACAAACTAAATACATCTAAATCATGGTAGCATATTAAACTTTCAAAAAGAAATAATCTTGTACAAACAAAAATTATTTTTATCTGTAGTATATTGTACAACAGTTACACAGACCTCACCTTGTGTACTGCCATAAGGTGGTTCTGTATGCTTCTAAAGGAGAATACCTCTGTAATATTACATGTGATGGACCATACCACCATATGCGGAAATAGCAGGAATATAGAGGTATAGTATGAGCCTTTAAATTTCAATGAGTGCTATTTTATGGATCCATACAACAGAGATAGTATATATAGTACTATAGTATAATATAGCATAGTATAGTACTGTATATAAAGCATATTTGGCAACTCTTCCAAAATGTCTGGGAGGCTCCCAAGATTGGTTTTGGAAGAGCAGGCAATTCCTGAATCCAGTGGACTGGCAGTCATTTTATATGTGACCTGGGAAAATTATGTGCAGGTCACAACTGAAAAGGGCATGGTCAGCATATTTCAGGCTAGGGCCTCACGTTGCACAAAAACTGCTTTTTTCATTGCAGATTTTGCTGCGGTTTTTTGAGCCAAAACCAGGAGTGAATTGGACAGAATGGAGAATTATAAAAGCTTCCTAGATTTTTTTCCATTCCTTTTGTAGCCACTCTTGGCTTTGGCCCAAAAAACCGCAGCAAAATCTGCAACAAAAAATGCTGCTTTTCCACAACATGGGGCCTTAGCCTTAAGCTGACTTCACAAAAAGGGGGCATGCTAATGTCTGAAAGGGTCATGGTCAAGCCCTTGACATGAACATTTTCTTGCTGCATTTCACATGCTGTTCTCCCACGCTTCCAAACTCAAATTTTTGTAAGTATAATAAGAGGGACTTCAGTATTGATGACCAGTCATTAGGAAAGGTCATTAATATCAACTGATTGAGACAGCCGCAGTACCACTCATGGCCACTATACAATGTATGCAGTAGTGCCTGTTTCTGAGCACCACACTCTCTTCAATAAGCAGTCAGACCATACCAGTCTGATATTAGAGTCATGGAACACCATTTTAAGCTAAGGCCCCAAGTAGCGAGCTGCAGCCAAAGAGCGCTGCGGGAAGTCCTCTGCAGACTTTCTACTTATAAAATTGACATGCTGCAATTTACTAAAATTGATCTTTGGAAGAAACAAGATACTCATAGTTTTTATTTCCCTCCCTGAATTTTACCTGACATGTCTTACCAAGTTTTGTAATGATCTTACTTACATTTGTAGGATGGTAGAAAGCAGGCCCCAGTGTATTGTCAGTGGCAGGTGGACTCTGTCTGAGGAGAGAACCATCTGCCGTTTCTTCATAGCCAAAAGCTTGTCCTGGTATTGGAATGGATGGGGCACCAGCATTTTGTTGCTTTATTGGATGGCTTTTTGCTTTCTGTGTGGGACAAAATTGTTTAGTTTTAATTAACACTTCATATACTGGAGCAGATTTACTAATACTATCTAAGGCTGAGGCCCCACGATGCAGAAACACAGCTTTTTTCCTGCAGATTTTGCTGCATTTTTTTGAGCCAAAGTCAGAATTGGATTTAACGGAAGGGAAATGTCTATGTAATTTCTTTATATTTTACATTCATTTTCAAGGCACTAGCAACAGCTACCACAGCAAAAAACGCTGCGTTTCCGCAACATGGGGCCTTAGCCTAAAAGTTAAACAGTGCAAACTTATAATCGACAGCCTTAAAGGGAATCCGTCAGGGCAATTTGAGACACTAAACCACCCACACGTCCATATGGACCTGCGGCTGTGTCCCAAATCACCCTATTATAACGCAATCCATGGCCACATTAAAAATAAAAAAGCTTTATACTCACCCTGCCGCTGTACTCCCCGCACCTGCGCAGTTCTTCAATGAAGCCAGAGGAGTACTCCTCGGCTTCAGTGCGCATGCCCCACAATTGCGCAGTGAAGCCGGGGTGTCCATCTTTGGCTTCACTGAAGAACAGCGCAGGCGCCGGGAGGCGTGCCTCATGAATAACCCGGACCGTTCTCACCAAACAGCATAGATCGGACCCTTATCTAGGTAAGTACAAAGTTTTTTTTATTTTTAATGCGCCTGCGGATTGCATTACAACATGGCGATCTGGGACACTAAACCCCAGGTCTACAGTGCTGGCCAAAAGTATTGGCACCCCTGCAATTCTGTCAGATAATACTCAATTTCTTCCAGAAAATGATTGCAATCACAAATGCTTTGGTAATAAGATCTTCATTTATTTTGCTTGCAATGAAAAAACACAAAAGAGAATGAAAAAAAAAGTCAAATCATTGATCATTTTACACAAAACTCCAAAAATGGGCCGGACAAAAGTATTGGCACCCTCAGCCTAATACTTGGTAGCACAACCTTTAGACAAAATAACTGCGAACAACCGCTTCCCGTAACCATCAATGAGTTTCTTACAATGTTCTGCTGGAACTTTAGACCATTCTTTTTTGGCAAATTTCTCCAGGTCCCTGAGATTTGAAGGGTGCCTTCTCCAAACTGCCATTTTGAGATCTCTCCACAGGTGTTCTATGGGATTCAGGTCTGGACTCATTGCTGGCCACTTTAGAAGTCTCCAGTGCTTTCTCTCAAACCATTTTCTAGTGCTTTTTGAAGTGTGTTTTGGGTCATTATCCTGCTGGAAGACCCATGACCTCTGAGGGAGACCCAGCTTTCTCATACTGGGCCCTACATTATGCTGAAAAATTTGTTGGTAGTCTTCAGACTTCATAATGCCATGCAGACGGTCAAGCAGTCCAGTGCCAGAGGCAGCAAAGAAACCCCAAAACATCAGGGAACCTCCACCATGTTTGACTGTAGGGACCGTGTTCTTTTCTTTGAAGGCCTCTTTTTTTTTTCCTGTAAACTCTATGTTGATGCCTTTTCCCAAAAAGCTCTACTTTTGTCTCATCTGACCAGAGAACATTCTTCCAAAAAGTTTTTGGCTTTCTCAGGTAAGTTTTGGAAAACTCCAGCCTGGCTTTTTTATGTCTCTGGGTCAGAAGTGGGGTCTTCCTGGGTATCCTACCATAGAGTCGCTTTTCATTCAGACGCCGACGGATAGTACGGGTTGACACTGTTGTACCCTCGGACTGCAGGGCAGCTAGAACTTGTTTGGATGTTAGTCGAGGTTCTTTAGCCACCATCCGCACAATCTTTCGTTGAAATCTCTCGTCAATTTTTCTTTTCCGTCCACATCTAGGGAGGTTAGCCACAGTGCCATGGGCTTTAAACTTCTTGATGACACTGCGCACGGTAGACACAGGAACATTCAGGTCTTTGGAGATGGACTTGTAACCTTGAGATTGCTCATGCTTCCTCACAATTTTGCTTCTCAAGTCCTCAGACAGTTCTTTGGTCTTCTTTCTTTTCTCCATGCTCAATGTGGTGCACACAAGGACACAGGACAGAGGTTGAGTCAACTTTAATCCATTTCAACTTGCTGCAAGTGTGATTTAGTTATTGCCACCACCTGTTATGTGCCACAGGTAAGTAACAGGTGCTGTTAATTACACAAATTAGAGAAGCATCACATGATTTTTCAAAGGGTGCAAATACTTTTGTCCACCCCCTTTTTTATGTTTGGTGTGGAATTATATCCAATTTGGCTTTTTGACAATTCTTTTTGTGGTTTTCCATTGAAGACAAATTAAATGAAGATATTATTACCAAAGCATTTGTGATTGCAATCATTTTCTGGAAGAAATTGAGTATTATCTGACAGAATTGCAGGGGTGCCAATACTTTTGGCCAGCACTGTATAAGGACCTGTGGGTGGTTTAGTGTCCCAGATTGACCTGACAGATTCCCTTTAAACTGCACCAGAGTTATCAAAGTGTCTAATGCTGTTAATGCTGATAAATCGCATTATTAGGCTGTCTAGTCTAACTTTATACGTCTTTACTTTCCGACAGAAAAATGCACCCTCTTCCACAAAAGCATGCACCTTTTCATACTAGTTGTAAAACTGTCTAAAACATATCATAAATGTGATTCAATGCATGTTATGCTTCATTCACACTTGCGCCCGGAGTCCGTCTGCCGTGAATCCGACCTAAATGTCAGAAAAAAAGGATTGGGAAAGGTTTGAAACGGTTTGTTTAAAAACCCATTCACTTCAATGGGTTTTTAAAGCAATGCGCAGGTGTCCGATTGCAGCCTCTGCGCCGCGAAGCCGCTTTTTTTGGTCGGAGTCGGACATGCAGGACTTTGTGTCCAACCAAAAAAAACCGCTTCGCGGCGCAAAGGCTGCAATCGGACACCTGCGCATTGCTTTAAAAACCCATTGACATCCAACAACATCACCTGCTGAAGGTCCCATTTCCTGTACATAAAATAGCTAGCAGGCAAACTGAAATGTGCGGGTTTGGATGACTTCTTGCTTATGTGTATGGGGACCTTTAATTGGTCATCCTTCTAACTGGGAAGGAGGATGCCACAAGCAAACCCAGACAAAAATACAATGACATTTAGACGAAAGCCCTACGTAGTGGGCCGCAGCAAAAAAGTGCTGCAGAAAATACCATGGCGGCAACGCATCACGGTTTTTCCCACAACACTTTTGACAAGAAATCTCTGCGGATGTTCTGCTTCAATTATACCAGCATTTTTGGAAATCGCAGCATGTCCATTATGCATATCTTTTCGCAGTGTTTGGATGGGATTCGCTATGCAGGGACTGTAAAATGCCGTGTTTTTTTCGCCGCTGCGTTTATGCCATGTGGGGTTCCGGCCTTAAAGGGGTTTGCCAGGCTTTTGTGATTAATGACCTATCTTCAGGATACCCACAGTTCCAGCTGTTTGAAGAGGCTGCGCTGCTCAATAAGCGAAGCAGGCTCTTCTGTGTGCCAATGTTCATCAGCTGTTTCAAGCTGTTTGGCGCTCCTTCAGCACTATTTCCGCTTTACAGGCCAAGTGATGTCAAGTTCATTCATCAGATGGCCTATGGACAGTTCAGCTCTATTCAAGTGAATGGGGTTGAGCTGAAAAACCAAGCATGCCACAACACTGTGCCTAGTGGTCAGCAAAGAGACTGCATCGCTCACCTGTGCTCTTATCAAACAGCTGATTGGCAGAAGTCCTAGATATCAGACCCCCCATTGACCGTAATTAACCTTTAAGCTTGGAAAACCCATTTAGGCTGTGGCCCCACGTTGCAAAAACACCACGGTTACCTGCAAAGTGGATGAGATTATGGCTAATCCCATCCACACATTGCAGAAAAATATCCGTAGCGGACATGCTGCAATTTCAAAGACTGTTGCATTTTTGTAAATGGCAGCAATCATCAATTGCATCAATTATATCTACAGAAACCATGGAGTTTTCCGTATAGGTATAATAGGGACAGAAAGTTCGCAGAGGTAAATTCTGTATTTTTCTGTGAAAAGTGCTGTGGAAAAAAATGCAATGCATTTCCGCCGCAGTCTTTTCTGTAACCGTTTTTGGTTGCGGCCCACTACACCGGACCTTTAGTTTTAAGTTGCAACAATAAAGCATACAATAAAAACAGGAATATCACAAACATTGAAATATATCTTAGTAAATAGATTTCCCTCTCCACTTATTAGGCTGAGTTACATAGAAGTGTATGGAGAGGAAGGAGAAGGTTGATGAAAAAAACAAATAAATGCAACTATAATCTGTGAGCGAGAGAGTTTGTTTAACGCTGAGGCAATAAATCAATTAAATAGCCTACAGCAGCCTCCTCCCCCTCCCCTCTCCATAAACTTCTGTGTGTGAGGTGAGTATTGAGACAAATTCTATGCAGATAAACAGTCTGATTGAAGATGAGGAGAAGGAGAACAGCCTAATAAGTGCATAAGGCTACATGCAAACGACTGTGGGCTCTCGGCCGAATACACAGGACAATGATGATACACAAGCGTGTATTTGGGGCCACAAAAAGAAATGGGTCTGTGTGCTAGCCATGAAAAAACACAGCTTGCACACTAACAATACATGCTAATGTAGACTCACATTGCGGAAAAGCTGCTTTTTTTGTTGCAGATTTTACTGTGGATTTTTGAGCCAAAATCAGGATTGGATTGAGCAGAAAGGAAAAGAATAAGTGTTCCCTTTGTATTTCCCATTCCTTTTGTAGCTACTGCTGGGTTGGGCTAAAAAAAACCGCAGCAAAATCTGCAACAAAAAAAGCAGCTTTTCCGCAACGTGGGTCCTTAGCCTTAAAGCTACAAACACATGGAAAAGTGTTTTGCTGTGGATGTTCCACACCAAAATCCAAAAGAAATCCGTGATAAACCCGCATATGGATTTTGTTGGGATTATGTTGCTAATATAACCCCTATCAAATTAATAGGTGGAATCGCCAGTGAAAGTCTGTACAAAGTATTGACTTGCTACAGATTTTAAAATTCACATCACATGTCAATTTTCACACAGAAAAGCCCTGCATTGTGTACATGAGAATAAGAATCTCATTGACTTAAATCCTACAGTATTACTATGTGGATTTCCAACATGAAAATGCAGAAAATACATGGATAATCCATAATACATACCCATTTAAGTTTTTGTAGGCAGTTTTTGAAGGCAAGACCAGGAGTGAATTGAAAAAAAAAAAGAAAATGATTACCTGTCCTCTGTACTTTTTCTTCCATTATTAGGGTGCATGCTCACATAGTAGTAGTCACATGCAACCTAAACCCCACCCGCATGTTGTTGTCTATGTATAATCATACTATCATTGGTGGCTGCAGTCAGGTTTTCAGGTACAGTGGGGAAAGAGAGAGACCTGTAATTGACATCACACGTAGACCTCAACTATGAGAGACAAAATAAGAAAACAAATCCAAAAAATCACATTGTCTGATTTTTTAAGAATTTATTTGCTAATTATGGTGGAAAAGAAGTATTTGGTCAATAACAAAAGTTCATCTCAATACTGTGTTATATATCCTTTGTTGGCAATGACAGAGGTCAAACGTTTTCTGTAAGTCTTCACAAGGTTGGCACACACTGTTGCTGGTATGTTGGCCCATTTCTCCATGCAGATCTCCTCTAGAGCAGTGATGTTTTGGGGCTGTCACTGGGCAACACGGACTTTCAACTCCCTTCAAAGGTTTTCTATGGGGTTGAGATCTGGAGACTGGCTAGGCCACTCCAGGACCTTGAAATGCTTCTTACGAAGCCACTCCTTCGTTGCCCTGGTGGTGTGCTTGGGATCATTGTCATGCTGAAAGACCCAGCCACATTTCATCTTCAATGCCCTTGCTGATTGAAGAAGGTTTGCACTCAAAAACTCACGATACATGGCCCCATTCATTCTTTCATGTACACAGATCAGTCGTCCTGGTCCCTTTGCAGAGAAACAGTCCCAAAGCATGATGTTGCCACCCCCATGCTTCACAGTAGGTATGGTGTTCTTTGGATGCAACTCAGCATTCACTATCCTCCAAACACGACGAGTTATGTTTCTACCAAACAGTTCTACTTTGGTTTCATCTGACCATATGACATTCTCCCAATACTCTTCTGGAACATCCAAATGCTCTCTAGCAAACTTCAGACGGGCCCGGGTATGTACTGGCTTAAGCAGGGGGACACGTCTGGCACTGCAGGATCTGAGTCCCTGGCGGCGTAGTGTATTACTGACGGTAGCCTTTGTTGCGTTAGTCCCAGCTTTCTGCAGGTCATTCACTAGGTCCCCCCGTGTGGTTCTGAGATTTTTGCTCACCGTTCTTGTGATCATTTGGACCCCACGGGATGAGATCTTGTGTGGAGCCCCTGATCGAGGGAGATTATCAGTGGTCTTGTATGTCTTCCATTTTCTAATTATTGCTCCCACAGTTGATTTCTTCACACCAAGCTGCTTGCCTATTGCAGATTCAGTCTTCCCAGCCTGGTGCAGGTCTACAATTTTGTTTCTGGTGTCCTTCCACAGCTCTTTGGTCTTCACCATAGTGGAGTTTGGAGTGTGACTGTTTGAGGTTGTGGACAGGTGTCTTTTATACAGATAACAATGTCAAACAGGTGCCATTACTACAGGTAATGAGTGGAGGATAGAGGAGACTCTTAAAGAAGAAGTTACAGGTCTGTGAGAGCCAGAAATCTTGCATGTTTGTAGGTGACCAAATACTTATTTTCCACCATAATTTGCAAATAAATTCTTTAAAAATCAGACAATGTGATTTTCTGGATTTGTTTTCTCATTTTGTCTCTCATAGTTGAGGTCTACCTATGATGTCAATTACAGGCTTCTCTCATCTTTTTAAGTGGGAGAACTTGCACAATTGGTGGCTGACTAAATACTTTTTTTCCCCACTGTACATGTTTCTACTGCTTTGTAAGCATACACCCTTTTCCACACCTGGTTTTGGCTTAACAAACTGCAAGCAAAAACCTTAATGTGTAAATATGTCCTTAATTGCTTCAGTTCTCTTAATATAGTTTAGTTTACAGATTAACATCTGACAAATAATAAATTGATTAATGTTATCCAAAATTAAATAAAGTGATTGATGTTAGCCAGTATTAAATTACACACACTCTCGCCAAGAATGTACAATATTATAATTAGTCAACAAGAATCCAATAATTGTAACCAACATTTCCATTATTAATAGAGGAGCTCAGATACGCCCAGGCGTCTCTTTCTACAGAATGATTTAATGCTAGAGTATTGTAGCACAGCAAGTTGACTTCTTATGCTGTCTATAACTTTCCACAGCTAATGTGTGTAAAGATAATGAAATGTCGCAGTAATGCATTTTTATTTTTTCTTTATTGCAAGCATGCAGAAAAGGAAATGGAAGAACTGTTCTGCCTGCCAAAGGAGTGATTCTAATAATAACAGTATATTATAAAAATGATGTTGTATATAATTCCCATACATATCAGAAGTGTCAAAAGAATAAACTTAACCTTTTAAGGGCACGGTCTAGTTTGGAGTTAGAAGTTCTGCTGTGTCCCCCAGAAATAAGGAGAACGAAGGACTCCTCCATCTGAATAAAACACCAGAGCATTTGCATGACTGGGGCTTCATTCACTTCTGTGGGGCTGACTGCAGTCCAACAAGCCCCACGTCAGTGAATGGAGCGCTTGATAATGGGAAAAATGCAGAACTTTCAGTCCCCAGTTCTCATTGAGCACTTTATGTACAGTGATCGGTAAGGCAGTGGTAGTAATAAACCCTCCATTGGCTTTCCTCTGGGATGTCCAGCTGTTAATAGCAGCTGGCTCTCGACTCCTGCATGATCTTGTGCAGCAGTTTAACTCTGCAGGACGTGCAGGTACTAACAGATGCTAAAGGCGTTCCTTAGGTTCCTTAGGTTCTATTCACTTTATGCTAGGTTCACACTAGCGTTCAGGTTTCTGTCTTTCTATGAAAAACAGAAACCCTATCCGCTTAAAAAGTGGTTATACACAGTTTCCGCCGAAATCGGCATAGAGAAAAGTCCTCCTTGCAGGACTTTTCTCTCCGCCTATTTTAAGTGCAATGGGGGACGGAGTCTTGTACTGAGGCTTAAATGCTAGTGTGAACCTAGCGTTAGTGGTATGGCTTCCATTGACACTGGTGCCATGACAGCTGTAAGGGATTGATTTTCAAATGATCCTGACATATTCCATTGGCTTATGATAGGGTTGATCACAGTTCTCGATGGAGTAATGGGATTTTTGCCCAAAAAATACTGTTATCCTGATTAGGATAGAATAACACCTTTTTTATATAATTATTCTCATTTTGTCACCCAACAGTAATAAGAAAAACGATGTACTTTTTGAGGCTTTGGAGAGGTCCTCTGTGCTCCATCTATATCCATTCCAAGTTGCAGGTCATATGTACCAGGTCCAGGTACAGATGAAACAGATTCTTGAAAACGCTTTTCTTTATTCTGGATAGTTTGTCCTCCTTTCACCTTTTCCTAAAAAATATTACCCAAGATTGTTGTAGTGTAACACAGGAATAACAAAACACCACACGCCAGCTGGAACATCTGCACAGAGGCATCCAAATGAAACAGGATAGTTAATAGCAAGCTGCAACCAAGCTTGTAATTGTTAAAATAAATATGCTATTCAGTATAATATATTCAGTATAATGCTACAGAGCACTTCTAGAGAACTTGCTAGCAGCCTAATTGTCTCATTTGTAAATGTGACGAGGTTGCACAACACTATAAATGTAAATATTTTTCCTTCTTAAAAAGTGGATGTAATAAAATTGTATAATTGGGCTATATATACTAGCGCAAAAAAACGAAATGTTGCATTAGCCTGGAGAATGTGCTCATTCGTACCAGCAAATTGTAGAAATCACAAGTTACAATTTTACTCCTACAATCTAAACAAATGTAAAATTATTTTCATACTTTCCACAAATTACCTACATGCTGTATATGGCCAGTATACTAAACCATGTGTCGTACCCTGACCTGCCCCTAACCCCACATTCACGCGACCAAGTTCTACCCATGAAACTCAGTCTGTGATTTATCAGCCTGAACAGTATGCCAGGAGAGGGAACCCTAGTATTATACCCTGTTTCTCCAAAAATAAGCCCTAGCTTTATTTTGCAGGGTTTATGGAGTAGGCTTTAAATATAAGCCCTACTCCAAAAATAAACCCTAGTTACAGTCAGCGCCATCAGAGCCTCCAGCGCTAGGTTATGTTACGTGGCATCACAGGGACAGAGAATAGGCATACCATAGCTGTGTATATATATATATATATATATATACACACACATATATATATATATACATATATACATATATATATATCATATATATATATATATATATATATATATATATATATATATATATATATATATATATATATATATATATATATATATATATATATATATATATATATATATATATACATATATATATATACATACATATATATATACATATATATATATATATACATATATATATACATACATATATATATATATATATACATACATATATATATATATATACATACATATATATATATATATATATATATATATATATATATATATATATATATATATATATATATATATATATATATATATATATATATATATATATATATATATATATATATATATATATATATATATATATATATATATATATATATATATATATATATATATATATATATATATATATATATATATATATATATATATATATATATATATATATATATATATATATATATATATATATATATATATATATATATATATATATATATATATATATATATATATATATATATATATATATATATATATATATATATATATATATATATATATACATATATATATATATATATATATATATATATATATATATATATATATATATATATATATATATACATATATATATACATATATATATATATATATATATATATATATATATATATATATATATATATATATATATATATATATATATATATATATATATATATACATATACACATATATATATATATATATATATATATATATATATATATATATATATATATATATATATATATATATACATATACACACACATATATATATATATATATATATATATATATATACACACACACACACCACAAACCATAACACAGAAGTGCTGGCACGAGATGCTTTAGGACGCATGCACTTATTGCTTTTTCCTGGGAAGCACATGTACTTTTCAATTAGAAGCAATAAAAGTACATGTGCATCCCGCAATTAGTGTTAAATGTATGTGTCCAGGAGCACCGTATGGCGGCATCCTTATGGTGAAAACATACTATGTATCTGGATGCAGCTATATTCTTAGGCCACTGGAACTTCAATGTAAAACTGTGCTCACATGGTGCATTTTTGCACAAAAAAAAAAAATGCCTGTGTTTTCTGTGCAAAAACAGAATAATGTCCCATAGCGGCCTCTGCACACGGTATTATATCCCATAGCAGCCTCTGCACATGGTATTATGTCCCATAGCAGCCCCTGCACTCGGTATTATGTCCCATAACGGCTCTTGCATATGGTATTATGTCTCAAAGTGGCCTCTGCACACAGTATTATATCCCATAGCGGCCCCTGCACATGGTATTATGTCCCATAGAGGCCCCTGCACACAGTATTATGTCTCATAGTGGCCCCTGCACACGGTATTATGTATCATAGCGGCCCCTGCAAACGGTATTATGTCTGATAGCGGCCCCTGCACACAGTATTATATCCCATAGCGGCCTCTGCACATGGTATTATATACCATAGCGGCCCCTGCACATGGTATTATGTCCCATAGCGGCCCCTACACACAGTACAATATTCCAACTTTTATAATATTCCAATTTTTGCCACTCACTAGCTATTATTATACTGTGGGGTCTCTTCAGACCTCAGAGTATAATAAGTGGACAGCCAAGAGAGGTGAAAAACATAAAAAACAATGTTACTCACCTTCCCTGCACTCCGCAGCAGCTCTGTGCTCTGCAAGTGCTTCTGCCTGAAGTCAGTGACCACTGATTGAGTCTCAGGGGTCACGTTGCGTCATTATGCGTAATGATGCCGACTTGATCCCTGAGGCCCTATCAGCGGTCTCTTAGTTCAGGCAGAAGCGCTTGCAGAGCACAGAGCTTCTGTGGAGCGCAGGGAAGGTGAGTAACATTATTTTTTATGTTTGATCACCTACCCTGGGACTCCGCTTATTATACTCTGGGGTCTGAAGAGACCCCACAGTATAATAATAGCAGTTTCGTTTCTGCCATGTTTGGTCCGATCGAAACAACTGGGCTAGGACTCGGGTCGCCGTGCCAGGGAAATAAGCCAACCCCTGGATTAGAGAGAGAGAAAGAGTGCCAGTTTGTTTAAGACCCACTGACGCTGCACCATCAATTGTTAATGTAAGTAACCCTAATCACTTCACAAGATTCACCCACAGCAAATCAGAAAAGGTTGGCTGAAGGTTCCTAAAAAATAAGGCCTACCCAGAAAATAAGCCCTAGCCCTTTTTTTAGAGAAAAAATAATATAAGACCCTGTCTTATTTTCAGTGAAACACAATAGTTAGCTGCGCTGCTCAAAGTCCATGTCTCCCAGCAACATACCGATAATAGTATGGGACAGTATGTTGCTGCGAGGCAGGAACTCTTAGCATCATAGATAACTAAATATTGTCCCTCTCCTTGCATACTGTTCAGGCCAGTAAATCCGGCACACGGACAGAGTTTCACGGATGAAACCTGGTCTTGTAAATGTGGGGTAAGTTTCTGTATCCTCAATCCTGTAAATGGTCTGCATATTGTAATGGTGTCATACCTGAACCCAAAATCTTTCAAGAGGTTTCTCATGAATGATACTACTTTACAACATAAATGTCTAAAGCCTTATGCACACAACAATTCAGTTTTTCATGGACCTAATGTCCATGGAAAATGGACAGGCTGGTCCGTTTTTTGGCCTTATTCTATTTTTGTATCTGTTAAAACAGACAAAGATATAGCAAGTCAGTTGTTTTGATGGACTTGGAAAATGGTCAGACAACATAACAGACATTTGTATAAAACCATTCATCATTATTGTTTTTAAAACAATGTCATGATAACACCTATGAGGGTGTTCACACATAGGAATTTGACGCTGAATTTGTCAAGCAGAAAATTTCTGCTCCAGAAATTTGAACCACATTTTTTTCTGCTTGTTAAAAACCAACACAGATTTTGATGCTATTTTTGAAGTGGAATATGAAGCGGAATTTGTAGAAGAAAATCACTGTATTTTGCCTTTATTGGGCAGGGCCAAATTCCAAATTCCAGGAGCGTATTTTGACAAATTTCATGTCCAATCCCGTATCAAATTCTACGCTGACACAAAAGTTTTCAAAAAAGGGACACGTGAATGCACTCACTTACTCTCATAGAATTCACTCTCAGTTTTCTGGTGTACAAGGCATAATAAATAAATAAATAAATAAATAAATAACTAGCAATTTTTTTGCACAAATAAGATTTTTGTGCAAAATAATTGTGACTTTAATTTCTTCAACAAATACCCACCCAATGCTCCTAAAACCACATGTAATCTAATATTGTAATACTGACTGCTTTATGGATACACTATGAAATAAGAACACATCAAGAGATTTTTCATTCTGACATACAGAAATGCTAAAAAAAAGCTACCAAAATACAATACCAGAATATGCTGGTTGTATAATAAGAGAAACAAGCTGCAATACTACTATATACTAAAATATAATATCTTGGTGGATTTCAGCCGCAGCTATTAAACTGGTTGTGTAAAATATGACAATCTGTATAGTAGCCAGAATGAAATTAGGAGGGCAGATGGTTTACAAGAGGCTCACAAGGTCTCAGAAGGCTTTAACAGGAAGAAGACGTGTGACACCGATTTGTGTGTTCATTGCCTTCAAGTTTCTCATTTATCATTGTTCTCATTTAAATAATGTTTACTTCAATGTTAATTTCACCTTCAAAATAAAAATTTCATAGTGTCCTGGTCCCGGTGCAGCAGAAACTGTCTGCGGGGCATTAAATGCGAAATCTCGACTTGCTGTTGATAAAAAGGGGGCATATCCAGCTAAAGAAAGCATAGAAAGGTAAAATGTAAAAATACATGTGAAGAATGTGATAATGTCAAGAGACTGGAACATTAAAAATAATATAAAGATAACAGAACATAATATTACAACATATTGTTATAACTTTAAAAATAATATAACAAAATAGTCTATTCAGCATGTTTAATGTGAAGTCTACATTATTCATTAAAATCACGTACAGCTCCCACATATCAGTCAAAAATATCAATATATGGCGAGCAATGTACACTTAAACTGAATCTATATCACTAAGGCTGAAGCCCCACATTGCGAAAACGAAGCGTTTTTGCCACAGCAAAGTGGATGGGATTCTGATTAATCTCATCCACACACTGCAGAAAAAATCAGCTGAAAAGCGGCGTTTTCAAAAACGCCCACATTTTTGAAAATCGCAGCATGTCAATTATACCTGCAGAAATGCTGTCGTTTTCCATATAAGTATAATAGGGGTAGAAAGTCTGCAGAAGAAAACTCTTCTTGTCGGATGTAGGGTCTTTAAAGATGGCGACCGCTCTGCTCTGTATTCTACAGTGGAGATTCCCAATCAGGTCTCCCCCCTCCAGATGTGCCAAGATACCACAACTTAAAAGTGAGAACATGTCCTTAACCCCTTCCCAATATCCCCTGTACTATTATGGCGGATGTCAGGTCTTTAAAGATGGCAGCCACTCTGCTCTGTATTCTATAGCGGAGATTGCTAGTCAGGACCCCCCAAAGTGCAAAATCCCCCCCCCCCCCTTATCAGTGCAGGTCGGCTCCCGTGTGGTGTGATCACAGGAGCCGTCCTGTTTCTATGACAGCTGAGAGCCTTGTAGCAAATCTCCCATAGACTGCAATACAGTTTATTATAGTTAAAAAAATAATTTAAATTTTTTAATAGTATAAAAAAATCAATAAAAAAATGTAAATTCAAATCATCCCCTTTCGCTAGATTTGAAATTAAAATAAACAAACAAAAACAAACATAAGCAAATATACATCCCCGTCTCGAAAACGCTCAGTCTACAAACATATAAAATATATATTTGCTTCCCATTAAAAAAAAAAAAAAAAAAAAAAAATCATAATAAGTTACCAAAACATCAGACATTCCCCAGACTATAATGGGGTCCGTTTTCAAGCTGAAAGCAGTGGAGAAAAAAGTCCTCCATGCAGGACATCTCTCTCCGCCAATTTTTGTCATTTTCCGCGAAGGAGTCTCCACCGGGGATTCTGGTGGAGATATGAACCCTGCCTTAGCTAGTCTCTGGTGGCCAGTGTAGAAGGATTTCTCATTAGTAAATTGCATGTAGGCATTATTATCCCATTACACTTATCACAGGCTTTCTAGACAAAACCAATACTTCATTAGGTATTTCATGGCTGCGCTGTGGTTGACGCTGATATAAATATTACAGAGTGCTGGGTCAAAGTTTTAGTTGAATAATAATACACTGATGCAGCTATTCATAGTATACAGGGATACGCCAAATAAATGTTATGGCAGTAGTCCCATTTGAGCTGGTTTGACTCATACCCTGACACACTCACCCTCATGGCCCGACTGAATAGAACCATAAAATGATGCTGCAGTCATAACATAGACCCACCTGATCCCCAAACATCTCCTGTAGAGCTTTACAATGCTATGACTAACCTGGTTTGTGCATTTTATCAGAAATGAGATCATAGGATCCAGGGCCCACATTTTCCTGAGTGCTGCCAAGAGTGACGACAAGTGATCGAGGGGCACGATCATACATTTCACCTTTAATTAATGAACACCTAAGGGTTAATACAACAATATGGGTTAAAATCATATTATAAACTGTGACATAATATAGATTCTAGAAACACAGTGCTGCATTTTTATGTGAATAATATTAAGAAAACAGGTAAAGAGAAATTTAAAGATTTAGCATATAGTGCTGAAATAATACGGTACAGATGTGTCAAGATACCACAACATAAAAGTAAGAACATGACCTTATCGGTTCAGGAAGACTTAAATACAGTTTAAGGCCTGGGGCCCCACGTGGTGGAAACGGTGAAGTTTGGCTGTGGCAGAAATGCCACAGCAAAAACCTCAGCATTTTACATTCCCTGGAAAGTGGATGGGACTCTAGAAACTCTGATCCACACATTGCAGAAAAATACTTGCAGCAGAAATCCAAAACTGTTGCGTTTTTGGAAATCACAGAATGTCAATTATATCTACGGAAAAGCAGGCGGTTTACCTATAGGTATAACTGAAGCAGAAAGTCCACAGAGGAAAACTCTGTGGAATTTCTGTGAAAAGCACTGCGGGAAAAACCGCGATGTGTTTCCGCCACGTTTTTTTCTGATACCGTTTTTTTCGCTGTGGCTTTAGCCTAATATAGTTAAAAAAAAAGTTTTTAAAAATATAAAAAAAAAAAATAAACTAAAAATTTAAATCACCCCCCTTTCCCTAGATTTGAAATAAAAATAAACAAACAAAAAATAAAACAAAAAATTATACATTCCCCAAAATGGTATTACTAAAAAGTACATCTGGCCCCACAAAAAATGCACCTTATGCATCCCCAAACACAGAAATATAAAAAAGTGTAAGAACATGGAAAGTTCAAGAGATTTTTTTTGTTTTTCTGCAAAGTTTTGGAGTTTTTTTAAAGGGTTAAAACGTTAAAAAAATAAAAATAAATAATATATATTATAGAAATTTGGTATCCCCAGAATTGTACCGACCCATACAATACAGGTGACATGTAATTTTGGCTGCACAGTGAATGCCATAAAAACAAACCCTTGTAAGAAAGCTGCACAAATGCAGTTTTTCTCCAATTCCACCCGATTCTGATTTTTTTTCCCAGATTTCTAGTACATCGTATGAAATATTAAATGCTACCATTACAAAGTACAGTTTGTCACAGAAACATTAAGCTCTCATATGGCTCTGTGAATGGAAAAATAAAGTTATGAGTTTTGGAAGGTGGGGAGTCAAAAACGAAAATTGAAAGATGCCTCCAGCGGGTAGGGGGTTAAACCTCTACCAAGTAACCTTTACTTCTGTCTAATTACTGAGGATGATGTACAATCCCATACAGGACTGCAGAGTATTTCTTAAAAAGCTCTCCCAATGATAAAATTAATTCAGTCTGCTACTAGGACCCCCAGATTTACAACTATTAAAGCAGGTTCTCTTTTCACAGGCAAATACACTGTTGAAATTGGCACAAACAAAATCAAAGGACTGTTTCCATAATGTACAGACAAGATGCATATCCGCTAGGAGAGAACATGTTTTAGTTTACTATGGCTCATGATGGAGATCATGAGTGTGAACTTCCTGTTTATAACATTCATATCCTGGAGTAACTCCAGGATAACTCCATTAACTCCTTCCTGCACCACCCCATACTATTATGATCTAGGGAGCCGGTATTTTCCAGAACATGAATGCACAGGAGCTGTTCCAAGCCTCTGACACAGCCAATGAACCCTTTAACCCCTTCCCACCGGTGACATTTTTCGATTTTTGTTTTTGACTCCCCCCCTTCCAAACCCAATAACTTTTTTATTTTTCCGTTCTCAGAGCCATATGAGGTCTTAATGTTTGCGGGACAAATTTTTTTTTCATGATGCTACCATTTATTATTCTGTTCAATATACTGAGAAGCTGGAAAAAAATTCAGAATGAAAAATTCAGAAGAAAAAGTGCATTTGTGCGACTTTCTTACGGGCTTCGTTTATACGGTGGTTGCCCTGCAGCCAAAATGACATCATCTGTATTCTATGTTTCGGTACGATTCCGGGGATACTAAATTCATATGGTTTTATTTACATTTTAACCCCTTTACAAAAATCCAAAACTGTGCAAAAATATATTCTGACACCCGTAACTTTTTTATACTTCTGTGTACGGGGATGCATAGGGTGTCTTTTTTTGCGGGACCAGGTATACTTTTTAGTAATACCATTTTGGGGAATTACTATTGCTTTGAACACTTTTTATTAAAATTTTTATCAGAGGCAAAACAGTGAAAAAACGGCAGTTTGACACTTTTGATTTTTTTTTTTTACCACTACAGCGTTTACCATATGGGTAAAATATTTTTATAGATTTGTAGACTGGGCGTTTTCGGACACAGGGATACCTAATGTGCATGTGTTTCACAATATTTAACTACTTTTATATGGGGTGATTTGAACTTTTAATTTTTTTTTTTTTTTTTTTTTTATATATATATTTTTTTTCATTTGTTAGACCCCCTAGGGGTCTTGAACCCCAGGGGGTCTGATCACTAATGCAATGCATTACAATACTAATGCATTACAAAAAACAAAATAGCAGTTAATGAAAGACAGGCCTGGGAGCCTTCACAAGGCTCCCGGCTGTCATTGCTCCGGGTGTCGGCGATCCATGGCAAAATGGCGGCTCGAGGTCTCGAGCAGCCGCCATATTTAAGCACCTGGCAACCATCGTACTATTACGGCAGATGTTTGAAAAGAGTTAAATGCGACTATCAAAAAAATACCTCAGCATTTAGGCCTAGGCCCCACGTTGCATTTTGGTTGCAGGCGGAAACGCCATGGCAAAAAACATCGCATTACAGTACCTGGCTAATCCCATCCACACATTGCAGAAAAAAAATGTGCAGCAGAAATGCTGCAATTTTAAAAACCGTTGAAAAATGATGCGTAGAAAATGCTATGCGTAGGGCCTTAGCCTTAAATGGTTTTCCGAGGGAAAGGACAACTTCAGCAAGCACTTCGACATCCCTGCAGCACCATTACAGGGTGCTGGCGGATTGTCATGGCATCCAGGGACATACACACGTGGACAAAATTGTTGGTACCCCTTGTTTAATGAATGAAAAACCCACAATGGTCACAGAAATAACTTGAATCTGACAAAACTGGAATTTGCCAAACTACATGTTGACAAGCCACAAAGCTTCTGGGAGAATGTTCTATGGACAGATGAGACAAAAATCAAAATTTTTGGCAAGGCACATCCGCTCTATGTTCACAGACGGAAAAATGAAGCATATCTTGAAAAGAACACTGTCCCTACTGTGAAACATGGAGGAGGCTCTGTTATGTTCTGGGGCTGCTTTGCTGCATCTGGCACAGGGTGTGTTGAATCTGTGCAGGGTACAATGAAATCTCAAGACTATCAAGGGATTCTAGAGAGAAATGTACTGCCCAGTGTCAGAAAGCTTGGTCTCAGTCACAGGTCATGATGACCCAAAACACACAGCTGGAAACACCCAAGAATAGCTAAGAGGAAAACATTGGACTATTCTGAAGTGGCCTTCTATGAGCCCTGACCTAAATCCTATTGAGCATCTTTGGAAGGAGCTGAAACATGCCGTCTGGAAAAGGCACCCTTCAAACCCGAGACACCTGGAACAGTTTGCTCATGAGGAGTGGGCCAAAATACCTGTTGAGAGGTGCAGAAGTCTCATTGACAGTTACAGGAATTGTTTGATTGCAGTGATTGCCTCAAAAGGTTGTGCGACAAAATATTAAGTTAAGGGTACCATCATTTCTATCCAGGCCTGAGTTTTCTTTTTTTAAAAATTCTGTTGAACCATGGTTGAAAAGCAATGTCTGACTTTCATTTGTTCATTTTCATAGAATTTTTATATATTATTACTTTTGTCAGATTCAAGTTATTTCTGTGGCCACTTTGGGTTTTTCTTTCATTAAACGAGGGGTACCAACAATTTTGTTCACGTGTGTATAGCAGGGCCTAAAAGGTAGCCTCTGAATACAATCAAAGAAATGCATTTTAAGTCACCTAGTGAGAATAAAAAGGAAAAACTAAATTATACTGCAAAAGAATGATCAATAAAGTAAATTGTATTCAAAAAGTTTTATTTTGAAAAAAAGTAAAATTTATAAAACTATACACAATTGATATAATCACAATCATAACAATCTGCACAACAAAATACTTATTTCAACTCTATCTGTGGCCTTACGACACTGATAGAGTTGAATACAATGGTGAGTGCTGAGCCACAGACATCATTACAGCCGAAGCCTGCAGGCAATTCCATGGGATAGGGGAGTATAACATTTTTATTTTTTATTTTATTTGTATGTAATACTGGTAAATGAGGGAGTAGCCTTATGTGGGGGCTACTTAAGGGGGTATTAAATTATGTACGTGGTGCCCACTAATCTATTAAAATGACCCTGACCAGTGCAGTGCAGCCTCTGTCTCAGAGTGGGTTCACACTTGTGCCCGGAGTCTGTCCGCCGCAAATCCTACTTAAATGTAGGAAAAAAGGATAGTGAATGGATTGGCAAAGGTTTGAGACGCATTGCTTAAAAACCCATTCACTTCTATGGGTTTTTAAAGCAATGTGCGGGTGTCTGATTTCACCCTCTGAGCCGCGAAGCCGGTTTTTTTCGTCGGAAACAAGGTCGGACATGCAGGACTTTGTGTCCATTCCCTATCCTTTTTTCTGACATTTTAGTCGGATTCGCGGCGGACGGAGTGTCGGCGCAAGTGTGAACCCACCCTCACCAGTTTTTTCCTACAGAGCAGGATGCATTGCTATGCTGACTACAGGCTATGCTAACCACACCAACAGTTTGGCTTTCAAATCTGCTGACAACTGTATGGACAGGACACAATCTGAGCTGAGGCTAGAATAGATAGCATGGACGCCAAAATCCAGCACTAAAGCTATCATGCACAGTAATTACCAATAAAACTTCTGCTTCCAAATTTTGCTTTGCAGGTACTTAGTTGTAGCTCAGGGGTTGACAATCCATGACATGCGTGACAAAAGCAGGGCCGGTTTTAGACAAAGTGGGGCCCTGGGCAAAATTAAAAGCGGGGCCCCAAATGCTGATATGCAAACAACACCATCGTCTTCCAGTGGCAACCCCTATAATAACGCCTCCTTTCTGCCAACAAAAAAGTAATAACAAGCCCCATTTACCACACACAATTCAAATTAGCACCTTTGTACTGCCTAATAGATTTTTGCACCCAGTTATTATAGCGCCTCCTTATAAATAATAGCCCCTGCTTATAAATAATATTACACCTTTATCAGTAATAGCTCCTTTATAAATGATAAATAGTGCCCTGTATCAGTAATATTCCCTCTTATCAGTAACAGTCACCCCGTAAAAATAATACTACTCCCTTATTAATAATAACCCCCATATAAATAATGGTTACCCTTATAAATAATAGTCCCCATTATCACTAATAGCCCCCTTTATAAATAAGCCCACTTAACAATTATACCCCCCTTATAAATAGTTCCCGTCTTATAAATAATAGCTCTCCCTTATAATGGATGCCTTATATATAATAGTTCCCCCCTTATAAATAATAGCCCGTCTTATAAATAATAGTTCCCCCTTATAATAGCCCCCTCATATTTAAGTTTCCCAATTATATATAGTAATTCACCCTTATATATAATAGTTCTCCGTTATACAATGTCAGACTGAAGGGACTTAGGCCCACCAGAGGAACTTGTTCTGGGGCCCCACCCAACAGCCTCCTGCTAATAGTCTACACCACGGCTCCTTCACTGAAGTCTTACATATGTGCTGACTATCTGGTGTTACTGAGTATGTTCCCAGTATAGTCAGCCCCTATAGTACTGTGCAGGCCCCAATAACTCCATGGCCAGCTCATGCACAGTACTGTATGGGAAATGACATGGCCATGGAGCACTACACGTATGTGCAAGATTATAGTGAGGGAGCTGTGATGCAGACATAGCACACAGAGCTGCCAGCAGGAATTTTGAGCCCCCCCCCCCACAGTATAATGCTTCCCCAGTATAAAATGCTCCACTGAACCCTCCACAGTTTCCCCACATGGTATATAATGCTCCACAGTGGACCCACACAGTATAAAATACTCCCCTGAGCCCCCCATAGTGGCCCCACAAGGTATACAAGGCTCCACACAGTATACTACCTCTTAGTGGCCCCAGACAGTAAAATATGCTGCCCAGCAGCCCCACACAATATAATATGCTCCATACAGTATAATATGCATCCCACAGTGCCCCCCCAGTATAATGTTCCACAGTGGCCTAACACAGTATAACATGCTCCACAATGGCCTCCACACATTTTAATATACTGCCCAGAGGGGTTCTCCCAGTATAATGCTCCACAGTGGTCCCCCACAGTATAATATGCTAACCACAGTCCCCCTCCAGTATAATGCTCTACAATGGCCCCACAGAGTATAATATGCTCCCGAGAAGCCCTACACAATATAATAAACTCCACAGTATAACAGGCTTCCCACACTGCCCCTTCCCCCCCAGTATAAAGCTCCACAGTGGCCCATAGTATAATATGCTCCCCAGAGGGCCCCCGCTAGTATAATGCTCCACAGTGCCCCCCCCAGGATTTTGCTCCACAGTGGCCCCACGCAATATATAATGCTCCCCAGAGTGTCCTCCCAGTATAATGCTCCACAGTAGGCCCCACGCAGTATAATATATTACCCGGTGGGCCCTCTAGTATAATGCTCCTTAGTTCCCCCCCGAATAATACCCCACAGTGGCGCCACGCAATATAATATGCTCTGCAGATGGCCCCCCCAGAATAATGCTCCACAGTGACCCCACACAGTATAACATGCTCCAGTATGGCCTCCACACAGTATAATATACCGCCCAGAGAGGTTCCCCCAGTATAATGCTCCACAGTGGCCCAAAACAGTATAATATGCTCTCCAGAGGGCCCCCCCCCCCACAGTATAATGCTCCACGGTGGCCCCACACAGTATAATATGCTCTCCAGAGGGGCCCCCAGTATAATTCTCCAAAGTGGCCCCAGAGAATATAACATGCTCTCCAGAGCCCCCCCCCCCACATTCTAATGCTCCACAGAGGCCCCACACAGTATAATATACCGCCCAGAGAGGTTCCCCCAGTATAATGCTCCACAGTGGCCCTACAGAGTATAATATGCTATCCAGAGCCCCCCCTCCAGATAATGCTCCACAGTGGCCCTACAGAGTATAATATGCTATCCAGAGCCCCCCCCCTCTCCAGTATAATGCTCCACAGGGGCTCCACACAGTATAATACACTATCCAGAGGGGGCCCCCCCAGTATAATGCTCCACAGTGGCCCTACAGAGTATAATATGCTATCCAAACCCCCCTCCAGATAATGCTCCACAGTGGCCCTACAGAGTATAATATGCTATCCAGAGCCCCCCTCCTCCAGGATAATGCTCCACAGGGGCCCTACACAGTATAATATGCTATCCGAAGGCCCCGGGGAGGTAAGGCAAAATAACAAACAGTTATACTCACCTTGTCTTACCTCTCCTGGGCCTCCTCGCGCTGCTCCGCTATCACAGCCGGCGACCGCTTCCTCTTCACTGCGGCTGACGTCACGCGTTGTGGACGTCACCGCTGAGGCCTGTGATTGGGCCTCAGCAGTTACGTGAGCACGCCCCACGTGACCGCTGAGGCCAGGCCTCAGCGGTGATGTCCGAAACGCAAGAAGATGACGTCGGACGCCAAGGACAGGTGAGTAAAAATGTTTGTTATTTTTAGTCACCTCGTTATCGATATGGCCGGTCCTGACTCCGGGATCCGGAGTCATCAGGCTCCGAATCCCGGGGGCCCCTTTGGGGTCGGGGCCCTGGGCAATTGCCCAGTTTGCACCCCCCTAACGCCGGCCCTGCACACAAGCCATAACCCTCCACCTCTATGCTTTATGACTGATCTTCCCCAATTCTGTCAGCCCCGACACCTGCACATACCAATCCCATCCATAACTTGGCAACTAGTAGAGGATCATGTGACTGTACATGTCACTCAGCCTCCTCTATAGTAGCACACTGCACTCTGCAGATTAATGCAGGAGTGGTGGAGGAGGTTGAGTGATGTGTACAGTCACATGGTCCTCCACCAGCTGCCAAGTTATAGACGATCAATGTCTGCAGGTGCTGGAGGCTAACAGAATGGTGGCGGACTTATCATCAGTTATAAAGCACACAGTGCAAAGATAGGAAATACTGTACGGGGTACTAATAATGTATTAAACTATGTGAAGGGCAAGTACAGGGACATGATACTGTGTAGGGGCCACAAATGGGCATCATACTGTGTGGGGAACTAAGGGGCATTATACTGTGTATAGGGAGCACTAAGGGGCATTATACTGTATATATAGGGTACTGGCATTCTACTGCACATAACACAGCTGTAATGCTGAGGTATTCTACTCCCTGTATTACAGCTGAAAGTCCCATTATAACTTTTATATAGGGGTCAATAACACTAATTATTGAGCGGTACACCAAGTACCTCATCCTAGATTTTTTTTTTTTTTTTTAATTTAAATCGGCACGCTGTACAAAAAAAAAATTGCCTACCTGTTGTAGCTCTTTTACCTACCATTAGCATTTACATAGCTACATCAATAAAACAGTAAAAAAGTTATAGACGTAAAAATACAGTGACCCCCAGGCAAATAATTTATTTTCAAAAAATGATGTTTTATTTATTAAAAGTGGTAAAACATAATGAAACCAATAAAAATTTGGTATCACCATAACCGTAATGACAAAGTAACCATGTCATTTTTAATGCAGAGTGAACACCGTAAAAACAAAATGCAAAACATTAATGATGAGTTTTTTCACACTCACCCCATGAAAACATTAACAAAAGCTAATCAAAACAATATATGTACCCCAAAATAGTGAAAAATGAAAGTACAACTCGTCACACCAAAAAACAAGACCTCACATAGCTATGTCGACAGAACAATAAAAAAAAGTTATGAATTTTGGAAGGTAGAGAAGATAAACATGAAAAATGATGCTGATCATTAACTACCAAACTACCCTGTGTCCTTAAAGGGTTAAAGGACAGAGAACCAATCAAGATGTATTATATAATAATCAATCAATATACTTTTTACAATAGCCAATAATTATCAATCTTATAATTCTGTGCAAATAAATATAAATAAGAGAAAGAGCAAAACCAGTCACACAGATAAATAAAATAAGCAAAAAAGCTGAATAAATAACTACTTAAATAATGACTTAAAATACAGCCACCTGAAGTAACTTTCTGCTGCACCCAGTCTGCAGTGTCTAGGATATAAGAGTGCACGTGTGTTTGCACAGCAGCGTCCAGCGTCGCTAGGCAACATAGGGGTGTGTTCCACCAGCCCCTCCTGGCTTTCCAGGAGTTAATATGAGTATGCCACAGTCCACACTAGTGCTGTTATTTTGCTGAAGAGCTGCATGTAGCTTTTCATTGCAGTAATGCCTAGCACGTTACTATACATTTCACCTGTATGATAATGGTCATTAAACTGAAAACCTCTGGTGTACTGGCTGTCAGCATAAAGGTGAATTGCATAGTAATATGTGCTAGGCATTACTGCAATCCAAAACCACATGCAGTTTTTCAGCAAAAAAGCACTGTGTAAATCCAGCCTCAAATACAGTGTCTGGTCACCATGGGAACCCAGCTGCATACCAGAGCTGCAGGAGGGACTGGTAAGAAACATAGAGACATCTGATCCCATAGTGTAAGAAAGCTCAAGGATCAGAACTATTTGTAACTAAAACCAATTCATATCCCATGAACCGTTGCAATAAATGCCATGAAGGCTGGATTCACACCTGTGTAGGAGACTCCGCTGCAGATTCCGCTTAAAAATCGGAGGAGAGAAAAGTCCTGCAGAAATAGACTATAATGGGGTCTGTGGGTTTTTCGCAGGTAACTGCTTTTTAAGCGGACAGGGTGTCTGTCTTTCGGGTCCCTATGCGGATCCGAACAACGGAGACCCGAATGCTAGTGTGAACATAGCATAACCCTAAAAATATAGTCTTCTCTAATACAGTGGCAACATTTACAATAACAGCAACTCCCTCCTTTAAATTACTTTCTAATAAAGTATTCATACCTCTTGAACTTTTTCACATTTTGTCACCTTACAACAACAAACTTAAATGTATTTTATTGAGATTTTAAGTGATAGACCAACACAAAGTAGCAGATAATTGTGAAGTGGAAGGAAAATGATACATGGATTTCAAAATTTTAATCAAATAAAAATCTGAAAAGTGTGACGTGCAAAAGTATTAAGCCCCCCTATATCAATACTTTGTAGAGCCACCTTTCACTGCAATTACAGCTGCAAGTCTTTTGGGGTATGTCTCTACCAACTTTGAGCATCTAGAAATTGAGATTTTTGCCCATTCTTCTTTGCTAAAGTTCAGCCAGATTGGATGGAGAGCGTCTGTGAACAGCAATTTTCATGTCTTGCCACAGATGCTCAATGGGATTTAGGTCTGGACTTTGACTGGGCCATTCTAACACATGAATATTCTTTGATCTAAACCAGGGGTCTCAAACTCAATTTACCCGGGGGCCGCTGGAGGTAGAGTCTGGGTGAGGCTGGGCCGCATCAGGTTTTCCACACCGGTAATATGCTCCATATTGGCCCCTGCACACGGTATTATGCTCCCTAGTGGCCCCTGCACACGGTATTATGCTCACTAGTGGCCCCTGCACACGGTATTATGCTCCATTGTGGCCCTTGTACACGGTATTATTTCAGACCCCAGAGTATAATGATCGGAGACCCAGGGGAGGTGACAAACATAAAAACCAATGTTAGTTACCTATCCTGGACATCAGTGCACTCCTTGCAGCTTTCGGCCCTGTTTAATTGCTCACACACGTCACGTGATCGGGCCAGCGATGCGACCTGATGACGTCACCAGAGGCCCCAAGCCTCCTCGGAGTAACACCAATCGCAGGAGAGGTAAGTACATTGGTTTTTATGTTCCCTCACCTCCCCTGGGCCTCCGGTTATTATACTCCGGGGCAGTGGCGTAACTAGGAATGGCTGGGCCCCAAGGCGAACATTTGACATGGGGCCCCCCCTGAACCGGTTACAGGTCCCCAAACAGTAAAATATGCTCAACAGTGGCCCCAAATAGTATTATATGCTCAACAGTGGCCCCCACAAAGCATTATATGCTCCACAATGGCCCCCATACAGCATTATATGCTCTACATTGCTCCCCCCACACACAGTATAATATGCTACCCACAGTGGTACCCACCCAGTATTATATGCCCCCCATAGTGGGCCCCACCCAGTATTATATGCTCTACAGTGGCCCCCACCCAGTATTATATGCCCCCCACAGTGGCCCCCACCCAGTATTATATGCTCTACAGTGGCCCCCACTCAGTATTATATGCTCTACAGTGGCCCCCACCCAGTATTATATGCTCTACAGTGGCCCACACACAGTATTATATGCTCTGCAGTGGCCCCCACCCAGTATTATATGCTCTACAGTGGCCCCCACCCAGTATTATATGCTCTACAGTGGCCCCTACACAGTAGTATAAGCTCCCAACAGCCCCCCTCCGCATCGGTGCTATTATTATACTTTGGGGTCTCCTCAGACCCCATAGTATAATAATCGGAGGCCCAGGGAAGGTGATTAAAAATAACAAACATTCATACTCACCTTGCCTTACCTTTCCTTGGCATCCTCGCTCCATCCTGCCGTCTTCAGCGTCTTCAGACCCTCTTCCGACGTCGCTGCCGAGGCCTGTGATTGGGCCTCAGCGGTCACGTGGTGGCGCACTGACGTCATTATGCGGTCGCGCCCCATGTGACCGCTGGGGCCTAATCACAGGTCTCAGTCATGACGGAGGAGCACCGAAGAGGACGCTGCGCCCAGGAGAGGTGAGAATATGTGTTTATTATTTTCAGTCACCTTCCCTGGGCTGGCATGTATTGGAAAGGGGCCTGCAATATGCCAGAACTCCTTTCCAATAACATTATGTATAGCGGTCGGGGAACCAGGCTTTCCCCGACCGCTATCATAATGGTCCGGGGCCCGGCCATCTCCAGCTGTCTGCGGGCTCCGTACCGCGATCGTTACTGGTTTGTGGGGTTCGCAGTAGCGGCTGCCACAGGGCTCCGGGGCCCCCTAATGTCCCGGGCCCTGTGGCAGCTGCTACCCCGATAGTTACGCCCCTGCTCCGGGGTCTGAAAAGACCCCAGAGTGTAATAATAGTAGTATTTGAGGCCCGCGGCCTCACTTACCGATGCCTGCGGCTGCTCACAGCGGCATCCACTTCCCTTTCTGCGTCCCATAGCAGAAGCGGAGGCGGCCACGAGCAGACGCGGGGTAGGTAAATAAATAGGCCATTACCTGCCGGGGATACTCCAGCAGGTAACGGCCTATTTATATAAATAAAAAAACGTATCCTCCCCTAGCTGCGATGCCTTGATGCAGCCGCCGCCTCCTCTTGTCCGAGACGTCTGTGTCTCAGCATAGGAGGTGCGATGACGTCATTATATCGCTGCCTGCGCTGTGATGCGGACGTCTCGTAAGCCAGCCCAGGACAGGCCCCGCTCAGCGTTGTTTTTTTTTTTAAAGCGGCCTGTCCTGGGCTGGTTTACATTAGATAGTAAAAAATGCCACCCCCAGACAGTGCGCCCCTGGTGCCATTCGTATCAAACTCGGGCCGCACTAACAATAAACTTTGATATTGAGGTGGGGGCCGCAAACTATTGTCCCGAGGGCCGCAGTTGGCCCGCGGCCCGCGAGTTTGGGACCCCTGATCTAAACCATTCCACTGTAGCTCTGGCTGTATGTTTAGGGTCATTCTCTTGATGGAAAGTGAATCTCCTTCCCAGTATCAAATCTTTTGCAGCCTCCAGGATTGCCCTGTATTTAGCTCCCTCCATCTTCCCATCAACTCTGACCAGCTTCCCTGTCCCTGCTGAAGAAAAGCCTTCCCACAGCATGATGCTGCCACCACCATGTTTTACAGTGGGGATGGTGTGTTCAGCGTGATGAGCAGTGTTAGTTTTCCTCCATACATAGCGCTTTGCATTTAGGCCAAAAAGTTCAACTTTTGTCTCATCTGACCAGAGGACCTTCTTCCACATGTTTGCTGTGTCTCCTATATGGCTTGTGGCAAACTGTAAACGGGCACTTCTTATGTCTTTCTTTCAGCAATGGTTTTCTCCTTGCCACTCTTCCATAAAGGCCAGATTTGTGGAGTGCACGACTTATCATTGTCCTGTGGACAGATTCTCCCACCTGAGCTGTATATTTCTGCAGCTCCTCCAGAGTGACCATGGACCTCTTGGCTGCTTCTCTGACCAGTGTTTTCCTTGCTTGATCTGATAGTTTAGTTGGACGGCCATGTCTTAGGTTTGCAGTTGTAGAATACCTTTTCCATTTTTGGATGATGGATTGAACAGATGCTGAGGCCTTCACAGAACAGGTGTATTATAGTGAGACTAAATTACATACAGCTGGACTATTAACACTATTAACTCATTAAGTGACTTCTGAAGGCAATTGATTGTAGTGGATTTTATTTAGGGGTATCAGAGTACAAGGGGGCTGAATAGTTTTGCATGTCACACTTTTCAGATTTTTATTTGATTAAAATTTTGAAAACCATTTTCCTTCCACTTCACAATTATGTGCTACTTTGTGTTGGTCTATCACTTAAAATCTCAATAAAATACATTTAAGTTTGTGGCTGTAAGGTGACAAAATGTGAAAAAGTTCAAGGGGTATGAATACTTTTGCAAGGCACTGTACATACAAAAAAAGGGAAACTATATAAGACTCCAGATTAGAAATAAAGGCATATTACTTTCGTTATTAATTAAGCCTATTGATAATTATATAAGGGTCCACACAGTGGCGAAACTACCACTAAGACTGCTACGGGAGCCGGAAACTTAGGGGCCCTCCGGGCCCCTGCTGCTTTTCTTTTTTTAATAGGCCATTACCTGCTGGAGTAACCCCAACAGGTAACGAGCCCTATTTACTTACCCCACCCCAGGGAGGAGCAGGGTATAGGTAAAGCCGCGGGCATGTGGCAAAGTTATTAGTTGGGCGATCCCCGCGAGATGCAATGCATAATGACGCTGGCGTAACCCACGTCTGCGACGTTATTGAAGAGGGGTCGCACCGGAGTCGCCTTGGGCCTCCGATCATTATACTCTGGGATCTGAAAAGACCCCATAGTATAATAATAGTTTGAGGGTGGTGTACCCCCAAAATTTCGGGTTCTACCAAATATGCCATTATGGGACATTATACTATGTGGAGGGACCACTATGGAACATTATACTATGTGGAGGGACCACTATGGAACATTATACTGTGTCGAGGGGTCCTTGTGGTACATTATACTATGTGGAGGGGCTGCTGTGAGATATTATACTGTGTGGAGGCAACTTTGGGACGTTATAGTGTGTGTAAATGGGGCATTATACCGTGTGGGGGCTAGGAAAAGGGGTGCTATGTCATGTGGGGGTAAGGGCCCAGGTCAGACGTTTGCTATGGGGCCCATAGCAAATGTCTGACCTGGGCCCTTACCCAGGTCAGACGTTTGCTATGGGCCCCATAGCAAACGTCTGACCTGGGCCCTTACCCCCACATGACGTTTGCTATGGGGCCCAGTCTTTGCTAGTTACGCCCATGGATCCACATATCTAATCTGTATATAGGGGAAAAAACAGAACCCGTAGAATCATCGAAATAAAAGTGTTTGCATATATAGTCCAAAACACTCATATGCATGAACCACAAGGGATTAGACCTTAGATCACCCTAAGTAAGCATGATCACATCACCAGTCAGGTGCACAATAGGGAAGCCAGTCCCCATGTACAACACCCCATTATATATATATATATATATATATATATATATATACAGTGGGGAAAAAAAAAGTATTTAGTCAGCCACCAATTGTGCAAGTTCTCCCACTTAAAAAGATGAGAGGCCTGTAATTGTCATCATAGGTAGACCTCAACTATGAGAGACAAAATGAGAAAACAAATCCAGAAAATCACATTGTCTGATTTTTAAAGAATTTATTTGCAAATTATGGTGGAAAATAAGTATTTGGTCACCTACAAACATGCAAGATTTCTGGCTCTCACTGACCTGTAACTTCTTCTTTAAGAGGCGCCTCTGTCCTCCACTCATTTCCTGTAGTAATGGCTCCTGTATGAAATTGTTATCAGTATAAAAGACACCTGTCCACAACCTCAAACAGTCACACTCCAAACTCCACTATGGTGAAGACCAAAGAGCTGTGGAAGGACACCAGAAACAAAATTGTAGACCTGCACCAGGCTGGGAAGACTGAATCTACAATAGGTAAGTAGCTTGGTGCGAAGAAATCAACTGTGGGAGCAATAATTAGAAAATGGAAGACATACAAGACCACTGATAATCTCCCTCGATCAGGGGCTCCACACAAGATCTCACCCCGTGGGGTCAAAATGATCACAAGAATGGTGAGCAAAAATCCCAGAACCACACAGGGGGACCTAGTGACTGACCTGCAGAAAGCTGGGACTAACGTAACAAAGGCTACCATCAGTAACACACTACGCCGCCAGGGACTCAGATCCTGCAGTGCCAGACGTGTTCCCCTGCTTAAGCCAGTACATATCCGGGCCCGTCTGAAGTCTGCTAGAGAGCATTTGGATGTTCCAGAAGAGTATTGGGAGAATATCTTATGGTCAGATGAAACCAAGGTAGAACTGTTTGGTAGAAACACAACTTGTCGTGTTTGGAGGAGAGTGAATGCTGAGTTGCATCCAAAGAACACCATACCTCCTGTGAAGCATGGGGGTGGCAACATCATGCTTTGGGGCTGTTTCTCTGCAAAGGGACCAGGACGACTGATCCGTGTACATGAAAGAATGAATGGGGCCATGTATCATGAGATTTTGAGTCCAAATCTCCTTCCATCATCAAGGGAATTGAAGATGCAGCGTGGCTGGGTCTTTCAGCATGACAATGATCCCAAGCACACCACCAGGGCAATGGAGTGGCTTCGTAAGAAACATTTCAAGGTCCTGGAGTGGCCTAGCCAGTCTCCAGATCTCAACCCCATAGAAAACTTTTGGAGGGAGTTGAAAGTCCGTGTTGCCCAGCGACAGCCCCAAAATATCACTGCTCTAGAGGAGATCTGCATGGAGGAATGGGCCAACATACCAGCAACAGTGTGTGCCAACCTTGTGAAGACTTACAGAAAACGTTTGACCTCTGTCATTGCCAACAAAGGATATATAACAAAGTATTGAGATGAACTTTTATTATTGACCAAATACTTATTTTCCACCATAATTTGCCAATAAATTCTTAAAAAATCAGACAATGTGATTTTCTGGATTTGTTTTCTCATTTTGTCTCTCATAGTTGAGGTCTACCTATGATGTCAATTACAGGTCTCTCTCATCTTTTTAAGTGGGAGAACTTGCACAATTGGTGGCTGACTAAATACTTTTTTTCCCCACTGCATATACAGTACAGACCAAAAGTTTGGACACACCTTCTCATTCCAAGAGTTTTCTGTATTTTCATGACTATAAAAATTGTAGATTCACACTGAAGGCATCAAAACTATGAATTAACACATGTGGAATTATATACTTAACAAAAAAGTGTGAAACAACTGAAAATATGTCTTATATTCTAGGTTCTTCAAAGTAGCCACCTTTTGCTTTGATTACTGCTTTGCACACTCTTGGCATTCTCTTGATGAGCTTCAAGAGGTAGTCACCTGAAATGGGCTGCCAACAGTCTTGAAGGAGTTCCCAGAGATGCTTAGCACTTGTTGGCCCTTTTGCCTTCACTCTGCGGTCCAGCTCACCCCAAACCATCTCGATTGGGTTCAGGTCTGGTGACTGTGGAGGCCAGGTCATCTGGTGTAGCACCCCATCACTCTCCTTCTTGGTCAAATAGCCCTTACACAGTCTGGAGGTGTGTTTGGGATCATTGTCCTGTTGAAAAATAAATGATGGTCCAACTAAACGCAAACCGGATGGAATAGCATGCCGCTGCAAGATGCTGTGGTAACCATGCTGGTTCAGTATTCCTTCAATTTTGAATAACAGTGTCACCAGCAAAGCACCCCCACACCATCACACCTCCTCCTCCATGCTTCACGGTGGGAACCAGGCATGTAGAGTCCATTCGTTCACCTTTTCTGCATCGCACAAAGACACGGTGGTTGGAACCAAAGATCGCAAATTTGGACTCATCAGACCAAAGCACACATTTCTACAGGTCTAATGTCCATTCCTTGTGTTCTTTAGCCCAAACAAGTCTCTTCTGCTTGTTGCCTGTCCTTAGCAGTGGTTTCCTAGCAGCTATTTTACCATGAAGGTCTGCTGCACACAGTCTCCTCTTAACAGTTGTTGTAGAGATGTCTGCTACTAGAACTCTGTGTGGCATTGACCTGGTCTCTAATTTGAGCTGCTGTTAACCTGCGATTTCTGAGGCTGGTGACTTGGATGAACTTATCCTCCGCAGCAGAGGTGACTCTTGATCTTCCTTTCCTGGGGCAGTCCTCATGTGAGCCAGTTTCTTTGTAGCGCTTGATGGTTTTGGCCACTGCACTTGGGGACACTTTCAAAGTTTTCCCAATTTTTCGGACTGACTGACCTTCATTTCTTAAAGTAATGATGGCCACTCGTTTTTCTTTACTTAGCTGCTTTTTTCTTGCCATAATACAAATTCTAATACTCCATTCAGTAGGACTATCAGCTGTGTATCCACCTGACTTCTGAACAACACAACTGATGGTCCCAACCCCATTTATAAAGCAAGAAATCCCACTTATTAAACCTGACAGGGCACACCTGTGAAGTGAAAACCATTTCAGGTGACTACCTCTTGAAGCTCATCAAGAGAATGCCAAGAGTGTGCAAAGCAGTAATCAAAGCAAAAGGTGGCTACTTTGAAGAACCTAGAATATAAGACATATTTTCAGTTGTTTCACACTTTTTTGTTAAGTATATAATTCCACATGTGTTAATTCATAGTTTTGATGCCTTCAGTGTGAATCTACAATTTTTATAGTCATGAAAATACAGAAAACTCTTGGAATGAGAAGGTGTGTCCAAACTTTTGGTCTATACTGTTTATATATATATATATATATATATATATATATGGGCCAAAACCAGACTCACTAATATATTCCTCCACAGTATATAATTAAAAGGAAAAATATAATTTCCCCCCAAAAATTGCCAGAACACTCCTTTACTCCTTTAGTACACAAGAATACATCAATACAAATATCAAAATGTCAGGCAAAATAAAGGAGAGAGGACATAGTTCCAACACCAACCAAATATCACTAATCGTGAGTCTTGGAAATTGGTGGAGAAAAAAGTCCTGCACAGAGGAATTTTTTTTTTCCGCCACTTTATGTTTTGAAACTCTCCGTCTTTTGGGTCAGTTGGGGGACCCGACCAACGGATAGCCGGACTGCTACAACAGAAGTTACACATGGACACCGGTGGATCCTATTGACTATGGGTATCTGCCGGTCTCCATGTGTAACTGTTGTTGTAGCAGTCCAGCTCTCCATTAGTCAAATCCCCCCCCCCCCCCACTTACCTGAATGTGTGAACCTTGCATAAGGGATCCACAACTCATTACTTTTCCTGCAAATTCAGCTGTTGAGTGGGCTTTAGAGACAAAACGCCTAGTGGTTGAAGGGTGTGAAGTCGAAAAATCCAACTCCCTATGTTTTAACTCCAATTGTCGATCACCACCTCTCTGGTTCTGTGTGATGTGGTGTATTACCTGGAATCTCTTTGTGACTCTTCTGCATAAAGTGTCTGAGAACTGGTAAATCAACATTCTGTTTACAAATGGTAATTTTTTTTTTTTTTGTAAATCTCCATTTATTAAAGATTTTACATTTTATACAGCCATATAATTACAAAGAAAAGTTCCATACAAATGGGAGTGCGAGATATGGTTACAAAGAAAAGTTCCATATAAATGGAAGTGCAAGATTGCATGAATAAATTAGGTACAATGAGCAACAGACCAATATCGAAATATACATGAAGTATCACAGTAAAATCGAAGAGGCGGAGGGGGAGGAAGAGATAAAAAGGGGGGAAGCCAGGGGAGGGGTCTTGGGAGGAGGAGAAGCAGGAGGAGGGGAAGGGGGGGACAAATAGTACTCATAGTACTGGTTTATCCTCATTCATACCCCAAGAGTTTTCTCCTCAATATACCATAATCCTCATGGGCATACAATCATGTATACCACATATTCTGAATTGTATTTATGGGGATTTATTACATTTTAGTACAATTAGAACAATTTAATTGCCTTGAGACCTTACATCTGCTTTCACCAATGAATGTCGCAAATTGCTTCCTCTCCTATATGACATCAAAGGATGAGCTTTAAAACCCTTCTTCTCTGGACAGCCCTGTCTGACTACTGTTCAATGTCTATATAGAATCTCTAATCTAGCTGCTGACCATATGTCAATACAAAGGTTATCTGTGTCTCCAGCTTCTTCTCCTTCTTCTGAAGCAAACCAATGCTATTTACCCCTATATTTTCTATTTAACTTCTTCTTATAATGATCCAGTAGCCATCTTGGATATCCTCTATTAAAGAGAGTCTATCACCTACCCCAACGCCTTCAAGCTACGACCATAGTGCTGTAGGCTCTGTGATATGCTTACATATCATACCTTTATTATGTTTCACAGTCCCGTGGATGCAGAGAAAAAGACATTTTATTCATTATGCAAATTAGGTATTTGGAGCACAGGGGGTGTTCCCAGAGATCCCCAAGCACAGCTTTCTCTCTTGAAAACACGCCCTGTACAGCTTTGTTCCACCCCCTGGCCAGTGGGAAATGACAGTTCCACTTCTGTAACGTCATCATCTGGTATGTGAAGTCTTGTACATGCTCAGTATGCACTTGTAGTATTCGGAGTGTACGAGCATACAACTCATATGTGGTTATGCATGTGTGAGACTTCGTAACGCATACTGCTCATGTGCGAGACTTTACAGACCAGATAATGACGTCACAGCAGTGGAACTATTGTTTCCCACTGCCTAGGGGGTGGAACAAAGCTGTATAGGGGTGTGTTTTCAAAAGAGAAAGCTATGCTAGGGGATCTCTGGGAATGCCCCCCTGTGCTCCGAGTACTTAATTTGCATAATGAATAAAACGTCTATTTTTCGGCATCCACTGAACTGTGAAACATAATGAATGTATGAATGTCACAGAACCCACAGGGGGTTGAAAGGTTTGAGGAAGGTGATAGATTCCCTTTAAGGAATTTCTTGCGCATACTGTCCACCTGCTCGTTTATTCTCCCATTGTCACTCACAATAGCTGACTCCAGGGTAAATACTCTGATACAGTATCAAATTATTGCAATCTGTTGACTTAAAGTGTAATTAAACTTTTATTGAATTTATTTTATAAATCAATAGCGCAGGTGAAAGGAACAAGTTTTGCAATATACAGTATGTCACTAAAGAAAAGTGCCTGTGTCTTAAAGTAGTTTTCCAGTCTTTACTACTTATCTGATTTATTCTGTCTGTACTTGGTACACAAGTACATGGGCCCTGGGGGATGGGGATGGGGGAAGAGGAGAAGGAGGAAGGCAGAGATATTAGGCAGTCAACAGCATTAAATGAGTCATTGCTATCAGGAGACAGGGGATACTAATTCCTGGCAACCCAGCTGTGCTGTGAAAAAGAACTGTCTCTATATATTGTTGATGTCTCTCTGTTTGAGGGGCTTTCCCTTTCCTCCCCCCTCCCCTCTCCATAGAGTTCTATTGTACAGATTTGATCAGTGGCAGAAAGAGGCAAATAAGTGAAGAAACAGGCACTTTTCTCATATAAAGTATATTGTTATCTTAACCTGAACCATGGAGTTATGAAAAAATAAAAGATTAGTTATGCTTTGACAAGCAAATCAGAACAGTTTACCCTGTTTCACATAAATTAATATATCTAAAAATTGAATCGCACCTCACGATTAATACTATTAAGTTCCAACTGAAAGTACTTCAACTCCTCCTCCATGCCAGCCCAAATAAAGAAGATGTCATCAATGTATCTGAACCAACACTGGGTATGGAGAGATATATATACAAAGCACTATCAGAGGGGGGTCCATTATAATACTGATCCCTTGTTATAATCATTATAATGAGCCTACAATTGCCACAATTTTTCTCCACCCGATGAGCCCTGAACATAAAGATCTTCACTAACATGTCTGTATTTTTTTTTTTTGGTCATCCATTGTGGGAAAGAACCCTAGCACTGTGCAACCTTGGTCCTACCCTTCAGTTTATTACTTTCATGAGAATTTCACTCATGTATACATGCTTAGGTTTTTGAGGTGTTACCAAAGTACTTGGAATTTGCTTTATAAAGTTATTTTTTTTTTTTTTAGTAGTGACTCACTCTGTAGCTTTCTGTGGTGCCTTTGAGTATAGCTTGGGTTGCCTTTTAGGGCTCCAATAGCCTCCATGCCAAATATTCCCTTTTTTGTTTTTTGTGAGTGCTTGATAGGGGAAGTAGACGTGATTCCTGCCTTAATTTTTCACAGCAATAAAAGACGACTAAGGGAGGGCACATTGAGCTAGACTATGTCTGGGACTGTTTATATTGCCAATGTAATCTCACAAACACTGCTAACTATACTCTCCATAACATGCTACATGAACACCAGCTGAATAATATGTGAAAGTTCTTTTATTTGACCATCATAAACTATACATTATTCTTTTCCTCTCCACACAACTCCTATTCCAAGATAGATTAATTTTCTCCATCACTCACAATTAGCCTACCTCTCTGATGCCTCCGTAGACACCAAATCTTCTTCAGATCACGCCCTCATTTTGCTGACTCTCTTCCTACCCACATTCCACATGTAACACCAACAGAGCCATAGGTGTTATCATGAGACCCAGATGGAAGAGAGTTATTACAAATCTTAATAGAAAAATGTACAGAATCCTGAATATATTTCGACAAGGACAAGGCATTATATGAGATACTAGGTACCAGAAAGAATAAACAAGATTCATTACATTTAGAGATCCATTTAACCAGCTCCCCTTTTTCCTAGTCAAGTACTGGGTTGTGAGAGTGTAACCAAAGAAGCCCCAAAAAATTTCAAGAATAAGAAAAGAGATAGGCTCAGAATGCACTAAATCTATTTTCAGTCACTAGTGGTATAGCATATTTAACTGGCCCTGAGACATTGGAGTAATGTCCACAGTGGTTACAAATGGACTGGATTCACATGTGGAAACATAGGTATCCCCAACTGCTTGACATCCTGAGACTCCAGAAAATTATCCACAGAATCCCAGTGAATAAAGGCTTTACCTTTATAGAAGAATGCTCCTTTTTGCATTCCCGTAAATGTCAATCTAGTTGCATGGCTTGTGTCATGGTTTCCTCCAAGGACATAGGTTGATGATAACTAGCCAAAAGGTCTTTTACATTTTCTGATAAACCTTTGTGAAATGTATAGCAAAGTGCTTCATCATTCCATTGAGAAACTAAAGACCATTTTCTGAATTCAGAGCAGTACAACCCTGACAAAAAGAATGGGGAGATTTACTTCAGTCACAGCAATTTAAGAGGCCAATCATATAAAGAGGCTTAAAGGTGCAAAAAAACACAAACACAGAAAAAAGTTCAGGGGCTTTGGAATCCAAGGAAAAGACCCAGGCTTGAGGATCTCCCTGTAAGAGAGATAATGAGGCCAGGGGTGCATCTTTCATGAGGCAACCTGAGGCGATGGCCTCAGGCAGCGCCTCAAGGAATAAACTAATTGGCCACTACTTACTGTATTAATGTAATAGGTAGCGGCCGATAATTGTAACTCACCCATCCACGCTCCTGTGCAGGCTGACCTCCACTGCTGCCTCTAGATGGACCTGCACTTACATCACAAGGCTGAAGAACACCAGGACACTACATCCAGCATCCTAGCGTTCTTCAGCATCAGGTACAGTGCATCCTGAAGGTGGCAGCAGAGCCGGCCTGGACAGGACCGTGGATGGGTAAAAATTATCGGTCGCTACCTATTGCAACACTACAATAAGTAGCAGCCGATTAAAAAAAGAATGCAATCCCCTAGTTTATATTGATGACATTTTGGGGGTTCAAAAAAGGGGGTCATATACTTGGCAGGGAGGCATAAAAAATGGGTCATATACTGTTGGCGGACCATAAAAGGGGGGGTTCATATACTGTGGGGGGGACAAAAAAGGAGGTCATATACTGTGGGGGGGGGCGCAAAAAGGGTTCCATATACTGTGAGGAGAGCAAAAAAGGGGGTCATATACTGTGGGGGAGCTAAAAAAGGGGGTTGTATTTTGGGGGGGGCAAAAAATGGGGTCATACTGGGGAGGGGCCAAATAAAGGGAGTCATATACTGTGTGGGGGCCAAAAAAAGGGGGGGAACGTAAACAGAGTGGGGATCAAAATAAAAAGGTGGCCGTGTACCATGTGGGGGCGATAGAAAAGGTGTTGTGTACCGTGTGGGGGCCAAACATGGGGATTTTTTGATCTGCAAAAGGGGGGGCGTGTCCTAAATTTTAGCCAGGTTGGGGATCTTTTTTTGGGAGGAGTAATTCGGTTCAGGCAGCAGAGAGGCTAGGTTCACCCCTGGATGAGTCACAAGCGTTGTTCCTCGTTCCTTGAAGAGTGGGGTCTCAAACGGAAATATAGTTTGCAATTTCATGGAAATTAACTAAATAATTTTATGATCTCCAGAAAATTGGTTGGGCAAATTAATCTTAGGCTCAACTGGTACAGAGGTTGTAACAGGCGTTTGGTGTTGTGCAAACTCAAAATGTTGCAGTCTTTCAGCAAGTTCTTAGACCAGCTCTGTCAGTGAGTGCATTTGATCCACAAGGTTCTGCATCTGCTCCATTATGGAAATTTTTTTTTAACCCTTTAATGACGCAGGGTAGTTTTGTATGTTAATGCTTGGTGACTTTTTTTTTATATTTTCCAAACCTTAGCTTTCTGTCCACCTAGCTAAGTGAGGGCTTATTCTTTGCGTGATGAGTTGTACTTTCATTCGCCACTATTTTGGGATACATATAATGTTTTGATTAGCTTTAATTTATCTTTTTTGAAGGGTCCATGTGAAATAACACACAATTTTATCATAATTGTTTGCATTTTGTTTTTACCACGTTCACTCTGCATTAAAAATGACATGGCAGCTTTGTCCGGTGGGTCATTACGATTACAGCAATACCATATTTATATTGGTTTTATTATGTTTTACCGCTTTTACAAATAAGACGTCACTTTTTGAAAATGAACGATTTTCCTGGGGTCACCGTATTCTGACGCCTATAACTTTACTGTACTGTTGAGGGAGATATGTCAGGGCTTTTTATTTGCGGGGCAAGTTGTACTTTTTATTGGTACTAATGTTTGGCATATATGACTTTCTGATCATTTTTTATTATTTTTTGGGGAAAGCAAAGTGACCAAAATACGTTAATTTGCGCATTGCGGTATATGTTTTTTTACGGCGTTCACCGTACAAGATAATTAACAGTATCTTTGGATAGTGTAGACTTAGATGTACGTGGGGATACCTTTGTTTATTTATTTTTGTTACATCATATATTTTTTAAATATAAAGGTGTTTTTTTTTACTTTTATTATTAACTATTGTTTGTTTATTTATTTTTGTGTGTTTTTACTATGTGTGTGTTTTTTTTTTACTTTTTACATGTCCCTCAAGGAGACTTGAAGCTGGGATCTCAGATCCCCTGTGCAATGTCCTGCAACACATAGTATTGCAGAACATCGCACAGTAGTTCCTATTGGAACTATGCATAGGCAATCAAGAGGCTGTGGCCCGGCCTCCTGGCTGCCAAGGCAACCCCTTGGCTGTGATTACTATTGAACACAGCATCCAGAGATGGAGTATCTTCTGACTCTGGCAGCAGGTCCAGCATCCTCCTGTGCCCAGGGCATTACAGCACAGTACTATTAAGGTGCTGAATATTAACTATACGCTCAGCGCAACGTAATAGTATGGCTCAGAGCAGGAAGGGGTTAAAGGGTTTGTCTGGGGAATAGTAATTTACTTACCTGGCCCCAGGGATAGCTACTGAAGTGGAGTTCGGTCCCACAGGTCGCTCCATCCCCCCTCCTTCCCCATTTTCACAGGTAATTGATTAATATCTGTACAGACTATACTGCGGCATGGCGCAAGTTTTGTTTTGTTATAGCATTCATTAGTACAACATCTAAAATTGGCACATTGTGGTACATTATAGGCCTTTGTGAACGATACCGTAATAAGAAATTTCCTGTTCATAATTCTCTTTGGAAACATATTTGGGAGTGAAATCCTCCACTTACCCTGAATTTCGATCTGAAAAAAAAAATGCTCATCTCTACTAACCACTACAGTCATATGAAAAAGTTTGGGCACCCCTATTAATCTTAATCATTTTTAGTTCTAAATATTTGGGTGTTTGCAACAGCCATTTCAATTTGATATATCTAATAACTGATGGACACAGTAATATTTCAGGATTGAAATGAGGTTTATTGTACTAACAGAAAATGTGCAATATGCATTAAACCAAAATTTGACCGGTGCAAAAATTTGGGTACCCTTATCATTTTATTGATTTGAATACTCCTAACTACTTTTTACTGACTTACTGAAGCACAAAATTGGTTTTGTAACCTCACTGAGCTTTGAACTTCATAGCCAGGTGTATCCAATCATGAGAAAAGGTATTTAAGGTGGCCAATTGCAAGTTGTTCTCCTATTTGAATCTCCTCTGAAGAGTGGCATCATGGGCTCCTCAAAACAACTCTCAAATGATCTGAAAACAAAGATTGTTCAACATAGTTGTTCAGGGGAAGGATACAAAAAGTTGTCTCAGAGATTTAACCTATCAGTTTCCACTGTGAGGAACATAGTAAGGAAATGGAAGACCACAGGGACAGTTCTTGTTAAGCCCAGAAGTGGCAGGCCAAGAAAAATATCAGAAAGGCAGAGAAGAAGAATGGTGAGAACAGTCAAGGACAATCCACAGACCACCTCCAAAGAGCTGCAGCATCATCTTGCTGCAGATGGTGTCACTGTGCATCGGTCAACAATACAGCACACTTTGCACAAGGAGAAGCTGTATGGGAGAGTGATGCGAAAGAAGCCGTTTCTGAAAGCATGCCACAAACAGAGTCGCCTGAGGTATGCAAAAGTACATTTGGACAAGCCAGCTTCATTTTGGTAGAAGGTCCTGCGGACTGATGAAACAAAGATTGAGTTGTTTGGTCATACAAAAAGGCGTTATGCATAGAGTCAAAAAAACACAGCATTCCAAGAAAAACACTTGCTACCCACTGTAAAATTTGGTGGAGGTTCCATCATGCTTTGGGGCTGTGTGGCCAATGCCGGCACCGGGAATCTTGTTAAAGTTGAGGGTCGCATGGATTCAACTCAGTATCAGCAGATTCTTGAGAATAATGTACAAGAATCAGTGACGAATTTGAAGTTACGCCGGGGATGGATATTTCAGCAAGACAATGATCCAAGACACAGCTCCAAATCTACTCAGGCATTCATGCAGAGGAACAAGTACAATGTTCTGGAATGGCCATCCCAGTCCCCAGACCTGAGTATCATTGAACATCTGTGGGATAATTTGAAGCGGGCTGTCCATGCTCGGCGACCATCAAACTTAACTGAACTGGAATTGTTTTGTAAAGAGGAATGGTCAAAAATACCTTCACCCAGGATCCAGGAACTGATTAAAAGCTACAGGAAGCGACTAGAGGCTGTTATTTTTGCAAAAGGAGGATCTACTAAATATTAATGTCACTTTTCTGTTGAGGTGCCCATACTTTTGCACCGGTCAAATTTTGGTTTAATGCATATTGCACATTTTCTGTTAGTACAATAAACCTCATTTCAATCCTGAAATATTACTGTGTCCATCAGTTATTAGATATATCAAATTGAAATGGCTGTTGCAAACACCCAAATATTTAGAACTAAAAATGATTAAGATTAATAGGGGTGCCCAAACTTTTTCATATGACTGTATTTACAGTCATTTATCTAAGAGCTACATTTGTGTCTTTTCATCCATAACAGAAGCTGACATGACATTTCTATTTGTGAAATCCTCCAGAGAAAAATATTGTAAAGATCTCCCAAAATCTAGCCATAGATAAAACTTAGCTTTTACAGCAACTCCCCACTTGGTGGCGTTTTCTTCCTGGTAATGTAAAAAAGTGCATTGCTTTAGTCTATATGAATGTACTCTGAATATTGTAAAAAAAAAAAAAGTAGCATGCAGGATAATTTTATGATGTACTGAAAAAAAAAAAAAAAAAAAAAATATGATTAACAGTTATATTAAAAATGGCTTAACAGGGTGTTGAACAAGCAGAACATTGGCATTCCTTGGATTACAATCTGTATATGCAGTAGCTCATAATAAATCTACAGCAAAAACTTTCTGTAACAAAGGTGGATTTTACCATACATTTCGAGGCACACACATATTGTCCAAATCTGTAAGTGTTAAAAGGAGTCTATGATGTCCAAAATACCTCCCAAATCAATAACATGCCATGTCGAGACCTTTAATACAAGCAGAAACATACCTTTGTGACCACAAACCAAAGAAGCAATGCAAAGACAAATCTTTTTATAGATTCAAATCAGCCTGTAAGTGCATTGGGGGCGGGACTACAGGCATCCACAAGTGCTCACACTCTCCTCTGGAATTGCTGTTCAACATCGTTCCCTTTAGCTGTGAATGACATTTTCAGCTTCTGTCTGTAACGTGACAGCTGTAAGCAAATCTGACATATTTGGCCCACCCCTGGTACACTTGCAGGTATATGTGCAGTTCTATAAAATAATGATTATCTCTGCACTGCTTCATCAGTTTGTGGTATGTGGTTTACACATATGTTTCTTCTCCTAAAAGCCCCAATTACTGGAAACTACCAGTCCTACAAATGGTTGTTACCCATAATAGGTTGATGGGAATGTACAGTCATGGCCAAAAGTTTTGAGAATGATACAAATATTAATTTTTACAAAGTCTACTGCTTCAGTTTTTCTAATGGCAATTTGCATATACTCCAGAATGTTATAAAGAGTGATCAGCTTAACAGCAATTACTTGCAAAGTCAATATTTGCCTAGAAAATGAATTTTATCCCCCAAAACAAATTTCAACATCATTGCAGCCCTGCCTTAAAAGGACCACCTAACATCGTTTCAGTGATTGCTCCATTAACACAGGTGTGGGTGTTGATGAGGACAGGGCTGGAGATCAATCTGTCATGATTAAGTAAGAATGACACCACTGGACACTTTAAAAGGAGGCTGGTGCTTGCCATCATTGTTTCTCTTCTGTTAACCATGGTTATCTCTAAAGAAACACGTGCAGTCATCATTGCACTGCACAAAAATGGCCTAACTGGGAAGAGTATTGCAGCTAGAAAGATTGCACCTCAGTCAACAATCTATCGCATCATCAAGAACTTCAAGGAGAGAGGTTCCATTGGTACCAAAAAGGCTCCAGGGCGCCCAAGAAAGACCAGCAAGCGGCAGGACCGTCTCTTAAAAGTGTTTCAGCTGCGGGATCGGGCTACCAGCAGTGCGGAGCTTGCTGAGGAATGGCAGCAGGCAGGTGTGAGTGCATCTGCACGCACTGTGAGGCGGAGACTCTTGGAGCAAGGCCTGGTCTCAAGGAGGGCAGCAAAGAAGCCACTTCTCTCCAGAAAAAACATCAGGGACAGACTGATATTCTGCAAAAGGTACAGGGAGTGGACTGCTGAGGACTGGAGTAAAGTCATTTTCTCTGATGAATCCCCTTTTCGATTGTTTGGAACATCTGGAAAACAGCTTATTCGGAGAAGAAGAGGTGAGCGCTACCACCAGTCTTGTCTCATGCCAACTGTAAAGCATCCTGAAACCATTCATGTGTGGGGTTGCTTCTCAGCCAAGGGAATCGGCTCTCTCACAGTCTTGCCTAAAAACACAGCCATGAATAAAGAATGGTACCAGAATGTCCTCCAAGAGCAACTTCTCCCAACCGTCCAAGAGCAGTTTGGTGCTCAACAATGCCTTTTCCAGCATGATGGAGCACCTTGCCATAAAGCAAAGGTGATAACTAAATGGCTCAGGGAACAAAACATAGAGATTTTGGGTCCATGGCCTGGAAACTCCCCAGATCTTAATCCCATTGAGAACTTGTGGTCAATCATCAAGAGACGGGTGGACAAACAAAAACCAACAAATTCAGACAAAATTAAAGCATTGATTCTGCAAGAATGGACTGCTATCAGTCAGGATTTGGTCCAGAAGTTGATTGAGAGCATGCCAGGGAGAATTGCAGAGGTCCTGAAGAAGAAGGGTCAACACTGCAAATATTGACTTGCTGCATTAACTCATTCTAACTGTCAATATAAGCTTCTGTTACTCATAATATGAATGCAATTATATTTCTGTATGTGATAAAAACATCTGACAAACACACATAAAAACCAGAGGGCAGCAGATCATGTGAAAATATAATATTTGTGTCATTCTCAAAACTTTTGGCCATGACTGTACAATGGTCACCTGATAAAGGGGCACAATGCTTGACAGTCAGGTGATAGTATCATTTATGAAACTTAGAAAATGCTAGTTTTTAGGCTAGATTATAAACAGGGCATTGTGATGCTCACAAATGCAAACTGTATTGGGATAAACAATTCATGTATCCCCATACAATACCGATGATTTGATGCATGTAAATGTGGCAAAACAGAGGGCAATGACTGGGAATTAACACTTCTAGGAACATCCATTCCTGATCATGGCTGCCAGGTAGCTCCATCTAAAGGGACCTTTACATTCAAAATATTGATATCTACAGCAGAAAGTGATGTGACTCCTTTCTTTTCCTGATATTTGTGGGTGCCCTGAGATTGAATATTTTATTTATATATTTATTTTGCTCACTTGCATAAAGCCATCATATTCCACAGCGCTTTACAGACATTGACAGTCACTGTCCCATATAGGACACACAATCTATATTCCCTATCAGTAGGTCTTTGGAGTGTGGGAGAAAAGCGGAGTACCCGGAGGAAACCCACACAAACACGGGGAGAACATACAAACTCCTTGCAAACGTTGTCCTTAGCAGGATTTGAACCCAGGACCACAGGGCTACAAAAACTGCAATTTTTATAGAATTAAAATAGATTTAAAAAAATTCTGGATCTTTATCTTAATTTTCTACAGCAATAAAAAAATACAGTACATTCCTCTACATCCATCTGCAACCCAACTAAGGCATTTGTGGAAGAGAAAATATGTACAATTTATGTAATAGGTGTAGTAAAGAGGATGAAACACTGGAGGGCGCCACATCAGTTAAGATCAGAAATGCTGTAGAAAAACTTCATGTCTACAGTGCCTTGCGAAAGTATTCGGCCCCCTTGAACTTTTCAACCTTTTGCCACATTTCAGGCTTCAAACATAAAGATATAAAATTTAAATTTTTTGGTGAAGAATCAACAACAATTCTGACACAATTATGAAGTGTAACGAAATTCATTGGTTATTTTAAACTTTTGTAAAAAATAAAAAACTGAAAAGTGGGGCGTGCAATATTATTCGGCCCCTTTACTTTCAGTGCAGAAAACTCACTCCAGAAGTTCAGTGAGGATCTCTGAATGATCCAATGTTGTTCTAAATGACTGATGATGATTAATATAATCCACCTGTGTGTAATCAAGTCTCCGTATAAATGCACCTGCTCTGTGATAGTCTCAGGGTTCTGCTTAAAGGGCAGAGAGCATCATGAAGACCAAGGAACACACCAGGCAGGTCCGTGATACTGTTTTGGAGAAGTTTAAAGCCGGATTTGGATACAAAAAGATTTCCCAAACTTTAAACATCCCAAGGAGCACTGTGCAAGCGATCATATTGAAATGGAAGGAGTATCAGACCACTGCAAATCCACCAAGAACCGGCTGTACCTCTAAGCTTTCATCTCAAACAAGGAGAAGACTGATCAGAGATGCAGCCAAGAGGCCCATGATCACTTTGGATGAACTGCAGAGATCTACAGCTGAGGTGGGAGAGTCTGTCCATAGGACAACAATCAGTCGTACACTGCACAAATCTGACCTTTATGGAAGAGTGGCAAGAAGAAAGCTATTTCTCAAAGATATCCATAAAAAGTCTCGTTTAAAGTTTGCCACTAGCCACCTGGGAGACACACCAAACATGTGGAAGAAGGTGCTCTGGTCAGATGAAACCAAAATCGAACTTTTTGGCCACAATGCAAAACGATATGTTTGGCCTAAAAGCAACACAGCTCATCACCCTGAACACACCATCCCCACTGTCAAACATGGTGGTGGCAGCATCATGGTTTGGGCCTGCTTTTCTTCAGCAGGCTTTCAGAAGACTAGCTTCCTTCATCAGACATGGTGTTATACAAGAACTGAAAATTCACAGATTTTTTTATATACCCTATACACATGGTCTTCAAAGGATTTTAGAGTCCTTAAAAAAAAATCAAAACAAAATGCAATCTAAGTAGAGAAGTTATTTACAACCGGTCAAAAAACAATCTGGAAAGTTGTGGTGTGTGACAGAGGGATCTGTTATCTGTTTGCGATCAGGAGATGATTTGTGACCCTCACAGTTCATACATAGTGTGACATGAAGCTGGCATGAATATTAGGTCCAAATTGCAGAGTTTTATATTTTTGCATAAACTTGTACTCCCATTGTTTCCTCTCCTCCTGCGCCTTGCAGCTGTAATCGCAGCAAAAGGTGGCGCTACAAAGTATTAATTTAAGGGGCCGAATAATTTGGCACGCTCCACTTTTCAGTTTTTTATTTTTTACAAAAGTTTAAAATAACCAATAAATTTCGTTCCACTTCACAATTGTGTCCCACTTGTTGATTCTTCACCAAAAAAATTTAAATTTTATATCCTTATGTTTGAAGCCTGAAATGTGGCAAAAGGTTGAAAAGTTCAAGGGGACCAAATACTTTTGCAAGGCATTGTACAAATATTCATTCACTGAAGTAAGAACTTTAAAGCTGTACTTGACTTTACTATATGCATTTGCAACAGTGGTGTAACTATCGCGGTCACAGGAGGTGCAATCGGGCCCGGCAGGGTACGGGGCCCGTGGCCAGCTGGAGATGGCCAGGGCCCTGGACCACTATGACAGCGGTTAGGGAAAGCCTGGTTTTCCAATCGCTATACATATTGTAAATGAAAAGGGGCCCCGGCATGTCGCCGGGCCCCTTTCCAATAGATGTCAGCCCAGGGGAGGTGACTTAAAAATAATAAATACTTATACTCACCTCTCCTGGGCTCAGAATCCTTCCCGTGGCCCTTCCGTCAAGTGACTGAGGCCACACTTAGGCCTGTGATTTAGGCAGCAGCGTAATGACGTCATTCGCCCCCACGTGACCACTGTGGATCAATCACAGGTCTTAGCAGGGACGTCTGAAGCGGGCCAAAGATTTTGAAGACTGCCAGACTGGCCGAGGATGCCCAGGAAAGGTGAGGCAAGGTGAGTATCAGAGTTTGTTATTTTTATTCACCTTCCCTGGGCCTTCGATTATTATACTCTGGGGTCTGAGGAGATCCCAGAGTATAATAATAGCACCAGAGTTAAGGGGAACTGTTGGGAGCGTATAATACTGTGTGGGGGCCACTGTTGAGCATATAATACTGTGTCGGGCCACTGCTGGTCATATAATACTGTGTGGGAGCCAGTGTGGAGCGTATAATACTGTGTGGGGGCAACTGCGGAGCGTATAATACTGTGTGGGGGCCACTGTGGAGCATATAATACTGTGTCGGGCCACTGCTGGGCATATAATACTGTGTGTGAGCCACTACGGAGCATATATTACTGTGTGGGAGCCACTGTGGAGCATATAATACTGTGTGGGGGTCCACTGTGGAGCGTATAATACTGTGTGGGGGCCACGTGAAGCATATAATACTGTTTGGGGCCCCTTCACTATTCACATCACACGCCATCTGTTTTATAGCAGTCATGTACTATTATTACAGGCTGTAATAACATTGTTTGGTGATTATAAAACTGGTGCTGTGCAATGTAAATAGGGAAGGAGTCACAGCGCTCACAAAAGCACCACAGTAACTTCAAAGAATTGATCAGAAGGGGCCCCAGGTGTTGAACCCCCACTGATCTCTTATATCTCAGACTTTTAGGACCCTGCAGATCATCTGTTTCCCAAAGCACGCAGCTCCCAGTATTGTTTTTATATGCCAGGCGCTGCTCTGCTCACTCATCGTATTCTTGATAACTGCAGTTGTGGGTACTACAGCTGTATCCCTTTCAAGTATCTGAGATGCAGCTGCAGCACCCGTAACCGTCACTGTCAAGAATTCACTCTAGGGAGGGGGTAGGGTGCCCCATACAAAAATTTGCACTAGGGCCCACAAGACTTTAGTTACGCCACTGATTTGCAGTCATATCTTTTGGGAAATAAAACATATATGCCAGAAAAAGTATAAAAGAATAAATTATGATATAAGAGACTGCAATTTCCTAATAGTATTTAAAGGAAAGTTCAGCTTTAAATAGATCTTAAGTAATAGTGCACAATATACAAATAGTACACTATACATATACAGAATATAGAGTATAGTCATTTTAGCCAATGTTTGTGAGGAAGGGTCTGTGAGAACAGTTAGTGCAGTGTACTGCAAAAATTTATGGCTGATGCCACGCCTTTGCTGGGCATCGTAACACCCCATATGTGTGCAGTCATGTGGGCACAAAATGTGTTGACCTTTTTGGACATATGTCAAGTCACAAATAAAATGACAGGCTTGGGACATTTGCCCGCTCTTCCGAAAGTCCAGGATGTCACCCCTTCATTTGGGAGCCTCCTGGACATTCCGGAAATGTTGGTAAGCATGAATATACTATATACACAAGGAGAACACAGGGTACATAGTGATGCAAATACCATAATATAACACATACTGTGGTCAGATTGTGGCAGATTGCAGAGTCCCTGAAGGGACGTCAATGCCTGGTACCACAACTCAACATCACGTGACTTGTGGCTGCCCTTGCCCCTAGTATGGCCAGTGCCACACACCCGTGCACTGCATTAGGGGGCCCGCCATAGTCCTTTTGCTCCAGACATCTATCACTTGCTTACACACAGCCGCTCTGCTTCCGTACGCAGGGGGATGGAGACTGTGTGCAAGATTACGCCATGTAGGAGGGAACTGTGAGAGTCACAACCCGTCCAGAGAGGAGAGCCAGAAAATGTGTAATTATCTCTTTCTCTCTGGCTCCTCTCAGGATGGACCACGGCTCTCAAAGCTCCCTCCTGTTCGACTTCTCCTACACACAGTCTCCACACCCTTGTGATCCCCAGAGTTGTGGGGACAGGCTGTGCCCCTTGTAGGGCCAATGTCACTAGAGATAATCTCTACTTTTCTAACTTCAGAGGTGACGATTAGGTTGTCCAAGATTTGGAGCAACCTCAGGGGTGAGGGGAAAGTGGAAAAGAAAAGAAAGGCATACTTACCTGCCCCCTCACTTCATTGTCTAAACCTGATCCTGTTTCTGTTGTGTGTCAAGGCTCGCATCACCAAAAGCTGTGAGGCTCACATGACACTGAGATGTGGTTGCTGGGGAGGGACTGATGACATGACTCACATGTCACCAGTTCCTTATAAGCAACTGCTGAGGCCACTGATTAGTCTCAGCAGTCATGTGAGGACAGGAATGGACAGCAGAGTGTCAGGGATGCTTTTTTATTTTCTTTTACACTCACCCTGGCCACTCCTGAGGATGCTCCAAGTCCTGGACAACCACTTTAGGAATTGCATTAAATTGAGCCTGTTATCACGATTTGGCCCCTGAAGCCATCAACAATACCCGAGGGGTCATCTTACCTGTTGCCCAACTCTGTCTGCATTTACCGCATTCCAAATTATTAAGCAAATCGGATTTAAGTGTTATAAAAATTTTATTTTTTGTTTTTCAGTTAAGCTCATGGATGGTATTGTGTCTCAGGGCTCTTTGGATCACTGAAATCAATCTCAAACACCTGTGATAATTAGTTTGCCAGAGGAGCCCAAAGAAAACCTACTTAAGAAGGGCATTCCACATTATTAAGCAGACCACAGGTTTCAAGCAATATAGGAAACAAAAATGATTTTTCTGCTGCTCTTTCGAATAGTGCAATTACTCGGACAAGGTATGAAAACATTAGATATTTCACGAAAACTTAAGTATGATCATCGTACTGTGAAGAGATTTTTTTTGCAGGGCCAGGTGTACTTTTTAGCTATACCATTTTGGGGAATGTCTATTGCTTTGATCACTTTTTATTCAAATTTTTATCAGAGGCACTTTTGATTTTTTTTTCCCGCTACGGCGTTTACCGTACGGGAAAAATATTTTTATAGATTTGTAGACCGGGCATTTTCGGACACAGGGATACCTAATGTGTATGTGTTTCACAATATTTAACTACTTTTATATGTGTTCTAGGGAAAGGTGGGTTATTTGAACTTTCAATATTTTTTTTTTTTTTTTTATATTTTTTTTGTACTGCTTTTTTATTTTTTATTTTGCATTTATTAGACCCCATAGGGGTCTTGAACCCCAGGGGGTCTGATCACTAATGCAATGCATTACAATGCTAATGCATTGCAATGCATTGCAAAAAAACGGCTCTTCTGTTTTAGGCTACATAGAGTAGCCTGCAATAGAAGTTAATGAAATACAGGCCTGGGAGCCTTCACAAGGCTCCCAGCTGTCATAGCAACGGGACGCCGGATAAAAAACGCGTGTCGCCGATAAAATTGTGGACACTGATCGAGGGCATTAGCGCCGGGTGTCTACTGTATAATACAGCAGAAACCCGGCGGCTATGGCAGCTACTCGGGTCCCAAGCGGCCGCCATATTTAAGCACCCAGCATCCGCAGTACTATAACGGCAGATGTCGGGAAAGGGTTAATAAAGCTGAAGTGAATATGTCACAGGATGGGGTATACAGTGAGGCAGAAGGGAGGCAATGTGATGTGGAGAGCATGACTTATTAGACACAGTGCTCAGAGATTATGCAGACAGTGCTGGGCAACAGGTAAGATGACTTCTTGGGTACTGCTCATGGTTTTATGTGCAAGATCATGCTGACAGGTTTCCTTTTCCTGTTCAATATGAGCCTGAAGCTGGGAATGGTACCACAACTGTGGAAATCATCTTGCGTGGTACCAGTTCCAAAGACACCTTAGCCAATGGACCTTAACGGCTACAGACCTGTAGCATTGACATCCCACTTGATGAAGGTCTTAGAGAGATTGATTCTCACACATCTCCGCCCTCTATTGAGCTAGGCTATAGACCCTCTCTAGTTTGCCTCTCGGCCAGGCATTGGGGTGGAAGATGCCATCATCTACCTTCTACACAGAGCTCTTTCTCACCTGGAGAAACCAGAGAACACTATGAGAATAATGTGCTTTGATTTCTCCATTGCTTTTAACACCATACAGCCAGGGCTACTGAGAGACAAGCTGGCCCTTGTCGGAGTGGACCACCACCTCTCCAACTGGATCCTAGACTACCTCACAAACCAACCTCAGTATGTGAGAGCCCAGGACTGTGTGTCAGACACAGTGACCTGTAATACAGGGGCACCACAAGGTACAGTTCTTGCCCCTTTCTTCTTCACACTGTACACTGCAGATTTTAGGTGCAACTCATCTAGCTGCTACTTACAGAAGTATTCTGATGACTCTGCAATAGTAGGCCTCATCATAGACGATGATGACAGGGAGTACAGAGAATTGAACCGGGATTTTGTGGACTGGTGCCAGCGGAACCACCTTAGGATTAATGCTGGGAAGACCAAGGAGATGGTAGTGGACTTTCACAAGCATAAATATCCTCCAAAACCAGTGGACAGCCAGGGGACAGGCATTGAAATAGTCAACAACTATAAGTACCTGGGTGTGCTCCTCAATAATAAGCTGGACTGGACAGATCACTTGGATGCACTGTACAGAAAGGGTCACAGCAGGCTCTACCTGCTTAGGAGGCTGAGAGCCTTTGGAGTCCAGGGGGCACTTCTTAGGGCCTTTTTCAACTCTGTATTGGCATCAGCCATCTTCTTCGGACTGGCCTGCTGGGGGAGTAGCATATCAACCAGAGATAGGAATAGACTCGGCAAGCTGATTAGAAGGGCCAGCTCTGTCCTGGGGAGCCCCCCTGGACCCTGTGCAGGTGGTGGGTAACAGAAGGATACTGTCCGTGGTGAGCTCCATGCTGGAGAATAGCTCCCATCCCATGGATGAGACCATCATAGCACTGGGCAGTACTGTCAGTGACCGATTGCTTCACCCTAAGTGTGAGAAGGAGCGCTATAGGAAGTCTTTCCTCCCCACTGCGCAGTGGTGAACCTAGCCTCTTTGCTGCCTGAGGAGGACTATAGAAAGACGCCCCCCCCCCCAAAAAAAAAAAAATATAAAATTGCATTTACATGCTGTTAGCGTCACACGCTGTTATTGTCGTACAATAAACATACACAAACTCATGAAAAAGTTTTTAAGAATTCTTCTTCCTGTATTACTTCAGTATCAGAAATCAACAACATGGCATTAACAATGAAAGTAACTTCACACATCTTCTGCTTGGTGGATGGACGAGCCCACGTGGCCCTCATTCTTTATAATAGGAACGCCGCATATAGCTGAGTACTGTACTCAGGTATCTTCGGCACTCCCATCAAAGTTGAATGAGAGCCACGCGGGTTCGTCCATTCACCAAGTGACATGCTTATATTCAGCTTGGCTGCAGCCAGGCTGTATTCCAACCCAGTGAGGGGAAAAAAATAACAATTCTCAGGCTCAGTGGGGGTCTCAGCAGACAGACCCCCATCAATCAGGTATTTATCCTCTATCATTTAGGTGAATACAGTGCAGTAACATTTTGTGACTTACAGGTGATGTCTCTGACTAATCGTTCACATTTCCCTTCTCTTCCCTTTGGACCGCCATGACCACTTCTTCCAGCTGTGAATTGTCTCTTTAGTTTGCAACACAGATATCTTTGGCTCATCACTTTTCCAGGCATCCAACCCACATTGTCCTCACCTGCACACCCATCCTGCTGCTACCCCAATTATAAAATATATGATATAACCCTCCATAATGAATAATACTCCCAAGTGCATCTTTATATTAATAATGTCCGGTCACTACATTGGCTGCCTATTCAATACAGAATACAATATAAACTTATCACCCTCATTCACAAGGCTCTCCATAATGCTGCACCTCCCTACATTTCCTCCCTCATCTCTGTCTATCGCCCAACTTGTAGTCTCCGTTCACTCAATGACCTAAGACTAACATCCTCTATTATCAGAACCTCCCACGCTCGTATACAAGACTTCTCCCGAGTTGCACCACTTCTCTGGAATGCTCTATCCCAGACTATCAGATTAACCCCCAATTTCCACAGCTTCAAGCGTAAACTAAAGCCACATCTTTTCAGACAGGCCTATCACAACTCCTAATGTAAACCCTTCCGTAGTTAGAATCCCTAAAATGTACCCTCCTCTGTTTATGCTTCAACATTACCTCACAGGTTATGATGCCATATCAGACTAGCTTTATATGTCCAGGCACCATCTGCATGTTAAAGGACACGACTGGTGACGGATCATACAGCTTTATATATGTGTAATGACAGTAACCTCTATTACAAAATTGTCTGACCATTGTATAAGCAATGCTACATCTGTTGCCGCCCCTGCTACCTCTTGTGTCACCCCCTCTACCTCATAGATTGTAAGCTCTTGCGAGCAGGGCCCTCAGTCCCAGTGTGTGTGAATTGACTATTTCTTTGTAATTCTTGTATTATCTTTTTTGTCAGTACTTGAACCCTACAAGTTGTACAGTGCTGCGGAATATGTTGGCGCTATATAAATAAAATGTATTATTAATGTATTATTAATGTCCGTGTGTACACTGTATAAATAGTGCTCCTTATTAATAATGCCCCAGGTGTTAACTAATTAAAAGGTTTTCCAGGTCATTAATAAACTAATCAGTGGGGCTCAAAAACCCAGGACCCCCACTGATCAGCTGTTTGAATGAACCGTGGTATCTGTGTAAGCACCGTGACCGCTTCTCTGTTTACATAGTGTCATTCATCTCATAGTGGCCATGTAATGTAACTACAGCCTCGCCCTATACACGTCTATGTGACAAGGCTGTAATTACATCACACGGTCACTATAAACAGACAGCATATGATATAAACAGGCTCCATAGCCCCCCATACAACTGATCAGAGGAGGGGTCCACTTATTGATAATAATCTGTCCTAAGGATAGAACATCAATAAAAATGGTCTGGAAAGACCCTTTAATAAAGCCCAAGTGTCACCTTAAAGGGGTTGTCCAGGATAACCACTTTTTTAATATGAGGCTAGGGAAGGTGCTTCGGTGTTTTCCAGCGCGTTTCAGTCCTGCTGCTCCAGTGTTTTCTTCCCCCCAGTACTGTGATGTCCCGTGTCAGCGACCTCAGTGGTCATGCGCGGTGGGGACTTCCACCAGAAGAAAACACCAGAGCAGCAGAACCAGACTGCGGTGGGAGCACAAGGGACAGGTGAGTAGGTGTTTTTTTTTAAAACAGTATTATACGGAATTATGCACCGCAGCGGCCCCTGCACATGGTATTATGCCCCGCAGCGCCCCCTGCACATGGTATTATGCCCCACAGCGGCCCCTGCACATGGTATTATGCTCCATAGTGGCCCCTGCACTCGGTATTATGCCCCATAGTGGCCCCTGCACATGGTATTATGCCTCGCAGCAGCCCCTGCACACAGTATTATGCTCCATAGTGGCTACTGCACGTGGTATTATGCTCCATAGTGGCCCCTGCATGCGGTATTATGCTCCATAGTGGCCCCTGCACTCGGTATTATGCTCCATAGTGCAGCCTGAACACATTATTATGCTCCATAGTGGCCCCTGCACACGGTATTATGCCCCGCAGCGGCCCCAGCACGCGGTATTATGCTCCATAGTGGTCCCTGCACTTGGTATTATGCCCCATAGTGGCCCCTGCACTCGGTATTATGCCCCATAGTGGCCCCTGCACTTGGTATTATGCCCCATAGTGGCCCCTGCACTCGGTATTATGCCCCATAGTAGCCCCTGCACACAGTATTATGCCCCGCAGCGGCCCCTGCACATGGTATTATGCTCCATAGTGGTCCCTGCTTACAGTATTATGCCCCGCAGCGGCCCCTGCACACGATATTATGCTCCATAGTGGCCCCTGCACGCGGTATTATGCTCCATAGTGGCCCCTGCACACAGTATTATGCACCATAGTGACCCACCCATGAACTATTATTATACTCAGGGGTCTTTTCAGACCCCAGAGTATAATGATCGGAGACCCTGGTGGTGGCAAACATAAAAACCAGTGTTACTTGCCTGGGCTCCGATGCACTCCCTGCTTTCGGCCCTCTTCAATGTCGCACAGACCTGGCTCATGTGACGCCTGGGACGTCACCAAAGAAGGCCGAAGCCTGCTGGGAGTAACATTGGATCGCTGGAGAGGTGAGTAACATTGATTTTTATGTTTAACACCTCCCCTGGGTCTCCGATATATGCCGGGGTCTGAAAATATCCCAGAGTATAATAAGAGTAGTATTTGGCCTCACTTACCGCTGCCCGCTGCCACTCACATCCGCTTCTGATTCCCCCTTCTGCGTCCCATAGCAGAAGGGGAAACGAGGGCAGCCACAGCAGGCGTGGGCATCGATAAGTAAATAGGCCATTACCTGCCAGGGTTACTCCAGTAGGTAACGGCCTATTTATATTGTGACAGGACCAGGGGTAAAGTGGTAGAAGGAATATATATTTCTCCCAGGTTCTTGTCATATACCTTTTAAAAGCACCTGGGAAAGGTGTGTTCCTTGCTGGAGGGTTTTACCTAAAACCTGGTAAAAGGTCTGGCTGCTGGAGTAGGCAGAGTTGGGTGTGGCTCTACATTTTATATTATTTTGTATTTTTATTGTTTTGTTTTCCTTAAACCACTAATAAAACTAGTTGTGGCCAGTTGCACCATACTTGGCTGGACTGCACTCTAATTGCTGTGCTAAAAAGTGCTCGTCTATCTGAAGAGACAACTATCCCTGAGCTAATCCCGTTACAAATGGTGGAGGCTGCTCTGGCACAAAAATCCAGCAAGTTGTATGTCGTGGGTTAAGTCTGTGGCTCCTGCAAAACCAGACCCTGCAAGCATTGAGGAGGTGGTTAAACAGCTGATCCAGGCTAACATTCAGCTGCAACAAGCAAATGTTAACCAGCGAGAGACTAATGCCAACCAACATGAGACCAACCGTCTGCTCATAGAGTCCACCCAAGCAGCCTTCAGAGAACAGCAGGCAATTAATAAAAATCTGCTGGAGCAGATAAAGTTGCTGGCAGAAAGGCGTCAAGCGCAAAGTGTCACTCCTGGAAGGAGAGTACAAGCATCTCTACAAAAGATGACCTCAGAGGATGATGTGGAAGCGTTCCTCACTATATTTGAGAGAGCCGCTGAGAGGGAAACGCTTCCAGCTGACCAGTGGGCGGATACAGTTGCACCGTTTCTCAGTGGAGAGTCCCAGAAAGCCTACTTTGACTTAAGTGAGCAAGATACCAGACAGTACCACAAACTGAAGGCATAAATCCTTGCTCGCTTAGGTGTTACCCCTGCTGTCAGAGCCCAGTGGGTGAGTGGGTGCATACCTGGAAGTTCCAGATGGGTAAACCTGTGAGGTCACAAATGTATGACCTTTTTCACCTGGCTAAAAAGTGGCTACAGCCAGAATTATCTACTGCGGCTGAGGTGGTGGAAAGAGTCGTCCTAGACCGGTTTGATCGAGCCTTGCCAGTACAGATACAGCGCTGTGTGGGACAAACTGAGTTGAAGGATGTGGACCAGCTAGTTGCCCTGGTAGAGCGGTATCTGAATACGGAGGATTATCTCCAAGACTACGCTTCTCCTCGGCCAGCCCCAAGGAACCAGAAGTGGATACCTGATCCTGAAAAGGGTAAGACTGTTCCTAATATAAAGAGGATGAAGGAGGCCCGTAGAGTAGGAACTGGCTTAGAACTATTAGCCAGGAACTCTAGGCCAATACGCCCTAAAGGGCCTTTAAACATTACTTGCTGGCGTTGTCATGGACTGGGCCATGTTGCTGCCAGTTGTCCACTGGTGGATGAGTCTATGCAGTGTGATGTTGGGCGGAGGATGTCCCTCTTTGCTAGTCCTGCCTACTCTGCCTTGCTCTCTCAAGGCACAAACGTGTATTGTGACTGTTGAAGGAAGCTTTGCTAATGCTCCATTGGACTCTGGTAGTCTAGTGACTCTTGTGAATGCCAGCCTGGTTGACACCAGGAAATTACAAGACAGGCAGATGGGAGTAATTTGCATACAGTACAGACCAAAAGTTTGGACACACCTTCTCATTCCAAGAGTTTTCTGTATTTTCATGACTATAAAAATTTTAGATTCACACTGAAGGCATCAAAACTATGAAATAACACATGTGGAATTATATACTTAACAAAAAAGTGTGAAACAACTGAAAATATGTCTTATATTCTAGGTTCTTCAAAGTAGCCACCTTTTGCTTTGATTACTGCTTTGCACACTCTTGGCATTCTCTTGATGAGCTTCAAGAGGTAGTCACCTGAAATGGTCTTCCAACAGTCTTGAAGGAGTTCCCACAGATGCTTAGCACTTGTTGGCCCTTTTGCCTTCACTCTGCGATCCAGCTCAACCCAAACCATCTCGAATGGGTTCATGTCTAGTGACTGTGGAGGCCAGGTGATCTGGTGTAGCACCCCATCACTCTCCTTCTTGGTCAAATAGCCCTTACACAGTCTGGAGGTGTGTTTGGGGTCATTGTCCTGTTGAAAAATAAATGATGGTCCAACTAAACGCAAACCGGATGGAATAGCATGCCGCTGCAAGATGCTGTGGTAATCATGCTGGTTCAGTATTCCTTCAATTTTGAATAAATCCCCAACAGTGTCACCAGCAAAGCACCCCCACACCATCACACCTCCTCCTCCATGCTTCACGGTGGGAACCAGGCATGAAGAGTCCATTCGTTCACCTTTTCTACGTCGCACAAAGACACGGTGATTGGAACCAAAGATCTCAAATTTGGACTCATCACACCAAAGCACAGATTTCCACAGGTCTAATGTCCATTCCTTGTGTTTTTTAGCCCAAACAAGTGCTTGTTGCCTGTCCTTAGCAGTGGTTTCCTAGCAGCTATTTTACCATGAAGGCCTGCTGCACACAGTCTCCTCTTAACAGTTGTTGTAGAGATGTGTCTGCTGCTAGAACTCTGTGTGGCATTGACCTGGTCTCTAATCTGAGCTGCTGTTAACCTGCGATTTCTGAGGCTGGTGACTTGGATGAACTTATTCTCCGCAGCAGAGGTGACTCTTGGTCTTCCTTTCCTGGGGCGGTCCTCATGTGAGCCAGTTTCTTTGTAGCTCTTGATGGTTTTGGCCACCTCAGTTGGGGACACTTTCAAAGTTTTCCCAATTTTTCGGACTGACTGACCTTCATTTCTTAAAGTAATGATGGCCACTCGTTTTTCTTTACTTAGCTGCTTTTTTCTTGCCATAATACAAATTCTAACACTCCATTCAGTAGGACTATCAGCTGTGTATCCACCTGACTTCTGAACAACACAACTGATGGTCCCAACCCCATTTATAAGGCAAGAAATCCCACTTATTAAACCTGACAGGGCACACTTGTGAAGTGAAAACCATTTCAGGTGACTACCTCTTGAAGCTCATCAAGAGAATGCCAAGAGTGTGCAAAGCAGTAATCAAAGCAAAAGGTGGCTACTTTGAAGAACCTAGAATATAAGACATATTTTCAGTTGTTTCACACTTTTTTGTTAAGTATATAATTCTACATGTCTTAATTCATAGTTTTGATGCCTTCAGTGTGAATCTACAATTTTTATAGTCATGAAAATACAGAAAACTCTTGGAATGAGAAGGTGTGTCCAAACTTTTGGTCTGTACTGTACATGGCGATACAAAAGATTACCCCACTGCCATATTGTCTTTTGATACTCCACGTGGAAAAGTTACCCATGAAGTTGGAGTGGTAAAGACTTTATTGCATAATGTCATTTTAGGATGTGACTTTCCTTTGTTTTGGCAGTTGTGGGAAATGATGGAGAAATGTGTAACTATATCTGTTAATGATCCAGTTCCCTTGGGAGAACCTGGCCATGTACAAGCCATAGGTGTAACTCTCAATGAGAATGAGACTTCTCCTTTAGAGGTGTTTGCAGGGGATGTCGAGGAAGACACTCCGGAAATTGGTCTCTCTGATTTGCCAGTCTCCATTGATAATTTTGGGACTGCTCAACTCCAGGATCCTACATTAACCCTAGCTCATGAAAATGTGAAGGTAACAAATGGGGTACCCCAAGAATCTGGTGCAGAGAAAATATTCCCACATTTTGCACTAGAAAACGAATTATTGTATAGAATCAATGAGTTTGTGGAGAAGGTTGGCGATGTAAATTATAGAGTACATCAGCCAGGCAAACAGAAGCCTTACCAAATTTACCATGTAAATTTAATTAAACCTTGGAAGGACCGTGAGGTGTTGTTAGTGGTCAATAATACATGTAAAGGGGATGGTGTCTCTGGGATACCTCAGGTTAACATTCCAGAAACTTTGGCTGGTTCACAAACTCAGGAGGCAAAAGAGTTTGTGCAGCACAACAGAGACGTATTCTCTGAACTACCAGGCCAAACCCACTTAATCAAACATGACATCATAACAGAACCGGGTGTCAGAGTGAATCAAAAACCATACAGGGTACCTGAGGTGAGGCGCAAAGCTATTGCAGAAGAAGTGCAAATGATGCTTAATCTAGGGGTTATTGAGGAGTCACATTGTGATTGGTCTAGTCCTATAGTGCTAATACCAAAACCAGATGGCACTATAAAATTTTGTAACGACTTCAGAAAGTTGAATGCAGTGTCAAAATTTGATGCTTATCCAATGCCTCGAGTAGATGAGCTCATTGATAGGTTGGGTAATGGCCGATATTTCACTACATTGGATTTGACGAAGGGCTACTGGCAAGTGCCATTGACTGAGGAGGCCAAAGAGAAAACTGCCTTTAGCACCCCTGATGGTCATTTTCAGTACATAGTTCTTCCCTTTGGTCTGCATGGGGCTCCAGCCACATTCCAGAGGCTGATGGACAGAATTTTAAAACGCCATCGAAAATATGCAGCTGCCTATCTGGATGATGTAATAATACATAGCCCAGATTGGGAAAGTCATCTACCCAGGGTTCAAGCTGTCCTGAATTCTATTGGGGAAGCGGGTTTGACAGCAAATCCCAAAAAATGTACCATTGGGCCAGAAGAGGCAAAGTACTTTGGGTACACAATTGGACGAGGCGTTATTAAGCCTCAAATAAACAAGATTGAGGCCATTCAGAACTGGCCTAGGCCAGTAAACAAAAAACAGGTCAGGGCATTTTTGGGCCTAACTGGTTACTATAGGCGGTTTATTGAAAACTTTGCCAGTATTGCTGCCCCCTTATCTGACCTTACAAAAGGTAAAGATTCAGTCATGGTCAAATGGACTGCTGAAGCCGAGCAGACCTTCCAAAGACTGAAGCAAGCTCTTTGTTCCGGTGTTGATAACACTTGACTTCCAAAAACAGTTTATTGTGCAAACTGATGCCTCTGATGTTGGCATAGGAGCAGTGTTGTCACAAGTCAGGGGAGGGGAACAGCATCCTGTAGTTTACCTGAGTAAAAAACTGAATGAGCATGAGAAGAGATATGCCATTGTCGAGAAGGAATGCCTGGTGATCAAGTGGGCATTAGAAGCTCTCAGGTACTATCTGATAGGGAGAACATTCAAACTCATTACAGACCATGCCCCACTTAAGTGGATGTATCAAAAACCAGAGAAAAACAGGTGAGTGACCAGATGGTTTATGTCCTTACAGGACTTTAACTTTTCAGTTGAGCACAGACCAGGCTCTCAGCTTGGAAATGCAGATGCCCTGTCTAGGGCATATTGTTTGATTACACAGAGTGTTCCGCCTCTGAGGTCGAAACAGGGTGGGAGGATATGTGACAGGACCAGGGGCAGAGTGGTAGAAGGAGTATACATTTCTCCCAGGTTCTTGTCATATTTCTTCTAAAAGCACCTGGGGAAGAGGTATTCCTTGCTGGAGGGTTTTACCTAAACCCTGGTAAAAGGTCTGGCTGCTGGAGTGGCTCTACTTCATTCAGCCACTTCAGGTTTTGGGATAACTGGGGGTTAATTCCTTGGTTCCTGAAGTGTGCGTATATAGGGGCAGACAGCACACAGGTATTTGGCTCTCTCTGCTCCTGGGAAACCAATGTGAGTTAAACTGCTGTATATTGTGTTTAGGGAGCTGAACAGTAGGTCCAGCTCTCTCTAGTTAGATACCTGTATTGTGTATTGTAGGTAGTGGCCGGACGGCTAGGATTTTATTTTGTATTTTTATTGTTTTGTTTTCCTTAAACCACTGATAAAACTGGTTGTGGCCAGTTGCACCATACTTGCCTGGACTGCACTCTAATTGCTGTGCTAAAAAGTGCTTGTCTATCTGAAGAGACGACGATCCCTGAGCTAATCCCGTTACAAATGTTGGAGGCTGCGCTGGCACAAAAATCCAGCAAGTTGTATGTCGTGGGTTAAGTCTGTGGCTCCTGCAAAACCAGACCCTGCAAGCATGGAGGAGGTGGTTAAACAGCTGATCCAGGCTAACATTCAGCTGCAACAACCAAATGTTAACCAGCGAGAGACTAATGCCAACCAACATGAGACCAACCGTCTGCTCATAGAGTCCACACAAGCAGCCTTCAGAGAACAGCAGGCAATTAATAAAAATCTGCTGGAGCAGATAAAGTTGCCGGCAGAAAGGCCTCAAGCGCAAAGTGTCACTCCTGGAGGGAGAGTACAAGCGTCTCTACAAAAGATGACCCCAGTTGCACCATACTTGGCTTGACTGGACACTAATTGCTGTGCCAAAAAGTGCTGGTCTATCTGAGGAGACGACGATCCCTGAGCTAATCCAGTTACAATATATATACTGTATATATATACAGTACAGACCAAAAGTTTGGACACACCTTCTCATTCCAAGAGTTTTCTATATTTTCATGACTATAAAAATTGTAGATTCACACTGAAGGCATCAAAACTATGAATTAACACATGTGGAATTATATACTTAACAAAAAAGTGTGAAACAACTGAAAATATGTCTTATATTCTAGGTTCTTCAAAGTAGCCACCTTTTGCTTTGATTACTGCTTTGCACACTCTTGGCATTCTATTGATGAGCTTCAAGAGGTAGTCGCCTGAAATGGTTTTCACTTCACAGGCGTGCCCTGTCAGGTTTAAAAAGTGGGATTTCTTGCCTTATAAATGGGATTGGGACCATCAGTTGTGTTGTTCAGAAGTCAGGTGGATACACAGCTGATAGTCCTACTGAATGGAGTGTTAGAATTTGTATTATGGCAAGAAAAAAGCAGCTAAGTAAAGAAAAACGAGTGGCCATCATTACTTTAAGAAATGAAGGTCAGTCAGTCCGAAAAATTGGGAAAACTTTGAAAGTTTCCCCAAGTGCAGTGGCCAAAACCATCAAGCGCTACAAAGAAACTGGCTCACATGTGGACCGCCCCAGGAAAGGAAGACCAAGAGTCACCTCTGCTGCGGAGGATAAGTTCATCCGAGTCACCAGCCTCAGAAATCGCAGGTTAACAGCAGCTCAGATTAGAGACCAGGTCAATGCCACACAGAGTTCTAGCAGCAGACACATCTCTACAACAACTGTTAAGAGGAGACTGTGTGCAGCAAGCCTTCATGGTAAAATAGCTGCTAGGAAACCACTGCTAAGGACAGGCAACAAGCGGAAGAGACTTGTTTGGGCTAAAGAACACAAGGAATGGACATTAGACCTATGGAAATCTGTGCTTTGGTCTGATGAGTCCAAATTTGAGATCTTTGGTTCCAACCACCGTGTCTTTGTGCGACGTAGAAAAGGTGAACAAATGGACTCTACATGCCTGGTTCCCACCGTGAAGCATGGAGGAGGAGGTGTGATGGTGTGGGGGTGCTTTGCTGGTGACACTGTTGGGGATTTATTCAAAATTGAAGGAATACTGAACCAGCATGGTTACCACAGCATCTTGCAGCGGCATGCTATTCCATCCGATTTGCGTTTAGTTGGACCATCATTTATTTTTCACCAGGACAATGACCCCAAAAACACCTCCAGACTGTGTAAGGGCTATTTGACCAAGAAGGAGAGTGATGGGGTGCTACGCCAGATGACCTGGCCTCCACAGTCACCAGACCTGAACCCAATCGAGATGGTTTGGGTTGAGCTGGACCGCAGAGTGAAGGCAAAAGGGCCAACAAGTGCTAAGCATCTGTGGGAACTCCTTCAAGACTGTTGGAAGACCATTTCAGGTGACTACCTCTTGAAGCTCATCAAGAGAATGCCAAGAATGTGCAAAGCAGTAATCAAAGCAAAAGGTGGCTACTTTGAAGAACCTAGAATATAAGACATATTTTCAGTTGTTTCACACTTTTTTGTTAAGTATATAATTCCACATGTGTTAATTCATAGTTTTGATGCCTTCAGTGTGAATCTACAATTTTTATAGTCATGAAAATATAGAAAACTCTTGGAATGAGAAGGTGTGTCCAAACTTTTGGTCTGTACTGTATATATATATATATATATATATATATATATATATATATATACATATATATAAAAAAGTTATCCTCACCTACCTGCGGTCGCTTGACGCTTGATGGAGCCGCCGCCTCCTCTTCTTGTCCGCGACGTCTGTGTCTTAGCGCAGGAGGCGCGATGACGTCATTGTATCGCTGCCTGCGCTGAGATGCGGAGATCTCGTAAACCAGCCCAGGACAGGCCCCGCTCATCTTTGTTTTATTTTTAAGCGGCCTGTCCTGGGCTGGTTTTAGGTAAATAGAATGCAAAAAATGCTGCCCCCATACAGTGACGGATAGTGCTGCCTAAGGCTGGCTGACTCACTTCGCCTCATTAGAGGTGCGTCCGTGCCACTGCGGTTAAGCTGTACAACCAACACCAACCTAAGCGGAGATCATTTGATACAGAGAACTGAAAGATCTTAAGTTGTGATAGCTACTACTTTTTTACCTTTACCTTTTTATCTGTACCTACTGTCACTGTAATGCCTCTACCTTGGAGCCTTTGTATTTGTATTATCTATGCTGCAGTAACACACTGAATTTCCCCATGGTGGGACTATTAAAGGATTATCTTATCTTATCTTTAAATTGACAGCTGGGGAGAAAGGGGTCAGTACCACTGATGATTGTTCTTCTTACTTATCTGTAATTTTCTAACTTGGGGAGAGGGTGCTGTTTCAATTTTTCAGCTCAGGCAGCAGCCACCTACCGACACTGAAATGACACAGACCTTAGCTCAGTTTTGTGCAGTTTATGACTTCTCTTAGCCATGCCCTGTTTTAAGATGTTCTACATCTAACTGCTGAGATGGGTGTAAATTTGGCAGTAAATTTTTGCTTAGTAAATCTTTGCCCTTGTTAATTAAGGTTTAGGGAATCAGGATGCTGCATTCATGAACCCCATGACGTACTAGCGATCAGACAAAATAAAAGATTGCCAAAAAGTATTAACAAATTTAAAAGTATTAAATAAACAGATGCATCCCCACAAAAAAGCCTATTTTCAAATATAATAAGATTTATAATGTAAAAATATAATATTAATACAAATTTTGAATAATTGTATCTGTAACAACCTGTACAATAAAACTAGTTAGTTATTCCGCATGCTGAAAAAAAAAAAAAAATGAAAAAATAATTGCAGATGTGACGATTTTCACCATCTGACCTCACAAAATATGAAATAAAAGGTGATCAAAAAGTCATATGTAGCCTAAACTGGTATCAATAAAAAGAACAGCTCATTCTGCAAAGAATAAGCCCTCAAACAGTCCGTAAGCAGCAAAATATAATGTTATGCTTCTCAGAAGGTAGCAATGCGTAAACAATTTGTTTCCTCAAATACATTTTTGTTCTGAAAAAAAGGATAAAGCTAACATGTTACTTGTGTTGTATGAGGAATGGCAAACAATTTTGACTGTTAAAACCCTCTCCCAGAAAGAGGTAATAAAATTTAGTCAATAAGTCATACACACCCCAAAATGGTGTCAAGCCCTCACATGGCTACATTATCAGAAAAACAACAAAAAAAAACTAAAAAAAAAAATGTAAAATCTTTAGGACAATACTGGCTGTGGCAGGAGGGAAATGTATAAGCTGTGCCAAAGTTCATCAGGGTGCACCCCAGGATCAATGATTATGAGGGAAAAATGCAAAAGAAGCTCCTAGAATACCCCACCAATCCTAGGAGCTAGTGGGAAAATAGTGGGGAATTTGGTGTACCCTATGTACTCCAAACAGCTGACATATTCACTTTTCACCATATGCTGTACATTCACATCTGTAGAATTAAAGCTCACTATAACCCCTTGACTGCCCCCCACTTTATTGGCATCTTAGGGGCTCTAAAAATGTGACATGGCATCCAAAAAACAAACAATCTAAATTTTCACTACATAAGCCACATAGCGCACCTTCCCTTCTAGATTCTGTTGTGTGCCCAAACAGCAGTTTATGACCACATATATGACAAAGTTTTACCCAGGATAATGTACTTAACAATGTGGGTATAAAACCGCTATATGGGCACACAGCAGGGCACAGAAGGGAAGGTGCGCCACTTGGTTTTTTGAACACAGATCTAGACTGTTTGGTTTTTGGATTTTATTCCACTTCTTCCTGACACGTGACTCCATTTTGGAAACTACACCCCTGAAGCTATTTTCCAGCATTGTAGTAACCATTTTTATCCCCCAAGTGTTGCATTAATTTATTTTCCAGAAATGAATGCACAGCTGATGGTGAAAAGTGAAAATTGCAATTTTTCCAGAAACATGACATTTCAGTGTGCAACATATTGTGCCCAGCTTGTGTCAGAGTTGTGTCAGAGCTGTACCTGGGATAACCTACTTAACAGTTTTTGGAGTGTGTCTCATCTGACAAAAGCTAAGACAACAAATTAGGCAAATGGTGTATTTCTAGAAAAATTGTAGTGTTAAATTTTTTTTAACTTAATTTCTGGAAAATTAATTAATGCAACACTCAAGGGTTTAAAAATGCCTGCCATGTCCCTTGATAAATTCCTTGAGTGGTGTAGTGTACAAAATGAGGTCACTTATTGGGGAATTCCACCTTACTGGCAGCTTCGAGACTCAAAAAACTCCTTCCCTTCTGAGCTCTGCTGTGTGCCTAAACAGTAGTTTACACCAAAATATACAACTTTTTTGTGCGCCAAATAACCTGCTTAAAATTTGGGCACAACATATAGGGCTCTGAAATGACATATTTCTTTAAACATTTTAATTCTCACTTTGCACATTAATTTTTGGGAACTACTCCTGGGCTCAAAATGCTCACTATGCCCCTTGATAAACTCCTTGAGGGTGTAGTTTCTAAAATGGGGTCATGTTTTTATCTTTTACCTCAGAACCCCTGCAATTGCCCACCAATACAGTGTAAATAGCCAAATTAGCTCTCAAATGCACGTGGTGCTTTTTCACTTCTGAGCACTTCATAGTTCCAGGCAAAAGATTAGGGCCACAGGTAGGGTGTTTCCAAAATTAGGAAACAGAGCATAATAACTGGAGAGCTGACTTTTCACAGTGCCCCAAGCTGGATATGACATATAAAGCACTGAAAAAGTATTTATCTGGGAAAATCTCAATTTTTATTTTGCACTATTGGCTTCACATTTCTTTTTGAAACCACCTCTGATGTCAAAATGATCAATATACCCATTGATATATATTTTTTTAGGGCTGCTATATCCTAAATTAGACCACTTCTTGGTATTTTCCAATCCACTAGCACCATATGGGCACAAAGGCATCATGGCGTCCAAAAATTATTCTTCCCTCCAAAAGCTTAATGGCGCTCCTCAGCTTCTGTGCCTTGCTGTGCACCAAAACAGCAGTTTTTATCCATATGTGAGTTATTTCCATACGTTGCAGAAATTACTTAGCAAGTTGTAGGGTGCATTATTTCCTTTAACCCCTTGTGAAAAAAAAAAAATAGGAACTAAAGTAACATTTTATATGGGAAAAAAATAATTTTTGCACGTCCCAATATTAATAAAATCTGTGAAAGATCTGTGAGGTCAAAATGCTCACTATACCCTTTGGTAAATTCAATGAGGGGTAGAGTTTCCAAAATGCAGTCACTTGAGGGTTTCCATTGTAGTGGTACTTTAGAGGCTCTACAAAGAGACATGGCACCTGAAAACTATTCTTAAAAAATGGGTTTGGGAATTTTTCTTGTAAATTTGGAAAACTGCTGTTAGATTGTAAGCCTTCTAAATAAATTGATTGATGATTAAAAGATGATGCTGAGATGTGGTACATTATATTTATTAACTAATTTGGGTGGTATGCATATCTGTCTGAAAAGCAGAGCATTTCACATTTTGAAAATTGTGAATTTTTCCACATTTTCACCATTTGTCCTATTTTTTCATAAATAAACGCAAAAAATATTGATTAAGGTTTACCACTAACATGAAGTATAATTGGTCACGAAAAAAATTCTCAAAATCACTTGGGTAAGTTAAAGCGTCTCACAGTTATTACCACATAATGTCACCCCATGTTATATTACCACAGTACAGTTTTGATAAATGCTGATAAATTTGATAAATTTTGATAAATAAAAGGGTTAAGCATGTATAATATTGGACACTTTCTCTATTTCTGGAAGCAGGAAGTCTAGAAATGGAGCAGCAGAATTTAAAAAAGGAAGGTTAACTGTTTGTAAATGATTCCCTCTTTTCTATGAGTTGCACAACAAGTTGCTGTCCATTCTGTACAGAAGTAAAAAATGTGCATTGAAAACAGTATATTTTAGAAAATCAAGTAAAACAGCCTTATATCTCATAAATATATATTTTAGATTCTAATCAGCAGCATATGATGATTTACTGACAATGTGATTCATCACCTTCTCTGCAGCATCTGAAGAGCTCAGCAATATGTACATGAAAACTAACAAGAATCAGAGCTGCCTGAAATGTATTCTACACATAAAGGAATAAAAAATCTAGACTGCTCTCATCTGCAGTGGGCATTCTGTATTCTTGTTCTGTTAAAGGATCTATTTCAGTGGTTACGGATCTATCACATGATATACATCAGTGTCGCCCAATGTACCCTTTGGCTTATAGTTAGGTCTGTTGAGTATCTTTCATAGTGTCCAATGTTGGATCAGAAAACAATAGTGCAGCATGCTGCACTATTTTTCCGGCATTTTTGACATATCCTGTGACAGAGAGACTTCAACTCTGATGTGAACAGAGCTCAAACTGTTTTAAGATGCATTTTTATGTAAGGCTTTGTTCACATCTTTGTTGGAGGCTAAGCTGTAAAGATAGGACATTAATATCAGATCTGTGAGAGTCAGTACGGCAGATCAGCTACTTCGGGACAGCGTGTCATTGAAGTCTATGACACTGCAGTACCTAAAACCGCCATTACACTTTACAGCTTTCATTTTTAGATGCAGAATGCAAAATAAAAGCTGTACTGCGATTGGTTGCTATGGGCAACTAAGACAGTTTTGCTTTTAGACTGTTTAAAAAAATATGCCCCATAATGAAACCATTATAAACCATAAATGCTTTATGCCGCAGGATCACCACCTCGCTCTTCCCACTGGTTATTCTTCTAGATATACAGAAGAGCATCCTACCTTCCTACCTGCCTTCCCTGCTGCATCACTGCACTGTGCACTCAATTTTAGGCTTTCTGATATCAGGACCCCTAGATCCTTTTCCTCTGAAGTCCTGGTTAGCACAGAACTGCTCCGCTACTCAGGTAGATGGTTCCTTTTCCCCAAGTGCATTATTTTAAGTTTGTAAACAAAAAACCTGCATTTTCCATTCTTTCGACCATTTATTCTGTGACGCTAAATCTTTCTCAGTGCTACAAATCCCTCCAGGAATATTAACCCTAATACACACTTTTATATTATCAGCAAACCTTATTGACTGAAACTTACCCTATGTCACTTATAAAAATATTAAAAAGAATATGACCCAGGACAGACCCCTGACTCACTTGTGACTTGTCATTAACAACAACTATAACATTGCAGCATATAGATCTTTTTATATTGATACCTACAACGATTCATTTCTTAATCTTCCTTGTAGTAAATGGTTCAATTCACAATACTTTTTGTTCTGCTGCTATGCACACTTTAACCAGCACAGTCAGGGAAATAAAAGTGTCAAGTCAACGTATCCAGTCGGGTGTGCGTCTACCTAGAGATGCATTATTAAACACAGTAAATCACTGCAGTACTGGGTGGAATATCGATCGATTAGAATACTGTAGGGAAGCTGGAACCAACTACCTGGGATTTGTGGGAACTGTGGACTTCCAAGACAAAATAATACACATTATCCAGTGATGCATAGTTTTGCATAAATTACACAAAAATAGGTAACTTTGTAAAATTCCTATAATATGCAAGGAAGAAATCATGGAACCTTTTAATGCGTCTCTGGAGACACTTCTTTAATAATGGATGAACATCCTGTCAACAGCACTGCAATGGAATAAAGAGAATGTGTTAATCAGTCAGAGATTTATCAATAATAAATGTGGCTACCACCTGCTTTCCACTCACTGACCAGGCAGTAAACATGAACATAACCCATCAAAAGACAGAAATATTCTTTTTTAAATGTTGTTGCAACTACAATTTTCCTACGTCAACATTTCTTTTTTCTACAAAGTGTTAAAATGTTGCTTTATAAAACAGACATTTTTCTTAAGGCCATGGATGACTAGTATCATTTTTTTTTTTTTTTCACAAAGTGAAGACGTCTGGAAAAGTGAATCAAGGACAACACAAGCATTCCAACCATACAAGGAGAAAAAAATCAAATATTAAAGCAGTGACAGAGGCAGGCAGTAAAATCAACAGAGAAGTGCATACAAATATTGCTGATAAGCTGCTTCTTTGTCTTGTAAGTCAGACTGAAAAATAGAAGTGTCGGGAAGATCTTAAATAACGATGATACACAATACTGTCCAATTTTATTGCATATGTAGGGAACTGCCATTTCTACTAGTATATAATGTATCTGGCTTCTTTGCCCCTGCAGTTTGGCTTCAGAGACCCCAGGCATTTAGTGCAAGTTTTGTTTTGTAAATACAGTGAGTCAGACACATGTGAGGCAGAGCTGCTGCTGGGGGAGAGATGTGAGCAGAGCTGCTGAGACAGACATGTTATGTCTGGGGGAGTCTAAGAGCCACTTGTTCCTCTTTACTTCACAGTATATAGTTAGGTATGTGTTACCCCCTATATACTCACAGGACCTAGCTAGTAACCGTAGTTAGGGATCCATATATATATACAGTTCAGGGCAGTGATAGGTTAGGCTTCCGAAGGCCAACTAGCTAGTTGGGGGGCCGGGGGGCCCTGTAGTTTTGGGGGCGGGTTAAGGGCCCCGTTTTTGGGTTGGGCGGGCCTGCACTTCCGCCCCCCCCCCCCCCCCGGTTTGTCTTTTGTGTAATCTCACCCTCTTTTTTTTCTTCTCCTCTTCTGCCGTTTTTCTTCTCTTCTGGGAAGGAGGGGCGCCCGCCTCCTCCACCGGGGCCCCCCCCTCTTTTTTTTTGTTTGGTTGTTTTTTTTTTTCTTCTTTTTTTTTAATTTTTTTTAAATTCTTTTTTTTAATTTTAAAGGTTGAGGATGTGGTGTTTTTTTTTGTGGGGTATTGCTGTGTTCTGAGTATATTTTATGTATGTATTATTACCCTGTTGATTCTTATAAAGCTACTGTTATAACCTTATGTGGTATCTGTATGTATTCTTCAGACTGTGAGATTAGTACAGTGATCCTTGTGTAGGGAACTGCCATTTCTACTAGTATATAATGTATCTGGCTTCTTTGCCCCTGCAGTTTGGCTTCAGAGACCCCAGGCATTCAGTGCAAGTTTTGTTTTGTAAATACAGTGAGTCAGACACATGTGAGGCAGAGCTGCTGGGGGGAGAGATGTGAGCAGAGCTGCTGAGACAGACATGTTATGTCTGGGGGAGTCTAAGAGCCACTTGTTCCTCTTTACTTCACAGTATATAGTTAGGTATGTGTTACCCCCTATATACTCACAGGACCTAGCTAGTAACCGTAGTTAGGGATCCATATATATATATATAGTTCAGGGCAGTGATAGGTTAGGCTTCCGAAGGCCAACTAGCTAGTTAGAGGCCCGGTGGCACTAGTAGTTTAGCTGGCAGGTTAAGGACTCAGTGTTAGGGTAGTCAGGCCTGCATCTACTGCCGTCACCGTCGCCCTGTTTGCTGCCTGTGAAGAATCTCACCATCATCATCATCATCTCCTGATCGGCTGTCTGTCATCTCCTGGAAGAATCCGAGGATCCACAGTCATCCACAGGGGCCCCTGCATCTCTTCTGTTGCCTGGAGGTATTGTGCACTGGACTCTTGCTATATATCTATATATATACCCGGGTATATAACCTAAGACGGTTGAGGACTTGCTGGTTGTTGTAGTACTGCTGTGTTCTGAGTATATTTTATGTATGTATTATTACCCTGTTGATTCTTATAAAGCTACTGTTATAACCTTATGTGGTATCTGTATGTATTCTTCAGACTGTGAGATTAGTACAGTGATCCTTGTTAAGGCTACTAACTGTACTTCATGGGTAAGTCCCAGGAAGAGATCCTCCCTGTAATACAGAGGCTCTATCCTGGGTGGAGGCACTGATATATTTCATATATGTTCCCACTCTTCCCTTCAGCGAAGGCTTCAGGTCCCATTATACACACAGGTCAGCGCCAGAGTCTGTTGCGGGAGGGATAATACTCATACCCCCCCCCCAAATAGGGCTACATTTGGAGGCACTGCTGAGATTTAGAAGTGGGAATAGTCATTGATATGGAGAAGCGATATAGCTCAGAGGGGAACCTCCCACTAGCTACTACATGGGATTACCGACCGCCTGTTCCTCCCCTGGTTCAGGTAAAGGAAGAACCCTGCTCAGCCAGTTACCCCCCCAGTATGGCCGTCGCTAGCAGTTCCTCTAGTGACAGTGCTATTAGCACTTTAGCCAGGCTGACTGAAATGTTAGCTCAGGGCCTGCAGGCCACTCACTACAAGAAACTAAAAGTATTCTCTGGTAATGTCCCAGTACCACAAGGGGAGGAAAACTTTGAGATATGGAAAGAACATACTCTCCAATGCCTGAAGGAATGGTCTTGCTCTGAAGAAGGCAAGCGGCAGCGTATCAGTGAAAGTTTGCGGTCTCCTGCTGCAGAATTGATCCGCTTGTACAGAGACTCTCATGAAGGAGTGAGTGCATTGGACTATATACAAGTACTGTCTGATCACTTTGAGCCATACTATGACCTTGCCCAGATGGTTGCTGATTACCGAATGGTTCGTCAAAAAGAAGGGGAAAATGTCTCTACTTTTATTAACCGTTTACAGCTACTTCTTTCACGTCTGGTGTACCACGCAGCTATATCTACTTCAGAGGTAGACGCTATGAGAACCAGTCAGTTGGTGAGAGGGTTACAACCTCATCATCCTCTTGCTCAAGTACTCAAGGTCTTACTATCTGATAGAGTCCTTCCATTTCCTGACTTAATGAAGTTAGTGAAGAAACAAGAAGCTGACATTAGTTTTAGTACCCCTAAGAAAGCGAAAAGCATCTCTAAAGAAGATGTTCCTAATTCAAACAAGGACAAACCAGTGGAGCGGTCAGAACTTAGACAGTCCGCCACTCCACCCACTGCCACTCAATGGAGGAAGGATGCTAGAACCTGTTATAAATGTGGTCAGACGGGCCATACTGCCAGACAGTGTACGGAGGACAGTGAGGGATTGGGACACAGTGCTGTCTTCTCTATTCAGAATCAAAGACACCGAAGGAAGGCGGGCCGAGTAAAGACCAGAGGCGCTATCGCAGGCTCCAGGTCCGTTGTCAAAGTCACTGTCAATGGTCATGCCGCTCCTGCCCTGTTTGATACAGGATCTCAAGTGACCCTGATTTATCGCTCGTTCTACCAAAAGTATCTGAGGGATATACCTCTTCAGTCTACGGGACAAATGAAATTGTGGGGGCTTAATTCAGGATCATATCCTGTAGATGGCAGCCTACAAGTAGTTATAGCTGTCCCTGAATTAGAAGATCAGAGTGTCGCTCCCATGAAGATTACGTCTCTTGTCTGTCCTGATACAGGGGATTCTTGTGCAGCTCCTGTGATACTTGGCACTAATTGTCCCGCAGTGCATTATGCTTTTCAGAAGTTTCTTGGAAGAGATTGGAACCCTGCAGCTCAGCCGGTGAGTATATCTTCTGATCTTAGAGAACTCTGTGATGCCCTGTCTACTGGCTATCGACATGGAATGGTATATCATATCGGTGAGAGAACCGTGGAAGTTCCTGCCGGCGGGGAGAGAATTCTGAGAGTAGCCTCCAGCATTGCTCCCGATTTGCTTGAAGGGGGGAGTTATGTCCTTATGGAAACCCCTGAAGAAATGATTAACCAGAATGGCTGGATGGTGATCCCAGAGAGAAAGGACTGGAGAAATAAAGTGGAGTTATCTACCTGTGTGACAGTGAGGAACTGTTCACCGCATCCGATCGTAATTGGACCATACCAGAATGTGGCCCACTGCTACCCTGTGCTTGGAGTAAATCCATACGCTGAAGTGTGCAGGATTCAAATCCGAGATGCAATCCCTAATCTCAATCTTGACTTGAGTGATCCACATTTACCAGAGGCCTGGAATCAGCGACTGACACAGAAGTTGTCTGAATTATTGGAAGTGTTCTCCATGGATGATATGGATGTAGGTTGTGCTAAAAGTGCTCAACACACTTTCCGATTGACCGATTCTACTCCCTTCCGGGAGCGACCACGGAGAGTTCCTCCAAAGGATGTTGATGAGTTAAGACAGACTCTACAGAAAATGAAAGGTCAGGGGATCATTGTGGACAGTAAGAGCCCCTATGCCTCACCTATTGTGGTGGTAAGAAAAAAATCTGGAGCAATTCGCCTATGTGTGGATTACAGAACTCTGAACCGGAGAACCTTACCTGATCAGTATACACTGCCGAGAATTGAAGAAGCTCTGGAAGCTCTGAATGGAAACTGTTGGTTCACAGTGCTGGACCTAAGATCGGGATACTATCAAGTCCCAATGGCACCTGAGGATCAGGAAAAGACAGCCTTCATATGCCCCTTGGGTTTCTTTCAGTTCACTCGTATGCCGCAAGGTACAAAAGGTGCGCCAGCAACATTCCAAAGGTTGATGGAAAGAGTGTTAGGTGATTTAGTGCCCCGGGAATGCCTTGTATATCTTGACGACATTATTGTGTTTGGAAAGACGCTGGAAGAACATGAAGAACGACTCATGAGAGTACTCCAACGCTTAAAAGAAGAGGGGCTGAAGTTGTCGGCTGACAAATGCAAATTTTGTAGATCTTCGGTCACTTATGTAGGTCATATTGTTTCTGCTGAAGGAGTTGCTACCGATCCTGGTAAGATTGAAGCTGTGGTGAATTGGCCCCGACCGCAAAATATTACGGAGTTGCAATCTTTCTTGGGGTTTTGTGGATTCTATCGACGATTTGTGGAAGGATATTCAAAAATTGCTCGAGCCCTCCTCGACCTGTTGAAGAGTGATGCAGGAGATCCGGGAAAGAAGAAAGGGTCTTCCAAAAGCCTTTTTGGCGATAGGTGGACTGCGGATTGTGAAGAAGCATTTAAGTTGTTGAAGAAGAAATTGACAGAAGCTCCCGTTCTGGCTTATGCTGATGCACAGAAGCCATATGTGCTACATGTAGATGCCAGCTTTGAAGGATTAGGTGGCGTGCTGCACCAAGAATACCCGGCCGGGTTACGGCCCATAGCTTTCATAAGTCGAAGTCTTTCTCCCAGCGAGAAAAATTATCCAGTACATAAATTGGAGTTTTTGGCGCTCAAGTGGGCCATTGTTGATAAATTACATGACTATTTATACGGAGCCACGTTTGAAGTAAGAACAGACAACAATCCACTGACATACGTTTTGTCAACCGCTAAACTCGATGCTACAGGACATCGCTGGTTGGCAGCTTTATCCAACTACCAATTCACACTCAAGTATAAATCGGGGCCTAAGAACATTGGGGCAGATGCTCTATCAAGACGGCCTGGATTACCTAGTCCGGAAGTAGTGGATGAATGGGAAGAAGTGCCAAGTCCTGGAGTAGGAGCTTTGTGTGCCATGGCTGCTGTAGTTGAAGACCGAGTAGCCTTTTCTGAAACTCGGCTTATTGACTCTATTGGGGGAGGTCCCGAAGCTGTACCAGACATGTTTGCCTACCCTGCCGCTTTAGGATCCTTTGAGAGTTGTTCTATATCTTCAAAGCGAATGATCTGGAGTCAAAAGACTGATCCTTTAATTGGACCTCTTTATCAAGCAGTGAGTTCTCAAGACAGAGAAATGTTAAAGACATCCCTACCCTCTGAATGCAGTCAACTTCTACGAGATTGGGAGAAGTTTGAAATAGACAATGGCCTACTTTATCGTGTGGTGCTGTATCATGATCACCCTGGAAGGCGCCAACTAGTTATTCCAAGCTGCTTTCAGAAGATGATTTTCCGAAGTCTGCATGATTATCATGGTCATTTGGGACCTGAGAAGACTTATGGCCTAATACAAGACCGATTCTACTGGCCCAAAATGAGAGATACCGTGACTCGTTTGTGTAGGTGCTGTCGCAGATGTTTGCAGAGGAAGACTGTCCCGGTTCGAGCGGCCTTCATGGGACACTTGAAGAGTTCGGGCCCCATGGATCTTGTCTGCATAGACTTCCTTTGTATTGACAACGACTCCAGAGGATTTGGAAATGTATTGGTGGTGACTGATCACTTCACACGATATGCTCAAGCCTTTCCGACTAAGGATCAAAAAGCAGTCACTGTTGCAAGAGTGCTTTGGGAAAAGTATTTTATCCATTATGGCTTACCACACCGGTTGCATTCTGATCAAGGCCGGGATTTTGAGAGTAACCTGATCAAAGAGTTACTTCAGTTGTTGAACATCCGCAAAAGTCGGACGACGCCTTACCATCCAGAGGGAGATGCCCTTCCTGAAAGATTTAACAGGACTTTACTTGATATGCTTGGTACCTTACGAATTGAGGATAAGCGATCCTGGAGTCGAAAAGTGGAGGCTATGGTGCATGCCTATAATAGTACAAGGCACGAGAGCACAGGATATTCACCATACTTTCTGATGTTTGGAAGAGAGCCTAGGCTACCTATTGACATCTTGTTGGGAGTCTCTACCGATGGTATCAGTCATCGAGATCATTACCGATACGTGGCACGTTTGAAAGAAACGCTTAAGAGTGCTTATCAGCTGGCTGAGGAAAATGCGGCCAAAGTGAATGAAGGAAATAAAAGGAGATTTGATCTTCGAGTAAGATACCGAGAATTGAACCCTGGGGACCATGTTCTGCTACGGAATTTGGGAGCATCTGCAAAACATAAGCTGGCTGATCGATGGCGGAGTGAACTCTTTACAGTGGTAGATCGGTTGCCTGGAATACCAGTCTACAAGATAAAAGGACGGGACGGGAGGATCAGGACTTGGCATAGAAATCATTTGTTGCCTGTACCTCAGATTGATGGTATGGATATCTCCAATGATGGCTCGGCCTGCGATTCTCCACAGTCCTTAGCCGATATTCCACCTGACCTTCCTGAAACTCCTGAGAGTGATTGGACTGTGGCTCCTGAAGTTCCTAGATCACCAGTATCTTCTCCTTCAGGGAGACCTATGAACCCTCAAACTCCAGAATTCGTACCTAGATCTGTGTCTACAGATGAGCAGGGATCTAGCTCTCCTACGCCACCAGCACCATCCCCTCCCATGGCAGACAACCCTAGTTTAGGGCCTGGACATGCTAGTTTACCTCAGAGAGAGGTACGGAGAGGAGAGAGAATTAGACACCCTCCACCTATGCTGACATATGATAGTTTGGGGGACCCCAGATTTACTACTCAGCCTCATTTATACCATGCTTGGGTGGGTGCAGTGTCCACTTTGGTCAATATGTTACCAATTTTCGCTCCTGCTGGCATGTATACCTATTAACCTGTTGTGACTCTGTAAATGCAAAAGCAACCATATTGATATTGTCATTGGTAATGTTGACTGTATACTATGACTTTGTATGTCTTTGACGTGACGTAAAGATTTCACCAGAGGGAGAGTGTAGGGAACTGCCATTTCTACTAGTATATAATGTATCTGGCTTCTTTGCCCCTGCAGTTTGGCTTCAGAGACCCCAGGCATTCAGTGCAAGTTTTGTTTTGTAAATACAGTGAGTCAGACACATGTGAGGCAGAGCTGCTGGGGGGAGAGATGTGAGCAGAGCTGCTGAGACAGACATGTTATGTCTGGGGGAGTCTAAGAGCCACTTGTTCCTCTTTACTTCACAGTATATAGTTAGGTATGTGTTACCCCCTATATACTCACAGGACCTAGCTAGTAACCGTAGTTAGGGATCCATATATATATATATAGTTCAGGGCAGTGATAGGTTAGGCTTCCGAAGGCCAACTAGCTAGTTAGAGGCCCGGTGGCACTAGTAGTTTAGCTGGCAGGTTAAGGACTCAGTGTTAGGGTAGTCAGGCCTGCATCTACTGCCGTCACCGTCGCCCTGTTTGCTGCCTGTGAAGAATCTCACCATCATCATCATCATCTCCTGATCGGCTGTCTGTCATCTCCTGGAAGAATCCGAGGATCCACAGTCATCCACAGGGGCCCCTGCATCTCTTCTGTTGCCTGGAGGTATTGTGCACTGGACTCTTGCTATATATCTATATATATACCCGGGTATATAACCTAAGACGGTTGAGGACTTGCTGGTTGTTGTAGTACTGCTGTGTTCTGAGTATATTTTATGTATGTATTATTACCCTGTTGATTCTTATAAAGCTACTGTTATAACCTTATGTGGTATCTGTATGTATTCTTCAGACTGTGAGATTAGTACAGTGATCCTTGTTAAGGCTACTAACTGTACTTCATGGGTAAGTCCCAGGAAGAGATCCTCCCTGTAATACAGAGGCTCTATCCTGGGTGGAGGCACTGATATATTTCATATATGTTCCCACTCTTCCCTTCAGCGAAGGCTTCAGGTCCCATTATACACACAGGTCAGCGCCAGAGTCTGTTGCGGGAGGGATAATACTCATACCCCCCCCCAAATAGGGCTACACTTGTTAAGGCTACTAACTGTATTTCATGGGTAAGTCCCAGGAAGAGATCCTCCCTGTAGTACAGAGGCTCTATCCTGGGTGGAGGCACTGATATATTTCATATATGTTCCCACTCTTCCCTTCAGCGAAGGCTTCAGGTCCCATTATACACACAGGTCAGCGCCAGAGTCTGTTGCGGGAGGGATAATACTCATACCCCCCCCCCAAATAGGGCTACATTTGGAGGCACTGCTGAGATTTAGAAGTGGGAATAGTCATTGATATGGAGAAGCGATATAGCTCAGAGGGGAACCTCCCACTAGCTACTACATGGGATTACCGACCTCCTGTTCCTCCCCTGGTTCAGGTAAAGGAAGAACCCCGCTCAGCCAGTTACCCCCCCAGTATGGCCGTCGCTAGCAGTTCCTCTAGTGACAGTGCTATTAGCACTTTAGCCAGGCTGACTGAAATGTTAGCTCAGGGCCTGCAGGCCACTCACTACAAGAAACTAAAAGTATTCTCTGGTAATGTCCCAGTACCACAAGGGGAGGAAAACTTTGAGATATGGAAAGAACATACTCTCCAATGCCTGAAGGAATGGTCTTGCTCTGAAGAAGGCAAGCGGCAGCGTATCAGTGAAAGTTTGCGGTCTCCTGCTGCAGAATTGATCCGCTTGTACAGAGACTCTCATGAAGGAGTGAGTGCATTGGACTATATACAAGTACTGTCTGATCACTTTGAGCCATACTATGACCTTGCCCAGATGGTTGCTGATTACCGAATGGTTCGTCAAAAAGAAGGGGAAAATGTCTCTACTTTTATTAACCGTTTACAGCTACTTCTTTCACATCTGGTGTACCACGCAGCTATATCTACTTCAGAGGTAGACGCTATGAGAACCAGTCAGTTGGTGAGAGGGTTACAACCTCATCATCCTCTTGCTCAAGTACTCAAGGTCTTACTATCTGATAGAGTCCTTCCATTTCCTGACTTAATGAAGTTAGTGAAGAAACAAGAAGCTGACATTAGTTTTAGTACCCCTAAGAAAGCGAAAAGCATCTCTAAAGAAGATGTTCCTAATTCAAACAAGGACAAACCAGCGGAGCGGTCAGAACTTAGACAGTCCGCCACTCCACCCACTGCCACTCAACGGAGGAAGGATGCTAGAACCTGTTATAAATGTGGTCAGACGGGCCATACTGCCAGACAGTGTACGGAGGACAGTGAGGGATTGGGACACAGTGCTGTCTTCTCTATTCAGAATCAAAGACACCAAAGGAAGGCGGGCCGAGTAAATACCAGAGGCGCTATCGCGGGCTCTAGGTCCGTTGTCAAAGTCACTGTCAATGGTCATGCCGCTCCTGCCCTGTTTGATACAGGATCTCAAGTGACCCTGATTTATCGCTCGTTCTACCAAAAGTATCTGAGGGATATACCTCTTCAGTCTACGGGACAAATGAAATTGTGGGGGCTTAATTCAGGATCATATCCTGTAGATGGCAGCCTACAAGTAGTTATAGCTGTCCCTGAATTAGAAGATCAGAGTGTCGCTCCCATGAAGATTACGGCTCTTGTCTGCCCTGATACAGGGGATTCTTGTGCAGCTCCTGTGATACTTGGCACTAATTGTCCCGCAGTGCATTATGCTTTTCAGAAGTTTCTTGGAAGAGATTGGAACCCTGCAGCTCAGCCGGTGAATATATCTTCTGATCTTAGAGAACTCTGTGATGCCCTGTCTACTGGCTATCGACATGGAATGGTATATCATATCGGTGAGAGAACCGTGGAAGTTCCTGCCGGCGGGGAGAGAGTTCTGAGAGTAGCCTCCAGCATTGCTCCCGATTTGCTTGAAGGGGGGAGTTATGTCCTTATGGAAACCCCTGAAGAAATGATTAACCAGAATGGCTGGATGGTGATCCCAGAGAGAAAGGACTGGAGAAATAAAGTGGAGTTATCTACCTGTGTGACAGTGAGGAACTGTTCACCGCATCCGATTGTAATTGGACCATACCAGAATGTGGCCCACTGCTACCCTGTGCTTGGAGTAAATCCATACGCTGAAGTGTGCAGGATTCAAATCCGAGATGCAATCCCTAATCTCAATCTTGACTTGAGTGATCCACATTTACCAGAGGCCTGGAATCAGCGACTGACACAGAAAGTTGTCTGAATTATCGGAAGTGTTCTCCATGGAGGATATGGATGTAGGTTGTGCTAAAAGTGCTCAACACACTTTCCGACTGACCGATTCTACTCCCTTCCGGGAGCGACCACGGAGAGTTGCTCCAAAGGATGTTGATGAGTTAAGACAGACTCTACAGCAAATGAAAGGTCAGGGGATCATTGTGGACAGTAAGAGCCCCTATGCCTCACCTATTGTGGTGGTAAGAAAAAAATCTGGAGCAATTCGCCTATGTGTGGATTACAGAACTCTGAACCGGAGAACCTTACCTGATCAGTATACACTGCCGAGAATTGAAGAAGCTCTGGAAGCTCTGAATGGAAACTGTTGGTTCACAGTGCTGGACCTAAGATCGGGATACTATCAAGTCCCAATGGCACCTGAGGATCAGGAAAAGACAGCCTTCATATGCCCCTTGGGTTTCTTTCAGTTCACTCGTATGCCGCAAGGTACAAAAGGTGCGCCAGCAACGTTCCAAAGGTTGATGGAAAGAGTGTTAGGTGATTTAGTGCCCCGGGAATGCCTTGTATATCTTGATGACATTATTGTGTTTGGAAAGACGCTGGAAGAACATGAAGAACGACTCATGAGAGTACTCCATCGCTTAAAAGAAGAGGGGCTGAAGTTGTCGGCTGACAAATGCAAATTTTGTAGATCTTCGGTCACTTATGTAGGTCATATTGTTTCTGCTGAAGGAGTTGCTACCGATCCTGGTAAGATTGAAGCTGTGGTGAATTGGCCCCGACCGCAAAATATTACGGAGTTGCAATCTTTCTTGGGGTTTTGTGGATTCTATCGACGATTTGTGGAAGGATATTCAAAAATTGCTCGAGCCCTCCTCGACCTGTTGAAGAGTGATGCAGGAGATCCGGGAAAGAAGAAAGGGTCTTCCAAAAGCCTTTTTGGCGATAGGTGGACTGCGGATTGTGAAGAAGCATTTAAGTTGTTGAAGAAGAAATTGACAGAAGCTCCCGTTCTGGCTTATGCTGATGCACAGAAGCCATATGTGCTACATGTAGATGCCAGCTTTGAAGGATTAGGTGGCGTGCTGCACCAAGAATACCCGGCCGGGTTACGGCCCATAGCTTTCATAAGTCGAAGTCTTTCTCCCAGCGAGAAAAATTATCCAGTACATAAATTGGAGTTTTTGGCGCTCAAGTGGGCCATTGTTGATAAATTACATGACTATTTATACGGAGCCACGTTTGAAGTAAGAACAGACAACAATCCACTGACATACGTTTTGTCAACCGCTAAGCTCGATGCTACAGGACATCGCTGGTTGGCAGCTTTATCCAACTACCAATTCACACTCAAGTATAAATCGGGGCCTAAGAACATTGGGGCAGATGCTCTATCAAGACGGCCTGGATTACCTAGTCCGGAAGTAGTGGATGAATGGGAAGAAGTGCCAAGTCCTGGAGTAGGAGCTTTGTGTGCCATGGCTGCTGTAGTTGAAGACCGAGTAGCCTTTTCTGAAACTCGGCTTATTGACTCTATTGGGGGAGGTCCTGAAGCTGTACCAGACATGTTTGCCTACCCTGCCGCTTTAGGATCCTTTGAGAGTTGTTCTATATCTTCAAAGCGAATGATCTGGAGTCAAAAGACTGATCCTTTAATTGGACCTCTTTATCAAGCAGTGAGTTCTCAAGACAGAGAAATGTTAAAGACATCCCTACCCTCTGAATGCAGTCAACTTCTACGAGATTGGGAGAAGTTTGAAATAGACAATGGCCTACTTTATCGTGTGGTGCTGTATCATGATCACCCTGGAAGGCGCCAACTAGTTATTCCAAGCTGCTTTCAGAAGATGATTTTCCGAAGTCTGCATGATTATCATGGTCATTTGGGACCTGAGAAGACTTATGGCCTAATACAAGACCGATTCTACTGGCCCAAAATGAGAGATACCGTGACTCGTCTGTGTAGGTGCTGTCGCAGATGTTTGCAGAGGAAGACTGTCCCGGTTCGAGCGGCCTTCATGGGACACTTGAAGAGTTCGGGCCCCATGGATCTTGTCTGCATAGACTTCCTTTGTATTGACAACGACTCCAGAGGATTTGGAAATGTATTGGTGGTGACTGATCACTTCACACGATATGCTCAAGCCTTTCCGACTAAGGATCAAAAAGCAGTCACTGTTGCAAGAGTGCTTTGGGAAAAGTATTTTATCCATTATGGCTTACCACACCGGTTGCATTCTGATCAAGGCCGGGATTTTGAGAGTAACCTGATCAAAGAGTTACTTCAGTTGTTGAACATCCGCAAAAGTCGGACGACGCCTTACCATCCAGAGGGAGATGCCCTTCCTGAAAGATTTAACAGGACTTTACTTGATATGCTTGGTACCTTACGAATTGAGGATAAGCGATCCTGGAGTCGAAAAGTGGAGGCTATGGTGCATGCCTATAATAGTACAAGGCACGAGAGCACAGGATATTCACCATACTTTCTGATGTTTGGAAGAGAGCCTAGGCTACCTATTGACATCTTGTTGGGAGTCTCTACCGATGGTATCAGTCATCGAGATCATTACCGATACGTGGCACGTTTGAAAGAAACGCTTAAGAGTGCTTATCAGCTGGCTGAGGAAAATGCGGCCAAAGTGAATGAAGGAAATAAAAGGAGATTTGATCTTCGAGTAAGATACCGAGAATTGAACCCTGGGGACCATGTTCTGCTACGGAATTTGGGAGCATCTGCAAAACATAAGCTGGCTGATCGATGGCGGAGTGAACTCTTTACAGTGGTAGATCGGTTGCCTGGAATACCAGTCTACAAGATAAAAGGACGGGACGGGAGGATCAGGACTTGGCATAGAAATCATTTGTTGCCTGTACCTCAGATTGATGGTATGGATATCTCCAATGATGGCTCGGCCTGCGATTCTCCACAGTCCTTAGCCGATATTCCACCTGACCTTCCTGAAACTCCTGAGAGTGATTGGACTGTGGCTCCTGAAGTTCCTAGATCACCAGTATCTTCTCCTTCAGGGAGACCTATGAACCCTCAAACTCCAGAATTCGTACCTAGATCTGTGTCTACAGATGAGCAGGGATCTAGCTCTCCTACGCCACCAGCACCATCCCCTCCCATGGCAGACAACCCTAGTTTAGGGCCTGGACATGCTAGTTTACCTCAGAGAGAGGTACGGAGAGGAGAGAGAATTAGACACCCTCCACCTATGCTGACATATGATAGTTTGGGGGACCCCAGATTTACTACTCAGCCTCATTTATACCATGCTTGGGTGGGTGCAGTGTCCACCTTGGTCAATATGTTACCAATTTTCGCTCCTGCTGGCATGTATACCTATTAACCTGTTGTGACTCTGTAAATGCAAAAGCAACCATATTGATATTGTCATTGGTAATGTTGACTGTATACTATGACTTTGTATGTCTTTGACGTGACGTAAAGATTTCACCAGAGGGAGAGTGTAGGGAACTGCCATTTCTACTAGTATATAATGTATCTGGCTTCTTTGCCCCTGCAGTTTGGCTTCAGAGACCCCAGGCATTTAGTGCAAGTTTTGTTTTGTAAATACAGTGAGTCAGACACATGTGAGGCAGAGCTGCTGGGGGGAGAGATGTGAGCAGAGCTGCTGAGACAGACATGTTATGTCTGGGGGAGTCTAAGAGCCACTTGTTCCTCTTTACTTCACAGTATATAGTTAGGTATGTGTTACCCCCTATATACTCACAGGACCTAGCTAGTAACCGTAGTTAGGGATCCATATATATATACAGTTCAGGGCAGTGATAGGTTAGGCTTCCGAAGGCCAACTAGCTAGTTAGAGGCCCGGTGGCACTAGTAGTTTAGCTGGCAGGTTAAGGACTCAGTGTTAGGGTAGTCAGGCCTGCATCTACTGCCGTCACCGTCGCCCTGTTTGCTGCCTGTGAAGAATCTCACCATCATCATCATCATCTCCTGATCGGCTGTCTGTCATCTCCTGGAAGAATCCGAGGATCCACAGTCATCCACAGGGGCCCCTGCATCTCTTCTGTTGCCTGGAGGTATTGTGCACTGGACTCTTGCTATATATCTATATATATACCCGGGTATATAACCTAAGACGGTTGAGGACTTGCTGGTTGTTGTAGTATTGCTGTGTTCTGAGTATATTTTATGTATGTATTATTACCCTGTTGATTCTTATAAAGCTACTGTTATAACCTTATGTGGTATCTGTATGTATTCTTCAGACTGTGAGATTAGTACAGTGATCCTTGTTAAGGCTACTAACTGTATTTCATGGGTAAGTCCCAGGAAGAGATCCTCCCTGTAGTACAGAGGCTCTATCCTGGGTGGAGGCACTGATATATTTCATATATGTTCCCACTCTTCCCTTCAGCGAAGGCTTCAGGTCCCATTATACACACAGGTCAGCGCCAGAGTCTGTTGCGGGAGGGATAATACTCATACCCCCCCCCCAAATAGGGCTACACATACAAAATAACCAGATCAAATGCAGCAAGGTTTGAAGGGTTTTTCCAAGCTTTACCATTGATAAAGGATAAGTCATCGACACATTGGACCCCCGTCGATCAGCTGTTTGTAGCCGCTTCTCAGGCCATATCACATGTTCATCAATCATCATATGGAGCGATTGCAGCTAAGTCCCATTCAAGTGAATGGGGTGAGCTGCAATTCAAAGTACAGTTACTTTCATGTGCTCGACTGAAATGTACGCTAGCTATGAAACATTTCAAGAATCATTTACACCAGTAAACTGGTGTAAATGATCAGAAATCTGATAGGGTCAGTGGCCTTTCTCATGTCACACCCTTGCCACTCCCCCTTTCAAGAAAACCTCAACTTGTGCAAAAAATTTGACTTTTTCATACCTTGAACACAAGAAACTTCCATACCAGGCATGATGAATGTCCCCCTGTGTACACATAAACACTTTTCAGGCCTTGTCATTAAGGAGTTAACAGGTACATTATGCTTTATTTGCCTGACCTTTAAACTTATGCTAGGTTCACACCTGCATTCAGGTTTCCGTTCTTTAGATCCGCTTGGGGACCCAAAGAACAGAAACCCACTCTGCTTAAAAAGCGGATACCCGCGGACCCCATATACTATAATGGGGTCCACCGTGTTTCTCCCCAGTTTCCTCCCGAAAAATGCAGAGTTTTTAAGCAACTCAGAGATGGTAACTCCAATCTTAGAGCAGGCACAGGTGTAAACCTAGCCTTAGGATAAGCCCTCGGTGTTTGATCGCAACTCCAGGATTCAGCAAAGGGACTCATCTGTACAGGCAGGTTTGTCTGGTTCCAGGGAATGGGACTGAATTGCAGTACCAGACACACCACAAGTGTACATATAGTGCTGTATACATATTGATGTCCTTTCTAGAAACTCCTGTAAGTTCAAAGCTACCATGTAAAGTAAGTCAGTATAAAAATTTGGTAATAGTGAGCTCAATATATGATCAGTGGTATAAATTGAAAAATACAAATAGAAATGCTTAATATATTTTCCTGGGTAAAATGTTCGATATATAATGATAATTTTCATAAACACTTTCTGCAGAAGGCAAATATGTGTGATGGAAGTCATATGATACAAATGAAGATGGGAAGTGTCACTTATTGCATTGTTTTAGAAAATTGAGGCTAATGACTGATATATCCAGAGAACTAAAGATTGTCATGTCAGTAATTGATATGAATAAAACCATTTATAACAACTCAGACTGTGAAAAATTCATTATCAAGACATAATGTTTTTTTCATGCAGAACCAAGGACTCATTTAGAAAAAAATGTTGTTCTTGTGATTGTCCACATCATTATTTCTGCACTTATTTTATGTAACTCTGCTGAAAACATGAAAGGGTCATGCAATGACAGAACTGAGAAACAAACTTTTATATGTATGAAAAAGTTTATTGGTTTTCAATAAAATACAGGAATGTACAGGAAGAAAACAGGAATGTACAGAAGACATCAAACAGTACAATCATCATACAAAAGGGTAAACAACGGATTCATAAACCCCAAAACAGGGACAATGAGAAAGAGGGAGGGAGGGGGGTGGAAGGAAGGGAAAAGAAGAAATGTGGGGAAGGGGACAAGGAAGGGGGGGGGGGGGTGAAATGAGAAAAGAAATGGAAGAAAAGGAGAAAAAAAAAAGAAAAAAAAAAAAAGGAGACGTAGAGATCAAATAATTGAATGTGGTCTCGGATGGGGGCACAGTCATCCGCATGGTCCCGGCCCCCCAGAAATGGGAACAATCATCCCAGGTGCACCACATAGCAAAGGCTTGCCGGGGGAAGGGGGGGGGGGGTAGAAAACAGGTGAAGGATCTAAAACCCTAGGAATCATGATGTGTCATCCTGACTACACGGGTGAGCCCCAGAACCAAGCAACTGGTGCTCTCCGGAACGTTGGAACTCCAACCAACAGAACCACGTTTTATTGAATGATTCGGTTGTTTCGTACAGGAAAGATGTGAGGTTCTCCATGCGCTTAAGCTTATTAACCCTGAGAATCCAGAGAGAGAGGAGGAGGCTCCACTCGCTTCCAGAATTTGTAAAGCAGGCTGTAAGGGAATTGCAAGAGGAGCGATTCAACAGTAGCTGCTGGTGAACCCTGGGAGGAGGGGCATGACAAGACAGTGAGCCCTAAGCTGAATGCCCCTATTGTCCCTGCCTATTTGCCTGAACTGTCCTAGGCGACAGCCAGCAACTGGCCGGTGATCCCTTATTGATCTGAGTGATAACACAGAATGCAGACAGGATAAACAACAACAAAAGGGAGGTCAGCTAGCCAAGGGGTCGGTAACAGTTGAGCAACGCAGTACAGAGTCAAAATCTAAGAGAATAGTCAAAGGTAAATCCAGAGGTCAGGAATATGAATACAGGTAACAAAACAGCAAAGAGTAAATAGCCAGCACGCACAAGGCAATAGCAAGCACCAATGTGAATGTGAGCAAACAATAAATAGAAAGGAAGAACCAGCCCCAGACTTGATAGGATAGGCTCTCAATCACACAGGTAAGGCTATAATTAACTATTAGAGGAGAGGGAAACCAAGGTAAAGGAGATGGGTGTGGTGGAAAATCAATTACATAGGTGATAGAATAGGACAGTGTTCAGACAATTAAAAAAAGAACCCAAAGGAAGGAATCATAGCCGGGCCTGCCTCCTGCGCCGCAGCATGCGGTCGGATGGCGCAGAAGTTCGTACGGATGCGGACGCAACACAGGCACGGGCCACGATGACCAGAAAACGTAACAAGGACCATTTGTATGTAAGCACAGTAAACTTGCAATGAAGGAGGAGGAACAGGGTGGGACCCAAATGATGGGCAGTGTCAGTAACCTGAGAAATAATTCTCTTCACTCCATCCCAGAACGGGGAGAGGGCATGGCAGGACCAGAAAAACATGCAGCATAGAACCTTCTTCCACTCCACAACTCCAACATACCGGAGCAACTTGAGGCATTAAACCATGCAATTTCGTGTGAACTCAGTATCAGATGGGTGTGTTATTAACTACAGGCATCTGATTTGCGATAAGGCTGTTACACTGAGGAACTCTCCAAGATGTAAACAATATACAGTTTAAATTAATTCAGAGAAAAAAAAAGAATGAGGAAAATAAGAATTCTAAAAATATACTGTGTATGTACTAGAAACATTTCTATTTATAGGCTACTGTCTTTCAGCAACTGTTTTCATATTTTCCATCTCCGACTTCCACAAAGTTGAAGGAAAGATGAATGCAGCACATTATCAGCAAATACTGGAGACAAATTTGCACTCATCAGCCAGGAAGCTGCGCATGGGACATACTTGGACGTTCCAACATGACAGACGATACAAAACACAAGGCCAAGTCGACCTGACATTGGCCACAGCAGAAGAAAAAGGTTGTGGAGTGGCCATCTCAGTCTCCTGACCTCAATATCATTGAGCCAGTCTGGGGGAGCTCTCAAACGCGCAATACGTGCAAGACAGCCCAGGAATTTACAGGAACTGGAGACTTTTTGCCAAGAAGAATGGGCAGTTTTACCATTTGAGAAAATAAAGAGCCTCATCCACAACTACCACAAAAGACTTCAAGCTGTCATTGCTGTTAGAGTGGGCAATACATGGTATTAAGAACTGGTGTATGTGAAATTTTGAACAGAGTCATTTTGATGTTTTTGGTTGTCATTATGATTTAAAAAGAGAAAACACAGAAGTTTGACAATAAATGGCTTCAACCAACCACTAACCATGAGTGGAGAAAAAGTTTTTGTGTTATCATTCATATTCTCTGAAAAAAGGCCAAAAACCAAAAAATCTGCCGGGGTATGTAAACTTTTTAGCAAAACTGTATATTAGAACATACACATTTGTAATGGTATGAATACCCAAGGAAGGGGGGTTTAGGAGGCTGGTGGGTGTGGGACAGACAGACTGTAGAGGGAGGGTGAATCGGGGTGAGTTTTGGAGAAGGACAAGGTCTGGGGGGAAATGAAGGCGATGGGGACAAGAGGTGGTGTTTAGTTGCGGTGGCAGGGAGCTTGAAGGCAGGGGGCAGATACTAGGGCCATGGTAGGGAAGACTCAGTGTTCATGTAGGCCTTTGTTGCTGGCCATTTCGTTGAAGCAAGGTATTGCCGTGAGGACGGATCCTGGATCTTTTTCTGTGACAACATATCTGGACGAATCTCCCACTGAAGATACTCTGTTAGTATGTCACAGAATGATCCAGGGGTGACATGGGTTACCCCAGATTGAGTACAGTTTCTTAAGGATCCTTTGCCTCACAACCACATACCAGTTGTCCAGTTGGGTTCCAGTCACTGACCTAGTCCTCCTTATTAGCTTTTCTAGCTTCCTCACGTCCACCAGTCTAGCATTACTTCCCCACGCAGTTGCAGTGAAGAATAATGGACCAGCCACCAGTGATAGAATGCATACAGAAGTTTGCTTCATAAGTCAAATGACGGGAGGGATGGCAGTAGTAGTGACGGTGGTGATGTCACAGGGTAGGCTGAGTACACTCAACCGCAGCTCACCTGCGTGGTATTTGATGGTGGTGGTAGTTGTTCCCCCTGGGCGTTTCCAGTCCAGTTGGAGAGGGGTCCATTCTCACCCTGAGCCATGTGGTGGTGTTCGGAAGGGCCTTGATGGTAAGCACAGGAACAACTCAGGAGGCAGTGAGCAGTTTAACCAAGATGAAACTTTACTCTGAGAACAACTCTGAGGTAACTCTGAACTGATGCAGCTTCCCAATAGGGGTAGTAGTCTCCAACTTCTTGGCTACACCCAGGCTTGGGATAAGGGATGCCCAGATTGTGAGGGTGATGGGGTGCCTTTTACTCCACTCCAAACTAGACTTTGCCTCTCCCAGTATTGAGATCTGGGGGCTGAATACAAGGAAGTCTCAGGGGCCCAAATACCTGAGTGACAAATGGGTCCGGTATGCAGCTTCTTAAGTAGCACAACTCCTATCCTCCTCTTAGGCTGACACCCAGTCTCTTGTGAGATGACAGATATATGTTCCCTATCTCAGGGCTGTCTGGTGTTGGTCTTGGGCCAAGATTTTCCACTCCCTCAGGGACGGTTGAGAGCAAACCAGAGTTCAGTTGTTAGTGCCAGCACACACTACAACAACTGCAGACTCTAATGTCCGCCAGAGATCTCAGGTCTCCAAGCCCCACCCAGTGGCCTGTGATTGGCCAGGGCTATACCAAGCCATACAAGTCAAAGGGGTAACCAACAGTGGGGAATAAACCAAAAAGGGGAAACACAATAGGGAAGCTGCAAACATAAAATACATACAAAAATACAAATATACAATATAAACAACAAGTGGCACATAATACAATAACATAAAACACAAGACAATATAAGCATTGACCACCAGGATGCGAAAACAGTTCACGTCATTCCACCCTGAAAATTCCGCCACCACCCTTCAGTATTCCTTGTCATCTCCATCATAATCATACTTGAAGTCAGTGGTATATATAGTGAACAGGGAGGGTGCTAGGACAGTACCTTGTGGTTCCCCTATGCATCTGACAAGTCTATCAGAGAAGCATCTGCCTAACCTGACTAGCTGTGGTCTGTGAGTGAGGTAATCCATGGTCCAGTTCACTATGGACTCTGCACATTCAGCTTCCTCATTTTCTGTGCAAGAATTACAGGCTTGATAGTCTTGAATAAAATCAAAGAATGTCATTCAAACAGACGTCCTTTCTACTTACACCTTGTCCAGTAGATGGCAGATTCCGTCCTCAACCCCTGTCCTCAAGCAAATTGGAGGTCGTCCACAGTGAAGGCCATGCAATTCCTGAGCGAAACAAGCATGATCCTCTTAAAGGCCTTCATGACCTACGTGGTAAGCTCAATTGGAGGTAGTTGGTCATGCTGTTGACTCCTTGTTTCTTGGGGCGTAGAAATTATCCAAGATGTCTTCCAGAGGATAGGCACCCTTTTCAATCTCAGACTCATGTTAAATAGGTGTGCTAGCACTGTCCCCAGCTGCACCGTGCAGTACTTCCGCACTCTGGGAGCAACTCCATATGGCCACACCATTTTAGCAAACTTAACTCGATGAAGTGCACTGATGATGTCCTCTATCATGATCGTTCAATTGGTGTCGTCATCTTCAACATCCGCCAGAGTCTTCACGGGGCTATGACAGCAGCCTATTTAAGAACCTTCAATGCTCACTGGTTCCCCGTCACTGAACCTAATGAACAACTCATTTAGTTTGTATGCTTGCACTCTCTGTCCTGTTCTTGTTCGCAAATGCTCGTTTCTTCATGTTGAGAAGGTATTTCAAGCTCTCGGTGACTCACAGTTTGTTGTTAGAGCTTTTAGGGGCACATTAGAAATTAATATTGTCAGAGTGTTTGAGTAGCACATCCCACATGGCTATGTTGAAGCAGTGTTGCAGCTCCTCCGCAACCTAACTTGGCCAGGACCTAATCAATCTTCTGTCGGATGGTGCTGTACTAAGGGCCTGTAAACAGACCACAGAAGGATCAGATTATGATCTCAAAGGGATAGGGGTGGGAGTAGTAGCAACCTTTTAAGCGTCCTTCACATTGGCAAATAGCAAGTCCAGTGTTACTTCATCTCTGGTCATTCCATCAACGTATTTGTGGAAACTGGGAAGGAGATCTGAGACCTCTGTGTTGTTGGAGTCTCCAGACACTATCATGAAGGTATTCGGGTATTTGGTCTGTAGACCACACTTTATAGGATCTCCCTTGCTTTCTCCCAATTGGCAGAGGGGGGTTATATGCCACAATCAGGATGACCACCAAGAGCTCTCAGCTTCCTCGCAGCAGTGGCGGGTCTGTAGTGACATGGGCTCTTGCACACCACCCTACTTTGATGAAGAGGACCAGTCCCCAACCGCATGTCTTCCCCAAAGCTCTGTATTTCTATCTGCTTTCACAGTGAGCAATCCAGGGATGGCGACCAGTGAGTCAGAAATGTCATTGTTCAGCCAAGATTCCATGAAACACAGAAGACTACACTGGGAAAACAGCTTTTTATTTTGGACAAGTGCCCAAAGTTCACGGATCTCCTTGGTGATGAAGTGAAGGTTTCTCTTGATGATGGATGGAGTAAAGGGTTTGGGCCCCCTCTTGTTCTGTTTAGCCTTAAAATCAGCTCTACTGCCTCTAACCCTCCTCATGATCTCTCTAGGGATTCAAGGCCTGGTACCAGCTACATTGGACATAGATTTTCTAATGCCGAACAGTTGTTCTCTATTATAGGCAGTAGAAGTGTTTGTTTTGGACCAGGCATTGGAGGTGCTGTTAAATTCTCCAACTTGTTGCCTGACAGGGGTCTCCCCGTGAGTAATGGCTTTGATGTCAGGGGCCGGCGTCTGTTTAGACTGAGAGAGTCAGAGGCATTATGGTGCTGTTGGGCATGTGAAGTGGTCTATACGAACATGGGGCAATGGCTGCCCCTGGAAAACGCAGCATATTCAATAGGGGCATTCAGCGAGGTTATTAGTGGTTCCCCGTCTGAGGTGAGGCATCGAGGGTAATGTTGGGGGGCTCCCGTTGGAGGGTAGACTGAGCCATGGTCAATTACCCCCTGCAGCCTTATGTCAAGGAGATCAGTGGGGGGTGGACCGAGTGAGGGAGCAGAGGGGTACTCTTGTGCAAACAAGGCTTACATGGTGGCAGGTGGTAGCCTTCACAGTGGAGATAGTCCTGCAGAGTTTGGGATGGGGATTGTCCAGGTGGGCAGGGAAGGAAGAGCCCAGCAGAGCCCTAGTCCAATAGTCGTCTCAGTCTGATCAGAAGTTGTTCTCCTGTGTCATCCAGAGGCTTAACTGCAGTGGCACTACTAGGGGGTTTCCATTTCTGGAATCGTTGTGTTCTGGAGGGAGAAATGTCCCTTCTTCAAGTGGAGTGGATCTCATTAGGGTGATCGGCGCAAAGGTGGGGTCCCCCATAGATGCTGCCTAACAGTGTGCTAGGCCAACAGGTTGTGAAGCCAGCCTGTTGCACCCAAAAAAGGGGCCAATGGGTGAGCGGAGGTGCACATTTAGTGTATCATTTGCTGGTGCTATTTCTTCTCTTCTGCCCATTGCGGTTGGGGTTCCTCAAGTCTCGGTCCTAGGTCCCCTCCTCTTCTCTCTGTACACAGCCCCAGTTGGACAAACCATTCACAAATTTGGATTTCAATACCATCTTTGTGCAGATGATACCCAACTATATACCTCATCCCGTGACATCACCCCTGCACTACTACAGAACACCAGTGACTGTCTCTCTGCTGTCTCTAACATCAAGTCTTCTCTTTATCTGAATTGAAATTGAACTTCTTGTGTTCCCTCCATCTACTAACCGACCTAACCCTGATATCTCCATTTCTGTCTGTGGCCTTACTATTACCCTGAGGTGGCATGCCCGGTGTTTGGGGGTTGTATTTGATTCAGATCTCACCTTTACCCCACATATTCAGACGCTTGCACGCTCTTGCCACCTGCACCTTAAAAACATCTATATAATTCGCCCTTTTCTCACCGTGGAAACATCAAAAACCCTCATTGTTGCTCTGATTCTCACTCATCTTCAATATTGCAATTCTTAATAATTGGCCTTCCTCTTACTAAACTCTCCCCACTACAATCTGTCCTGAATGCAGCTGTCAGAGTCATCTTTCTGTCAAACCGGTACACAGACACATCTACCTTGTGTCAGTCACTATATTGGTTGCCCATTCATCACAGAATACAATCTAAAATTATCACACTGACCCACAAATCCATCCATAGCGCTGCGCCCCCCTATATCTCCTTTCTCGACACTGTCTACCGCCCTAACCGTCCTCTCCGTTCTGCCAATGACCTTAGACTTGCATCCTCAGTTATCTGATCATCCCACTCCCGTCTCCAAGACTTTTCTCAAGCTGCATCGGTGCTCTGGAATGCTTTACCCCAGACAATCTGATTAATCCCCAACTACAGCAGCTTCAAAACTGCCCTAAAATCACATCTGTTTGGTCAGGCTTATCACGTGACCTGATCACCGTGTAGTGTGCGAAGGTGCAGAACAATAACACCTTTTATCCTTCCTCCTCTGTTCGTCAGATCCTGGCCCTTCCATCTTGACGTTACACCGAACTCCTTGCACTTAGTATCTGTTTTTTCACAGATACTGGCTGGTGACGGGTTCATATAGCTTCAGTTACACAACCTTTTCTATTAAAAGATGGCTGGACCATGGTAGCAAACAAGCCCTCTGTGTCCCCCTATCTCCTCAAAGAATGTAAGCTCTTGCGGGCCCTCACTCCAATTGTTTGATATGTTTATTTCTTTGTCACATTGTAATGTCTCATGCGTCCTCTGATTTGTAAAGTGCTACGGAATATGTTGGCGCTATATAAATAAAGTTAATATTATTATTATTATTATTAGGGAGATGGGTCTTTGCCACAGTTGGTGCAGGCTGATAGATCCAGGCAGAGGTCTGGAGGCAGGCTGATAGAGGTGCGGATTGAATTACAATTCGTCCGATCAACAAGCTCAGCCTAGGGAATGCTGGATTCAGTTGCCCAGTCAAGAAGTATAAGCAGCCAGTTGAAAATCGCAGCTGTCGGGAACCTATCGCAGTAGGATTAACGGTGGTGAGAAGAGAGCATGTGGGCAGGCATAGCAATAGCCCCAAGGCAGCTAGGTCAAGGTCACCCAGGGGTTGCAGGAATCCGAGGTGTCCTGGATAGGCTCAGCACAGGTTCTAGCGACCAGGACACCAGGTCGTCTGGCAGATGTGTCTCCACAGGTGATGGACCAAAAATGGATCGATCTGCACTTCGGTGTCTATGATATAGGGTCAGAGGGGTTTGTCATAACTGTATAACATGGCAGAAGAAAATTCCAGGCACTCCTTTTTGCAAATTGAATCACGTTGAATTTTATTTTACATAATGGTAATGACTTGGTCCACACAGCAAAGTATCACACAAGGTATAAAATAATGCAAATACATAGGTCTAGTGCAAGATCCCAGCGGAAGCCCTTGGATGCCACGGTCATGTCTCTCTCTCTCTCTCTCTCCAGCACAGACAAGTTTTATTCATGTGGAAGGATCTGCTAACAAGCAAAGACACGCCTACGCAATCACATCACTAGAGAACATCATGTGACCGTCTGATGTCACAAAGGTCCTTACTAAATATTTGTTACCGCGAAGCATCAGGAAATCCGGAACCGTGGTGAATTGAAGATTTCCTGAAATTCGGATCGAATTCCACTTCTGCAGAATCGCAGAATCGATTAACTCATCTCTAAAAATAACATCAACAGGGAGATATAGCCATATCAAAAAAGGCGATGTATAATCTATGTAAATAATGTATAACAGAAATAATGTTACATAGTTACATAGTAGATGAGGTTGGATGAAGACATTAGTCCATCAAGTCCAACCTATAACCCTACAGTCCCATACAGTGTTGATCCAGAGGAAGGCAAAAAACCCCATGAGGCTTATGCCAATTGCCCCATTTCAGGGGAAAAAAAATTCCTTCCCGACTCCAATCTGACAATCAGTATAAAAAACTGGATCAACGTGCCCTTAACCCCTTCAAGACCGAGCCCAAAAATGCGTTAAGGATCAGGCCTCGTTTTTCAAAACTGACATGTGTCACTTTATATGGCAATAACTTTGAGACGACTTAACTTACACAAGTGATTTTGAGATTGTTTTTTCGTGACACATTATACTTCATGTTAGTGGTAAACACTAATGAATATTTTTGTATCTATTTATAAAAAAAATAGGAAATTTGATGGAAATTTGGAAAAAAAAAATCGCAATTTTCAAAATGTGAAATGCTCTGCTTTTCAGACAGATAGTCATACCACCCAAATACATTAATACATATTATCTACCATATCTCTGCTATATATCGGCATCATCTTTTAATCGTCCTGTAATTTATTTTGGATGTTATAAAGCTTACAAGTGTGACAGTGATTTTCCAGATTTACAAGAAAATTTCCCAAACTAATTTTTTAGGGACCACTTCAGTTCTGAAGAGGATTATAATGACCTATATATTAGAAACCCCATAAATGATCCCATTTTCAAAACTGCACCCCTCAAATAATTCAAAATAACATTTGGGAAGTTTGTTAACCCTTTAAGCATTTCACTGGAATTAAAACAATATGGAGGTGAAATTTAGACATTTAATTTTTTCCCACTAATTCCTTAATTTAGCCCTAAAATTAACACATTCACAAAGGGTTAAAGGAGAAAATGCATCTCACAGTTTGTTATGCAATTTCTCCCGAGCACGGAAATACCCCACAAGTGGATGTAAACTGATGTTTGGGCGAATGGCAGCGCACGGAAGGGAAGGAGTGACACTGGGCGTCTGAAAAGCAGATTTTGCTGGAATAGTTTTCAGGTGCCATGTCTCATTTGCAAAGCCCCTAGAGTACCAATACAAAGGAAAACCCCAAAAAGTGACCCCATTTTGGAAACTACACCCCTCACAGAATTCATCAAGGGGTATAGTGAGCATTTTGACCTTACAGCCATTTCACAGATTTTGCTAACACTGGGATGTATAAATGAAACATTACTAAAATGTCACTTTATCCCCAAAGTTTTCATTTTCACAAGGGGTTAAAGGAGAAAAAGCACCCCACAGTTTGCAAAACAATTGCTCCTGGACACGGCAATACCCCATATGTGGTCGTAATCTGCTGTATGGGTACATGGCAGGGCTCAGAATGGAAAGAGCGCTATTTGGCTTTTGGAGGGCAGATTTTGCTGGAATAGTTTTCAGGTACCATGCCGCATTTGCAGAGCCCCCAAAGTACCAATACAGTGGAAGCCCCCTAAAAGTGACCCCATTTTGGAAACTACACCCCTCACAGAACATATCAAGGGGTATATTGAGCATTTTGACCCTACAGCTGTTTCACAAATTTTATTAACATTGGGACATTAAAATGAAAAATTACTTTTTTTCCAATAAACCGTCAATTTAGCCCCAAATTTTTCATTTTCACAAGAGGACAAAGGAGAAAAAGCACCCCAAAGTTCGTTACACAATTTCTCCTGAACACAGAAATGCCCCATATGTGGTTGTAATCTGCTGCATGGGTAAATGGCAGGGCTCAAAATGGAAAGAGCGCTATTTAGCTTTTGCAGGGCAGATTTTGCTGGAATAGTTTTCGGGTGCCATGTTGCATTTGCATTGCCCCTAAAGTACCAATACAATAGAAACCCCCAAAAAGTGACCCCATTTTGAAAACTACACCCCTCATAGAATTTATCTAGGGGTATAGTGAGCATTTTGACCTCACAGCTGTTTCACAGATTTTATCATCATTGGGACGTAAAAATGTAAAATTACGTTTTTCCAATAAACCGTCCATTTAGCGACTTGTTTTAAATTTTTGCAAGTGGTTAAAGAAGAAAAAACACCCCACAGTTTGTTACACAATTTCTTCTGAAAACAGAAATGCCCCATATGTGGTTGTAATCTGCTGTATGGGTACATGGTGGGGCTCAGAAGGGAAAGAGCGCTATTTGGCTTTTGGAGGGCAGATGTGGCTGGAATAGTTTTCAGGTGCCATGTCGCATTTGCAGAGCCCCTAAAGTACCAGTACAATGGAAACCCCCTAAAAGTGACCACATTTTAGAAACTACACCCCTCAAGGAATGTATCAAGGGATATTATGATTTTGAGCCTAAAAATGCTTCCCAAAAATTAATGTACAAAGTGAAAATTAAAGTTTTTAAAGAAATATCCAATTTCAGTGCCTAATATGTTGCGGCCACTTTGTGGCATCAGAGACATGCACTCCTGAAACTATTAAGTGGGCTATCCCAGGGGGCAAAAAATTAAATATGTGGGTATAAACTGCTGCTTGGGCACACAGCAGGGCTCAGAAGGGAAGGAGCACTGTGTTTTTTTAGCTTTTGGAGTACTTTCTCGTCGCCATGTTGTTTTTGCAGAGCCCTGGAGGTGCCAGTAAATTGGAATTCCCCAAGAAGTGACCCCCATTTTGTAGGGGCAATCTTAGGGTCTCTGCAAATGTGACATGGCGTCCAAAAAAACAACAATCTAAATATGTGCTCCAAAAGCACATAGCGCTCCTTCACATTTGCGCCCTGCTGTGTGCCAAAATTACATTTTATGCCCACATGTATGACACTGGTGTACCCAGGATAACGTACTTAACAATGCCATATGTGGGTATAAACTGCTGTTTGGGCACAGCCTGGCACAGAAGGGAAGGAGCGCTATTTTGGTTTTTGGAGCAGTTTGCTTTTTGGACACCATGCCACTTTTGCAGAGCCCATGAATTGCCAGTAAAGTGGAATCCGCAGACATGTCACCCCATTTTGTAAACTACACCCTTCAAGGGATTTATCAAGTGGGGTAGCGAGCATTATTAACGCTTAAGTGTTGCATTCTTTTAATTTCCAGAAATGAATGCGCAGCTGATAATGAAAAGTTAAAAATGAAAATTTTCTATAGATACGCCATTTCAGTGCCCAATATGTTGTGCCCAGTTTATGTCTGCACAGACACACACTCCAAAAACTGGTGAGCGGGGATCCCGGGCACAACAGCTTTTGGAGCGTTCATCTCTGATACAAGCCGGGCAGAACATATTACGCACTGAAATGTCATATTCCTGGATAAATTGTCATTTTCACCTTTCACCATCAGCTGCGTATTCATTTATGGATAATAAATTATAGCAACACTTGGGGGTTAAAAATGCTCACTGTACCCCAGGATAAATTCCTTCAGGGGTGTAGTTTCCAAAATGGGGTGACATGTCAGGGGATTCCACTGTACTGGCATTTCAGCTCTGCAAAAGTGCAATGGCAAACAAAAACCAAATAGCGCTCCTTCCCTTCTGTGCTCGGCTGTGCCCAAACAGGAGTTTATACCCACATATGACATTAAGTACGTTATTCTGGGAACGACAAGTGTAATACATGTGGGTATAAACTGCAGTTTGTGCACACAGTAGGGCGCAGAAGAGAAGGAGCGCTATGTGGCTTTTGGAGCGCAGATTCAGATGTTTGGGATCTGGCTGCCATGTCATGTTTGCAGAGCCTCTAAAGTACCAGTAAAGTGGAATCCCCTAGGGAATGACCCCATTTTGAAAACTGCACCCCTCAAAGAATTTATCAAGGGGTGTAGTGAGCATTAGTATCCCAGACGTGACTACACAGCGGATGGGGAAAAGTGAATATGTAAGCTGTGCGTTGTACATTGGGTACACTAAATTCCCTACTATTTCCCCAGTAGTTCCTATTATTGGGGAGGTCACTCTGGGGGTCACTTCTGGTTTATTATCCCTCGTAAACTCTAAATCTAGTTTGTCCCCTGATATACGCTCGCACAGCTTATACATTCCCTTCCTGCCGCAGCCAGTTATGTTCTAATGATTTGGCGATTTTTGGGGGTTTTTGTCTTCACATTGTACGAGCTATATTTTCTTTATTTCTCTGGTGATGTAGCCATATGAGGGCTTGTTGTTTGCAGTATGAGATGTATTTTTTAATGACATCATTTTTAGGTGCTTACAACTTATTAAATAAATTTTATTAACTCTTTCTTGGTGGATTAAAAAACAACCCCATCAATTCTGGCATTGCGTTTTACCGTTTAAATTTTTCACCATGCAGCGTAGAGCGTAAGTAACATGTTATCTTTATTCTACGGGTCGGTACGATTACAGCGATACCTCATTTATACTGTTTTTTTATGCAATACCAATTTTGCAGAACAAAAACCCATTTGGGGACATAAATCAATTTTTTTGCATCGCCATCTTCTAAGATGCGTAGCATTTTTTTTTTTCAGTTTAGAGAGTTGTTTTAGGGCTTATTTTTTGCGGGACAACCTGTGCTTTTTATTGGTACTGTTTTGGGGTACATATGACTTTTTGATCACTTTTTATTGCATATTTTGTAAGGTGAGATGGCGAAAAATCATTACTTTTGGCGGGTTTTTTCTGTTTTTTTTTCCCGACCTTCACCGTGTACATTAAATATGGTTTCAGTTTTGTTGTGCAGGTTGTTACGGACGCGGCGATACCAAATATGTATTGTTTTTATTAATTTTTAGGTTTATTTTTTATATAATTCATTTTATATAGAAAAAGGGAATTTTTGGGGCTTTATTCTTTTATTAATTTTTTTCACATACTTTATTTTTTTTTTTTGTCACTTTTTTTTTTACTTTTTCATGTGTCCCATTAGGACACCTGAGCCAGAGATGCTTTGATCTCTGGCTCAGTACTATAGACTGCAAGACACGAGCACACAAGTGTCTTGCAGTCTATACAGGAAGTCATCGCTATGGAAACACAGCGCTGACTTCCGCAGGTCTCGGCAGGATCAACCAGGTACTGGGGGCTCCAGGCAGCCTGGGGTCACTTAGCAGACCCCGGGCTGCAGATTATCGATATCGGCACCCCCCGATCTCGCCACGGGGGGTGCCAGGGGGGGGTGGCAAGATGGCGGAACCCCTTGGATGCCGCGGTCGCTATTGAACACGGCATCTTAAGGGTTAAACAGCGGGGATCGGTGTTACCACTGGTCCCCGCTGTTGCAGCGGGAGCCTGGCTGTCAAATACAGCCGGGCTCCCGCGGTGATCGCACGGGCTCTGCTTCTGAGCCCGCTCGATCACCGTCACGTACCTGTACGTGGAGATGCGGTAACTAACCACATTCTACCACGTGCATGTACGTGAGAATGCGTGAAGGGGTTAAAATATAGAACCCATAACCTGTAATATTGTTCTGTTCGAGAAAGGCATCCAGGCCCTCTTTGAACTTGTTCAATGAATCCACCATCATCAATTCCTGGGGCAGAGAGTGCCTTAGCCTCGCTGTTCTTACTGTAAAGAATCCCCTTCTATGTTGCTGGTGAGACTTTCTCTCCTCCAGAAGTAGAGGATGTCCCCTTGTCACTGTCAGTGGCCTAGGAGTAAAAAGATCATTAGAAAGTTCTTTGTGCTGTCCCTTCATGTATTTGTACATTGTTATTAGATCTCTCCATAGACGTCTTTTCTCTGAACTGAATAATCCCAAGTTTGTTGTACTCCAATCCACCCATTCCTATAATAATTTTGGTTGCCCTTCTTTGCACTCTTTCTACTTCGATTATATCTTTCTTGTATACTGGGGCCCAAAATTGTGCACAATAGTCTAAGTGTGGCCGTACCAGTGATTTGTATAGAGCCTTACCTATGTTCTTCTCATGAGAATCTATACCTCTTTTGATGCATCCCATAATTTTATTTGTCTTGGCAGCAGCTGCTTGGCACTGGTCACTAAAGGTAAGCTTACTGTCCACCAAAATCCCCAAGTCTTTTTCAGTGGCAGTCTTACCCAGTATTTTATTATTAAGTACATAATCATACATTTTATTTCGTTGACCAAAACCTTACATCTGTCAACATTAAAATTAATTTGCCAAGTCTCCGCACATGCTTCCAGCTTCCTTAGATCCCCTTATAATATTCTACTATCCTCCTCATGTTTGATTACCTTACAAAGTTTAGTATCATCTGCAAATATGGACACCCTGCTTTGTAAACCCTCTACCAGGTCATTAATAAAGATATTAAACAGGAGAGGACCCAATACTGACCCCTGTGGCACCCCACTGGTGACTGTGACTCAGTCTGAATATTTACCATTAATAATCATCCTCTGTTTCCTATCAGCAAGCCAGTTGCGAGCCCAAATGCATATGTTTTCCCCCAGTCCCAACATTCTTATTTTGCATACCAACCTTTTATGTGGTACAGTATCAAAAGACTTTGAAAAGTCCAGATACACCACGTCCACTGCATTACCCATGTCCAGTCTTGAACTGACCTCTTCATAGAAGCTGATCAGATTAGTCTTACAGGACCAATTCCTCATAAACCCATGCTTATTGGATGTTATAAGATTATTTACATTGAGGTACTCCAGGATAGCATCTCTTAGAAAGCCCTCAAATATATTACCCACCACAGAAGTCAAATTTACTGGCCTATAGTTTCCAGGCTCAATTTTAGACCCCTTTTTTAAAATTGGCACCACATTTGCTATGCGCCAATCAAGTGGAACAGACCCAGTCATTACTGAATCCTTAAATATTAGATATAAGGGTCTGTCTATCACCGTGCATAATTCCCTCAGAACTCGGGGTTGTATACCATCTGGACCTGGCGATTTCTCTATTTTAGTGTTTTGAAGGCAGCACCGCACTTCCACCTGGGTTAAACAGGTGACATTTAATTTAAAGTTAACATTACCACTAATCATGTTGCTGGCCATTGGATTTTCTTGTGTAAACACCGTAGAGAAGAAGGCATTTAATAGTTGTGCTTTTTCCTCATCCTCCTCCACCATTACACCCAGATTATTTTTGAGAGGGCCCACATTGTCAGTTTTTATTCTCTTGCTATTTATGCAATTGAAGAATAATTTTGGATTATTTTTACTTTCCTTGGCAATTTTTCTCTCAGCCTCTATCTTCGCCTCCTTTATTTGTTTTTTTACACAATTTATTTTTCTCTTTATAGTTTTTTAATGCTGTGTCACTACTTTCTTTTTTTAGCACTTTAAATGCTTCCTTTTTATCCCTCATTGCACTCCTTACTGTTTTAGTTAGCCATATGGGTTTTCTATGATTTCTGGCCTGCTTATTCCCATAAGGTATGTGTTTTTTAGTGGTCCTATTTAGAAGGCTTTTAAAAATGTCCCATTTTGTTTGTGTTCCCATCATTTTGAGGACATTGTCCCAGTTTATGCTGCTGAGCTCCTCTCTCAGCTGGTTAACACTAGAAGTCCCAGAGAGGGGTCATTTAACATTTCTACCTTTGGAACCCAGAGACGGGTCGAATGACCTGAAGGATTTTATCTAACATCCTATAATCACCGTCTTTTGTTCTGTAATTAAGGCCATTACTGTCACACCACAGGAGGTTGTTGTTTTCCATTGAGTTTAGCCATTTAGTTTCTAGTTAGTTCTATTCAGTTTATTGTATTTGATAATATAAAGACTATACATATTGTATTTAGTTTAGTTTTATTTGAGCAAAAAAGCACTCAAACAATTAATCATTTTTTATATATTTTAAATAGAATTAGAAATTTTAGAGCAAGGTACAGCTGTGAGTAATGACCAGAAGCATTTGTCTAAGGCAGGGGTAGGCAACCTTTTTTGTTCGGCATGCCGATTTTAATAAAAAAAATCAAAGATGAGGTACTCGGAGTGTCGGTCAATAATTGTAAGTCTGACGACCCCTAAACTAAAGTCATATACCACAAACCATAACACAGAAGTGCTGCCACCAGATGCTTTAGGACACATGCGTTTACTGCTATTTCCTGGGACACTCCTGTACTTTCTGATTAGAAGCAATGAAAGTCCATGTGCAGCCCCCAATTAGTGGTAAATTTATTGTGTCCAGGAGCCCGTATGGCAGCATCCTTATGGTGAATACACACTATGTATCTGGATGCAGCTATATTTGAAACTTTTTCATTCAATGTAAAACTGGTGCATTTTTGCACAAAAAAAAAACAAAGCCGGAGTTTTCTGTGCAAAAACACATCCTTAATATAGAAAACACACCGTTATACAGAATAATGTCCCATAGTGGTCCCTGCACACGGTATTATGTCCCATAGCGGCACCTTCAACATGGTATATGTCCCATAGCTGCCTCTGCACACGGCATTTGTCCCATAGCTGCCTCTGCACACAGTATTTGTCCCATAGCAGTCCCTGCACACAATATTTGTCCCATAGCGGCCCCTGCACACAGCAATATGTCCCATAACAGCCCCTACACACCGTGTATGTCCCATAGCAGACCCTGCACACGGTATTATGCTCTATAGTGGCCCCTGCACACGGTATTATGTCCCATAGCAGCCTCTGCACACGGTATTTGTCCCATAGCAGCCCCTGCACATGGTATTATGTCCCATAGCGGCCCCTACACACAGTATTTGTCCCATAGCTGCCCCTGCACACAGTATTTGTCCCATAGTGGCCCCTGCACACGGTATTATGTCCCATAGCGGCCTCTGCACACGGTATTTGTCCCATAGCGGCCCCTGCACACGGTATTATGTCCCATAGCGGCCCCTACACACGGTATTTGTCCCATAGCTGCCCCTGCACACAGTATTTGTCCCATAGCGGCCCCTGCACACGGTATATGTCCCATAGCGGCCCCTGCACATGGTATTATGCTCCATAGTGGCCCCTGCACACGGTATATGTCCCATAGCGGTCCCTGCACACGATATTATGCTCTATAGTGGCCCCTGCACACGGTATTATGCTTCATAGTGGCCCCTGCACACGGTATATGTCCCATAGTGGTCACTGCACACGGTATTATGCTCTATAGTGGCCCCTGCACAAGGTATTATGCTCCATAGTGGCCCCTGCACACGGTATATGTCCCATAGTGGCCCCTGCACACGGTATATGTCCCATAGTGGCCCCTGCACACGGTATATGTCCCATAGTGGCCCCTGCACACGGTATATGTCCCATAGCGGTCCCTGCACACGGTATTATGTCCCATAGTGGCCCCTGCACACGGTATTATGCTCCATAGTGGCCCCTGCACACGGTATATGTCCCATAGTGGTCCCTGCACACGGTATTATGCTCCATAGTGGCCCCTGCACACGGTATATGTCCCATAGTGGCCCCTGCACACGGTATATGTCCCATAGTGGCCCCTGCACACGGTATATGTCCCATAGTGGCCCCTGCACACGGTATATGTCCCATAGTGGCCGCTGCACACGGTATATGTCCCATAGTGGTCCCTGCACACGGTATTATGCTCTATAGTGGCCCCTGCAGGCAGAAGCGCCCGAAGAGTACAGAGCGGCTGCGGAGCGTGGAATAGTGAGTACATTGTTTTTTATGTTTGATCATCTCCCCGGGGGGCTCCGCTTATTATACTCGGGGGTCTGAAGAGACCCCACAGTATAATAATAGCAGTTTCGTTTCGGCCGTGTTTGGTCCGATCGAAACTGCTGGGTGAGGAGTCCGCTGCCGTGCCAGGGGAATAAGCCTCGCGTGCCAAGAGTGGCACGCGTGCCATAGGTTGCCGACCCCTGGGCTAAGGCCTCAAGCACACTAGCGAAAAAAAATTGCGCGAAAATCGCATCACAATGCGATGCAATTTTTTTCTGCGATTTGCCAATGTATTTCAATGGCACCAAGCACACCTGCGATTTTTTTTCGTGCGATTTTTTTTTCATAGGTGCGATTTTCCTGCGATTTTTTTTTTGTGCAATTTTTTTCCTGCGAAAAAATCCCAGAGGAGTGATCTATATGACCAATGGGACAGATCACAAAAATATCGCAAGTAGCTGTGATTTTTTTTGCGATTTTTTTTTTTTCTGCACCCATTGACTTGAATCTAAATATACAAAAATGTAAATATACAAAAGAACAACTGTTATTTGTTTCTATGCTTTTTATTTTTGTTATGAAAATAATAAAAAAAATACAAGGAATAAAACAATTCCACACATATTTACAATAGGCTGCTGTGGGGGGCTGCGTGTGTGTGTGTGAGTGGCATGTCCTTCTTGTGTGACTAGCATTTCAGCACTCACTCAGCAGTCTGTCTGCACTGTCGGAACATACCTGGCACTGCCTGGGTATGTCCCTGGTACATTTGCCACACGTGTATTTGTAGCAGTAAACACATCTCTCAGTTGCACAATTGTTCGTGCATCGATGGTTGACCTGACACTTCGCCCTTTTGCCAGGGCTGGGTGTGGAAGGTTGTTGCCGAAGGAGTTTCTCCTTGCGTGCCTACTTTTCAGTCACATGAGAGCCACCTAACTCTTTTGCAAGCTCAACCAGGAAGTCCACCCGTCTCTCCTGCACCCCAGTGCATGCCTGATAAAGAACATGAGCATTCAGTGCTGCCATGTCAATCATGTTGTAGAACACGGCGACTGGCCATCTCCGTGTTCCTGCACGCACGCTGTACTCCCGCACCATTTGGTCCATTACATCCACACCGCACTTTGTGTGGTTGTATTGTGTGACCGTGTTTGGCTTCCTTTTGTTGGTATCCTTAGTCTCAACCACGCTGTGCATGCTGCTGAGAATGTAGACGGCCTTCTTTCGTTTGGGTGCATACACTGTCAGTGTGGCACCAGTGGTTGAAAACACCTGAGTGGTGAATTCAGTGCGGTCCATCTGTCTAGCGGATTGAGGAATTTCCCGGCGACTCTTGTTGACTGTGCCGAGGATAGTGGTTTTCCGGCTAAACAGTCATTGTGCAAGTGACAATGATGTAAAGAAATTGTTCGTGGTTACAATTCTGCCCTTGTCCATGAATGATTCCATCAGCCTCATCACTACAGTTTCGGACAGTCTCTCCCCGCTGGGACGACTGGGGTCCTTGCCAAGATATGGGAGGACATTACAGATGTACTTTGATTTCAAGTCACAGACTACTTTGAGAAGCAGTCACATCCCCCACAGCACAAAAGGCTGCATGCAAATTTGCTAAGGTGTTAGCAAATATTCCCAGCACAACAATGCAGCTGGGGGGTGGGCAGACACTCAGGAGCATCTTACATTCTTTTGTTTACACTCTCTTACAAGACCTGAGGTGGATCAACACAATTCCCCCCTGCAGATTCCTCAGACAATGGCCACATTTACAAATGAAAGGAAATGCTAATTGGAGCCATCAGAGTTGTCAGTTTGGACTAAGGGTCATTTGACCCTCTTTCAGGACTTCAAGGGGGAGCTCGAAATTTCTGGGACTTCTAGTGTTAAATTGGCCTTCCTGAAGTTTAGTCTTTTTGCACCCCCTCTACTGAACACTTTTTTAATGTGTACAAGAAAACTTATTATGTTGTGGTCACTATTACCTAGATGACCCCCAACCTCCAGTTTTGACAATGTGTCAGGTTCATTTGTTAAAATTAGGTCTAAAAGTACCTCGCCTCTTGTTGGGTCCTGCACTAGTTGTGATAGGTAATTGTATTTTATTACTGACAAAAACCTGTTCCCTTTGTTGGTCCTGCAGGTTTCTGCCTCCCAGTTGATATCTGGGTAGTAGAAATCCCCCATAATAATGACTTTATTATGCTTTGCGGTCTCATCTATTTGTTTAGTACATTTTCAGCTTCTTCCATTTTATTTGGAGATTTATAGCAAACCCCTATCAGCATTTTATTATTCTTTGTTCCTCCCTTAATTTCCACCCATAAGGACTCCACATATTCATTTTCCTCCCAGATGTCCTCACGCAGGACTGGCTTAAGGCAGGATTTTACGTATAAGCAAACCCCTCCCCCTTTCCTATTGGTACACGCCTTTCCAAACATACTGTACCCCTGTATATTTACAGCCCAGTCATAACTAGAGTCCAGCCATGTCTCACTTATCCCCACCATGTCATAATTTTCTTCCAACATTATCACTTCTAGTTCCTCCATCTTGTTAGTGAGACTTCTGGCGTTAGTATACATACATTTCATGGATTTATTTTTAACCCTACTCTTCCAGTGCCTACTGACTGTTCTAACCCCACCCCCCGCTCCACCCCCAGTTACATTATTTAGCCCTCTTTCCATTTCTACACTATCTTGCCCTCTACATCTGTTACCCTACCCCCCCCCAGTTCCTAGTTTAAACACTCCTCCAACAGTCTAGCCATCTTCTCCCCAAGCACAGCTGCACCCTTCCCATTGAGATGCAGCACTCTCCCCATTGAGATGTGTAGCGGAACATACAAAATGAACCCAGGGTGCAATTGAGAGAGAACCACAACAGGTAAAAATGTGCAAAAATAATGAAAAATAAATTATATAATGCAAAAGGGACAACAACATTATGCCATATAGAATAAGAAAAGAGGTAGGCGATACTGGAATAAACCATGTAATAATAGGCTTGTTATTAGGGACACATGATGGATAGAGGAAAAACAGTAAGGGTTAATAGAGAGCATTCAAGGGTATATTGTATGTAGTAAGTTACTATGGGGAGGTTGCCCAGGAGACCTAATGCCCAGAGTAGTAGAATAGGAGAACATGGTGTCATCGGAACCCAAGTGGTCCCAATCTTGATTGTCAGGAGATGTCCAAATTAATTAATTAAATCAAGCTAGGAAGAATGACCACAAATACCTCCCCACACTCTCTCCTATTTACACCTGCTATCCCTCTCCCTGTTACTCCTTACTTCTGGCGACTTATCTCCTAATCCTGGACCTCCCCAGCACCTCCCTGCTGTCGGATCTTTCCACACAACTGGCAACAGCGCATGGAACCCCCTAAACCTTACACCTATCTTACCCGCTCCTGCCCCTCCCCACGCCCTCCCTGGTGTACTATGGAACGCTCGCTCTGTATGCAACAAACTTGACTACATCCACGTCCTCTTTATTTCTCATAAATTATCAATTCTCGGTATCACAGAAACATGGCTAACACCCTCAGACACTACCTCCCCTGCTGCCCTCTCCTATGGGGATCTGCAATTCTCGCACACGCCCCGCCCCAACAATAAACCTGGTGGAGGTGTAGGCGTACTCCTGACTGACAACTGCTCCTTCGCCTCAATCCAACCGCTACCTGCTCTCACCCTGCCCTCCTTTGAAGTGCACTCTGTTCGCATTTACTCGCCATCCAACCTCCAACTGGCCGTCATTTATCGACCGCCAGGACCTACCGCTGCCTTTATCGACCACTTCACCACCTGGCTAATGCACTTCCTATCCACTGACCCCCACCACCATCATCATGGGTGATTTCAACAACCCCATTAACACAAACCACCCCTCCGCTTCCAGTCTCCTGTCCCTCACTGCCTCCTTTGGTCTCTCTCAATGGTCCTCCTCTGCCACCAAAACAAAGGGGCACACGCTCGACCTCATATTCACCCGCCTCTGCTCTCTAGTCAACCTCTCTAACTCTCTGTCCACACTCTCTGACCACAACCTGCTGACATTCTCTGCCCTCTCCTCTGTAATAGACCCCCCAACCCCTAAACCAACATGCCCTCGCAGGAACCTTAATCGCCTTGATATCCGCACTCTCTCAGACTCTCTCCTACCGCTCGCTGACATATCCTCACTCCAGGATGCAGATACCGTCGCTGACTTCTACAATACCACCATCACTTCAGCCCTTGACTCTGTGGCCCCCTTCACGAACAACAGAGCCAGACCGATCAATAGGAAACCCTGGCACACTGACCTGACTAAATAATTGAGACGTGCCTCACGGGTTGCAGAACGCCTCTGCCTTAAGTACAAAGAGGCAGTACTCATATTCAAGAATGCATTCACCTCTGCAAAGCAGGTCTCATTCTCCACATTAATATCTGCCCTATCCTGCAACCCCAAACAGCTATTCACTACCTTCAATTCCCTTCTCCGTCCTCCTGTGCCCCCTCCAACATCACTTATCACAGCTGATGACTTTGTCTCTTATTTCAAGAGCAAAATTGACACCATCAGAGACAGTCTCACCCTACACCCCCAACAACCACTCTACCCAACTGCTCGGTGCTCTTCATCTTTAACCTGTTTCTCCACCGTCACTGATGAAAAGCTCTCCACCCTAATCTCTAAATCCCACCTCACTTCCTGCGCGCTTGACCCCATCCAGTCACATCTCATCTCCAAACTCTCTGAAGTCATTACTCCTGCCCTAACCCATCTCTTCAACCTATCCCTAACCAATGGATCCTTCCCTTACACATTCAAACATGCTATAGTCACACCTATACTTAAGAAACCCTCCCTCGACCCGTCCTCTCCAGCCAACTACCGCCCCATCTCACTGCTTCCGTAAGCCTCTAAACTGCTGGAGCAACACGTCCACTCCGAACTATCCTCCTATCTCTCGTCCAATGTGCTCTTTGACAGACTACAGTCAGGCTTTTGACCCCATCACTCCACAGACTCTGCCCTAACCAAGGTCACTAATGACCATCTAACTGCCAAAGCCAAGCGTCACTTCTCTGTCCTCCTCCTCCTCGACCTCTCCTCTGCCTTCGACACAGTCGACTATTCCCTCCTGTTACAAACGCTCTCATCCCTTGGCTTCTCAGACCTGGCCCTTTCCTGTATCTCCTCAGACCTCACCAACCGCACGTTCAGTGTCTCCCACTCGCTCACCACCTTCCCGCCACGCTCTCTTTCTGTAGGTGTCCCCCAAGGCTCCGTCCTAGGACCCCTCCTGTTCTCCATATACACCCTCGGCCTTGGCCAACTCATAGAATCCCATGGTTTCCGTTACCATTGCTATGCTGATGACACCCAAATATATCTCTCTGGACCCGACATTAAAAAATAAATAGTAAACAACAGGCAGCACTCCGTAGTAAAGTGAAGTAAAAAGTGGGTTTATTGCCCCACTGGACCAGACATTACCTCTCTGTTGTCCAGAGTCCCAGAATGTCTAACAGCCATAGCCTCCTTTCTCTCCTCCCACTTTCTAAAACTGAACATGGAGAAAACGGAGTTCATAATCTTCACCCCTCCTCGCTCGGCCCCCCTACCTGACCCATCTATCAAAGTCAGCAGAACCACACTCACCTCAGTCCCACGTGTCCGCTGCCTTGGGATAACCTTAGACTCTGACCTATCCTTCAAGCCGCATATCCAAACCCTCAACACCTCTTGTCGCCTCCAACTCAAGAACATCCTTCAAATCCACTCCTTCCTCACCCCTGAAACTACAAAGATGCTAGTCCATGCCCTTATAATCTCCCGCCTAGACTACTGTAACACCCTTCTCTATGGCCTCCCAGCTAACACTCTCTCTCCCCTCCAGTCCACCTTAAACTGTACTGCTCACTTAATACACCTCTCCCCTCGTTCTTCATCGGCCGCTCCCCTCTGCCAATCCCTTCACTGGCTACCCATTGCCCAGAGAATAGAGTTCAAAATGCTAACGCTGACATACAAAGCCATCTACAACCTGTCCCCTCCATATATCTACAACCTAATCTCCTGCTATCTGCCCACACGTAACCTCCGATCCTCCAAAGACCTCCTACCCCGCTCTACTCTTATCCGCTCTTCACACAAACGTCTTCAAGACTTCTCCCGTGCATCCCCCATACTCTGGAACTCATTACCAAGACACATAAGACTGACCCCCACAATCACAAACTTCAAGAAGGCCCTGAAGATTCACCTATTCAGGAAGGCCTACAAACTCCAATAACGCTACTGTCATCACACCACCACCTCTACAGTCACTACCCCCACCTTCTGTCTCCATCCCTCTTCCCTCATAGATTGTAAGCCCTTGCGGGCAGGGCCCTCTATCCCACTGTGCCAGTCAATCGCTGTTAGTATTGTATTTGTTTTGTATATCTTGTGAACCGTATGTAAATCCTCAAATGTAAAGCACCATGGAATTAATGGTTCTTATAATAATAATAATAATAATAATAATAATAATAATAATAATAAATACATACACAAAGTATTCTCTATGATAATTCTCTCTCTGTTTATTGAGGCTGTGCATAGGATTATATAGGAAAATAATGACTTTATGCCAGTTTACATTTACACATCACAAAATACATCATATAAAGTATGTAATACAATTGGTCCAGAATAAGTGGGACAGTTCATGCATGACCAGCACGAAGACATCCAATATCCGCCATCTTAGATTTTAATTAAGCACCTGACCAGATGAGCTCATTTGGTCAGGAAACCTAAAAGATCAGATAAAACATTTTTAATGATATCTAACGTTATCACCAGGACAGGTGATCCTGTCCTCTGATGGAGGGAGTAGATGGATCGGACCGTATCTTATTAAAAGACCTTGACTATGAAGTGTAGAAAGAACTTCTAAATAAGAGAACATTCTAGTGAACCAACTTCTACAAAAATACTGCATATATTCCATTAAAGTGGTAGATACATACTGAAACAAAGATACAATTTTATTGTTTATTGATTCTTAAGCCATTTTCTAATATTTTTCCACAACAATGGTATGCAGAGTAAATGCCATGCCAAACATGCCAGTAGCGCAGAAAGACCCCAGTATATAATATCAACTCAGGACACAGGAACAAGCGATTCCCTAAGACATTAGTACATACCTTTGTAGACTAGTGCATACAGGGTGCCGCCGTGGATGAGGGTTCGAGTCTCAGCAGACTTGTCCCTGAAGTAACACTGCAGAGGATACTTCCGGTCACATGACTGGAAGTCAGAAGTAGTGGTGCCTGGAATTTTCTTCTTCCACAGGTGATGGAGGCAGCAGGGAATTGCAGCAGAGGTTCTGAGAGGTGGGAACAATAGGTCGGCAGCAGGGATCTTTGTTCTGATTGTTAGTAGGGCCGCACGCTGCATTTGATCCAGGTAGCCTTCTGCTTGTACTGCGTCAGGGGGTCTCGGCAGTAGATGGTGATGGCCCAGTTTCAAGTCCCCATAGTGAGAGAGGTAGTCCCGTGGAGAGAGGGAACTTTGTAGAGGAGAAGAGAGGTCATACAAGGATGCAGAAGAGCTGAGGAATATGCAGCCATTGCCAGGTGCACCGGAAAAGAATACTATGTTTCATAGTGGACCCTTCACACAGTATAAAAATCCACAGTGGCCACTTCATACAGTATAATGTCCCATAGTTGCCCTCCACACAATATAATGTCCCACAGTGGCCTCTATGGTTTTAGTTACAAATTTTCTAAAAATTTTGGGTTCGGCCAAACCCAAATTGTTTGAGGTCTGCCACTTGCTAACTATTATTATACTCTCGGGTACCTTCAGACCCCAGAGTATAATAAGCAGAGGGCCAGAGGAGGTTATTAACCACTTCCATATCAGATGCTTTACCCCCCCTTCCAGGCCAGGCACATTTTCAAGTTTTTTGTATGTGCAGTTTTGGAGGGCTATAACATTTTTATAATTTGTGTTACGCAACTAATTTCTGCATCTTTTTTCAGTGACACATAGGACTTTATTTTTTTGTTGTTTTTATTTTTGCATGTGTTTAAATTTTTTTTATATCTGGGAAAATATAAACAAAAAAAGGAGGGAAAATGTGTCTGTTTTTCACTTTTCATTTTTTTTTTTATTTAATAACACAGAGTGCTACTAAAAAACTTTACAAAATTGTTTTTACTCTCCGTTACAGTAATTTTTATTTTGTATGGTGTCATCGGAGGGGTGACTATAACCTTTAATAAAGGCGTTTTATAGGCGTATTATTTTATTTATTTTTTTAATTATTTTATTTACATTTTTTTTAACTTTTCTATTAATTTTTTTTTTTTTTGACATTGTGTCCCCATAAGGTCATAATAGACCTTTGGGGACATCTGATTGCAGTTTTTTTTTTTTTTTTGGGGAAGGCTGATTTCCCCTGCAACTGGGGCTGGTACATTTAGCCCCCGTTGCAGGAGGAATACAGCCTCCTGCACGTTACTTGCACAATACTATAGAGCTGATCTGGGTCCTGTAGGACCCAGCAGCTGTAACAGACTCTGATCCCGGCAGATCACGTGACCACCGGGTCATAGGGGAGCTGCAAGATTAACACTCATTGAGCGCTGTATACATAGTGATCAGGAAGGCAGGGAAGGTTCAGAGTTACAGGCTGTGGGTGGTTCAGAGTGCAGCTGTCCAATTACCTTTCTGACTACTCCTGCTCCTGGCTATATATCTCTATAACGCCGCTTTGCATGTTCTCAGTTGCTGGTCTTAAACTTTGGGTTCTTGTGTAGTCCAGAAGTGATTTGTCTGCCTGAAATGACTGCTACCATCCTAGTCTGAATTCCATGCTGTTCAGTAAAATCTTGCTGCCTAGTACTTTCTCTCCACCACAAGTTACCTCAGCTGGAGATTAGATAAGTATTTGAGCACTTTTGTTCCCAAGCATAGCCTGTATCGGACGTAGTGAGCTCTAGTCTTTTAATGTTTGGGAGTTTGCATTTGAAGTAGGGTTTTTTGTGTGATGCTAAGATCTGTTTATTCTATACTTTGCATAGTGTCAGTATTGCCATGTTTCATTTATTCTTTTTTCTATACTTTGCGTATCCTCATATTCACTGTTAGTTCAGTTGGATACCCGTGGAGGGCTTTTTCTGTATCTAACATCTCCATTCAAATGTGAAAAAGTCAGGTTTTCTGTTTCTTTTGCAGGTGAGGTATTTCTCTGCTTGTGTTCGTGCCCTCTCAGGTTAGTTAGTCGGGCCCATGGTTACTTCTAGTGTGCAAGGCAGGAACTAGAAGTATCACACACTAGTTATTCCAAACTGCTCACGATACTGTAAGTGATTTGTTACTTTTGATGCTGCCTGTAGTTCATCCTATTCAGTTGTTCTCCTGTTTATGGGAGTTCAACTGAGAGGGAGTGAAATGCAGGAGCTTTTTGTTTTTGCACAGCTTTTTGTGGTTCTCTCTATACCTGACTGATTCCAGTTTTCTGGCCAGTGAGCCTCAGATCATAATGGGGGGGTTGGGGTGAAAGTAGGGGTGTAATAGAATTGCCACTTAAGCCATTACTAGTAATGGAATTGCTGTTTAAGCATTACCAAATACACTGGCAGATCTGGCATAACAAGCTATCCTTAATCCTACACTATCCTGGCTGGTAGAGTCTACAGCTACCCCTTAGGATTTCTCCAGAGCCTGCTGACAAACAGGTTGGTTACCACACCAAAGTTGGTGTCAGAAAATAAATGCACTTCTGGACAAAGACCAGACAGAAAAGTACAAACTGGGTCAAAACCAGGAGAGCACAGTAGTATTCAAATTGGCAGCAAAAGAACAATATTGTCTAGGCCAGGGTTGAGTATGGGGGGGAAAAAAGCCAAATCCGTAAAAAATCAGATAACCAGGAAAGCAAGCCAAAATACAATCAGTAACAGGGAAAAGCAGGCATCCGAGTAGCCACAATGCAGAGTTCAACTACCTTGTCTCAGCTCAGGATTGGACAATGAGGCAACACTCTGGTTGGCTCAGTGTCTCAGAGCTCTGGCTGCAGACCAACTTGCAAGCATACCAACCCTAAAACGACAGCTGTAAGTAGTGCTGCACTATGCAACACACAATGGATCGTGGAACCACTGTGCCATCTAACTGGTTTGATATTGGACCACTTTCAAGGGCGTTATCTAAGTAACCTCTCTGGTTTTACCCTTTAACCCCCGTATTGGGTTCTGGTCTTCGCTGCTGGGAGACTAACAGGTTGCTATTTTTCAAAGTGGTCCCTGTGTAGGTGGCAGCTGACCCAAAGGCTAGAGAGACAGCATTGGGTCAGGTGAAAGAGTGGTCCGATCCGAAGGTCAGGGGCAGGCAGCAGAAAAGAAGGGTCAAGAAACAGACCAAAGACAATACACGGATAAACAGCAGAACAAGAACAGTAACAGAAGTGGAGTCAGGAATCAAGCCGAGGTCACAAAACAAATCAGTCTGGGATAAACACAAAACCTTCACAGGTACTGAAGATCCAAGAACCTTGTTGCTCATGTGCATGAAATAGATATGAAGTGCTTGGAATTAGCTGGGCAGGGCTCACAGGTGCACTTGCTAATCTCTCAAGGTGCTGGGAGAGAGGGCACCCCAACTTAATGGAGCAGAAGGAGCAAATATACAGCAGCCTGGAGAGTTAGGAACCATACAGTGTGAATTTGAGTATGTTGGGGGAGAGGGTACGCCAAAATGAGCAGAGTGCTGGCATTACACACTGAAAAGTATGATGGATACTAGTATGATTACACATATTGACATACCTAACAAGGGGCTCCTCCTCTAACCACCCAGATGCTGTGACTGATATTGACCATAGTCAGAATATTTTCTGGCTCTGCAACTAATCCCAGGTCCTGGCTGTATTATATAGCCGGAAACCAGAGTGCTTCTGTGCCTGTTATAGCTCCACATTGTACTACTATGGCACTGAGCATTGACATAACAACCAGTGCAACTTAATAGTATGGAGCAAAATAGGAAGGGGTTAATGTGGATAAATTTAAAGGGAGTTTGTCAGCACAAAAAATGTTAAGCCAGCTCTGGTACGTTATGGTGCTCAGAGTAACAGTGCAATAATTTGTTTGTAGAATGGCTGCTTGATTTAGCAAAAAATCCTTTTTATTCCTATGCAAATGAGCTCAGAGTGCATTGTAGGCGTGTTACGGTGTAATGCAACAAGAGCTTCTTCTTGCTGAGTACCCCTCACAGCAACACAGACATCTGAGATTTCCTCTGCCTCCAAGTTTTTTTTTAATGTTTTAAAACTTTTGCTAAAGCATGTTTGTTTTCTAGAAATATAATCCATTTTCTGAGATCTATTTCAAAATCATCCTTTGATGTAGCCACACTGGGTTTGTTTTTTGTGGATTATAAATGTTTGTCATTGGTGTAGATTTTTTTTTTTGGGATGCATGAAATATATTGTTTGATTTTAATTTTTTTTTAATGAGGGTAATGGAGAAATTGCAGTAATTCTGCCATTTTTTTCACCCATGCGTGATGCAGTTCAAGTAATATTGTTTTTCTACACATCAATAAAATTGTGCCTATTTTTATTTTACTGGGAAGGGAAACTTTTTTTATTATATTCAGTTTAATTGACCTTAAATTAATTTTTTTTTTTTTGTTCAATTAGGAGACTAGAAACTGCAATCCTTTGATTGCATGTATAATAATACAATAGTTTTTAGATGTGTTAAGGGTATGCGCTAGGAGCATTCCCAGGCTATGCTCCAAATGTATAACAAAAACAAAGTGTGAACATAGTCTAATCTGCCACCATGCTTAAAGGGGTTTTCTGGGCAAAATTTTTTTTTTTTTTTTTTTTTTTTTTTTTTAAAGTCTGTTAGTACTATTGATGGGTTAATAAGTGCATCCAAATACCTGAAGTGGTGTTTTGAGTGACTTCTGGGTTTCTCTGGGAGCTTCTGGCATCCTCTGCATTTGTTTACATGGGTAGCTTCCTGTTCTTTTATCCTACAACTACCATGATGCATTGCACTTCACTAAAAGCTGACTCACACTACCTCCCTCTCTCACTCCCTCCCTCACACCCCATCATACTTACCTGCTTCCTGTCCGGGTCTTCTGGGCATGGGAGATCACTTCCTTCTGTGGGGCTGGCTCCTCCTCCTCTTGACATCTGCCAGCACCTGCGCAATAGAGCCGGTCTACTGGTGATCGGGAAATGGAATGTCACTGGAAAATCTGAAAATGTACCTGGTGCGGTCACATGACCACCCTGGCGATCTGGGTAAATATAAATTTTTTTTTGTAAAGTAAATAGGATAGAAGTTAGGCAGGGAGAGGGTGTTTAGCTTAGCGTAGAAGTATCATTTTATCCCGGACAACCCCTCTAAAGCTAAAGCCCCACGTTGTGGAAATGCAGCGTTTTTTTGTTGAGCCAAAGCCAAGATAGGCTAAAAAAAGTAATGGGAAATACGGTGGGGGGAAAAAAGTATTTAGTCAGCCACCAATTGTGCAAGTTCTCCCACTTAAAAAAGATGAGGCCTGTAATTGACATCATAGGTAGACCTCAACTATGAGACACAAAATGAGAAAACAAATCCAGAAAACCACATTGTCTGATTTTTTTTTTTTTTTTTTTTTTTTTTAAGAATTTATTTGCAAGTTATGGTGGAAAATAAGTATTTGGTCAATAACAAGTTCATCTCAATACTTTGTTATATATCCTTTGTTGGCAATGACAGAGGTCAAACGTTTTCTGTAAGTCTTCACAAGGTTGGCACACACTTACTGGTATGTTGGCCCATTCCTCCATGCAGATCTCCTCTAGAGCAGTGATGTTTTGGGGCTGACGCTGGGCAACACGTACTTTCAGCTGCCTCCAAAGGTTTTCTATGGGGTTGAGATCTGGAGACTGGCTAGGCCACTCCAGGACCTTGAAATGCTTTTTACGAAGCCACTCCTTCGTTGTCCTGGAGCTGTGCTTGGGATCATTGTCATGCTGAAAAACCCAGCCACGTTTTATCTTCAATGCCCTTGCTGATGGAAGGAGGCTTGCATTCAAAATCTCATGATACATGGCCCCATTCTTTCTTGTACACGGATCAGTCGCCCTGGTCACTTTGCAGAGAAACAGCCCCAAAGCATGATGTTGCCACCCCCATGCTTCACAGTAGGTATGGTGTTCTTTGGATGCAACTCAGCATTCACTCTCCTCCAAACACCACGAGTTGTGTTTCTACCAAACAGTTCTACTTTGGTTTCATCTGACCATATGACGTTCTCCCAATACTCTTCTGGAACATCCAAATGCTCTCTAGCAAACTTCAGACGGGCCAGGATATGCACTGGCTTAAGCAGGAGGACACGTCTGGCACTGCAGGATCTGAGTCCCTTGCAGCGTAGTGTGTTACTGACGGTGGCCTTTGTTACATTAGTCCCAGCTTTCTGCAGGTCATTCACTAGGTCCTCCCCCTGTGTGGTTCTGGGATTTTTGCTCACCGTTCTGGTGATCATTTTGACCCCACGGGGTGAGATCTTGCGTGGAGCCCCTGATGGAGGGAGATTATCAGTGGTCTTGTATGTCTTTCATTTTCTAATTATTGCTCCCACAGTTGATTTCTTCACACCAAGCTGCTTGCCTATTGCAGATTCAGTCTTCCCAGCCTGGTGTCCTTCCACAGCTCTTTGGTCTTGACCATAGTGGAGTTTGGAGTGTGACTGTTTGAGGTTGTGGGCAGGTGTCTTTTATACTGATAAAATGTCAAACAGGTGCCATTACTACAGGTAATGAGTGGAGGACAGAGAAGCCTCTTAAAGAAGAAGTTACATGTCTGTGAGAGCAGAAATCTTGCTTGTTTGTAGGTGACCAAATACTTATATTCCACCATAATTTGCAAATAAATTCTTAAAAAAACAATGTGATTTTCTAAATGTTTTCTCATTTTGTCTCTCATAGTTGAGGTCTACCTATGATGTAAATTACTGGCCTTTCTCAACTCTTTAAGTGGGAGAACTTGCACAATTGGTGGAAGACTAAATACTTTTTTTTTTCCCCACTGTATACTTCTATCTTCCGCTCAATCCACTCCTGGCTTGGGCTCCAAAAACTGCATCAAAATTTGCAACAAAAAAAGCAGTGTTTCTGCAACGTGGGGCCTCAGCCTAAAGGTTATCTACATGGTTCAGAGTATAAGAGCATTTTGTTTTCAGTCTATGATATTGTTCTCACTAATGACAATGGTTGTAAAATTGTGGAGGGGGTAGGGGGGTATCATTACCTTTCACAGATAACGAAGTGAAAGGCTTGTGTTAGACAGGTGTTGATGGGCATGGGCTATCATATGCCCAGATCTTTAACAATGTTGTCTGATTATCAGGTAGAATATGAGTGAGCTGTTTATTGGTCACAAAGTAAGGAACTGTATTGAATATGTGGCATCTTCTAGATATAAAATGTTTGACTAGTAATATAAAAGCAAGGATACACTATTTTCCTTGAGTAAGACTGTAAGATTGTGGTATAGTTAAGGGGTTTTCCAGGATATATTCAAAAACCAGGGCTGGACGGGACTGATGCAAAAATAAAAAGTGATACTCACCCACCACTAGTCCTCCATTCAGCGCAGGGACAGGCCATTCAGCACACTGGCTCAGTGGTTAGCAAAGACAACATCTACATGGAGTTTGTATGTTCTCTCTCCGTGTTTACATGGGTTTCCGTATACTCTAGTTTCCTCTAACACTCCAAAGACTGTATACGTCCAGACCAAAACTGCTATTATAGTGTGTGGTCTTTTCAGACCCCAAAGTCTTATGATTGGAGGCCCAGGGGAGGTGATTAAACATAAAAAAAAAAAAAGTGTTATTCAACGCTTCTTAGCAACTCCCTGCTGTCTTCGGCCTCTTCAATAACGTCATTGAAGAGGGCTGAAAACAGCAGGTAGTTGCACTGGAGCCAAGGAGAGGTGAGTAACATTGTTTTTTTTTTTGTCATCTCCCATGGGCCTCCAATCATTATACTCGGAGGTCTGAAAATATGCTATGCCATGTGGGAGTGGGGGGGCCCAAGTCGTAAGTTTGCTATTGGGCCCAGTTTTTGCTAGTTACGCTAGTGTGTGTGTGTGTGTGTGTGTGTGTGTGTGTGTGTGTGTGTATATATACACTCAGTTTCTGCATTGAGCAATTCCATTAACGCAGATGAAAGTGTTCATTGCACTGGTAACAGTATCAGGCCCTGTTCACACAGTGGAATCTGGCGCTGATTTTGCAGCGGATTTTGACCCAAAATCAGCGGCAGATTCTTCCCTCATTTTTCCTCCCATTGAAAACAATTGGAGCAAGACACTGGAAAAAGCGTTCTGCTCGATGTTGTCATGGATTCTGCAGATGATTCGGAGGCCGTGGCTTGAGACTCTCCACTGACTATACCTATTCATTTTGGCCTAATCAGTGGTGGAAAGCCGCAACGTAATGCTGATGCTCTGCATCCACCACTGTGAGCTGGAGGCCGGGTCGGACTGGCCCACCGGGAAACCGGTGAATCCACCAGTGGGCCCCAAGCCCCAACTATTAGTCGTCATATTGCCAATGCAGATGCATTGGTCAGGGGCAAGATCGGGATCCTGACCATCCCGATCGGGCCCCTGACCAGTGGCGTAACGATTGCGTCGCAGGGGGTGGGGGTGCGGGTGCGACCTCGACCGGGCTCAGCAGGGTACGGGGCCTGCGGCCAGCTGGAGATGGCCGGGCCCTGGACCACTATGATAGCGGTCGGGTAAAGCCTGGCTCCCCGACCGCTATACATACTGTTATTGGAAAGGGGCCCTGGCATATTGCAGGCCCCTTTCCAATAGACGGCAGGGCAGGGCACCCAGGGGAGGTGATTTAAATTAATAAATACACATTCTCACACCTCCTGGGCACAGCGATCTCTCCGGCACGATTTCGTCATGTGACTGAGGCCTGTGATTAGGCCCCGGCGGTCACATGGGACGCGGCCGCATAATGACGTCAGTGCTCCCCCACGTGACCGCTGAGGCCCAATCACTTGCCTCAGCAGCAACGTCGGACGTCGGGCCTGAAGACGGCAGGATGGAGTGAGGATGCCAAGGCAAGGCAAGGTAAGTATGAATGTTTGTTATTTTTAATCACCTTTCCTGGGCCTCCGATTATTATACTCTGGGGTCTGAGGAGACCCCAGAGTATAATAGCACCGAAGTGGAGGGGGGGCTGTTGGAAGCATATAATACTGTGTGGGGGCCACTGTGGAGCATATGCTTCATACAGTGGCTCCTTCACTGGTCCCCTATACTGTATGGGGACCATTGATGGGGCCATTATATTGTTGGGGGGGCAGTGATGGAGGCCAATAGCCTGGGGGACATTAAAGGGGGGTGCGCAGGATAACATATTATATATTTTTATTTATTTTAATTACGCCGGGGCAGGCGCAAAAACAAAACAAAAAAACCCCCCAAACTTTCTCTCCTGTCCCCAGCATGGTTCGGTCCTGCAGTTCTCTTGTATTCTTCCAGCTGAAGTACCCCCTGCACGTGACTACCTGTGACGTCACGTGACCCCTGAGGCCAATCAGCGGCCTAAGGGAAGGGACCTACGTCACAGCCAGTGAGGACTTCCAGCAAAAAGACAGCGGAGCTGCAGGGCCGGACCGTGCTGCTGGGAGGACACGGGAGCATCGGGGACAGGTGAGTATGTTTTGGGTTTTTTTTTTGTTTTTTAGGGGGGATTCACCTCCCCCGGACTGATTATAAAAAAGAAAAAAATTAAAGGGGTTGCCAAGGCATAATTTGTTATGGTTTATTCTCAGGATAGGCCATAGATACCTGATCCGTACGTGGCTGACCCCGTACCGATCAGCTGTATGGAGCCATTTCTGATGCCCGTCCTGTACACAGTACAGGGCCAGAAGCAGAAAGTTCTGTCCACTGTGTATTAGCCGGGCACCTTCACTGCATCTCCGCATTTATTGAAGTCAGTAGGAGCTGAGCTGCAGTGAAGGCGACAGGTGATTATACAGCGGATGGAGCTCTCTGCTTCTGGCCCTTTTTTGTGTACAGAACGGGCGCCAGAAGTGGCTCCGAACAGCTGATGGGGCCGTGTGTCAGCCCCCTACTGGTCAGGTATTTATGGTCTATCCTAAGCTTAGGCCATAAAAAAGATTAACCCTGGACAACTCCTTTAATATGTATCACACAGTTTAATAAAAGGATTTATCCATCTTTCTAATATTGATGGCCTGTCCTTACTATAGGCCATCAATATTACATCTGCGATGATACAACAGCCAGGACCTCTGCAGATCAGCTCTTCCTGGACAGTGCGTCTACAGGTAAAGGTAACAATTCTAGGAGCCACGCTGTTCACTTGCCATACAGGGTGTAGCAGTAGGTTTAGGTAGTGCAGTGGTGCACATGGTATAGTGGGTGAGCAGCATGGCTCCCGACATGTTATTACCTTTAGCCACCCTGTCTCGGTACTGCTGATCTGCAGGGGTCCTGATGGTGGGCCCCTAGAAACAATTCCACTGGTGGGCCCTAGACATCCCAGTCCGACACTGGCTGGAGGGCAGAAAATAAAGAGGAATCCGGGGCAGATGTCTGCTTCAAATTCATCGTTACTTTCCAATGTCTGCATGGGTTCTATCTACTTGTAGGGAATGGCCTGTATTACAATCCACTACAGTAGGTCTGCCCTAGGAAAAAAACAATGAATTTCGGTTGCTTTTTTTGCTGCAGTGTGCATAAGTTGTTCCAAAAGGGACCCACTGAGGCTCTGTCACCCAAGGGTCCACACAAACCTGGAGCGTGACCTGAATATCTGTAAAGCACTGTGGAATATGATGGCGCTATATAAGTAAGCGGCCAATTACTGGTTTCAGTAGTCACATGTGCAGTATAGGTGATATCACTGCTTATATGTCAATGCTACCCCACATGCAGGGGCGCACCTCTGAGGCGAAATGAGGTGGCTGCCTGAGGCGGCGTTATCTGTGTCTGTTAGAGGGGAGGTATTTTGACTGACCTAAACCAGCCCAAGACAGGCCGCTTTAAAAAACATGCTTAGCAGGACCTCTCCTGGGCTGGCTTAGAGATGTAGGCAGGGGAGGAGAGAGGTAGCTCGGGGTGGCCGTGAAGAGACTGCACTACGTCAGCACTCACCTATTGGCAGTTGCGCTGCTCCAGCGGTCCACCCTCAGAAGTTCACTTGGCCTGCTCCTTGCTCTCCGCCTCCGCCCCCACCCACACTGGGCTGCGTGCATCACATCAGGTCACGTCGCACTGATGGTGTATTGACTTGAAGTGATAGGATACGCAGTGTGGCTCCTGCACGGTCTCCTTATCCCTGCTCTCAGAAACGCTACTGCTGGCCTGCTTCTTCAGATGAAGTAGCTGAAGTAAGTGTTTTATATTAATGAAATATTATTGTTTTTCAAAGTATTTAGCCCCTATCCATAGGATAGAGGATAAATGCTGGGTTGGGTGGCGCGGGGAGGATGCGTTTTGGGTGTCTGTCTGCTGAGACCCCAACTGGGTTTGAGAATTCCCCCCCCCCCCCACATGGAATTCAGCATGACCACAGCCAGGCTGAATATAGGCCATCTGCAGCGCTCCTATTAAAGAGAATGCTAGTGTGTTCATCCATCCACCAAGTGACAAGCCTATATTCAGCCTGGCAGCGGTCAGGCTGAATTCCATGTGGGGGAAAGACCCAATTCTCAGGCTCAGTGGGAGTTTAAGCAGATGCCCAATCTACAAACTTATTAAATATTTTTGCCGTATGGTAAACGGCGTAGTGGGAAAAAAAAAATCTAAAGTGCGGAACCACCGTGTGGTGTGTGTTTTTTTTTTTTTTTTTTTTTTTTTTTGTGTTTTTTTTTTTTTGCTCTTTCGCCTCTGATAAGAATTTGAATAAAAGGTGATCAAAGCAATAGACATTCCCCAAAATGGTAGAACTAAAAAGTACACCTGACTCCGCTAAAAAAAAAGGATGTCCTATGCATCCCCATATACGGAAATATAAATATAGTTACCGATCTCAGAATATGGCGACTTTAAGAAAAATAATTTTTATTTGCTAAGTTTTACATCTTTGTTAAAGGCTTAAAATGTAAATAAAACATATAAATTTGGTATCCCTGGAATCGTATTGAAACATACAGTGTGTGTGTATATATATATATATATATATATATATATATATATATATATATATATATATATATATATATATATATATATATATATATATATATATATATATATATATATATATATATATATATTTTTTTTTTTTTTTTTTTTTTTTTTTTTAAAAGGTCTGTTAGTGCTATTAATGGGTTAATAAATGCACCCATATAATTTTAGCAGTGTTTTGAGTGTTTTCTATGTTTCTCTGGGAGCTTTTGGCATCTTTTGCATTTGTTTACATGGTGCAACTTCCTGCTATGTAACTGCTACACCCCCTCCCATACACCCGCTCTGTGACTATCCCGCCTACTACTAGCCCTTTCCAACTAACTCAGCCCCCCCCCCCCCCCCGATATCATTATAATTACCTCTCTTCCTTCCAGGATTCCTCCTGCGGAATGGCTCCTCCCACTTTTCTCACTGCTGGCACGCACAATAGTTCCAGCACTGCTCTGTGCTCTGTAGCCGATAATCCAACTCTACTGCACAGGCATGGGAGCTGCTCGCAAGCCTGCGCAGTAGAGGTGGATTATCGGCTACAGAGCAGCTGGGACTATAGCGCGCTGGCAGTCAGAAAAGAGGGAGGAGCCATCCCGCAGGAGGAAGCCTTGAAGGAAGAGAGGTAAGTATAATTGAGGGGGGGGGGGGGGGGAAGAGATCACCACCAGATAACCAGAAAATGTCCCTGGTGACATTTTTGATAAATTATGTAATTTAGAAAATAGGCAATGGGAGGGTGTTTAGATTAGTGTAGGAATTAGCTTTTATCCCCAACAACCCCTTTAAGCCCAAATATGGCTAGTAACATGTAACTTTATTTATTTTTTTGGAGGGGGGTGCCTTTTCTATAGTCCTCCTCAGGCAGCAAAGAGGCTAGGTTCACCCCTGCCCACATATGAGCGCTGAGATCAATGATTGGCTGTGGTGGTCATGTGAGCCTTGGCATTTTCAGCACCAGCACCAGAGGGAATGGGGGGCACGCCGCCTGAATGGAGGAATATGGATAGGTGAGTATTACCAATATTTTTTATTTTACACCTTCCCCAACAACCCTTGGGTTTTCCATTTATTCTTTACCCCTTTAAACTTTGTACATTATGCATCTCTAGTGAGGAAATATGGCACAGGCCAAAACATATATTAGTTATTGACATTAGTGGACTGTTCCACCACATGTGTAGTATTCACCATTGGAAGCAGATAGCTGGATAGCCAGGGGCTAAGTATGCTATCTGTGCAGGAATTTCTCTTCATTTTCTGCTGTGTGAACCTAGCCTTGGAGGCTCTAACCACTCAGTTTTCTAATATTGTTCTAAAGTTGGAAATTGGACTAGAAGTAAAATTAGACTAGACAGTATTAAAATGCACCATTTATTGCAGTGTCTGATGCTGGATGGTAACTGTCACATTATTAAACTGTTTAGTCTAACTTTATGCCACCTATTAGTTTGCTTAGAACAATCTACCAAAATTTTGGCATAAGTTTGGTGCCTTCTGTTGTAACTGAGGTCACGCCCACTTCTAGCTAAGTCCGTGTACAAGTTGCTTAAAGGGGTATTCCAATCTCATGGATCCTAGCTATACTGGTAGCTTATGTAAATTGAAGTTTTCCTAAACCTATTGCTTTAGAAATGCTGCTTTGTTTTCCTGCTATGTGAAACTATTCCTCCCATTGTTTACACAATGTTTCCATAACGCCGGACCTGTGTGATAGGACAAGTGCCCTCAGTCACTGCTCTCACAATTATCTACAGCTCTGTCAGCAGTACAATCAGTTCAGCTAATTGCAGTTTGCTGATTAAAGTCCTGTCTGTTATCTCTCTATGTAAACACACAGATAACACTGAGTCAGTTCTCTAGAAGCATGTGCATATTATTTCATCAGCATTTTTATTAGATTTCTAGTAATCATAATAAGTATTGTGATATTTCATAGTGTCCTGTTCAGCAAGCTGGGAGGGGGGAGGAAACAGGAAGTGAGAAGAGACAGCAGGCAAAGCTGTTGAAACAGGGAGATGGGGGGGAAACCTCCTTAAGTGTCTAAAACACTCACACACACACACACACACACACACACACACACACACACACACACACACAGCAGAACTGCTGACACCACTAGATAGGAAACCTGTAAAGCTGATTGAACATATCTTTATATATGATTTTAGTATCGTTATGAGTGAGAGAGAAATTTCAATCCAGTATGCACTGCTCACACAAGTGCTCTCTGTGTTCCATAGCACTGAAGTGCTCTAGACTCTCTGTAGTAGGTACTTTACATCCCCTCCCACTTTTCTTGAGTGTCAGCTATAGCCTCCTGGGTGGATGATATAGCTGTCACTCAAAAGCAGAGAGGAGTAGTTGTAGAGTTTTTACTGCATAGAGGACGCTCATTGTTAGGGATTACCCAGGAGGATTAAAACCCCTTTTCTCAGGCATACTCGCCTATGTAGAGCACTTTCCTCTCCACGTTTCCACGTTTTGTGCGGAAACTGAGCGGCAACCACACGGACCCCATTATAGTCTATGGGATCCGCAGGTTTCCTTAGGTAAATCGCTTTTCTATACGTATAGGTTTCCGTTTGGGGGGTCCCCAAGCGGACTCCCCAAAGGAAACCAAACACAGATGTGAACCGGCCCTTAGTGGGGTCTTAGCTTAAATTCAGGGCAGTTTTCAACTATGTGCTTAGCTCTTCATTATACTTTGCTAAAGAAAACTACTGTCAACCATGATAACTTTCATGGTTCAACTATAGTAACCACTCCTGTGCCCAAGACGTCTCCTGTGCTGCTTATCTTCAAGCACTCTTCCATTCCTGTTTACCAGCATAAAAAGTTTTAATAGAGTTCTTAATGTGAATGAATGATTATGTATTAAAACCAGATTTCATTCAGATATAATTTTTTTTTCAAATCTGTTTTTATTTTTTAATTGTAGTAGTGTGTGTGTGTGTGTGGTTTGGTGCTTTTCCTCTGCCCTGTTAACACTATTTAGTGATATGCATAAAAGTTGGCAAATAACAATGTCAAAAAACATCAATGTGCTGGAATGTCAGTAATAAATATAAAAAAACAAGCACCAAATCTTATAGCAAAATATAAAAACATATAGTTTATTGAAAGACAAGTAAAAAAATACATATATACTGACATAAAACGAGTTTAAAGTCCACATAGAAAAACTGTAACCCCCCCCCTCCCCCATACAGGAGTGTGGCGGTAAAACATGTACTACAATGATAAGCAAGTAGGCAAAAGTTCCAAGTACCACAGTATAATTGTATAAGGTAAGTAAACAAGATGCATATAACAAATGGTAAGGACATAAACCCCAAAGAGAACTTACATCAAGGAACCATAGAATGCTATCCACAATACTGGAGAGGGGAAAAAGATGCGCCCTGACGCGCATTTCGCCTAAGATTCGTCTGGGGGTATGTCAGGGCTAGAGACAGCCTGAGATAGATAGAGATATATATCAGCCAATGCACATGAAGCCATACAAACTAAATTATGAACGCCCAAAACATGTGAGATGGGCGATTCCTGTATATGGACACCAGCATAGTGAGAGGAAGAGGGACAGGACATGACGACGTGCCTACTGATGGACTGCGACTGTGCAGCTCGCTATTTCCAACTGCGCATGCGTACTAGAATAAAGAGGCCAGGGGATAATCAAAGATGGCCACTGAAAGTTTGTGCATGTGCAAATATAAAATAAATGAACAGAAAAGTCTATAGCGCTAGCAAAATACAGATGGAGAGTCCCACGGAGCAGGAAAAATGATATACAATCAAAATGTGATTATATTAAGGACACCACCGATTTGCTATCCAAAATGGATAGGTTACATCTTGACCAGAACATGTTGCTCGTCACCAGCGATGTCGAATCATTATACATCTATCCACCACGAAGATGGCTTGGAGACAGTGAGATCTTTCCTGTGGATGTCAGATATGGAAAAGGAATTTGCTGAGTTTGTGATTGCTTTACTTGAATTTGCACTTACTCACGTGTTTTTTTTTTTTTTGTTTTTTTGTTTTTTTCTATTTGGTGAGTCTATATTCCTAAAGCTCTAGGGTACTGGTATGGAGGCGTCTTGTGCGCCCTCATATGCAAATCTATTCCTGGGGCTGTGGGGGAGATCCATTTTCCTCACTGAACCTGCCTCAATGATCGAAAAAGTACAATAATGGGGTCGATATATCGACGACATCCTTAAGATCTGGAAAGGCTCAGTGAGTCAGCTTACGATGTTTCTTGATTTTCTCAATAGGAATAGCAAGAACATCAAGTTAACTTCTAAATGGAGCAATCGAGAAATTGACTTTTTGAATGTCCAATTATCGGTTGGCAGGGATGGGGTGATCCATTCAGATCTATTTCGGAAGTCTACAGCAACAAACTCACTTCTACATTCCTCTTCTGCACATCCGGTAGCGTTGATTCGTGGCATTCCTACCGGCCAATTTCTCAGAGTTCGACTGATCTGTTCCACTGAGCAAGCTTTTGAGAAGTCGGCCAGGGAACTGGGCCAAAGCTTTCGACAAAGAGGATATAAGGAGAAATGGATTCAGACTTGCTATAGACGGGCAAACACAAAAAAGAGAAGTGATCTATTATGCACCTCAAGTTGATCTCAACAGTCACAATCTCAAGTGAGATTTCACTTTGTATAATTGCAGATGGTACCAATTGAAATGAGCCTTGACCAAATATTGGTGAGTTCTCACTCATGAGGTCTTGCAATAGTATGTAGGTACAAGACCATCTATTACATATCGTAGGGGGAAAAAACGAAAAGATCTGTTAGTTTGAAGTCATTTTCATAAAACTTCTCCTACTACTGTTTGAATCACAGGGACCAAAAAAATGGATGCCACCCTTGCAACAAATGTGTTGCGTGTGCCAAGATTGATCGGACAACCCAATTTTGGAATGCAGACCAACTATCCCTTCACTTGCCAGACTACAGGAGTGATATATTTCGCTTTGTGCCCATGTGATCTAATATACAGTATATTGGCCTTACATTCAGAGAACTAAGACTATGTGTACGAGAACATGTTCTCAGGATTCTCAATGCCAAAGAAGAAGCTGATGTGGATAATTTGAAAACCATTCAGAAACACTTTAGGCTAGTACATGAGTGATCAATCTTTGTTCAGAGTTCGGGCCATTGATTATGTTCAAGTGGGCAAAAGAGGGGGGGAATTGGAAAAAGATTTTGGCCCAGAAATAGTGTAGGTGGATACATACTCAAGACTCCTTTGGCCATCAGCTACGTTCCCTTCTTATAACTTATACATACTTTGTGGCATTATTTTTTCCCTATTTTATTTTATTTTTTTTCTGTCATTTAGTTTGTTATATTTATAGTGGTATATTTCATATTTGTGGTTTTTGTTTTCTGTTTTAATTGGACTTTGTGTCATGAGGTTTTATTTATTTTTCATGTTTTTATTTTGTCATTTTTGCTAAATTTGTCTTTTCTTTCTTTTTCTTCACTTAGTTAGCCTGATTGGGTTTTGTTGTTGTTTGTATCCTGAGGATTACGGACATATCTTTTTCAGCCGATTTCTGCTGGGATCATCGCCCTTCATATGGATTTTCTACTCCACAGCCTTTTTATATATATATATATATATATATATATATATATATATATATTTTTTTTTTTTTTTTTTTATGACATTATTTTCATGATTTCTTTTATATGCTTCTATTTACACTTTGGTGTTTTTTCATGCGGTGTTGTGTTTTTGTTTTTTTTTTTTTTTTTTTTTTTTTTTTTCTTTGTGCATTCCCTTTTTTCACATGTAATGCATTCTGTGTTCCCCTTTTTTTCACTGATTTTGGGTATATATTATATATGCACTATTTTTGCCCTTGTGGCATATATTTTAAACTTGTCCTTTTTATATAGTATGTGTTTATTTATTACACACTATTTTTATATATATATATATATATATATATATATATATATATATATATATATATATATATATACAGTCATATGAAAAAGTTTGGGCACCCCTATTAATCTTAATCATTTTTAGTTCTAAATATTTGGGTGTTTGCAACAGCCATTTCAATTTGATATATCTAATAACTGATGGACACAGTAATATTTCAGGATTGAAATAAGGTTTATTGTACTAACAGAAAATGTGCAATATGCATTAAACCAAAATTTGACCGATGCAAAAATTTGGGTACCCTTATCATTTTATTGATTTGAATACTCCTAACTACTTTTTACTGTCTTACTGAAGCACAAAATTGGTTTTGTAACCTCACTGAGCTTTGAACTTCATAGCCAGGTGTATCCAATCATGAGAAAAGGTATTTAAGGTGGCCAATTGCAAGTTGTTCTCCTATTTGAATCTCCTCTGAAGAGTGGCATCATGGGCTCCTCAAAACAACTCTCAAATGATCTGAAAACAAAGATTGTTCAACACAGTTGTTCAGGGGAAGGATACAAAAAGTTGTCTCAGAGATTTAACCTGTCAGTTTCCACTGTGAGGAACATAGTAAGGAAATGGAAGACCACAGGGACAGTTCTTGTTAAGCCCAAAAGTGGCAGGCCAAGAAAAATATCAGAAAGGCAGAGAAGAAGAATGGTGAGAACAGTCAAGGACAATCCACAGACCACCTCCAAAGAGCTGCAGCATCATCTTGCTGCAGATGGTGTCACTGTGCATCGGTCAACAATACAGCACACTTTGCACAAGGAGAAGCTGTATGGGAGAGTGATGCGAAAGAAGCCGTTTCTGAAAGCACGCCACAAACAGTCGCCTGAGGTATGCAAAAGCACATTTGGACAAGCCAGCTTCATTTTGGAAGAAGGTCCTGTGGACTGATGAAACAAAGATTGAGTTGTTTGGTCATACAAAAAGGCGTTATGCATGGCGTCAAAAAAACACAGCATTCCAAGAAAAACACTTGCTTCCCACTGTAAAATTTGGTGGAGGTTCCATCATGCTTTGGGGCTGTGTGGCCAATGCCGGCACCGGGAATCTTGTTAAAGTTGAGGGTCGCATGGATTCAACTCAGTATCAGCAGATTCTTGAGAATAATGTACAAGAATCAGTGACGAATTTGAAGTTACACCAGGGATGGATATTTCAGCAAGACAATGATCCAAAACACAGCTCCAAATCTACTCAGGCATTCATGCAGAGGAACAATTACAATGTTCTGGAATGGCCATCCCAGTCCCCAGACCTGAATATCATTGAACATCTGTGGGATAATTTGAAGCGGGCTGTCCATGCTCAGCGACCATCAAACTTAACTGAACTGGAATTGTTTTGTAAAGAGGAATGGTCAAAAATACCTTCATCCAGGATCCAGGAACTGATTAAAAGCTACAGGAAGCGACTAGAGGCTGTTATTTTTGCAAAAGGAGGATCTACTAAATATTAATGTCACTTTTCTGTTGAGGTGCCCATACTTTTGCACCGGTCAAATTTTGGTTTAATGCATATTGCACATTTTCTGTTAGTACAATAAACCTCATTTCAATCCTGAAATATTACTGTGTCCATCAGTTATTAGATATATCAAATTGAAATGGCTGTTGCAAACACCCAAATATTTAGAACTAAAAATGATTAAGATTAATAGGGGTGCCCAAACTTTTTCATATGACTGTATATATATATTATATACTTTATTCTTTACTGCAATACTTTTATATTTTAAGAATATCACACTTTGTATATAATTTTTCCTGCTCCGTGGGACTCTCCATCTGTAGTTCGCTATAGACTTTTTATGTTCATATATTTTATAATTGCAATAATCTCGGACTGCACAGTCACTCTCCATCAGTAGGCACACTGGCTAGTCCTGTCCCTCCTCCTCTTGCCAATTTTTGGGTGTTCATGATTTAGTTTGTATGGCTTCATGTGCATTGGCTGTTTTTCCATATATATAATCAGGCTGTCTCTAGCCCTGACACACCACCAGACGAAACTTAGGCGAAACGCGCGTCAAACACCAGCTTTTCTGTAGGTATAATTGACATACTCTGATTTTGGAAATCACAACATTTCCACTTTGTTTATCTTTCTGCAATGTGTGGATGGGATTTGCTAGCTAGGCCGTGGTTTTTGCCATGTGGGGTCCTGGTCTTAAAGCATGCCACCCTGTTGCTGGATACATGTGTATTATTGGAGCACTACCTTCTCCTTACATGGTCAGTATATTGTATCATTATACATCTTATATGGCAGCATGATATGTGTACTATGGTAGTTAGTTGGCTCTAGTGCCATTATTCATTTTTATTACACTACCCTCCATGGTTTTTTTTTTTTTTGTTTTTGTTTTTTTTGTCAGAATGACATTGAAAATTAATATTTTATACAAGAAACACATTCACTGACACTGAAGATATTTTTGTAGAAGCTGGAATAAACTTCACTTGGTTTTTCATGTGACACTCGAAGAAGAATCAGCAGTTTCTCTCTCTTGGTCACTTTCAGCATCTGAGCTACAGTCCTGCATGCATATGAATGATCACTGTCATCACTAACAGCTATAATTCACTCCTCTCTGACACATCACATAGTACACATGCAGCCAGACTATGCCATGCTCTATGCCAACACCAGTGGCAGCATCTGCACAGCAGGGTGGGGCTGAAGCTGGGCACTGTACCTATCTCGTGCGCATGCGCGCTCAGCCCAAACTCCGCCCCTCCTCCTCTTCTGAGCCCAGAACCTGGGAGCTCGGTAGCTCTCGCGGTGACTCGAGTATCAGCGCTGGGTGTCGCCACGGTCCCCTAGTCCCCAAGATACCCACTTATATACCCGGACACAAGCAGCTGGCGAGGCAGAGGCCACCTACGAGCAGAGCGACACAGGGACCGGGGGAGGCAGCGGCAGCATGGGTGAGTGGAGGAGACACGCACTGACTGACAGTCACGCTCGCCGCAGCTGTGTACAGTACGTGAGGTTTTCTCATCTGGAGAGGTGTATGTGCAGGATGGAACTGCGGCGGGGACTCTACAGGAAGCTACCATGAGCTGTCACTATAGACGAGCAGGCTGTGGCTCTGCTGGTGTGCAGGGCATAGCCCGGCTCTCATGACAGCCATAGGCTCCATTACATGCGGACAGCTCCTTTACAGAGGCTCCTTTACAGAAGCAGCTTATCAAGGAAGTTGGACGGGGCAGAAATCCCCCTGCTCGCTGCTGCTGGGCATGTCTTACTGCAGACTGCCGAGCACACACACACAGGGGTCCTCCTGCAAGGACAGCTTATTCTATATAGTCCATTCACACCCTTTAGGGCATGAGGAGAGGGCGTCATTTGTTTGAGTGGTACCCAGAAGATGGCACATGCACAGGACCTATGCCTTGTGGCTATGGAGAGTGCCAGCTATATACACCTGCAGGTAGTGAAAGAACTGGTCACCCACTCTTTATAGTCCATGGATTAAAGGGAACCGGGCATTAAACCAGCCCTGTGCCATTCTATGTAGGGGTTTAGTACTCACTCAAAACTGTCCATTGTAGCATTGGGTCTAAAAAGTTCTAATATGGCACACGCTGATATTCTAACTACTTTATAGCTGCAATGGACAGTTTTTAGAGGAGGAAGTATATCATACTAGATCTTAATAGTATAACCACACGGTGGTTGTTCATTGCTCTAAAATGTAGTGAAAGGTTCAATATTAGTGAGGTTTAAGGCGAGAAGACATTCTTTTTCATATGATCCCTACAGCTCTTTATCTTGAAATCCAGCTTTTTCCATTCCTTTCTATCACTTATGTTTTATGTTCTAGTAATTATTATTTATTTATATAGCACCATTAATTTCATGGTGCTTTACATTTGAGGGTTTACGTACTGTACACAAAATATATAAGACAAGTATAATACTAACAGTGACCAACTGGCACAGTGGGATAGAGAGCCCTGCCCGCAAGGGCTTACAATCTATGAGGGATAGAGACAGAAGGTGGGGGTAGAGGCTGTGTAGGTGGTGGTGTGGTGACAGTAGTGTTATTGGAGGTTGTAGGCCTTCCTGAATAGGTCAGTCTTCAGGGCCTTCTTGAAGCTTGTGATTGTGGGGGACAGTCTTATGTGTCTTGGTAATGAGGTCCAGAGTATGGGGGATGCACGGGAGAAGTCTTGGAGACGGTTGTGTGAAGAGCGGATAAGAGCAGAACAGAGTAGGAGGTCTTTGGAGGATCGGAGGTTACGTGCAGGCAGGTAGCGGGAGATTAGGTCGGAGATATATGGAGGGGACAGGTTGTGGATGGCTTTGTATGTCAGTGTTAGTAATTTGAACTCTATTCGCTGGGCAATGGGTAGCCAGTGAAGGGACTGGCAGGGGGGAGAGGTGTATTAAGCGAGCGGCGCAATTTAAGGTGGACTGGAGGGGAGCGAGAGTATTTGCTTCGAGGCCATGGAGAAGGGTGATACAGTAGTCTAGGCTGGAGATTATGAGGGCATGGACTAGCATGTTCTAGTCTTATTGTTGCACATGTATCGACCTAGTGACAGGCACTTTGGGCAATGGGTTGTCCCATATGGCGTATGGATGCTATAGAGGGAATTCATTGGTCTGGACCTACCTCTGTGTGCCAGCTGCTAGCTGCTTCCTACCATGTGCCTTTTATAATGAGGGTGACTTTTTTTTTTTTTTTTTTTTTTTGGCAGAACACCTGATCTTACTGTACCCCCTATAGCTCATTCCCATACAGATACATATCTCTACCTTTATATAGCACATAAGCTGTAGTTGACATACGTTATATTCTGAGGTTTAGGCTGATGAAGACTAATAAGCCAGAAACTGTAGAATGCAACTTGGAATGACTCCATTCTTGGAGACAGTCTCTGTGAGGCATACCAGTGTTAAGCAATGCGGCTTCCCCCACTGCTCCAAACCGCTCATTTGCAGACTGTGAAATAAATGAATATATTTGCAATGGAGGCACAAATTTTCATGGGGAAAAAGGTGTTAGGTCAGGCTCACCTGAATGTATCTAACTGTTTTGCTGCTTTAATATACTTCACCCTGTTGACAAACAAATGATCGTTATATTATGGTAATTATTTATTTGTTAATCTTGTAGTAAGTGTCTACAGTCTTTTCATTCATGGTTGTATGTAAGTGTACATATTACAAAAGAAAATCTATTAGATAAGTTTTAAGTGCCAATTCATTTATTTTTGCTGGGTTCAGGTAACTTTATTAGTGGTGGCAATGTGACATTGTAGGAAACAATTTTTATGTCAAACATCTGCCCTGTATCTCAATTTTCAAGGCACTACTTTCCATTAAATGCAAAATGAATTAAAGTTGCACTTGTTTTGAAGCAGAGAATGCGTTTTGTCACTGCAAGACAGCATCCTCTTCCTTCAAGACTCTTGATATGTGTTAGGGCTAGGCGATTAATGGAAAAATAACTAAAACCAACCATCAGTCAGGATAATTACAATATTTGTGAGGTTCTACCGGCAGTTTTGTCACCAGACTGGATGAGCAAGAGTGCTAGGCTTGCAAGGGACAGCCCTAATCATCAGACTGGAAGAGCAGGAGTGCTAGGCTTGCAGAGGACATCCCTCATCACCAGACTGGAAGAGCAGGAGTGCTAGGCTTGCAAGGGACAGCCCTAATCATCAGACTGGAAGAGCAGGAGTGCTAGGCTTGCAGAGGACATCCCTCATCACCAGACTGGAAGAGCAGGAGTGCTAGGCTTGCAGAGGACATCCCTCATCACCAGACTGGAAGAGCAGGAGTGCTAGGCTTGCAGAGGACATCCCTCATCACCAGACTGGAAGAGCAGGAGTGCGAGGCTTGCAGGGGATATCTATTATCACCAGTCCAAATGAGCAGGAGTGCGAGGCTTGCAGTGGATATCTCTCATAACCAGTCTGGATGAGCAGGAGGGCTAGGTTTGCAAGCGTCATCCCTCATCACCAGACTAGAGTGAGCAGTAGCGCAAGGCTTTCAATGAATATCAGGGAGAAAAACTGTCATCAAAGAGCCACATTACTGGAGCAGAGACAGCAGGAAGGGTAGCGTTTCCAGTACTACCCAACATCATAGGAGTAGGAGGGAGGCTGTCAGAGAAAGGTATCTCATGATTGCTGAACAAGGGGGCATGCAGACTGCCCTGTGGTGTCAAGTATGCATGCCGACATTACTGGGAAGTGGACCACAAAAGGGACTGGATTTTAAATCAACCCCACAAAATGGGCGGGGCTTAAATTTCTCATTTTAACTAATAGTGTCTGGAAGTGTGGTCAAGGTTAGCTGTGAAGGGGGAAAATGGAAAGGGGAGCTATATTGAGGTCTAGCAGTGAGAGGGTAGCCATGCTCGGGGGATGAGGAATGAGGGCGTACTGTGCTGTGGACCAGGCCTGAGAGGGAGGCATCTGTTAAAGTTATATGTTGGATACTTTTCCTGCCATATAGAGGCCATTATAGAGCTCCTTTTACCACCTCCAATGCCAGCTTTTGGCATCCTTTAGTAGGCGCTGCTCCACTGACCATGGCACAATTGGAATTTTTTCGCTACCTCCCACCTCTCCTGAGCAATAGATGCAAGCTCTGTAATGTCAGGTGGGTGGTGTCAGGCCGGAGCAGGCAAGGGGTGTGATTTTGAACGTTGACACTGTCCACTTCTGTTGGCAGCTCTGAATCATGCCCCCCTGCCAGCTTCAACCTATGGTACAGAGCTTAAATAGCATATGAGGCATCAAAACTAACAGCACTTATTGCTTGGCAACGGTGAGGGCTAGGGGAAACTATACAGTGTACAGCGCTGTGCTTGGTAAGTAGTGAAAGGCAACAGCAGTCAATATACACAAATCACATACTGATATAAGTGTGAAAACTGTATTTGGAGCCTGAACCATTTGAAGTGTTGCATCTACTTGCCAAGCTTTTCTCCACCAGTTTTGCGCTGTTTTTGCACTCTTGCCATTTTGCTACTGAATGATTCAGGCCGGGGCCCCACATGGCATAAACGCAGCGGTTTGGCCATGGCTTTTCACAGTCCCTGCAAAGTGGATGGGATTCTAACGATTTAGATTTGCTACTAAACAGTATGTACTAGTAAAACTAAGTCTGGATTTTGAACATAGATCAGGATATTTTCTGAATACTACAATTTAGTTATGACCCTGCCACTGGAAAAAAAAAAAAAAAATGAATATCGGGATGGCCACAGAAATATGTAGCATAGTTGCTGAGCTGGTTTTTGGAGATGACTTTTACTATCCGAATGTATAATGTTAGGAAAATGTGAAAGTAGTTCTATAGCTTTTTTTTTTTTTTTTTTTTTTTTTTTTTTCTGGGCAGTGAAACCATTTAGAAAACTATGGTATGAGTCACTTGCAGCCTTTTTCAGTACAACAGTTTGAGGGTAAGGTTAGGTTCACACCTGCGCCTGTATTCCGTTCATGGTTTCCGTCCCCGAACCCGCTTAAAAAAAAAAAAAAATGTGGAGAGAAAAGTCCTGCTTGCAGGACTTTTCTTTCCACATTTTTCGGTGGGAATCTGGCGGACCCCATTATAGCCTATTAGATCTGCGGGAACCGCTTCTTAAGCGGGTTAGGTTTCCATTCTTTGGGTCCCCAAACGTACCCGAAGAACGGAAACCCAGGCGCAGGTGTGAACCTAGCGTTACAAGACACCTTATTATACCTTTTTTTTTTTTTTTTTTTTTTTAAGGCAAAACTAGGAGTGATTTGAATAGAGCAGTACTATCTTGTAGGTATCTTGTATCTTTGTAGGTTCTCACATTGTAGGCTAGGTTCATGTGGAGGAATTTGGAGAGAAATTTGAGGCGGTCTACCCCAGATGCCTCTCCAGATTCAGCTACGGGGATGCTCTTTGGTTAGCCTTACACATTTGTGCCGTGGCTTCTGTGATTGAATCACTCCTGGAATCTGTTGAAAGATCGAGCAGGGCACATCTCTTTTCATGGTCCACCATTAATAACAATGGGAGTAGATTTTGGCCAGAATTTAGAGCTGATTTTGAGGATGGCCTCAAAATTGTTTCCAAATTTCTCCCTGAAAACCTATTACAATCTACAAGGAATTGGGCTGGGTTAACACGGTGCTTTTTCTTTTTTTTTGTTTTGGCAAGGTTTTTTTTTTTGTTTGTTCTGCAATAATGAGAAGCACGTTTTACTATACATTTCAGCTGAGTAGAACATGTTTACTATGTTTACTATACAGTCATGGCCAAAAGTTTTGAGAATGACACAAATATTATATTTTCACATGATCTGCTGCCCTCTGGTTTTTCTGTGTGTTTGTCAGATGTTTTTATCACATACAGAAATAGAATTGCATTCATATTATGAGTAACAGAAGCTTATATTGACAGTTAGAATGAGTTAATGCAGCAAGTCAATATTTGCAGTGTTGACCCTTCTTCTTCAGGACCTCTGCAATTCTCCCTGGCATGCTCTCAATCAACTTCTGGACCAAATCCTGACTGATAGCAGTCCATTCTTGCAGAATCAATGCTTTAATTTTGTCTGAATTTGTTGGTTTTTGTTTGTCCACCCGTCTCTTGATGATTGACCACAAGTTCTCAATGGGATTAAGATCTGGGGAGTTTCCAGGCCATGGACCCAAAATCTCTATGTTTTGTTCCCTGAGCCATTTAGTTATCACCTTTGCTTTATGGCAAGGTGCTCCATCATGCTGGAAAAGGCATTGTTGAGCGCCAAACTGCTCTTGGACGGTTGGGAGAAGTTGCTCTTGGAGGACATTCTGGTACCATTCTTTATTCATGGCTGTGTTTTTAGGCAAGACTGTGAGAGCCGATTCCCTTGGCTGAGAAGCAACCCCACACATGAATGGTTTCAGGATGCTTTACAGTTGGCATGAGACAAGACTGGTGGTAGCGCTCACCTCTTCTTCTCCGAATAAGCTGTTTTCCAGATGTTCCAAACAATGGAAAAGGGGATTCATCAGAGAAAATGACTTTACCCCAGTCCTCAGCAGTCCACTCCCTGTACCTTTTGCAGAATATCAGTCTGTCCCTGATGTTTTTTCTGGAGAGAAGTGGCTTCTTTGCTGCCCTCCTTGAGACCAGGCCTTGCTCCAAGAGTCTCCGCCTCACAGTGCGTGCAGATGCACTCACACCTGCCTGCTGCCATTCCTCAGCAAGCTCTGCACTGCTGGTAGCCCGATCCCGCAGCTGAAACACTTTTAAGAGACGGTCCTGCCGCTTGCTGGTCTTTCTTGGGCGCCCTGGAGCCTTTTTGGCACCAATGGAACCTCTGTCCTTGAAGTTCTTGATGATGCGATAGATTGTTGACTGAGGTGCAATCTTTCTAGCTGCAATACTCTTCCCAGTTAGGCCATTTTTGTGCAGTGCAATGATGACTGCACGTGTTTCTTTAGAGATAACCATGGTTAACAGAAGAGAAACAATGATGGCAAGCACCAGCCTCCTTTTAAAGTGTCCAGTGGTGTCATTCTTACTTAATCATGACAGATTGATCTCCAGCCCTGTCCTCATCAACACCCACACCTGTGTTAATGGAGCAATCACTGAAACGATGTTAGATGGTCCTTTTAAGGCAGGGCTGCAATGATGTTGAAATGTGTTTTGGGAGATAAAGTTCATTTTCTAGGCAGATATTGACTTTGCAAGTAATTGCTGTTAAGCTGATCACTCTTTATAACATTCTGGAGTATATGCAAATTGCCATTAGAAAAACTGAAGCAGTAGACTTTGTAAAAATTAATATTTGTATCATTCTCAAAACTTTTGGCCATGACTGTATGTTCTAGGTTTTCATTATAACACATTCCCACCGCAGCCATTTTTAAATTTTCGTTTTTTACTCACCACCATCCAAAAGCTATAACTTTATCTCTTCAGAGAGCCATATGTGAGCTTAACTTTTGTGGGACAAATTATACTTCATAATGGTACCATTTAATATTTCATAAGTTATACTGGGAAGCTGCAAAAAATTCAGAATGCGCTTTTTTTTTTTTTTTTTTTCGGTGTTCACTATGCAGACAAACTGACGTGACGTTATTCTGCAGGTAGTTATGATTACAGTAATACCAAATTCATAACTTTGTTTTAATAAATCCAAAACTTTGAAGGGAAAAAAAAATCTTGGAGGTTTTTTTGTGGGGCCAGATGTATATTATTATTATTATTATTATTATTATTATTATTATTTATTTTTTTTTTTTATATATATACTATTTTGGGCAATGTGATGTTTGGATCGCTTTTTCTCTTCTCTTTGGAAGGCGAAACAGTGAAAAAATGTGGGTTCGACAATTCGTTCCAGGGGACAGCAGTTGCCATCAACATAGCAGCACCCATGACCTATCAGTAAAAAGATGTCTCGGTTGTGTTTGATCAAGACATCTGTACAATTAATGAGCACGATCAGTGCAGGCTCTGATCGTGAGCATTGCTGCAGGGTATAATACAGCAGAGGTCTGGTGGCTATGGCGGGCGCCATATTTAGAGACCCAATATCTGCTGTAATAGTATAGCTGATGCCAGTAGATCGTTTAAGTGAGTCTGTCATCAGTAGATTCATTATAAACCGTATCACAGTACTTTTGTAGAGTTGATTTCCATGTATGCCTTTGTTATTTAGCCTTTGAGCCCAATTTCCATCTAAATTGGTTATATGCCATTGAAGTGCTTTGGGGCATTCCTTAGTTTGCCTCCTCTCAGCTCTAGATTCCAGGGGAAAGTCCATTTCCCTTCATTTTCATGAAGGGAAACAGTAATTTAAATGAAAATGGGTCTCCTAAGCTGAATAACAGAGACATATTTGCAAAATGTTGAATCACCTCTACAAGATACTGTGATTAGTTTTATAATGAATATACTGCTGGCAGATTCCCTTTAATGGCCATTAACACCTTCTGACATCTTCCGTAATAGTACTTGGGTATTTAAATATGGCGGCTGCTCAGGAGCCGAGCGACCGCTATAGCCCCCGGGTCTCTGCTGTATTTTACAATGCTATACAATACATTTAGCTGAAAGCAGATGGCTCCATACACTGTATAGTGATCAGTTTATGTTACTACTGCTTATCTCTATACAGTATACAGAGCTATCTGCTTATGACTCTGCACTGTATAGTACAGGAACTGGATGCTCCCCCTGAACAACTGATGTGTGTAGGGGCTGGCTGTCAGCCCTCCACTGATCAAATATTTATGGCCTTTCCTAAGGATAGGCCATAGAAAAAAATCCTTGACAATCTCTTTAATTTACAACTAAAATGCAGATAAAATGTGCTAGGCATTGCTGTATTTTGTTTAAAAAGCCTGAAGTTCTTAATTTAATAAAGCATTCTGTAAATACATAATTAGCCTATGACACACATGATGGTCCATTCAACATCTCCCACAGTAGACCTGCCCGAAACACAAACCAGTCGGTCTTTGCTGTGGGTTTAACCCTTGCTGTTGTAGCAGTTTTCAAGCTTTGCATGTAAAAAATGTGAATCTGCTGCAGAATCAGCAGCAAAAATTAACATGCTGCAGGTTCAAAACCGTAAAAACACTTTGCACTCTTGAAGCATGTGGTTGCAACTTGCTTGAATCCAGTCTACATCACTGCTACTGAATTGCAGCAGGTAAGCTTGCACTGAGTAACCCAAGCCTAAGCAAGGTTCTTAGTCCCTTCCCGCTTTTCCCCATACCATTACTTTGTGCTGTATTAGTGGTTGGGGGGGGGGGGCTGCCTTCTCTCAGTCCCTTAACCCACTATGTTGTGAGTGCAGTTATGTACCCACACATATTTGGGACACAGACGCAGGACCTAATGGGTGAGGATTGAAGAGGTGAGTAGTGTGGTGTTTTTGCTGTTTTATTTCATATCATTTGCTGCTTTTTAGTCAGGTTTTTCAGAGAATTGTATAGTTTTAAACCTACATGACCTTTTGTCTATAATTTGCTTCACCGCTTGTACAGAATTTGCTATTCCCTTTTATTCATATACATATTCTATTGGTTGCCCTTGGAAACAGTGATTTGTCTCCTCTTCCATTCAGACTCCTGTCCTAGGTCCAGTTCACACTTTTTTGTTGTGTTACATCTGCTATCACTGGTGTCACCTCTCAAGCTTGATAAACAGAGATTACTATTTATTTTAAAACCAGCTAGCAAAACATCACATTGGATGTCTGCAACATTGTACTGCAGTGCATAAAGCTTTCTGCATATGGGCCTTCCCTGCTGCTGAGCCTGAGTGGGTTGGAGGGAATCATTGTCCAAGATGACAAACTGGCATATTATTTCTTTTATTTGGCATCTAATAGTTCAGGATTTCTAATGCCACAGAACTGTGAGATATTTCAATATCACATAACACTACAAGCAGTTTTGGGCAATTTTTGCCTAAAAATTAAACCTTGATTCCACCCCCACCCCAATCTTATGGGTGATTTCAGTAAAGTTCAGTAAGCTGGCAACAGGAGAAGGAGTCTGATGCAGGCTGCCTTGTACCCAGCTATTGACTGCAGTGAAGAAACTGTTAATCCTAGTTTGTGGTTGGAGAAGGAAGCCTGTACACAATATGGTAGACTCTGAGGCAGGGCCCTATTTTAATTTTTTTGTGGCTCTTCTGGTCATACTGCCCTGATGGGTCCCAGGAGGTAACTAACTATGTGACTGCAATTATTAAACAAAGCTAACACACTTTCATGTCTGAGGAGTTGAGAATAGCTTAATTGCTCTGTAAGACTCTTGATGATAGACCTGGCACAACCCATGGTTGCCCCACACCCTTCCTCCTTCCCTGATCTCACAGGTAACTTGTTCTATGTGGACTGGCTGACTATACTAAAGAGATCAGTGGAGTTACCCAAGGGTTGGGAGTGCTGGTTGCAATCACATGATTCGGGGGTCGGGAACCAGGCCGTAATCCTGAGTCCATCATCAAGAGTCTGTTGGATCAAGTAAGCTAATCTTTACTCCCTGAACAACCCCTTTAAGTTACTTTTAAAGATGCATTAACTTTAGGTAGCTGCCTATATATTTCACCCTTATAACCTTACTGCTGTATATCTAAAAACATCTTCATAACCTTCATAATATATCAGGGGTAGGCAACCTTTTCTGTTCGGGCGTGCCGATTTTAATAAAAAAATCAAAGATGAGGTACTCGGAGTGCCGGTCAATAATTGTAAGTCTGACGACCTCTAAACTAAAGTCATATACCACAAACCATAACACAGAAGTGCTGCCACCAGATGCTTTAGGACACATGCATTTACTGCTATTTCCTGGGATGCTCCTGTACTTTCTGATTAGAAGCAATGAAAGTCCATGTGCATCCCGCAATTAGTGTTAAATGTAAGTGTCCAGGAGCACCGTATGGCGGCATCCTTATGGTGAAAACACACTATGTATCTGGATGCAGCTATATTCTTAGGCCTCTGGAACTTTTTCATTCGATGTAAAACTGGTGCATTTTTGCACAAAAAAAAAAACAAAGCTTGAGTTTTCTGTGCAAAAACACATCCTTAATATAGAAAACACACCGTTATACAGAATAATGTCCCATAGTGGTCCCTACACATGATATTATGTCCCACAGCCATAGCAATCCCTGCACACGGTATTATGTCCCATAGCGGCCCCTGCAACATGGTATATGTCCCATAGCGGCCTCTACACACTGTATTATGTCCCATAGCGGTCCCTGCACACGGTATTATGTCCCATAGCGGCCTCTGTACATGGTATTTGTCCCATAGCGGCCCCTGCACACGGTATTATGCTCCATAGTGGCCCCTGCACACGGTATATGTCCCATAGTGGCCCCTGCACACGGTATTATCCTCCATAGTAGCCCCTGCACACGGTATAATATTCTAACTTTTACAATATTCCAATTTGTGCCACTCACTAGCTATTATTATACTGTGGGGTCTCTTCAGACGCCCCGAGTATAAGTGGAGGGCAAAGAGAGGTGATGAAACATAAAAAAACAATGTTACTCACCATTCCACGCTACGCAGCCACTCTGAATCTTCGGGTGCTTCTGCCTGTAGTCAGCGACCGCTCATTGAGTCTCAGGGGTCGCGTCGCGTCATTATGCGTAATGACGTCAGACGCAGACGTGACACCTGAGGCCCTGTCAGCTGACTTCAGGCAGAAGCGCCTGAAGAGTACAGCGCGGCTGCGGAGCGTGGAATGGTGAGTGACATTGTTTTTTTATGTTTGATCATCTCCCCGGGGGCTCCGCTTATTATACTCGGGAGTCTGAAGAGACCCCACAGTATAATAGCAGTTTCATTTCGGACGTGTTTGGTCCGATCGAAACTGCTGGGTGAGGAGTCCGCTGCCGTGCCAGGGAAATAAGCCTCGCGTGCCAAGAGTGGCACGCGTGCCATAGGTTGCCGACCCCTGTATTATATGGACCATCTGGGATGTAATTTTCTTTCTATGTTGTTTTCCAACTTGAAGGTCTCTGATGGTCCTGGCCATAGTCCATGAAATGAGCGGGAGAGCTCCTGATTTATGTGAGTGTGCTGAAGTCCTGTATTGCTAAGTAGTGTCTGGTTTATGTCCCAAGAGGGTTGCACCCACAACTTGTGTATGTCTATGCAAAAGATGCATTTCAATAACTAGCAATAATGTAGCTAGTGTTTTTCTGTACCGCTTTCATTGAGAGTTGGCCTGTTTGCTTTGCTGTAGGCTTATACCTTTTTCTGGGAAAAAGGAACCTAGCTGTGATTTCCTTAAAGGGGTATTCCCAGATCAAGGATTCTCTCTATACTGTTAGCTTATGTAAATTCAAGAGTTTACCTAAATACATTGCTTTAGCAATACTGCTTAGTTTGACTGCTATGTTAGATTATTCCTCCCATTGTTTACACAACGTTTCCTTGGTCTCTGTCCTGTTCTGTGAGATGAGTCACTGCTCTCTGGGTGAGGGGTTGACTGCTCTCATTATGTACAGCTCTGTGGTCAGGACAATCAGATCAGCTAATTGCAGTTTGCTGATAAAAGCTCAGAGAGTGTCTGTTATCTCTATGTAAACACAAAGATAACACTAGTCCCTTCTCTCCTGTAGCATATAAGGCTAGGTTCACATCTGTTCCAGAGTCTCCGTTGTAGACTCTGCAGCAGAAACCGACGAAAATCGGCAGAGAAAAGTCCTGCACGGAGGACTTTTTTTTTTTTTTTTTCTCCGCTGGTTTCAGTGTAAAAACAGCAGACTTCATTATAGTCTATGGGGACTGTGGGTAACCACTGTTTTAGTGGTCGGTTTGCAGATATGAAACTGGCCTAAGTGTTTTTTGTTTTTTTTTCTCCAGCCCTGTGTAATGTAATATACATTTACTGTGCATATTATTTGATTATGCATTACATTTCTAGTAATCATAAAAAAATAAGCTCCCATGGTAAAGGCAATGTCTATATCTTGTGAGGTACTTCATAGTGTCCTGTTCATCAAACAGTCAAAGCCGCCTCCCACCATTTTACTTAAGAATACAGGAAGTGAGAAGTAGTGACAGCAGGCAAAAGCTGCTGAGGTCGATATTGGAAAACCCCTTTAATGCGGACAGGCTATCAGGCAGGAACACTACTTGCAAGAGAAGATAACTTGGCCTCAATGAAGAAATCATAGTTTTCTTTAGGTTTCTGACAAGTGCCAGTCCATAAAAGGTTCCTGCATTCGAGGTCGTATCCTCTGGCAGCCAATCAAAACAAAAGACTTTCATAACTAAGGGTGGGTTCACACTTGTGCTGGAGTCCGTCCGCTGCCAATCCGAGTGACACTCTCGGGGAACTGGATAGGCACCGGATAGCGACAGGTTAGCAACGCATTGCCTAAAAACCCATTCATTTGAATGGGTTTTTAAAGCAATGCACGGGTGTGCGCTTACACCCTCTGCACTGCGAATCCAGTTTTTTCGTTGGAAACAAAGTTGGACATGCAGGACTTCGTTTCCAGCGAAAAAACTGGATTCGCGGTGCAGAGGGTGTAAGCGCACACCCGTTCATTGCTTTAAAAACCCATTCAAATGAATGGGTTTTTAAGCAATGCGTCGCTATCCGGTGCCTATCCAGTTTCCCGAGACTTTCAGTCAGATTGGCAGCGGACAGACTCAAGTGCAAGTGTGAACCCACCCTAAGATGTTTAGAGAAAAGACTCTGCAAGATTTTTAATTATTTATATTTGCCAAAATGTTTAATTGTCTACAAATTTAAATATTATGTTCATTGGAAAACCTCATTTAAAAGTGTTGTGCAGGATTAGAAAACATGGCTGATTTCCATTTCTCTGGAAGTGACCTCACATCCATTGGTCACATGGCAATGATACAGCTCAGTCCCATTAAAATGAATGAGACTGAACTGCAGAAAGGCTGTGACCAACAAACGTCATGTCACTTCCTGAGAAACACAAATCAGCCATGTTGTCTAATCCCGCACAACCCCTTTAAGGATCGGATAAGCCGACGTTTATTCTTATATATTTGCTCCTTGTGAAAATGTATTGATTAGAATAGGACTTGGAGATTTATGGCATTGAGTTAAATTTCTTTATGGGGAGTGACTGTAGCCAAGACTGCAAGGATTGAGTCCCATCCATTTAGGAACTCTCTGCATTCATATAGGATTTGGTTACCTGTTGCTGTTTTGGTAATATAACTGCTGATTAAATATGGAGGTAAATGCAGCATTACAGACTATAAAGTGTACGTAACCATCACAATGGTGTCACTGACTTGTGTGCTATTGTTGAAAGTTAATACGTTGCTATGTACTGCAGTTGGCATTGCAGCTGTCATGCAACTAAAGTGTATGAAGCCCTTGCCTAAAATTTTTGTTACATTGATTGTATGCTTGGTAGATAAAGGTTTATGCTAGTTGCAGAAACTGTATAATGATCTTTGCTTGACATATTCATTGCCCATTACTATATGTGATATTTAAGTATTCTAGTGCAAGATTTTTTATTTTTTAATGTTATCAACCTTGTTTATGGCACTTACATTTTTACTGCTTTTACTTTCCTTTGGGGTTTATGAATCTGGTGGCATCATGTGTCTCTGTGTACTCAAGGTGTCATTTTATTTGAGCTTGTCCCTTCAAGTACAATAAATAGTTATTAATTCAGTATTTTCTAGTAACTGCTCTCAAAAAGCATTATATGAAACAAGGCAAATGGAAAATCAAAATTGCTTTTCGCTCGTGAAATTTGTCACGAAATTGGGCAGCTTAAGTAATTGTATAATTTACAGTTCAGTTTACCATTGCCCGTATTAACCAGTTATGGTCCATCCATGATTCATTTTAATACAGTATATAAAGTAGAATAATATATAATTGGTTGCTATGGGCAAAAACACTTTTTTTGCTCAGATACGTTTAAAGTGAACTTTTTATCAACAGTACTGCAGGCTATACTCCAGTGATTCCAGTCATGTAAAACTCTAAGTTGTCTTGTTTTTATTAAATAAAGCTTTTAAAAAGTACTGCTTTGTATGTGACTTGGGTGCCTTCAGTCATGTGGGTGCCTTACTGCGTGCCGAGATCCTGCTGTAAACCTGCCTATCTCACTGGGATTAATATTTCCCCCTTTTACATGACCTCTCATGCACATGACGAGAAGAAAGTGGAAAAGCACATGTGCGAGATTTCAGCGGCATTCGTGCTGCCATTTTCAATTAAGTGGGGTGGCGGTCCTAAAAATATATAAATATATATATATATATATATATATATATATATATATATATATATATATAGTATATAATATGGCTTTTGGACACTGCACCATCACTGCACATGTAATGGAGCTATTCCTGGTGCATCAGTTAAATGATGATCCATCCCTCACCAACAAGCTGTTTTGAGATGCTGATACACAGAGAATAGAGCAAGAAGCAGACAGCTTTGTTGTCTGTGTAGTGGCCAGATCAGATATTGCAAATCAGCTCCCATTCATTCATAAGCTGCAGTGACTCAGTTCTGCCGCTACATGGAGAACAGAACTGTCAGCTTCCTGCTCCATTGTTTATCTGCTGCTGAGAACAGCTCAGATCAGTGGGGGCGTTGGGTGTCAGACCCCCACAGATATAGATATTAGTGACCTATCTTTAGGATAGCTCATCAATATTTTTAACCTGGAAAACCCCTTTAACATATGCAGCCGGTGCTTGTGCATAAACGTGAAGAGGTGGCAGTGTGTCAAGAGCTTAAAGAGGACTTTTCATGTCCTCATGAATGTGCTGTTTTATATACTGCTAGAAAGCCGACAGTCTGCTTTCCCAAGACTTGCCCCAATGGTGAAGATGTCAGTGCAGTTAGTTTCGGCACTGATATCGCCCCACTGTCAGAAGGGCGTATCTCATAGATCAGCCTGGTATCGGTATGTAAAACAGCATGTGCCTGAGGACAAGAAAGGTCCTCTTTAAATCCTCAAGAACTATCATAATGCAGATTTATGACAGCCAGTTAGCTATATCTGTGAGCATATTTAATATATTGGTCAAGTAAACACTTTTTCTGGTCCATCCCTTTATTTTCCTCTTTATACTTCATTTGTTACTGTATGGTCAATTCCTGTCTATTCTCTTTTGGCTGCGTATGAGTTGATGGATTTATAAATTACAGTAGTCCTTGCCTCCAAGCATTTGCTCTGAAATAATCTGTGAAGAATGCTGGGCACATGCTGTGCAGGACACATTTGGCATAATCCTGCCAACATTAGAAGTGATGAAAAACGCTTATAGTGTATAGTCAAATATTGTTTTTTTGTTTTTTTTTTTTTTTTTTTTTTTTAAGAGCACCATTAATTCCATGGTGCTGTACATTTAAGGGGTTTACATGCAGTACACAAAATATGAAACAAGTACAATACTAACATAGTGACCAACTGGTACAGTGGGATAGAGGGGCCCTATTCACAAAGGCTTACTCTAGGTTCACACTTGCCCCTGTTGGCACAGTGTTTAAAAAAAAAAAAAAAAGGATTGGTCCAAACACTGATTCCAAACGGTTACACAGTCAATTGGTTTTTGTAAAACAAAAAACAAACTGTCCATTTTTGACAAATCCGTTTTTTTTCTTCATTCTATCAGTTTGTAATCCATTTTTTTTGTCCGCCTTTGTAAGCCGGTTGTGTCAGTCTGGTATCCTGCAAGTCTGACTTTTTTTCTCCGCCCAAAAGCGCGGATACCAGATGGAAATGGTACAAATGGGCACCTGCAGATTTTTTTTTTTTTTTTTTTTTACAACCCATTGAAATCAATGGGTTTTAAAACGAACAGTTCAAAATCAGTTTGAGGATTGTGAGACTGATTTTGCGCAGAGCACGCAATGTAATCTGTGAACCCAGCCTTACAATGTATGAGAGAAGAGGGATAAAAACAGTAGGTGAGTACCGGCCTTGCACTGGAGGATGACCTAGCCTCTCTTCTCTCTATCTTTCCCCGCAAAATTCAAAAACAGGTCCATCATACCCAGGTTGTGGAAGTTAACCACCCCTCTGTCCATGTCAGTCTGGCTCCAAGAGATCCTGTACATATGGCGTATGAAGGACATGGTTGTGGAACTAAGGCCGGGTGACTGTGCTCACCCTAAAGCTTAGCTCCTGTGGAACACCTTTTATTACTCTGCTGCCTGGCAGGCATCCGTTTATACCCCTCCCCCCCCCGACTCTTCGCTGGTGTTGCAGTGGCAGTTGGCTTACTGAAGGTTGTAGGATTTCCTGAAGAGGTGAGTCTTCAGGATCCTCTTGAAGGTAGTGATTGTGTTGTGGTAGTGAGTTCCAGAGTATGGGGGATTCACAGGAGAAGTCTTGGAGGTGGTTGTGTGAAGAGCAGAGCATAGAAGGAGGTCTGCTCAGTGATATTGGAAGCATGAGACAGGATCACATTATATTCTGGATACATACTTCCATCTTTTTTCCCTTGAAGAGGCTGACTCTTTTAAAGAGGAAATGTCACAAATTGTATTCTTCATGAAATAACAATTCTAGATTAACATTCCTTAAATCATTATTGTTCTCAGAATTGTATACATTGATATAACCCTGTTACTGGTGCCAGACTGTGCTGAGAAATGCAGAGTTATGAGGAAATCTGCTCCAGAATTGTTATGAATGTGGGCTCAGAACTGGTGACAGGTCGTCTTTGTTAAACCTGTAAATCATTTTTATTTTGTTCACTTTTTTTTTTTTTTTTTTGTTTTTTTACTTCTTGGCTATCGGCCTTGTTCTTTAAAAAAAAAATAAAAAAATAATTCATGCTCTCTTCTTTGCCGCGTGTCTTTCCCTCTTCATTTTGCATCTTCAGTACTTGGTGTTCTATTACTTGGTGCCTCTTCCCTCTCTTTCTGAACACAACTTTCTCTCTCACTTCCCTCATTGAGATTATCAGCCAGCTATCACATTTGAGGCTCCTTTAATGGTGGATGGCACCCTTCTTCTGGAGTGTTTGCTGCTCTGGCAGTCAGCTATTGCTTTGAGGCGGAGAATATTTCTATACACATCTCCCACTGAGCCTACGTGGCAGCACACAGAGTGTGTACGTGTTTATACAAGAGACTAGGTACACTAACACTGTGGTTGTACACACATGCTGTATGAAACTTGCAGTTACAGGAGATATAGGAATAATAATATTACTATATAGAATTTTTCTATTCACTTTTGGCTCCAGAATGTCTTTCTGTCACAATAGATAATGTATACAGTAGTAATAAGTAAAATGTTTAGGGTCACAGGAAGAACCTCTTGAAGTAGAATGGAGAATAAATTTAAGACCAGGAAATATCCACCCAATGTCCTGTATAGAGAATACCTGTCTCCTTTTACATAAGGGACTATCTGTAGAAAAAATATTATTTATAGTACTTCCTCAAATATTGTCTGAGATGGCCAGTGCAAAATGAAAATATTGCAGCTTGATTCTCTAGGGGAAATAACTACCGTATTTTTTGGACTATAAGACGCACCCCCCCCCCCCCAAATTTGGGAGGAAAATGGGGAGTGCGTCTTATAGTCTGAATGTGGGTGTTGGGGGGGCGGAGGAGCAGGGTCGCAGCATCGCCCCACTCCTGCTGCCGCCACCGGCTTCCTGCAGCGGGGCTTTCTTCAGCGGCAGGAGTGGTTTGATGTGTGGGCCCTGGGATCGGAGGAGCGGGAGTCTCAGTGAACCCATCCCAGCATCCGCTGTGCTATTATGACGGATGCCAGGTCTGTAAAGATGTTGGCCAGTCTGCTGCAGAGCAGTCGCCATAGCTACTGAGTCTCCCTCTGTAATGTACAGCGCAGACCCAGAGCTAATGCCCACGATCAGAGTCCACTCTGATCGCAGGCATTACTACTTTAAAGGCCCCCCAAAAGTGAAAAAGTAGTCCCCGGGGCCAGTCCCCACGGTCCCTGTACCTTTTGAAGTTGCAGGCCGGCTCCCGCGCGGCGAGATCACGGGAGCCGTCCTGTTCCTGTTACAGCCGGGAGCTTTATGAAGGCTCCCAGGCTTGTCATAGTAATGTACAGAATCTCCCATAGACTGCAGTAGTTGTATTGCAGTCTATGGGACTTGCAATCAAAGGATTGCAGGTTCAAGACCCCTGAAGGGGGGCTAATAAAGTAAAAAAAAAAAAAAAATTAAAAAGATGTAAGAATATTTTTCTTGTAGGGGTGAATGTTGTAGCCGGAAAAAAAAAAATCAAAAGTGCTGAACCGCCGTTTTTTGTTTCACCTCTGATTTGACTAAAAAGTGATCAAAGCAATAGACATTCCCCTAAATGGTATAACTAAAAAGTACACCTGGCCCCGCAAAAAAAGATGCCTCCCTGTACAGCCGCAGGGCCACCTGTCAATGTAACGTTGCAGCTGTTGGAAAACTACAACTCCCATATATTAAATATTTTACCATTTTTTGCTTCAAAATTATTTTTCCCTATTTTCCTCCTCTAAAACCTAGATACGTCTTATGGTCCGGTGTGTCTTATAGTCCGAAAAATATGGTAATTGGCTTAGAAGTTCTACCAAAAACAGCTTTTATTCTCACCTATTGTCTCTCCTCCTTCCCTCATAGAAGTTGTTGCAGACAGGGCCCTCTTTCTCACTCTACCATGTTAGGTCTTATGCACATGGCCAACTGTGCAGGTCGAGGTATTTAATGGATCACTTAAAAAAACTGACACATTAACATCAGGTAATGTCCGCTATATAGCCAAAAAAAAAGGGACCAAAATAATGGACCGTGTAAGGGACGACCATCCGTTACCATCTGTCATATGTCCGTTAGCCATAGGCATTCATGTTAAAAAATAAATAACTAAGGAACCGTTCATGTCCTTTATTTTGAACAGAAGGCAGGGTGCAGGACATTTGACTATCTCCACCAAAATAACGGACCAGTGATGGATTTAATGAAAGCGGACACTAACGGACGACAGAACAAATCCCATTAAAACCAATGGGATTATCGGATTTTTGATGGCTGTTAGTGTCCGTTGTTAACATTTTTTGGACTGCCACTAACAACGTTAGTGTGAATGCCCCCTTAGTCTATTGTACTTGGTTTTTATGTTTTTGTGTTTTGTATGTAAAACCTTCTTCAAATGTAATGGTGCTCCAAAAATAAAATAATAATAATAAAAATGAAAGAAAAAAGCAAATAAGGCTGGGTTCAGATCTGCAACTCCATTGCAGAAACCACTGAAAATCGGCGAAGAAAAAAGTCTTGCAAAGAGGACTTTTTTTTTTTTTTTTTTTTTTTTTTTGTTTTCTCCCCCACTTTCAGTTTTTAAACAATGAACACCCTGCAGACCCCATTATCGTGAAAGGGGTTCACCAGTCTCCAGGTGTTACCGCTGTTTTAGTGGTCCGGCTCTCTGCCATTCAGATCCCCCGACAGATCTGAACGATGGAGAGGCTGGCGCTAGCGTGAACGTAACATAACTTACAAAGATAAATAACATTCTTTTATATATAAAAGTCAGAAAGAGCTGCTGAAATCAATTACTAGGTTAACCCCTTGTCAACCCTATTTGGTTGTCATGGTACGTGGGAGCCTGTTGAAGGTGCAAACAGAAAAATGTTGCAAATTTGTTTTTGTGTAAAAAATCTAGCGACACTTTTTATACTATGTAACTGCTGTTCAAGGTGTAATAAAGCTTGCCCCAAGTAGTTTCAAATCCAAAAGCTGTTCTTTCTTAAAGGGGTTGGCCACTTTCAGACCAATATTGAGAGACCAATATTATTGTTTCTATAATAAAAAAAAAAATTGTACAATTTTCCAATATACTTTCTGTACACAGGTGCACAGCTCGTTAGTCACAGTACAGTAATGAGATCTGCCTGGTAACGAGCTGTGCGCCTGTGTATACATCACATGACCGTGGACTGATTTTTATCCAATCTGAGTAAGCAGAATGACGGGAAGAAGAGATTGATACAGAGAATACATTGGAAAATTGTACAGATTGAGCAGATAAACTGTACGTGAAATTTTTGTCTGCATAAGAGTAGTGTCCTGCAGATGAAGCGCTTTTCTCTCTTTGTTTGTACTTCAGAATTTTTCTTTCAATTTTAATAATACATAATGTAGAAAATACATTTCCCTAAAAAAAAAAAAAAAAAAAAAAAAAAAAGTCCTCTTACTACTATATCAAAGGAACAATATAAAAAAAAAAAAAAAAGTTAGGTTTCTTGGAAGGAGGGTAGGAAAAATTAAAATAGTCGTGTCTGAAAGGGGTTAAGGACATAAGCTTATTCAGGCTCCTGTATGGTGGCACACAGATTTATAAGCGAGTCTGAAAGAAAAAAAACTTTGTTGCCCATAGTAACCAATTGTCATACAGCTTTATATTTCCAAGAGCAGAATTTTAATGAAATTCTGTGCTGTGACGGACAGCGTCTCTGTACTATGCAGCATATGTAGTACTGTATTGTAGAGGTGCTAATGGACAGCTAGTGGGCGCATTCACTTCAGAATACAGCGCCAACATATTGGTCGTACTATCCGAGTGTATTATTTCATAGGCGTTTAACCATTGAAATGTGCACTTTCTTTAGAAAATATTGTAACCCAAGGTCATTTTATTTTTAAGGACTGACGTATGCCGTTCTTTAATTCATTATTTGCAGCCTCCTGCCACTGGTCATATCTGTACAATAGACTTGTATGGAAAGGAGAGGAGGAGGAAGAGGAGAGCTCCTCAAAGCAGATTGAGGCCTACACTGTTGAGACAGTTGTTTCTTATAACACAACTGGGTTATCAAGAATTATTATACAACCTTCTTATATCCCTGTCTCTAGCCTTTTCCTCTTCCCACTCTCCTCTCCATAGACTTCATTGTAAAGTGATCCTGTTTATGTATAGAGTACGGACCAAAATCACTCAGATAAGAAGTAACGACAGGAGTAATGGTTAAAGACACAGGTGGTTAACTTAGTAGTATACTTCAATAAAGACTTTCAGAGGATTGCAGCACTCGTTCACTATTGTTCTCTGTAATCAGCCTTTATCAGAAAACAGCACTCACTCAATTGCTGTCTGTTGCTCAGTGTTCTCTGTTTTCAGCCGTTATGATAGGAATGTATATACATATATACAAGTACAGTTGCTATCTTTAATGTATAGCAATATTAATATAATTTCTTATGCAGTACTTTTCAATCTGTTTTCTGGAGGTATTACAGGCTGCTTAGGGCTACTACTATTCAGTGCTATGTAAGTATATGTTATTTTGTGTTCCTACTACTTACTGCAGCTTTGTACAGTTCTGATTTATTGCGTACAGCCTGTACCATCAGAGTAAGCCAGTGTCACAACATAGATCAGCTGTGATTATAGCTTTTTTTTTTCCCTTTAAGCCTTAAAAGCAAGTAAGATCAGTGTGGCTTAATAAAACAGAACATGGGCCTGTAGCACTGCAAGAGCTATATGCTTGAAAAGATTTTTTCCTTTTTCTGTGTCAGTCGCATTCTCATGATATTAAGTAAAGATTTCCTATACAGATGTCAAACTGGAAGCCCACTTTCTAACCACCGGCATATAGTCTTACAGATGGTTTTTAGCTGATTGTAAAAACATAACAAATGGGGTATGTGGGGTAAGTTATAAGCTGCCAATTCTCTGTGTAATATGTGGCAAAGTCTCCAGCACATCCTGAAACCAGCACAGATTTATTTTTTCCAACAGCATTTTAATTCGCCTTAACCAACACATTTTTAGTTTTTTTTCCAGTACACACAGTTTTGAAAGAAGCAACGTTTTTTTTTTTTTATTTGGGTTATCCAAATAATTTGTGGGTGTGTGTGTGTGTGTGTGTGTGTGTGTGTGTGTGTGTGTTTTTTTTTTTTTTTTTTTTTTTTTTTTTTAGAATTGCTCCCGTCTCCATTATTATGATCAATTTTAATAGGGAATACATTAGTTTTATGTTCTTGGAGTTGGCTAGCTGCACTGTGGGCTAGTAGTGGTGAATGACGTGTTTTTATTTATTTTTGTTTGTTTTTTATGTGTGTAGGGGAAGTTTTCTTAATTTATTTTATACATTGTGCTAACATACTCTGTAGTTTTACTTACACTAGGTTAACACCTGCATTCGGGGGGTCCTAATAAAAAAAAAAAAAAAAAAAAAAAAAAGCAGTTACCCACGGAAACCCCATAAACTATAATGGGGTCTGCCGTGTTTCCGCCCGAAAAGGGCAAAATGTCAGAGAAAAGTGCTGCTTGCAGAACTTTTCTCTCTGCATTTTTAAAGCAGAATGGGAATCCCCAGGCGGAGAGTAGGCGCAGGTGTGAACCTAGCCTTAGATGCCTTTTTTACAGCAAAATGGCATTAATGCTTATGGAAATGTATTGCATACTTATTTCCTTCATTCTTCTTCAGTTATGCCCTTTCCTATCCCCTGGTTGAACTTGATGGACATTTGTTTTGTTTTTTTCAGCCTTTCTAAGTATGTAATACTTTATACCACCTTTTAGTTGGCTTACTTTGAGCCAGAATTTTACATCAAAATTTTTGGCACATTGTGGTGCATTTAAGCCATGCCTCTTTTTTCTAGCATTTTGAACAGTTTTAGCTCAAACAAGATGTTCCGCGTTTACGCCAGTGTAGTTGTAACCATAATAGCAAATCTGGGCCAATGTTTTATAAGTTTTAGGTTCCACATTAACCAGCAACAGGCAGATTGTGCAGCGGCTTCATAAGAATACTATTACTGCCCAGTACAATGGCATGGTGGCTTTAGGGACCTAAAACGTGTCACAGATTTCTTTTAAAGCACTGTGTAGAATTTGTTTGCCATTTCTCTTTAATGCAATATTCACATTGTTTCAGCTACCAAAAAGGCCTATTCTTAGCTGGTTCATAAGATTTATTGCTGTGAATACAAGTTATATCTTTTCAGGCAACTGAAGTGGGTGTTAAATAAAACTGTGAGAATACAATGGGTGATGAGCACAGAAGATTTAATAGGGTGTGTACTACCATAAAGGGATTCTAGACTTTTTATCAATGCAGTTCAGCTAAGTGAATTCTAAAGTTGATGCACAGTCTAACATTGAACATTCTCTACTGTAGCTTTATAGGTGTGCTGTTTATTTCTATACATCACCCTTTCCTTATAGATGTAAGCCCTTGCAGGCTTGACTTGTTTTTGTATTATGTATGTAAACCCTTTTCATATGTAAACCACCATGGAGCTCATTGTGCTCTAAAAATAAATAATAAAATATACACTTATCCAGTCTGTGGATCTGCTGCCTATAAAGCTAGGCTCACACTTGCTCTGGACTTCTAAAACAGCAGTTACCCACGGACCCCATAGACTATAATTGGAGAGAAAAGTCCTTTGTGTAGTCCTTTTGGCGGTTTCTGCAGCAGAGCCTCCAACAGAAGTGGGTGTTCCAGAGACTCTGGTGCGTATGTGAACCTAGCCTAAAGAAGTATGTATGCAAACTACTACACATCTCCATATAACACAGTCCATGAATCCATAGGCTGAATGTACGTAGATAAGCATGTCACATTTATTTCTCATTGTCTTTTGGTACGTTAATTCTTCTTTCACAAAATGTCTTTTCTATAATTCGGCACACTCTACAGTCATGGCCAAAAGTTTTGAGAATGATACAAATATTAATTTTTACAAAGTCTACTGCTTCAGTTTTTCTAATGGCAATTTGCATATACTCCAGAATGTTATAAAGAGTGATCAGCTTAACAGCAATTACTTGCAAAGTCAATATTTGCCTAGAAAATGAACTTTATCCCCCAAAACACATTGCAACATCATTGCAGCCCTGCCTTAAAAGGACCACCTAACATCGTTTCAGTGATTGCTCCATTAACACAGGTGTGGGTGTTGATGAGGACAGGGCTGGAGATCAATCTGTCATGATTAAGTAAGAATGACACCACTGGACACTTTAAAAGGAGGCTGGTGCTTGCCATCATTGTTTCTCTTCTGTTAACCATGGTTATCTCTAAAGAAACACGTGCAGTCATCATTGCACTGCACAAAAATGGCCTAACTGGGAAGAGTATTGCAGCTAGAAAGATTGCACCTCAGTCAACAATCTATCGCATCATCAAGAACTTCAAGGAGAGAGGTTCCATTGGTGCCAAAAAGGCTCCAGGGCGCCCAAGAAAGACCAGCAAGCGGCAGGACCGTCTCTTAAAAGTGTTTCAGCTGCGGGATCGGGCTACCAGCAGTGCAAAGCTTGCTGAGGAATGGCAGCAGGCAGGTGTGAGTGCATCTGCACGCACTGTGAGGCGGAGACTCTTGGAGCAAGGCCTGGTCTCAAGGAGGGCAGCAAAGAAGCCACTTCTCTCCAGAAAAAACATCAGGGACAGACTGATATTCTGCAAAAGGTACAGGGAGTGGACTGCTGAGGACTGGGGTAAAGTCATTTTCTCTGATGAATCCCCTTTTCCATTGTTTGGAACATCTGGAAAACAGCTTATTCGGAGAAGAAGAGGTGAGCGCTACCACCAGTCTTGTCTCATGCCAACTGTAAAGCATCCTGAAACCATTCATGTGTGGGGTTGCTTCTCAGCCAAGGGAATCGGCTCTCTCACAGTCTTGCCTAAAAACACAGCCATGAATAAAGAATGGTACCAGAATGTCCTCCAAGAGCAACTTCTCCCAACCGTCCAAGAGCAGTTTGGCGCTCAACAATGCCTTTTCCAGCATGATGGAGCACCTTGCCATAAAGCAAAGGTGATAACTAAATGGCTCAGGGAACAAAACATAGAGATTTTGGGTCCATGGCCTGGAAACTCCCCAGATCTTAATCCCATTGAGAACTTGTGGTCAATCATCAAGAGACGGGTGGACAAACAAAAACCAACAAATTCAGACAAAATGAAAGCATTGATTCTGCAAGAATGGACTGCTATCAGTCAGGATTTGGTCCAGAAGTTGATTGAGAGCATGCCAGGGAGAATTGCAGAGGTCCTGAAGAAGAAGGGTCAACACTGCAAATATTGACTTGCTGCATTAACTCATTCTAACTGTCAATATAAGCTTCTGTTACTCATAATATGAATGCAATTCTATTTCTGTATGTGATAAAAACATCTCACAAACACACATAAAAACCAGAGGGCAGCAGATCATGTGAAAATATAATATTTGTGTCATTCTCAAAACTTTTGGCCATGACTGTACATTTGTGTTCTTCATTGCTAGAGGCACAAATATTGCTTGACACATCTCGCATAATGTCTAAACTGAACTGACATCATTCTAATGTGAAAGATACATTTTTTAATATTATCAGTATATTCAGTTTAGTGTCCTTTACTTTTCATTTGCAGCTTTGCTATTACTTTATTGTTTGTATTTATTAGCACCTTTTTGTTTTATGGGCTCACTGCCAATGTCCCAAATAGTCAGTCTACAAGCCTTATTGTGGTTCATACCCATTAAAGAAGACCTTTCAGGTCCTCAGGCGCATGCGGTTTTATATACCACTAGAAAGATGACAGTGTACTGAATTCAGCGCACTGTCGGCTATCCAGTTATGTGGCCTGGGGCTGGAGACATTGGTGCCATTGGTTTTCTGCCCATTGTCAGAAGGGTGTTCCTGACAGTCTAGCTGGGCTGTGAGGAACGCCCCCTGACTGTACTCGTCCATAGACTTGTACTGGGGGGCATTCCTCACAGCTCAGCATCATCGCTGGGTGGTAAGGAATGCCCTCTCTGACTGTACAGGGCTATGGACGAGTACAGTCGGGGGGGCGTTCCTTACCGCCCAGCGATGACGCTGAGCTGTGAGACACGCTCCCCCAGTACAGGGCTTTGGATGAGTACAGTCGGGGGCGTGCCTCACAGCCCAGCTAGACTGTCAGGAACACCCTTCGGACAATGGGCAGAAAACTAACGGCACGGATATCACCAGCCCCGGGGCACATAACAGGAAAGCCCACAGTGCACTGAATTCACCGCTCTGTCAGCTTTGTAGTGGTATGTAAAACCGCATGTGCCTGAGAACATGAAAGGTCCTCTTTAAGTTTTATTTGAATCCACCATGCGTTTTGTCTTGTCTGATCTTTAACCTGACGTTCTTATTGCTGGTAACAAGTTCAAGATGTGCCTAAATTCTTTTGTGAAAATCACAGGTTATAGAAACTAGATATTTTCAGCATAGGATGTTGATTCTTTTTTTCGTCTGATGGGGAGATTGGCTTCAACCTCATGGAGGGGGGAAGCGGTTTCTTTCCTCTGGATCAAATTGGTAGGTTTATAGGTTGGACTTGATGGATTTGTATCTTTATCCAACCTTATCTAAAATGTTACTATGACAGTAGAAAAAGATTCGGCATATTTGATTTCTGAATCTTTTATTTTGAAGGGAGATAAACTACCACCTGAGGTTACTACCATTGGCTTATTTACTCTTCCCAGTTGGAAACATGCATGCTCAACCAAGTCAAGCATGCATGTGTTTTGGGAATGGGGGGGTATAGCTGTCAGTGAACAACCATTCACATGAGGACGATCTTAAGGTATATGGGCACCTTAACAACTATTAATATCTAACAGTGTTCCATTTTCTGTGTTGCTTTCCCCATTGTCATTGGAGGAAACAAGTTGTATGTAGACAGATAGTAGGACATATGCTGCCTTTTTTCATATCAGCATGAGGATGTGGTGGATCTTTTCCTTTCTAGAACATAAAAATGTTGACTGTGGAGACTAACAGAATTTGTCAGCTTTGTAACATAATTTAGCATGGTCAGTAGCATTATTTAGCCTGGTCAAAATAAAGTAAAAATGGCATTCTGCCTGTTCTTATCTACATTTCAGAACTTTTGCGCCTTTTTTTTTTTTTTTTTTTTTTTTTTTTTTTTTTTATTGCTGACGTTTTGAATTCACTCTAACTGCCTTTTCAAAAGCAGCTTGAGATCACTTGAGGAAAGTATTGTGCTTGGAGGCCTCGCTTTTCTTATTCAGTCTATGGACTAGAATATTAAGTAGGTGAAAATGAGCAACAAAGAACATCTATACGTCTGCAGAAGAGTTAAGAGCAAGGTGCTCTTTTCTTATGGTGTAGTTGCATGTTAATTTCTGGCAGTCTTGATGTTCATAGTTCTTGCACACATATACATATAAGATAGAGCTTCCACAGGCTGTCATGTGTCTTTCCTGTCCTATTATCACCATATTCCTTTTGATCTAGGGACCATTTCTCGCGATATGCAATTCCCTTATACCAGTGCCAGCTCACTAAAGGTAAATTTGCTGCTTAATTCTCTGAACCATTCAACTGTTCAGATCTGTGCCAGAGTCTCGTGTCAATGTGTCTGCCGAAAATCGTTGGAGGAAGCAGTCCTGCATTGAGGGCTTTTTCCCCCGCCGGTTTGTTTAAAAACAACGGCCCTGCAGACCCCATTGTTAGTCAATGGGGTCTTCTGGGCTCTGTATGTAAACGCTGTTTTAGTGACTGACCAAAACAATGGAGAAACAATGCAAGTGTGAACCTAGTGTTAATACTCATTTTATTATTTTATTTCATTAACCTCCTTGAGCAGTATTTTGCCTGGCTCAGAAAACCCCCAGTTTTCCATGTGTATCTATATTTTTCTGAAATAATTTTCCCCTACTTTAAAAATATGGACAATTTTTTTTGTGGCATTTGAAAATCTTCAAAATTACTTTTACAAATTTGCAACATGTAAAAGCACGCGGCTACACCATTATTTCAGAAAAACTAGACATGAATTCTCTCTGCAGGTCACTCATAGAAAGATCGGACAACTACCCCATTCCTCTGTCTTCTAGGACAGTGGTCAGCAACCCCCAGCACTGGTGCTGAAGTTGGCACCCTAGGCTTATCTTTCTGGCACAGGGCTCTCTCTGCTGTCTTAACACATGACAGTGCCGCTCCGTGTGGCAGTCTCTGTCAGGGAGAGGATGCACATGCATGACACATGATGTATTAGTGTCTGGGCCAATCGCCTAGACAGAGGACAGCAATTGCCTGTGGAAGTGTAATATGATAGCCCATAAAAGGTTGTTGACCCCTGTTCTAGGATATCAGAACACCATGGAAACCTGATCTGGAAAATATTGATATGTGATTACATAATGCTACATTGGTACATCATCATTTGTCTTCTCTTAGCCAAAAACCGTTCATACACATAAGATAAAGGTCAACCAATATACTATTCCATACACTTAAGTCCACTGAAGTGGCTGATTTTTGACCACTCCGCACTACAATATTTTTTGTCATTATAAGCTGTAACTAGATGTGTGTGGCGTGATTTACATTGTGACTTGTTAGAAATGGAAGCTTTGATGCAGATGTGAACAGAGCCTATCATTTTCATGTAACCCATCAACACTGTTGTTTGGGATGTTAGAGAGATGTAGTAAGGTTGCCAGCGATGCTCCCAGTGGGTTCACTGATCCCAATCCATAAGCATTCTCATTGGTGCTCTTATGACCGAGTATAACCTTTGCCTACAGAGACCCTGCTTGTGTGTTCATATCATTGGGGAATATATTAAAGTTAATGAATGCGTCCATGTTTCCGCTTTTACTCTTGAAGTTGTCATGTAATGAGGGCATTGTTTTGTAAGCTGAAGTAGAAATGTCATGTATCTGCACAGTCCCTGCATAGAAATATGTATGCTGAATAAACTGGTGAAGGTTTGATCATGGTGCCTCAGATGTTTGCTTAGTACTTTAATATACAATCCTTCTCCATAAACAACAACAAAGAAAAAAGCTTCTGTTGCTTTTATCGACAGACTGGTAACAAACTACAGTACAATGATGTCCTCTTTAGGTCCCTGCAGACAGTTTGTTGTGTCTCCTCTGTGTGTCAGCGTAGCAACCAGGAACTAAACAGACCTAATGGATATGTATGGGTTCACCTATGTTCACCATAGAAATAAGAGCCAGTATATAAATTATATAAAGAATAAGTAACACTACTAACCCCCAAATAACGTGGTTATACCTGCTACTTGTTCATTGCTCAAAGGTTTTCCACCATATTCATAAGTTTATGATTTTGATTTAACATGATAATATTATTCATTATATTATGTGGTAGGGCACTGTGGAGCATTGTACAGTGAGGGAGTGGCTGGGGACCACTGGGGAGCATTGTACAGAGAGGGAGGGGCAGTAGGGAGCATTATATAATGTGGTGGGGGGTCTACGGGGAGCACTATACTGCTTCTAAATTTTTCAGTATATGAGTTACTGGCTCCTCTGTATTTTTTAGTCTGGAACACTGCTGGAATTTGCCTTCATTGGTCTTACCATGTATGGCCAGGTTAGAGCCTTATTCAAGTGATCGGTTATTTCTCCCTTGATGGCTATGTACATATTACATTGTTCTGATATCAACTTAACCCTCTATGTAGGTATCCAGATGATTTACTTAATCACATCCGTACATGGTCAGGCTGTCTCCAATATGACTAAAACATATTCATAAACTTATAGTCAACAATTCAATAATAACACTGAATCACTTTGGACTCTCCCTAAAAGTAGTAGGAAGATCTAAAGACTTATCTGCTGTGGTTCTGTGCAGCAGAGAGACATTATAAATTGTCAGTACAGGGTTCCATACTGTGTTTAAAAGTTAGGGGAAACAGTAGCTGGAATCCACCACCAGTTGTCCAGTCGGTGCCCTACTTCTTTGCACATCTTTCATTGTTTTCACCCATGAGTATACCGTTTGTCCAATGTAAAAGTAAACAGGTCGGATGACTAGAATTGAAGGTGGCCCCAATGTAGAATCTGAAACCGCTCCCTCCTTCCATGTGCTATTTTAAAATATTGGTGCAAGAATGCTTTGGAGTGAAAAACAAGTGATTCTTTGGGGTGTTGAGACAAAATGGCCTGCTATTTCAAGAGGGTAATGCTAACCCACCTAAAATGTTAATGTCTTTATATTAAGGTTCCAATAGACACAAACTGCATTTATTAAGATCACAAGCTGATTGAACAGGAAAACATGATGTGCATTTTCCTATTGTCTGCCATCGTATCTAATCTATTGTGCATTAATCTGATGGATGACTTTGACGCCCGAGTGCTTGAGCCCTTGAGGTCTTCCAACAACCATGTTTTAGCAATCTGATTTCTCTGTAAATGAACAATCGCCTCTTATCTTCAGAATCCACAGTGTTAGGAAAGGTTGTTCTGAATGAACAAATACAATTCACACTCCTAAATGTGTTTATTTACAGATAAAAGCCTTCTACCGAGATAATCTACATCCTCATACTTTTCATCTTGCCCATTTCTTTATAGATTCGCTTACATGTGTACTGTGAAAGTAATAGTGCCAGGGTTGTGTAGATGGATCTGCTCCAGGTGCATTACTGGAATGTACAGCCATGCTAAAACCGTATGTGGCTCGGCAGTAAAGAAAACTACCGGGATGTGTATTTGTACTTGCCTTTGTTCTTGGATGCAAAGTAAATTCCCTGTAGTGCCGATTGAACTGCCCATAACTTGCTGATGAGATGAAAAATTTAAAGGGTTGTCTCAGACTTTATAAACTAGCCCAAAAGCAGGGATTGTGGTAGGATGAAAAACATAACCATTACTCTTATTTTTGTTGGGTCAAATATAACATCTATTCTGAATTCCCATTTCTAAATACCTCCCACCTTTGGTAAAGCTTAGCTGTCTCATCTTTGAGGGCACCCACATCTGGGTTGTGTAAAGATGGCCATGCACATTGGCTGATTTTCTAATTTGTTTGGGGCGGTCCTGACTCTCTCCTCACTTCATATGACAGGAAATAGGAATTGTGCAAGTTTCATTTCAGCGTGGCCAATCGTTTTTGTTGTGTGTCAATGTAAAGGCTTTGTTAATAGCCAAGACATGACAGTATCACTCCTCTGGTTACATGACTGACTGGCAATGGATGTGAGGGTCATGTGTAGGCATTTTATCTGTTATGTAGGAATCTTGATCACGTGATTTACACACTTGTATTTAATAACTGAATATCACTATGTATGCTTTGTTGTTGTGCTGATTTCTTACTATTGTAATGCTTATATTGCAGATAATTTAAGTGACACCTTGGAGAAATTGAAGCTAACTGGATCTGACACTGCATCCGACAAGTTAGATGGATGTTTGGATTGTCTGCTCCAGGCACTTGGTCAAAACAGTAAGTTCCAGAATCCTCTTTCTACTAATTACATGGTTGCAAATGTGATAAAATTTATTTGCCTGTGATTCTCTGGAAATATACCTGATAATAGCCGGATATTTGTGGCTTGCCGAAGAGATGGAAATCTTCAGGCAAGAATATGAAATAATAAGTAATAAATCATATTTGCGGAGACTGACTTTAGTTGTAAGAGTCTGGTTTGTGTTAAAGCAGTACAATAGAGATGTCCAGGCAGATCACTTACATTTTCACTATTTCAGTAATTGTGTAAAAATAATAAATTATCTGTTTTATGTTCCATTAGAGAAGGCACTAGTTACCTTTTTAGGTTTTGTTTACACTTGGTACTACAAAAAAAATCAGTAGCACAGATTTGTATGGCCGTATTTACTTAATTCGGTAGCTTGCCCTTTGGTACTGCCTCTTTGGCATTTTTGTCATATTGGTGTGTCATGGTCGTGTGTTAGGGTGCATTCACACTTGGCAATATTTGCCTGATCAGACCGATATCAGTTTTAAATTAGTATGTTGAGGTGGGCATATACTGTAGATGTTTAACAGCCAAACTCTGCAATTTCAATGAGTTTGGGAGACCATCTAATGTGTATAGCGGTGTCTTGAGTTACTCTCAACAGAAGAAATTGGGGGAAATGAGGTTTGTGCGGGTTTCAGCATTCCCATTCCTTTGTTTGACACCATCTTATACTACTTGCTACTAAGAACATGCATGTATGGCTTAGTATGGTGGAAGGATGGCTGTGAACAAGAGCTGACAGTTTTCTAAAATGGCTAGCTTTTTGAGATTCTTGAGACCCTCAATTTATTTCCCTGAGCTACAGTATGTTTTTGATGAGGGACTATGGTATCATACAGTAGGATAGCATATCATGATAGGATAATCTTACAAGAGATTCTTTGTCCAGGTAGGAAACCAATCCAACATTGTGTTGGATGGGGGAAAGGCCTCCTTCTATCCTTTGGAAATCATTAGTTAAAAGTGTCATTGCTCATAAAGAAAATATTGGTTGTAAAACTTGAGGCCAACCTAATAGGTTTTTGAGGATTTTAGGAATATCCCATGACTCTACCAACTTACCCAATACTTTCTTCTGTTTTAATTTGTTAAAACATTGATGCTGGAGAAATCCAGCTTTCCTAGAGCTGGTACTATACTTTGGTGTACCTTCCTGCTGGTACTATATTGGTATTGCCATGTTATTCTTTAACCCTTTCCTGAAATCCGCCATACTATTACGGCGGATGCCAGGTCTTTAAAGACGGTGGGTGGCCTCTCTGCTGCAGAGTGGCCACCATAGCTACTGGGTCTCCACTGTAATGTACAGCAGAGACCGGGAGCTAATGACTGCAATCCGAGTGAACTCATTGAACACGGAAATATAAAAATGTTATAAGTGCAGAATATGGCGACTTCAAGAAAACTTTTTTTTTTTTTTTTTTTTGGATTTTTCTAAGGTGTTAATATGTAAATAGTTATATAAATTTGGTATCCCAGGAATCTTACCAAAGCATAGAATACAGGTGCCATTTCATTTTGGCTGTGCAGTGAATGCTGTAAAAAGGCCATAAGAAAGTCACACTTTTTCTCCATTTCCACCCCGTTATGAATTTTTTTTTCCAGCTTCGCAGTATATCGTACAGAATAATAAATGGTACCATTATGAAGAACAATTGGTCCCACAAACATTAAGCCCTCATATGGCTCTGAACGGAAAAGTAAAAAAGTTACGGCATTTGGAATGCGGAGAGTCAAAAAGGAAAATCGAAAAAATGCCTACGGCGAGAAAGGGTTAAAGGGAGTCTGTCACCAGAACACAACATATCAACCCACAGCTGCAAATAGATAGGTTAGAGTCAGTTTAATCAAATAATGTTTTTGCCTTTGTGAATTGGAGCTTACATTATTGGGATATTACTGTTTTTGTCAATATGCAAATAGGCTCTCTGCATCAATGAGGTGTTGTTGCTTACCTCTGTGGAGCAGTAAAAACATCTGGGTTCTGGTGACAAACTCCCTTTAAACCCATTGCTTTTCTCTTCACTACATGCATAGTGAGTAGTAGGATTGGATCGGTCTTATCTGTCCTGATTAAAATTCAGAAAATTTAGACCAGTCAGAAGTTGACCATACTCCTGGGATAGCAGTCAGCCAAACTCAACAGTGATCTTCAAGCTGAAACCAAAAATGATCGTATCATATAAAAATTTTGCTACACGTAAAACCCACAGTTTTTAAATCTGGTTGGGTTAGTTAAAAATATGTTTGTCTAGACCCACAGACCAGAGCAGGTTTGAGGAAAAAAGAATTATTCACGGAAAGTTCAGGAAGAAAATGACTTGCCCCTGTTTACAATCTTATCTTGCATATCTCCATTTCTGAGACCCTACAGAAGAAATTCTTAGAACAAATTTTTTTTTTTTAGCTCCTTTTTCAAAGCTGCCTGTTTATAAATTGCTGACTTCAGGTGTTTTGCCTTATTGTATGACAGACTGCTCAAACATTAGTCATTTCTTCCCAAAAACACAAAGCCACAAACATTTCAGACTTGCTTACTAAGGCTACAACTAATGCCAGAGTAATAACTAAGACTGGTTTTGAGTCGAGCATTTCTGCCACTTCATTACGTATAGTCTGTCTAGCTTTAGTCATACCATTCTTAGATAAAAATGTCAGCGTGGTACCATCACCAGAAAGAGAAACTTATTTTAACTCCTTTTTACACTGCATGTGAAAAATCAAATGTAAACTATTGCATTTTAAATTAATGGCTTTTATAGGCCATAAATATCGGATCGATCATCTGTATGGTGCTGCTTCTGGCACCTGTCCAGTACACTATACGGGGCCAGAAGCAGAAAGCTCTGTCATCTGTCTTGAGCTGCAGCAAAGGCGCCTATACAGTGGACGGAGCTTTCTGTATAGATGATCTGTCCAGGGGCCGGATGTCAGCTCCTTATCAATCAGATATTTTATTGCCTATCCTGAAGAGAGTCTATAAAAAAAAAAAAAAAAAAAAAATTAGCATGGACAACCCCTTATAAGCATGCATTTACATGCAGTTAAAACCTGAGGTTTTCTATTTTTTACAAGTGAAACAAATTTATTTAACATGTTTGATAAAAATGATTTGACAGTGGTGCCCGAAGTCCGAAGAGGTTATGAAACACTGTATCAGATGGTTGGCAGGTTCTGCTGAAATAGACGGGTTCAGTAGATCTTCCACCTTAATGGAACACTTCAGAGAAAACTGATACAGGGTGTTATTCCTAGTGCAGGGCTTGAGGAGTGGGACCATGACACAGGGATTCTTTCGTTGGTGTTCTTATAATCTCCTTGCCGTGCTCTGCCCACTGAGGCTTTGCGCTGGAATTTTCCTTTAATAAACCAATAAATAAATTAAATAAATATTTTTATCAAACCTTGTACTGTCAAACCACAATGTTTTAGCAGTGTTGTGGCCTAGAGAAGAGGTCCCCAAACACCGGGTCACGGCCCAGTACTGGGCCACGGATCACCTGGTTTTGGGCCGCAGGTTCCCTCAGGCTACCTCCCTGTGTTCGGAAATGTAAAATTATTGTACTTACAGAGCAGTGATAGGGAGGTTGGGATATCTTCTATTTTCTTCCCAGTGGTACCATTGAATACGGAGTGAAGGTACCAGGAGGAAAGTAGAAGATGCGCACAGGCTGTGTGCAAGAGGAGGTCCTGCCCGAAACCCCCCCCCCCCCCCCCCCCCTATTCTGTTTCCAGTGGGAAGAAAATAGAAGATGCGCACAGGCTGTGTGCAAGAGGTGGTTCCGCCCACTTCATTGCTGCTCTGTAAGTACAATATAACTATACAGAGGAACAGAATATGGATTGGTATATGGGGGAGGGAGACTATTACCTATGGGGGGATGCTATTAGTTCACTATTACAGTAATAGTGCCCCCCCCCCAGGTAACAACATTACTTATGTGGTGGGGCATCACCTAAGGAGGAGGGACTATTACCTGTAGGGGACACTATTAGGCCACTATTACTGTAATAGTGCCCCCAATAAGTAACAGCATTACTTTGGGGGTGTGCTGTTAGAGCACTATTACAGTAATAGCTCCCCCCCCACAGGTAATAGCATTACTTATGTGAGGAGGCTATTACCCATGGAGGGGAGGCACAATTACATGTGGGGTGGCCCTGCAACCCAAATTCTGCCCCCAACCAGCACCACTCTTCACCCCTGCCGGGCCAGAGAAAAATTGTCTTCACTGAAACTGGTCCTTGGTGCAAAAAAGATTGGGGACCGCTGGCCTAGAGGGAAGTATAATAGCACAGGTAACCATGTGCAGGTCATTGAATCATGTCACATAGTACTAAATATTCCAGTAACCTGACATCAATAAATTGTCTAGTTTATACTTTCCCTGCTGTGCATAGTTTATCATGACTAAATCTTTGCCTCTAACTACCTTTTTTTTCCATTGACAATAATAGCTGATGGAATAACACTCTTTCTGCTGCCCTGTTTATTAATCTTCCACATTATTTTAGTGAGGACACTTTTTATTTAATAAGTCTGAGCGAGTTGTTGTTTCTCGCGTGTATCTGGATTTTATCATGGCAGATTACCGAAGGTAACAAACTGCTCTTGTTACTTCACGTTGTACCAGGTCTTTTTGTTTTTGTCAGGTAGCAGAAAATGAAGAGGAATTTGAGATGGACATCTGTCCAGATTCCTCTTTATTTTCTGCCCATGCAAATGCACAATCTTCCATCCCACCCCCAAAACAATGGGAGGCAGAATCGGGGTGGAATCTGCAGCTGATTTTGAGGCAGAATCTGCTTTAGAATAAGCTCCAGATTCTGCAGTGTGAACAGGCCTTTAATTTGCCAGTTTAGTATAACGTGAATTCTGAATGAAATGGAGCAGTTGCTACAACCATCAGAGCACTTGAAATAGTTTAGTGAGTAGTACCATCTGTATGCATGTTCAGATGTTGTGTTGACTTTATAGTTCTTAAAGGGAGTCTAACAGGTCCAAAATTCCTTCCAAATCAATAATCGTGTCATGTAGGTCACATGACAAGTTCATAGTTGCAGAACTTGGTTAAAGAGAGTCTGTCACCTGCCCCAGCCACTTTGAACCGCTGCCATAGTGCTATAAATGCTGTGATCACAATTAAAACCATACCTTTGTAGTGTTAGTCGCAGGAATGGGTCTAAAAAGCAGTTTTATTCTTTATGCAAATTAGGACCTTGGAGCACTGGGGGCGTTTCTTCAGTTGCTGAGCACAGCATCAGTAAAATCAGTAAAACAAGCCCATCCTGGATGTAGTATGTTCCTCTGAGCAGTGGAAGCTGGTTTTCCAACTGCTTTGACACGACTGAAGCTGCGAAAAAAAATCCTGGTCATGCGCAGTATGCTCCAGTCCATCTGAGCATACTGCAAATACACCATTCGGAGGTTCTTCCCTGAACCCTGGAAGAGAAGAAGATGCTTCAGTGGGAAGATACTGCACATTCGCCATCTGGAAGTCCCATCCTACAGCCGTTCTCCCACTGAAGCATCTTCTTATCTTCCAGGGTTCAGAGCAATATCTCCAGATGGCATATTTGCAGTATACTCAGATGGACTGGAGCTGCACATGCCCAGGATTTCGCACCAGCTTCAGTGACATCAGAGCAGCATTTACATGGCAGTAGTTGAAAGTGGCTGGGGGATGTGATAGACTCCCTTTAAAGTGTAACTAAACTTTCGGACAACTTTTGATTTTCTGGCAGTATTTGTATCATTAATAAGTTTATTTGTAATATACTTTATTAAGTATAAAGTAATTCTGAATCTCTTTATTCTTCCCCTTGATTCTGTATTGAGAGCTGTTCCTCCCTCTGAGTAACTGTGTATGGAGTACAGGCTTGGAGTAGGGGGCTGTGTAAGATGTAGAGAAAATAAGGGTAGGGAGAGTCACAGTTATAGCTCGGACATTATAAAACTTACAAAACTTGTTTTTGGCATCATATGAAGGAGATTTCACAAAACGCAGTCTGGATTGTGATATTTATACAATATATATTATTCAGCTCAGCTGTGTGTGTGTGTGTGTGTGTGTGTGTGTGTGTGTGTGTGTGTGTGTGTGTATATATATATATATATATATATATATATATATATATATATATATATATATGTGTGTGTGTGTGTGTTTTCAACCAGTGATATCTCTAGAAATAATACAGATACCACTGCAACCTTAAGAACTTTCCTTTTAGAATTGTGTGATTTATGTGTCATCAAAAATTCCTTAATCTTGACATATTGTTTGTTTTTGTATATTTTGTGTACCGTATGTAAACCCTCAAATGTAAAGCACCATGGAATTAATGGTGTTATATAAATAAACAATAATAATCTTTTATAGAATATCTGTGAAAGTCCTTCAGATTTAGTGTCAGATCCTAAAAATCTAATTATTCTGACAGGTTGCAATTGTTCAGGTATGGATCGAGCTTTGAAAATCATATATGTAAAAGCTTTTGCTATAACATGCCCCTAGCCCTTGCACAATTAATATGCATATTGAGCTAAATTTCTAAGCGGCTTAGTTTGTAACCCTCTAACATGATCGCTCTCAAGTTTATGGATAGAAATTGGATTGGCCTTGAAAAAACATGTATAAATGTGAAATGTAATTGCTTTGTCCAATTTAATAAACAACCTCTTAGGGTGCACTATTGCTAAAAGTAGAGCGCCATTAAACAGTGTAATATACTGGTCACACCAGTGCGACAGTAAAATTATTTAACTCAGTTTTTAAATTTAGGTGCTGAAGTTGCTCAAGTGACATATATATTATTTATTTTTATAGCCTTAAATACTATTTCATAGGCATAGATGTAAATTGTAACAATCTGGTTGCCTACAGCCACCACTAGGAGGGGTGTTGAAATTTACACATACTCTGTTATTACTGACTTCTGTCTACTCTAGTTAGTGTAACTGCTGACAGTCTAGCATTTAAACTTCTACCAGTAACTTCACAGTCTAGTGCAGGGGTTGGCAACCCCTGGCACGCGTGCATGGAATACAAAACATATTTCCCTGTCATGGCAGCCCAACAGTTTCGTTCGGACAAAACACGTCTGAAACAAAACTGCTATTATTATACTGTGAGATTTGAAGCTGAGGCCCAGGAGAGGTGAGCAAACATAAAAAGTAATGTTACTCACCTTAACTCTTTGGTGCTTCTGCCTGACATCAGAGACCACTGATAGGGCCTCAGGGGTTACGACGGTGTCATGATTCCCAATCAGCGGTCACTAACGTGAATAGGAAGACCGCACATGAGTCCAGGGAATGTGAGAAACATTATTTTTTGTTTGATCACCTCTTCTCAAGAGACCCCAAAGTATAATAACTCGTGAGTGGCGAACCCCAAAAATTCGTTTGGCCACTATGGGACTCTATACTGTGTTGAGGGGCCACTATAGAACATTATGCCGTGTGGAGGGGCTGCTATGGGACATTATGCCGTGTGGAGGGGCCGCTATGGGACATTATACCATATAGGCATTTTTGTACAAAAACGCACCATGTGAACGCAGCTTTATATCAAAGTGAAAGTACCAGTGGCCTAGGACTGCATCCAGATACATAGTGTGTCACCACCAAAGGTGCTGCCACATGGTGCTCCTGGACACTTACATTTACTACTAATTGAGGACTGCACATGTACTTTCATTACTTCTGATGGGAAAGTACAGGAGTGTCCCAGGAAATAGCAGTAAATGCATGCATTCAGAAGCATCTCGTGGCATCACTTCTGTGTTATGGTTTGTGGTATATGACTTTAGTATAGCAGTCATCAACCTTACAATTATTGCACAGCACTCGAAATACTTCATTGCTGTGGTTTTTTTTGTTTTTGTTTTTTTAAATTTAATTTGGCACGCCATACAAAAAAGGTTGCCTACCCCTGGTCTAGTGTGAATACTGCTGCCAATCACTGCACAGGGTAGTGTCTAGTGCATTGTCTAGTGTAAACACTGCTACCAATCACTGCATGTTCTAGTGTAACATTTACATCAGTTAGCTCACAATCTAGTGTAAACAGATACTTCAATAGTCTGTTGAATCAATTGAAATTGACAGATGAACAATATAATTGTTATAGTGGCTTATATGTAGTGTGTGTGTGTGTGTGTGTGTGTGTGTGTGTGTGTGTGTGTGTGTGTGTGTGTGTGTTTTTTTTTTTTTTTTTTTTTTTTTTTTTTCCTCCATCTGTCCAACTAAAGCTGTATGTACACAAGTTTGTGCTTTGTTAGTGTGCTAGTCATGTTTTTCATGGCTAGTGCAGTGACTTATTCGTTACTATATCCCTATGCACACGCTCGTGTATTGTCACGGCCTGCGAATACAGCAATGACCCTGGGACAAAACTCAGGACCAAACATGTGTCTGATGTGCTGTTTAAGCTCTGTATTGTCATGTGGGTGGTGTCAGGAAGGGGGTGTGATTCAGAGATCCAATTAGAGGCAGCTAGTGTCAGAGCTCAGAATCACACGCCTTGTCTGCTCCTGCTTCTCCTCACAGTACAGAGCCTAAATAGCCTATCAGGCACCAAAACAATCAGCATTGATTGCTCAGGAAAAGCAGGGGCTAGAGAAAAAATGCCAACTATTCCAGAATCAGTGGAGCAGCAGCTATTAATTGATGTGAAGACCTGGACTTGTTGGAGGTGGTGAAAGGTTATCTTTAACAAACTGCTTACAGTGCTGTAAAATAAAAGGACTAATAACCCTAGCAGTCCCCCACAGGACCTGTTCCTGGTCTTTTTACCTGGCTCCAGTGATGTCAGCATGTCATGTGACCGATACAGCCCGTATATAGTAGCTGTAGCAGTGATGCATTGTTGCAGTTTAAGGTTTTTCCTGCCCCGATGCATATTTTGTACTGATGACCAATCCATGGGATAAATCTTCAGTATCTGGTCTGTAGGGCTCTGACACCCAAAACCCACACAGGTCAACTGTTCCTGCAGTCCCCAGCTGCCGGAAACTGCAGCAGTAGTCAGGGAGTGCATGCAGGCTGCTCCTGGTACTCGAATAGAAGAAGACTGCACATGTTCCCTGCCCACTGCAGCAGCTTCTGGTGCCAGAACAGCTGATCTGTGAGGCATCTGGGTGTTGGCCCCCACAGAGCAGATACTGATGACCTATCCACAGGAAATCTTAATTAAGGGCAGGAAAACTTCTTTAAAGGGATATTCCCATGAACATAATCATATCTATATTGGTAGATAATTAAAAGTTAAACATTTTTGCAAATATAAGTAGTTAAAAATTCTGCAGAGTTTTATGATTTTCTCTAACTGTCTTAGTGGTGACAGTCTGTTGCCTTGATCGGTTGCCAATGGATACGACCACAAATACAGAAACTTTCTATGGTCTGGGACTTGTTAGGAACGCAGCCATGATTTTCTTACTGTAGCCGGGTTATCAGGCAGGGACACTACAGGTATCAGAAGATATCCAGGCCACAATAAGGTAATAGCTGATTTTCTGACCTTAGAAAGTTCCTGCATTCATGGTCGTATCTACTGGCAACTGATCAAGACAACAACTTGTGACCACAAAATAGTTAGAAAAAATCTTTAAAACTCTGCAAAATGTTTAATTATATTTGCAAAAACGTCACCATTGTGGCTAGCGTTTGGTTGCAGCAGTCACATATTGTATCAACACGCCATTGCTGGATCCAGGTGAGCACAGACCGTAACCATACCCAAGAAGCATTGGCAGTGGATTGATAAGGGTTTTATTGCTTTTGTTATCTCATAGCAATCTAAGCTGTCTGTAAAGAAAAATTCATGAGGCTAGACAACCCCCTTTAAGAAACTGCACCTGTATTATTGTAATGACACTGCAATCACCATCAGCACGCGTCTAGTCTTCTAGCATGAAGAGTTTTATTAATCTAGCAGAATTTTGATGTTTTTTTCTTTCAGATGTAGAGAGCAGTGAAAAAATTCTTCAGAGTGGGATTCTCCAAGTCTTTGCAAGTCTTTTGAATTCACAATCTTCCTGCACAGCAAAAATAGCTCACATCATAGCCGAAATAGCAAAAAATGGTGAGGTTTTCCAAGAGAACTTTAACTGCTGGAACATCTTCAGTTATTCTCCTCATTTGTCAGTATGTTTTTATTCATTTTCATTTCATTTTCTTATGTAGATATAGTTAATCTACTCTTTCATTTTAGTTTACCTTTAGTTTATGCCATTGACAAATTATCATTTTATTCATCTGACAACCAATCCTGTGTTTTTTTTTTTTTTTTTTGGTTTTTTTTTTCCCCACATTTTGCATTATGAAATCACTAACTTCTAGTGCCTGCAGTCAGAATTTACTCTTATGTGTAACTGATTTTTCAGATATTTTCATTGTACTTAGACAGTACGTTCTACAGACTGATTTATAGTGAAATTGGATGAAGTGCTGAATTAGCTACAGAGAAAAATTCAAAACCTTTCCCTATAAGTCAGTGGGTGGAATTTGCCATCCCTTTTTACACCAGAAGTTGGCATTTTTGCTGCATGACTGATTTTGCACCAATATTGTAACTGTCAGGCTTTTTTTATACGTCACATGCCACTTTTATGGAAGGTGATCATGTTGGGGGTGGGGCCTCCCACAGCATGGCAGATTCCTGGGAATTTAACAAGAAAATGGCATAAATTGTAGCTCAAATCTATGTGAGCTCCTCTTAATAATTTTGGCACTTCTCCACTCTGGCGCACAGGGGTTCAGGACTAGCGTAGGAAATGCCAGTCTTGAAAATTTCTCCCATTGACTTGTCCTCTTGGTTCATATTTTATAACACTTATGTGTAGTTTTAGAAAACTTCTAACTTGTCATCGTGATGATAAAAGATTACATTAGTGACTTTATGGGTGCTGCTACCTCCAGTAACTGTAGAAATGAGGGAGCAGAAGTTCTACCTATACTTTGGTGTCAAGTTTAATGTTGTAAAGGTGCATAGAAAGTATGTAAATCTGTACACTGCTCTGCTCAAATCTCAGAGAAGAGCCAACCACAGCTGACAGAGCACATTGTTTAGCTAAGTGCTTATGACCCTTTGTTTCAGCAGTGGATCGGAATATTGCCACCCAGACCACCCATGATCAAACCTTCTTTTGTCTAATAGGGTATATGGACAGAGATTGTCAACGTGAGAAAACCACATGATCAAATTGATTACTCATAAGCATTTATTCTGAATGCTACCTGCCCATCCATTTTTGGTCTTATGTACAAAGGTATCAGAGCATAATATCATAGCAATGTAAGAATAGTTGATATTGACAAGGTTTGCTAGGTTTCCACCCAGATTATGCATTTATGAAAGAAAAGTAGAATTTGAGAATTTTTGAAGATTTAGGTTACTTATTGTTAATGCAGTTAAGAAATAGGCCTCATGTGTCATTTCAGAACAATTGCGCATCCCTTGTGTGGACGCAGGACTCATTCCTCCTTTGGTGCAGCTCCTAAATTGTAAAGATCAAGAGGTCTTGCTACAAACTGGTCGTGCCCTTGGAAATATTTGCTATGATAGCCGTAAGTACATCATGTTTGATTTGCACAATGATTATTTATGCCAGTTTCATGTATAGTAAGTTCAAATACAGTACAAGTTAGCTAGAGAATGTAATAAATGTGAAATAGATCATTGGAGGTGATCAACTATGACCTAGAGTCTTCATCTGATCAAGCTAAAAGGAGTCAATGAAGACAAACAAGACAACTGATTCTAGTCTGGTTTGGATAACTTCTTTTAGTATCCTTATCAGACAATAGTATTTTCCACATGGATGGCAACCTATTTGGCACATCTTGCTTCTAAGGTTTTATCATACAGAAACAACTGAGCACATGAAATGCTTTTATTGTGAGATGTGTTGCAGTTAAACTAAGCTTCCAAATGCGCCTTCTTTTTAAGAGGCTGATGTGTGCACCTGGCATACACATGCCCACAAAGCATAAGTTATTTTACATATACACAATAATCCCTGCAGGCACCAGTCCCTGAGTTTTAATGCAGTATGTATCTTGTATTGCTGTACCCATGTTTTATTATGTGTGCCTAAAACTAATGGAAAGTCCAAAGTGGAGAAGTCTTGATGGATTGATGGTATTTGTGACTATATGTTGGTGGTACTATCATCTAACACCCTCGGTGCTGCATGTTATCTAATCTGTTTGCTTCCACATGTATTCTGTGTATATTTCTACTTTTAGCAGATCCACCTCTAATGATGAATCTCCTCTGTTCTGTTGCATGGACTTGGGTTTGTACCGCTTCTAATCTCTCTTTTCCCACTGAGACCAATATGTTAATTCACATAGCTGGATGTTCATCAGTCTCTTAGCTACAAAGCTGAAACAATAGTCTGTAGACGTGAATGTACCATTTTACCCGGCGGGATGCAGTTCAGCTTTTGTAACGGTTTCCCGTGTTAATACTGAGCTAAGAGGCAGGTGTACAAATACTATTGAGATGCAAAGTGCTGTGACTATTTTTCTCTGCCTTTTCCTTTTCAGGGCGCACCTCACCATTTCTTCTGTCTACTGCAAATTTGTCTGCGCACCACTTCTGTCTGTATTCTAGGTGATGGTTGCTAAATAATTCACCCACAGGCTTTTGCTCTTAGCAGCACTTTAAATACTTCCAGATCCTGCACTGAGAATTCTGTTACCTAGGGTCCTCGAATAAATGAATGGGGGGGGGGGATATTTTTACATGATGACTTTTTCACCAGCTATTTTCATAAGAACAGATTTAGTAGTTATAGATTTATTAAGAGCAGGTAGAACAGTGCAGCACAGATTTGTGATAATACATGTTTTCTAATTTTCATAGTATTTTTTATTTTTTTTTTTCCCCCTTCGGTGACTTCAGGAAAATAGTTCTATACTTAAAAAGTCTAAATATGAAGGCATTATTTCTTATTTCCTTCAGTCTAATTTTGGTTGTATCTTATAGTCCAAATGACAGTAAGGCTCTGTATGTGTAAAATTTTCAGTGGTGGCTTATCTTCTTGGAGAACAAAAGATTGGGCATGGTAAGATTCATCATGACTGATCCTGTTTTCCTCCAGTGTTGTAACACAGACTGCTGGGGGAGCAGTGGTTGCCGTGTTTTTTTCCTCTTCCCACTGGCCACTAGCTTCCTGCAGCATGGACCTGGAGGCTGCCGATCTTAGTGCTAGAAGTGGAAGAGTGAAGAAATCAGGCGATACCTTAGTGCTAATAATGTTTCCAGGAAGCGCATGCAAGCCCTGCTTCTTTTTTAGGGCTGGTGTGCACCAGTCACTACACACCCCTTGTAATATATAATGTATAATATGGAGAGGGTGCCTGAGCAATAAGGTACCTAGTATACTGCAATGGTGTGGAGGCGTTACAACCGGGACCACTGCTGATCAGATGTTTGAAGAGGCCATGGTACTTGTACGAGTACTGTGATCTCTTCACTGTTTATATTGCAGGCTGTCTGTTTCACAGTGGCCATGCAATGTCATTACAGCTTTGTCCCATTCAGTTCTATGAGACAGGATTGTACTTACATTGAACTTATGCTAGGTTCACACTATCGTTCTGGTCCGCATGGGGACCTGAAAAATGGAGACCCTGTAACGCAGTTACCAACGGACACCATAGACTATAATGGGGTCCGCTGGTTTTATACTGAAACTGTCCTCCTTGCAGGACTTTCCTCTCTGCCAATTTTAAGCAGAATCTACAGTGTCCAATGCAGATGTGAACCTAGCCTTACATTGCATGACCATTGTGAAACAGATGTTGTGTAGTGTAAACAATGAAGGTGTCACAGTAATAATAATAATTAATAATAACTTTATTTATATAGCGCCAACATATTTTGTAGCACTTTACAAATCAGAGGACACATGAACAGACAATATGAGACATTACAATGTGACAAATAAATAAACATATCAAACAATAGGAGTGAGGGCCCTACTCGCAAGAGCTTAAATTCTATGAGGAGATAGGGGGACACAAGAGGTCAGAGGGCTTGTTTGCTACAATGGTCCAGCCTTCTTTTAATAGAAAAGGTTATGTAACTTAAGCTGTATGAACCTGTCAGCAGCCAGTATCTGTGAATAAACAGATACTTAGTGCAAGGAGTGCAATGTAACTTCTAGATGGAGGGGCCAGGATCTGAGGAACAGAGGAGGAAGGATAAAAGATGTTATTGTTTTATACCTCCGCACAGTTTTGAAGCTGCTGTAGTTGGGGATTAATTGGATTGTCTTGGGTAAAGCATTCCAGAGCACCGATGCAGCACGAGAAAAGTTAGGGCGGTAGACCGTGTCAAGAGAGGAGATCTAGGGGAGTGCAGCGCTATGGATGGATTTGTGGGTCAGTGTGATAATTTTATATTGTATTCTTTGATGGATGGGCAACCAATACAGCGACTGACACAAGGTAGATGCGTCTGTGTACCGGTTTGACAGAGAGATGAGTCTGGTGGCTGCATTCAGGACAGGTTGTAGTGGGGAGAGTTTAGTAAGAGGAAGCCCAATTAGAAGAGAATTGCAATAGTGAAGACAGTATTCTTACAGGCCTTTAAACAGCTGATCAGGAGGAGTCCTGAGTTTAACACTCCCACTGATCTCTTTCTGATAACCTGAGGATAGGTTATCATTAAAAATCAGTTGGAAACTCCCTTCAAATGAATTTCTTCAGGCATTTGTCTTTCAACAATATTAGTTAGTGGGACCATTGATCTTTTGGCAGCTGACCCATTGTACAGACTTCTAAAAGTAAGAAAAAATATCCATCTTTCTGATACTTGAGGATAAGCTCATTTCAACATCTAGTCTAAGACCCCATTCAAACGACTGAGTGTGCATTCATTGTGGGGCGGAGTTTGCAATGGAATTCACTCAGATGACACTCCTATATGCAGGACTTTTTGTCCGTTTGAAAAAACTGGATTCCTGACGGACAGCAAGTGTCCGTTATTTTTTAACATTGATGTCTATGGTTAACGGGCTTATAACGGGCAGTAACTGATAGCCATCAGTTACTGTCCGTTATTTTATGTCCGTTTACTTTCCCTGCGCATGCTCAGAAAGGAGAAAAAAAAAAAAAAAAACTAGCAGTGTTAGAGGACATTTCGTGTCCTCAGGCACATGCGGTTTTACATACTGCTAGAAAGCCGACAGCGCGCTGAATTCAGCGCACTGCCGGCTTTCTCGGTATGTGCCCCGGGGCTGGAGATATCGGCGGTGTAATGTTTTACTGTTAGAAGGGCGCTGCGAGGAACTCCCTCCCTGACACTTCTCTTTGTTCAGAGACTTGTACTGAGGGGGCGTTCCTCACAGCTTGAGCGTCATCGCTGGGCTGTAAGGAACGCCCCCTCTCTCTGTTCTCGTCTATAGCCGGGTACTGTCAGAGGAACTCTCTCCCTGATACTTCTGTTCGTTCATAGCGCTGTATGAGGGGGCGTTCCTCACAGCTGAGCGTCATCACTGGGCTGTAAGGAACGCCCCCTCTCTCTGTACTGGTCTATAGCCCTGTACTGTCAGAGGGGGCGTTCCTCTACTGTCCGGCGATGACGCTGAGCTGTGAGAAACGCCCCCCCAGAAAAAAACGAGACGAAAAAAAAGGGGGGGGGGGGGCCCCCCCCCCCCCCCCCCAAAAAAAAAAAAAAAAAAAAAAAAAAACAACAACCCCCAAAACCCCCCCCCCGGGGCAAAAACAAAAAAAAAAGCGCGCTGAGTTCAGCGCGCGTCGGCTAGCGGTAGTGACATTAAAAAACGAACACAACCAGCTAACAGGTCCGACGATAGGCCGAAACGGACCCCATAACGGACTCGAACGATGTGAACCCTGCCTAAGGATATCAATGCATTCGGGATGCACATGATGGGGCTTCCAATCCATTAAATTGCCAGATCCGCAATATAGAGTAGGCCCGTTGTGCCTGGTCATCAGAACAGAATAAATTGTAAGCCCCTATAGAGCGAGTGCAAAACAGATGTACTCAGATGTCACACCAAGTGTGTCCGAGTGCATCTGTGAACCGAGAACAAAACAGGAGGAGAGGACACCGCAAACCAGAAATGAACGCACACGCGGAGCAAGAAAAAAAAAACAAAGAAAAAGGCAGTAAAGGTAAAATGACAGGGAAAGCAGGCAAATGTGCAATATAGCTGAAATTTCAAGGCAAATCGCATGGTTCTACTTTTAGTCGGTCCACTTCTGCGGTATGGACACTGAATGAACAATATACTCAAAACTATCCAACGGACCCTGACTCACCTTTGGGTGCACCCCTTATCCCCAGTGGTCCAGGTGGACCGTTATGATAGGTGTCCGTAGAAGCGCGCGGTGGGGCCCAAAGTCGGTCCTTTCTTTTAATTACCCCCCCCCCCCCCTTATAATTGATTAAGTCCTTTTTAACAGAAGGACACCCAACGGAAGCAAGATCCAACGGTAGTGTGAACCCTGCCTGAGTGTTATATCAGTGCATTCTGTGATGCATTCATGTGTATGGGGCTTCCAATCCATTAAACATTGCCACTGATCCGCATTATTATAGAGTCAGGTCCCGTTGTGCTCTGTGTCATCAGAACAGAATAAATTGTAAGCCCCCTATAGATGCGAGTGCATAACAGTATGTACTCCAGATGTCACACCAAGTGTTGTACGCAAGTGAAAAATTTGCATTCCGCTGCAAACTTGCCCCCACATCAGAACCTGTCTGAGGAGATTCCAAAGTAGTTGGCAGGTGAGATCTGTTAGAATGGTTTGTGTTGAGTTTTATATGGTTTCTCTCCGAGTTATTACAAGTCTCTTACAGCTAAGTTCCATTCATTTTATGATGGTAAAGCTATGCAACTACACAATAAAATAATATATTAAATAATATATTCTTGTTTTCCAACATATATGGAGGTTTGGTAAGATCTTACCAATCATCTATATAAGACATACTACCAGCTTGTTAAATACAGGATACAGGAGCCATTTTGTGTCTGCAGTGGAGACGCCAACAACAAAAGTTTAATCTGAAATTCACCTTCATACTTTGGCTTTGTTCAGCTAAAATCGCCCATTGCTTCCGGGGGATCTTGTCATGTTAAAATTGCAGTCCAAACTTCAGGCATCATGTTATAGAGTAGGAGGTGCTGAGCAAATTGATTATATAGTTTTTGGGGAAAATTAGCCATATAATTTGTCATTTATTGATGTAAATTTTTGCTGATTCTGGTCCTAGGAATCCAATGGGCTGTCCTGTTCAGTGACTGACCGCCTTCCCTGTATGACTTTGCACCCAGAAATAACTTTCAGTCACTGAGTGAGAGCACCCCCTTGACTCCTAAGCCCAGAATAAACAGGAATTTAGATCAATAAACAGGTTATACTCACTCTTTTCCCATACAGCTATGTATCAATCTACTTGTCTATTGCTGCTGTCTCACTCTGCAAATTGGATTACATTTTCTCAGTGGCAGGTTCACTTGTAATATAAAGCATGTAAAGTCTGAATCTCTTGTAATAGTTCTTTGTGGAAAAACCCTTTCCACAGAATAGATGATAAATGTTGGATTGTTGTAGAACCCAAGACCCCTATTGCGCCTCACAGACTTTGACCAACTGTGGTGAGCAGCTGTTTTGTGGACATCCTACTCTTCTATACGTCACTATGGTAGTTACTTAAACACCCAAGTAACAGTTCTCACCTACTTTGTGGATAGGTTTTCACTTTGACTAGTAATTCTAATAGAATGACACTTCCTATCCTGTAGGAAATATCTTTGCAGCAGTTACCTCATTATCATCACAGGCAGAATTATAATGACAGGTATTATTTCTATATAGATAACATAGGGACCACTATTCACAATAGGTTATGGACACAGCTTTGGTACTGTTTTACTGCAAATTTCTGCACAGGTCTATAAAAATCTCCCATAAACCTCAATGAACAGCTCCTGACTATGGTCCATGTGGATGCTGTAAAGCATATTGCTAAATGTCATTAGCAGCTCAAGTACGACGACCACCTCTATAAAAATATGCAGAAAATAGAATTAAAAATCTGTAATCAAAGTAAAAGCAGATTAGAAAAATCTAGTTGTCTTTCATTATCTGGTTTTATAGCATATAATTGGTAATCAGCCATTTTTTTTAGTACAAATAATGTAGTATAAGGTTGACTTACAGATGATGGAATGTTTTTACCTATTTTACCTAGGGGATATAGTTCGATAGTTATAAAGTGGTTAGACCAAATACGTGAGTGATGTAATGTGTGTATGGTCCTATGGGTGGTGTGTAAGAAAACTCAAGAACACCCTGTTCACCATTGTTTATGGTGACTGTTCTGCAGCTCTTATGCATACTGGGGCATTGTCTTTGTCTCTGTGATAGGATGTTTGCCATAAAGTGGTATATATTCTAGGATCAGAGGGACAAATTGCTAGTATCTGTATGATCAAGAGCAGGAATCAGCTGTCAGACTGCTACAAAAAGAAGAGGCAGCAAGGATTTTTAAAGGAAAGATGAAAAGGATATAGAGGCAATATGAATAAAACATAGTAACTGGGACAAGCGGTTGTAGAGCTTACACATGAGTTGTGTGTAATCTAGATAAAGTGGTGCATAAATCTAATAAAGGACGCAAACGACATTAGGGGATGGTTCATGAAAACTAACTGAAAATCTATGTTGCCCACAGCAGCTAGTCACAGCAAGCCTTTAATTTCTTAGTGCTCTGTGCTGTGACTGGTTGTTTTTTGCAAATCTTATCCATATGCCAAAATTCACATTTATTAAAATAACAATATGTGTTTTAATTGGTACGATTTGCATATGTTCAAAATGGCACACATTGCATGGTATGTTTAGGACAAGTCACTGCATACTAAACACATTTCTTTTCCTTATGGCACCTTATGTCTGCAAATACCGTACATGTGTGCTAGTATTGCACAACTGCAAAAAATACTCTATACTATATGTTACCTTTGTTTGTGCAATTCACCCCTGTAGATAGATGACAAACAGCTTGGCATGCAGACAAGCCTGCGTGGAATTGATAACAGCCATTACCACACAGTGGTAGCGCCATCCATCATTGGGGTCAGTTGAACAGTTGTAGTGTGCAGGGTGTTTTTCGTACATAGCTCTGTAGTAGAATTAATGTACATACTGCAGAGAATACAGGATACCCAATGGATAGTATCCTCTTTCTTCTCGCTGTCTGTGTCCTACTAGGTGAAACAGACTTTCTTCTCACTGTCTGTCACCTACAAGGGTAAAACAGACTGTCGTATAATCCCCTTTCTACTCTTCATGGATCTGATGCATACCACTTTACTGTTGGTCTAACTAACGGATTGAAAAAAAAAAAAAAAAAAAAAAAGATAAATGAATGCAGCTTAGCAATTTTATTCTTCTTTTTAGTGCATAGCAGTAAAAGTTCTGTTTTAGATCTTCTCTGCATGCTTGGTCAGTGAATGTATCCTGCTTACTATTAGTAGTATAGTACCATCTCATTTTGCTAAAGGGTCAAGAAGAAATGAAATTTTCCATAGCTTTGTATTAAAATATAACTTGAATTCCTGAATTGAGATGTACTCTACAATGCAAATTACCTTCTTTATGACCAAGCCTGTCGGTCACTTAAAAGGGTTATGACACACAAAATATTTATCCTCTATCAAAATAGCTGATTGGTGGGGATCTGACCGTTGAGGCCTCCACAAATCTGAAAACAAAAGTGTTTTACCCCCCCCCCCCACTGTGAATTCAATCCGTCTGCATCCAATGGCTGAATGTAGACATGCTGCTTGCCAGATGGGATGCATCTGCGTTCCCATACACTACAGTGAGAGCATCAGAGATAGGCAAGTGCTTACATTGTACTATGTCTGGCATTATCATTGAAGTGAAAAGGAGCACGGATGCGTCCCATCCAGCAAACAGCATGCCTACATCCAACTGGCTGCTGCAGTGAAGCTGTATTCACAGTGTGGATAAAATACTCCCATTCTAAGGATCGATGGGGGACTTAGTGGTCAAAACCCCACCGATCAGCTATTTAACTTCTATCTTATGAGTAGAGGATAAATATTCTTTGCGACACAACCCCTTTAATAACCATGCAATTTTGTTACTATTTTTTATCCTTACATTCCAAGAGCCATAACTTTTTTTTATTTTTCAGTTGTAGCTGTATGAAGCTGTAGAAATCAGCTTTTGTTACATTTTTAAGGGAATGGCAAAAACCCCTCCAGCAAGCTAGCTTTTTTTTTTTGTGATGGTTGGTACCAATACAACTGAATCAAACATGTATATATTTTTAAATGTCTTAGTACATTTGCTTAATAAAAATGTGTATTGGCAAAAAATTTTTATAGAGAACTGCAGAGAAAATAAAAACATTGTGGGGAGAGCACTCATTCACACTAAAAACCTCTTGTCGAACACATTAGATATCTCTGTTGTTTTGAGCACAGCATCTAAGGGAATCAAAGTTGCCTCTGATCCTAGCAGTTGCAGCAAGAGTAGGGCAGCTATACTGGACCTTACCAATGAGATCATTATGAAGATTGTATTTGTAATGATGCACGAACTAGCACCCTCACATACAGGTAAATCTGTCATTCATCTACCTCAATGCAGTGCAGACTTTGTGCCAAAAATATTTTCAGCATTTTTAGAACTTTTACTGAAAAGCACATCCTCCTTGAATCCGATTTCATAGAATTATTCAAAAGGATGTCCAAAAGTAACTCTCGACCCATTCAAGTGTCAGCTGAAGTATATTCCCTCCAGCTTTAGCTAAATGTCATTTTGTTTTCATCTGGATTACTTTGCAGGTACAAGCACTAGATAGTTAGTTATTTTAGCTTGTAATTTGGATGTGACAGCGACAACTTTCCGCTACTTAAGTATAGCACCAATGCAATTTAATAGCTAGAGTGACTTGTCAATGGAGACAGTTTATCTCTGGTAGACTTTGGCTAAAGCTAGCTGTGATACATAGTAGTCGGACTTTACTATTTATATCTCACACAAGCTTTGTGCATTGCCATGATAAGTAAAAGTAATATTAGGTATCCCACATAGTGAAAATGTATTAGATTTGTAGGTTACTATAGTTTTACTGTGTAATGGTGCATTGTAGAGAGTATTTTATGTTATTAGTTTAGGCATAAATAAGAAATATGTCCTCCCATAGGATTATATATTCTGTATTTGAAGTGAGGGTGCTATTGGAATGCATTCTATTGTTTTAATGTGCCTTTTTGTTTGTTTCCAGATGAGGGCAGGCGAGCAGTTGACCAAGCGGGTGGTGCACAAATTGTAGTTGACCATTTACGGTCAATTTGCACATTAACAGATCCAGCAAATGAGAAGCTCATGACTGTCTTTTGTGGCATGCTGATGAACTATAGCAATGAGAATGGTAAACTAACTGCTTTATCCACACACAATAAAGGCAGCTCAGTCAGTGCCTCACTAAATGTAGCTTAGTAATATATATTGTAGATGACTGAATAGAGGCCATTCCAGTGTATTCAGCAAGCTGGTCTGCAATATAATTATCATTATTTTTCTTTTCCGAAACACGTCCTGATATTTTCTCCAATCTAGTGTTAGAAATGTAGGAGAAATGCAAAGTGTTAACTGCAAGATAATTCCCTCTACTATGCTTTCAATTCAAGAATGATCCTTGCTATGCCAGATGGATGTGCACTGAATCTCAGAAGCAATCTGTTCTGTGCCCTGCTGTTCTGTAGGGAATTTTATATGATTATTCAAACCTCTTTTTTTCATATTACAATTGTTACCTTACCCGTTGTATTCCTTTTTCCTCTAGGTGGAGTATTTAGATTGTTACACTGAACGAACACATTGCCTCTGTTAATTCCTGACAACACTTTTCCTTTTTATTCATGGAATTAGAATGAAAAAAAAAAAAAAAGTGATATTACTCTAAGATGTTGTGTTTTGTAGCATGTGTGGCTTTATTACCTGCTTGCAACGTTTGCTTTATAGTGGTCGGTTTACTTATTTATTTTTAGTTTTTTCTCTATAGAATAGGAATTCATACATATATAAAACCTTTGTTAAACCAGTTGGTAGAATGGTATGGCCCATAGATATGTAATCTATCCACAGGCTACCTAAATTGCACTAGACATGGCATCGCACATGACCCTCACACACACAATATGTGACACCTACTTTAAAAAAGATTAAATGGCATCCATTAATATTGAATAGGAATTATGGTAAAATAATTATTATGGTTATGCAGCAACTTCTGTATTGCATATTCATATGCATATTGAATTTTCTTGCATATCACAACTATAAAAAAAAAAAATCACTGGGGGTCTCAGCAGTTCGACTTCCATGATCCCCAATTTATCCCCCATCATCCCCTTCCCCTGACATGACGCTGAGATGCTTAGGTGGTAATAAAATTCTGCTCCTCAGTAATCTATTATCTATTTCTGAGATACCGGGACAGTGTTAATGGAATAACAGGGGTCATATGATGTGTGGTGGATCACGTGACTGATGTCTTTAGTCCATTTAGTTAGACAATGGGATGCATTTCTTTTGGGTGGGTTATACCATTTATTCCTGACAAGAGCCTACTGTGTGGATATGTGAAAGGTTTGTGAGCAATATGTACAATGCATGTAAATTAGAAAAATGTATTTTCTAATCTATAATAGATGAAAACAATTAAAAATAAATGAAAACCCTTTTAACCACTTCCATACCAGATGCATTACCCCCCTTCCAGACCAGACACGTTTTCGGGTTTTTTGTATGTGCGGTTTTGAGGGCTATAATATTTTTATCATTTGCGTTATTCAACTAATTTCTGCATCTTTTTTTGGTGACACATATAGCTTTATTTTTATGTTTTTTTTTATTTTTCCATGTGGTTTCATTTTTTTTTATATCTGGGAAAATATAAACAAAAGAGGAGGGAAAACGTGTCCGTTTTTCACTTTTTTTTCATTTTTTTTTTAATTTAATACCACAAAGTGCTACTATAAAAAAAACTTTTTAAAATAGTTTTTCCTCTCCGTTATGGTAATTTTTATTTTTTATGGTGTCTTGGGGGTGGGGCTATAACCTGTAATAAGGGCGTGTTATTGGCGTATTATTTTATTTACAGTTTTTTTTTACTTTTCTATACATATTTTTTTTTTTTTTTTTTTTACATTGTGGGGAAATCTGATCACTTATTATTATTATTATTATTATTATTATTATTATTATTATTATTATTATTATTATTATTATATATAATATATATATATATATATTATTTTTTTTTTTTTTTTTTGGGAGCCTGATTTCCCCTGTAACTGGGGCTGGTACATTTAGCACCAGTTGCAGGAGGAATACAGCCTCCTGCACGTTACTTACACATAACTATAGAGCTGATCTGGGTCCTGTAGGACCCAGCAGCTCTTGCAGACGCTGCACCCAGCGGATCACATGACCGCCGGGTCAGAGGGCGGCCGCAAGATGTCTTCCCTGTCTTCTGTCTGGGAGCTCCGGCTGAAGTTACAGCCGGCTCCCCGTTTCAGTAGCTGCATGATCTTGTGCAGTTGCTGATTTCTGCTTGGACGTACCAGTACGTCCTTGCAGAAATAGACAACCACCACTTGAACGTATATACTCTATGGGCGGTACGGAAGTGGTTAAAGAGGACCTTTTCATTACCTCCAGCAATTCAAGTTCTTAGCCTCTGTTAATAGGTGCCGCTCCACAATTTTAGTGTTTGTGCTATTTAAGCTCTGGAATGTCAGAAGGGCAGTGTCAGGCGAGGTAGTGGGATTCAGAGCTCCAATCAGTCGGACAGTGGCAGAGCTCCGAATTGCATCCGTAGCCTGCTCCTACCTGACACTGCCCTCATGACATTACAGCGACTAAATAGCATATCAGAAACCAAAACTAACTGCATTGATTGCTCAGGAACGGTGGGGGCTAGAGAAAAAATTCCAGCTGTGCCAGAATCGGCGGCGAGGTACCTATTAATTTATGTAAAGAGCTGGACTTGGAGGTTGTGAAAAGTCCTCTTTAAATTCCAATATTAGGACCATATTGGGTGGTATGTTGTAATCCAACTGCCTGATCATTATTTTCTCTGTGTCTATTTAACCCCATAAATGCTACAGTCTGTGGCAACTGCAACATCTAAGGGATTTGTGAGTGTCCGTGTTCCCTATTGGCACTCTATAATATCATAGGGTGCTATTGGGTAGTTATGGTGACAGGGGGCCCATTGAAGACCCCCATGCTAGCTCTCGGCATTAACCTACTGAAGCTTACAGTCAGCCATAGGCTAAGTAGTAATACAGAAGTGATCAGGCCCCTTAATATTCAATTTCCATTTCTCCAGCACATTTAACTCCATAAATATAAATTTTTACAATGCCAAAATATTTTTTTTTGGCACAATTCTTCCAAAATAGAAGGAAAGGTGATAAATAAGTTGCATATACTCACAATAAACCAGTAGTAATTGCAGCTCATTTTGCAAAAAACAAGCCCTAACACAGCTGTGTTGGCACAAAAAAGTAATAGTTATGGCTCTTACAACTAAATATGCAACAAAAAATGCATCATTTGAACCTTTTTTTTTTTTTTTTTTCCCCCAGTAGAAAGGAAATTATAAAGGAATAATCCTGAATATGTGAATGTGGCCTTTCAAATATTCAGAATCCGTCTAAAATCGGCAGACAGAAAAGTCCTGCAAAGGGAACTTTTCTCTCCATCAGTTTCAGTATAAAACCAGCGGAAATCGGGTGGAATCCTATCAGAGCACATTATAGTCTATGGGGTCCACAGGTTTCCGCATGTAACCACTTTTAAAGCGGACAGGGTCTCAGTCTTTCGGGCCCCCATGCGGACCCGAACTCTCGAGTAAACCTAGCGTTGAAATGGCAACTTAAATTTGCTAGGTGCTTTGGCTTTCCACTGCATTGTACAGTGGGGGAAAAAAAAGTACTTAGTCAGCCACCAATTGTGCAAGTTCTCCCACTTAAAAAGATGACAGAGGCCTGTAATTTACATCATAGGTAGACCTCAACTATGAGAGACAACATGAGAAAACAAATCCAGAAAATCATTGTCTGATTTTTAAAGAATTTATTTGCAAATTATGGTGGAAAATAAGTATTTGGTCACCTACAAACAAGCAAGATTTCTGGCTCACAGACCTGTAACTTCTTCAAGAGGCTCCTTTGTCCTCCACTCATTACCTGTAGTAATGGCACCTGTTTGAAATTGTTATCAGTATAAAAGACACCTGTCCACAACCTCAAACAGTCACACTTCAAACTCCACTATGGTGAAGACCAAAGAGCTGTGGAAGGACACCAGAAACAAAATTGTAGACCTGCACCAGGCTGGGAAGACTGAATCTGCAATAGGCAAGCAGCTTGGTGTGAAGAAATCAACTGTGGGAGCAATAATTAGAAAATGGAAGACATACAAGACCACTGATAATCTCCCTCCATCAGGGGCTCCACGCACGATCTCACCCCGTGGGGTCAAAATGATCACAAAAACGGTGAACAAAAATCCTAGAACCACGGTGGTTATACCTAGTGAATGACCTGCAGAAAGCTGGGACTAACGTAGCAAAGGCTAAAGTCAGTAACACACTACGCCGGCAGGGACTCAGATCCTGCAGTGCCACACACGTCCCCCTGCTTAAGCCAGTACATATCCGTGCCAGTCTGAAGTTTACTAGAGAGCATTTGGATGTTCCAGGAGAGTTTTGGGAGAATGTCATATGGACAGATGAAACCAAAGTAGAACTGGTAGAAACACTACTCGTCGTGTTTGGAGGAGAGTGAATGCTGAGTTGCATCCAAAGAACACCATACCTACTGTGAAGCATGGGGGTGGCAACATCATGCTTTGGGGCTGTTTCTCTGCAAAGGGACCAGGACGACTGATCCGTGTACATGAAAGAATGAATGGGGCCATGTATCGTGAGATTTTGAGTGCAAACCTCCTTCCATCAGCAAGGGCATTGAAGATGAAATGTGGCTGGGTCTTTCAGCATGACAATGATCCCAAGCACACCACCAGGGCAACGAAGGAGTGGCTTCAAAAGAAGCATTTCAAGGTCCTGGAGTGGCCTAGCCAGTCTCCAGATCTCAACCCCATAGAAAACCTTTGGAGGGAGTTGAAAGTCCATGTTGCCCAGTGACAGCCCCAAAACATCACTGCTCTAGAGGAGATCTGCATGGAGGAATGGGCCAACATACCAGCAACAGTGTGTGCCAACCTTGTGAAGACTTACAGAAAACGTTTGACCTCTGTCATTGCCAACAAAGGATATATAACAAAGTATTGAGATGAACTTTTGTTATTGACCAAATACTTATTTTCCACCATAATTTGCAAATAAATTCTTAAAAAAAAATCAAACAATGGGATTTTCTGGCTTTGTTTTCTCATTTTGTCTCTCATAGTTGAGGTCTACCTATGATGACAATTACAGGCCTCTCTCATCTTTTTAAGTGGGAGAACTTGCACAATTGGTGGCTGACTAAATACTTTTTTTTTCCCCACTATACATCCTGGAGCAGATTACAGAAAGATCTGTCCCTCATCAGAGCTTTATTCACATCTAGCAACCCATTCCTGCTAAGACCTGCTGAAAACTGATATAAACGAAAGGAATCTTACTATGTCTTTCAGCAGCTTGTCCGTCCCTGCTAGTGTCTGCCTCACTTGGCTCCTCCTTCTACTCCCCGTCCCCTTCCCATAGACCACAATGTAATCTAATCTGTGAGTAAGCTAAACAGTCTTCATAGTGAAGACAGATTTTACAGTGAAATGAGCAGTTTGCCAGGTAGGAGAAGAGCTGATAGCAGATAGAAGCATTTATTTCTGAAAAGATCTATTACAAAGTTTCTAATATTCACCCGAAGTTTTCATTTACAAGAAATATTTGTAAGCTACACTTTAAGGCCAGTAGCACACACAGGTTTTGTTGGTGTTATTGCCAGATTTTTAGCAGGGTTTTGCCATGTTCTGATTTTGTAGGTTAGCAATAGTAATTTATGAAAAGTTTGACATAGATTGCTTCTATTGTCTTTCTGTTTTTGTTTTTTTTTTTTTTTTTTTTTTGTTTTTTTTTAAATTTCAATGTTTCCTGGCATAAATGATGACTGAAATCTAGTCCCGCTACAATTTCAGTATTGGCACATGGACTGCCAGATGAATTAGCTGCATACTCCTCTGGAGCAGGGGTTAAGACTGGTCCGGAATACGCTAGTCTTGATAAATTCCCCCCCCCTAAGCATTGTTTACAAGTGGCTTTGCTTTCATCTCTTATTAAATAACACCATGTCCAGTTTTGTTCATGGCCAAGGTCGTTGCTTTTATATCTGATCAGAATTTTGTGTATTAACTGTACAGTACTGATTTTTGGGTTAGTATTGCTGGGTAATAAAATAAAATTCACTGTATAATGTAGTTGTACAATTCACTGTTCACTGTTTGCATCCTTCAGTAGGTGCTGCTCCATTGATTCTGGTGCAGCTAGATGTTTGTTTATTTTTTTATTTTTATTTTTTTTTTCTCTAGCCCACCAATGTTTGTGAGCAATCGGTGATGTTGGTTTAAAAAAAATTAGGCTTTCTACTATCAAGTGGGTGGTCTCAAACTGTCTGCTCCAACCTATGACATGCCCCACCTGTCAGTAGAGCTTATAATTAGCATATTGAGTGCTAAAATTAACTACACTGATCGATCAGGAATGGTAGGGACTATAGAAAAAATTCCAACTTCACCTGAATCAGTGGAGCAGCACCTGTTGAAGGATGCAAAGAGTTGAAGCTGGTGGAGTTAGTAAAAGAGTCTCTTTAAAATGTGCCAACTTGTGCCACAATTTTGACTGAAAGTAAGCCAATAGTGCACCCATAGTAAGTTAGACAAAACTATCTACGGGTGCACAATATTTATCATCCAGCATGAGCCACTGGTCTATGCCTAGAATCACATGACCATGGGTGAATACTGCCTTGAAAAATGTCCATTTTTCACGCCGCCGGTTTACACCCAAGGGGTACCCGTTTCCATGGATCCCTCATAAATTTCAAATGTATGAAAACGGACAAAAATATTGCATGTCCAATATTTTGAGTACAAACTGTCAAAATATCAGTCATTTGAATAGCCCCCATTCACAGACAGTGAAATTAATGCGGCCGTGTGATGGCCGCTTTTTCTTGTTGTGTGAATATAGGGTAAGTGAACACTGCCTAAATATTAGGCAGGATTAGTAAATTTGCCCCATTGTTTGTAAAGTTCCCCTTTTCCCCACTTTGTCTCTGTGACCGTGGCATTAAGTTGTCTTTGATTGCTTTTTCAGTTACTTGAAGAAAATGATTAGACATTGTGTTTGGGAATCCTAATTTTCTGATGTATATAGAATTACTGAGCTCTTGCATCATTTGCTGACGGCGATAAAGAAGGACCTGTTCATTTCTTTGCCCGATTCACTGCCATGGTTTTAATAAGTCAAGAATCTTGCTGTTGCCTGTTTACATATGGTGTTTTCATTAACCTTTTGCTTTCATATTTGACTATTGGTGGTTGTACCTTTTATGCACAAATAACCTTGTATTGAGATCTGGGGGAGAATCTCTTGGTTTATAATATCTAAGGGCACATTTGCATGTTGGAGGGTTTTTTTTTTTTTTTTTTTTTGGTTTAGGTAATCGGTGATTAACAACTTTACACATTTTTTTTGATTTTCTTGTGCACAATAAAAACAGTATTTTTGCCATATTCAGTCATCAGTATTACTAGTATACGGGACAGCTATTCATGTATCACAACTGAACAATATTACCCCAAATTTTAAGTGACCAATAATTCTTACTGTACCAATAATCAATATGTGTAAATGGGACTTTCACAACAGCTGGAGTTCCACGGGTTGCAGACCCCTGGCCTAGATGTGTCTGTTATGTGCTGCAGAATCCCTTTAGTAAAGTATTATGAATTCTGGTACTGGATTTGTTATATCTGTTTTATTTCATGATCTTGTTATTGTATTCACCTTCTAACTATTACCACATTTTATTTTTCTGTATGTGTGGCAGTAGGTACAAAACTACCTGGAATGGAATTACTTTTTTGTTTACTGCATATTGTATGATATTTCAGCATAGTACAAGTAGGTTAAGTAGTGTTTATTTGGTTTCTTTTCTAGATTCTCTGCAAGCTCAGCTCATAAATATGGGAGTAATTCCTACATTAGTGAAGCTCCTTGGAGTTCACTCTCAGAACACTCCTTTGACAGAAATGTGCCTTGTTGCCTTTGGTAATTTAGCAGAGCTTGGTAAGTAAACTAAAGCCTGGACACACAATCTAAAAAAACTAAAATAGTGGAATGGATGGAGATAGATATATAATTTTTTTTTATTTACTTAGTTAAGAAGCTAAGCTCAAAATGTTTGCAAACATGCATGTTGCTTTTCAGTTTAGTAGTATTATATATTCTGTTCTTCCAAAATTTCTGTTACTTTCCCCAAAACAGATTTTACTTATTACATTTAGATGTTTAGCGTATGACTACATGTACACGAATGTTTGCATCTACAGGTCCGTGGGAAAACTGCATGGACATCACATGGATGATATATCAGATTTCTAGCATTAACCAATTTCGGACCACCCTTTGACTTTTTACATCCAGGCAGTCCATTCTGAACCCTGCAAGGATGTACCCATATGTCCTTGCAGTTTTAAGCAGCTGCAGAACTGAGGAGAAGGCTGGGACTACCGTTCCTATCTTCCCAGCTGTATACAGTGCCTTGCCAAAGTATTCGGCCCCCTTGAACTTTTCAACCTTTTGCCACAGTTCAGGCTTCAAACATAAAGATATAAAATTTTAATTTTTTGGTGAAGAATCAACAACAAGTGGGACACAATTATGAAGTGGAATGAAATTTATTGGTTATTTTAAACTTTTGTAAAAAATAAAAAACTGATAAGTGGGGCGTGCAATATTATTCGGCCCCCTTAAGTTAATACATTGTAGCGCCATCTTTTGCTGCGATTAGAGCTGGAAGTCGCTTGGGGTATGTCTCTATCAGTTTTGCACATTGAGAGACTGAAATTCTTGACCATTCTTCCTTGGAAAACAGATCGAGCTCAGTGAGGTTGGATGGAGAACGTTTGTGAACAGCAGTTTTCAGCTCTTTCCACAGATTCTCGATTGGATTCAGGTCTGGACTTTGACTTGGCCATTCTAACACCTGGATACGTTTATTTGTGAACCATTCCATTGTAGATTTTGCTTTATGTTTGGGATCATTGTCTTGTTGGAAGATAAATCTCCGTCCCAGTCTCAGGTCTTTTGCAGACTCCAACAGGTTTTCTTCCAGAATGGTCCTGTATTTGGCTCCATCCATCTTCCCATTAATTTTAACCATCTTCCCTGTCCCTGCTGAAGAAAAGAAGGCCTAAACCATGATGCTGCCACCACCATGTTTGACAGTGGGGATGGTGTGTTCAGGGTGATGAGCTGTGTTGCTTTTACGCCAAACATATCGTTTTGCATTGTGGCCAAAAAGTTCGATTTTGGTTTCATCTGACCAGAGCACCTTCTTCCACATGTTTGGTGTGTCTCCCAGGTGACTTTTTATGGATATCTTTGAGAAATGGCTTTCTTCTTGCCACTCTTCCATAAAGGCCAGATTTGTGCAGTGTATGACTGATTGTTGTCCTATGGACAGACTCTCCCACCTCAGCTGTAGATCTCTGCAGTTCATCCAGAGTGATCATGGGCCTCTTGGCTGCATCTCTGATCAGTCTTCTCCTTGTGTGAGATGAAAATTTAGAGGGACGGCCGGGTCGTGGTAGATTTGCAGTGGTCTGATACTCCTTCCATTTCAATATGATCGCTTGCACAGTGCTCCTTGGGATGTTTAAAGTTTGGCAAATCTTTTTATATCCAAATCTGGCTTTAAACTTCTCCACAACAGTATCACGGACCTGCCTGGTGTGTTCCTTGGTCTTCATGATGCTCTCTGCACTTTAAACAGAACCCTGAGACTATCACAGAGCAGGTGCATTTATACGGAGACTTGATTACACACAGGTGGATTATATTTATCATCATCAGTCATTTAGGACAACATTGGATCATTCAGAGATCCTCACTGAACTTCTGGAGTGAGTTTGCTGCACTGAAAGTAAAGGGGCCGAATAATATTGCACGCCCCACTTTTCAGTTTTTATTTTTTACAAAAGTTTAAAATAGCCAATAAATTTCGTTCCACTTCACAATTGTGTCCCACTTGTTGTTGATTCTTCACCAAAAAATTAAAATTTTATATCCTTATGTTTGAAGCCTGAAATGTGGCAAAAGGTTGAAAAGTTCAAGGGGGCCGAATACTTTCGCAAGGCACTGTACAGCTATGGGCACCACTCTGACCTGGGGGTCTCGTGATCTGCCTGTGGACCAGTAACTATAAGAGCTGCTGGGTCAGATCAGCTATACAATTCATGTTAGGAGGCTGCATTGTTCCTGTAACTGGGGCACAATGTAAAAAAATAATAAATAAATAAAAATGTAAAGTAAAATAAAGTCAATACCACACAACAAAAACACTGTAGAAACGCATCACATTTTTTTTTTTCAGCAGCGTTTTTCATTGCATTTTTGCTGAGTTTTTCTCTGCGGATTTTCATTCCTTATTAAACTTATAGGGAAAACACCAGCGTTTCCACTGGTATAACTGGCAATTTTTGAAAATGCAGCTTTCCCGCAGCAGATTTTTTTTTCTGCAATCTGTGCATGGGAATTGGCTAGAATCTCATTCACTTTGCATGTACTGTAAAACGCAGTATTTTTTTTTTTTTTTTCATGGCTCTTCCACTGCGGCAAAAATGCTGCATTTTCGCAAAGTGGGGCTTTAGTTAAAAAAAAATTTTAATAGCACTTTGTGCTATGAAAAAAAATCCTGGATATAAAAATGAAGAAAAAACATGCAAAAGTTAAAGTTTAAAAAAAAAAAAAAAATGCAAAAATTATTTGAATAACCCGAATGAAAAGTATAGGCCTTAAAATATGGGGGGGGAAAAACTAAAATGTGTCTGGTCCTGAATCAGGGATATTGACCTGGTACAGAAGTGGTTAAAAACACAGCTAGCACACTGACAGAGCACACACACCTGGCCATCTGGAGCAGGCATTTGCATGTACTCTGGCTTTTTTCTCAGGAAAGACGTGAGGAAATATTTAAAGGGAGTGTATCACCAAACTTATAAATTTTGAACTAATGCCTCAGTAATGTTGCCTTTCTAAAGCCAAATCCAGGCATACCTTTGCAATGAAGATCTTCCTGGTACTTTTCTTATAAATCTCGTTCTCTTGTGGTTATGCCAAGAGCCCACTTCGGGCTGCGGCCGAGCTAACTGCGCCTGCTCAGTACGCCTTGCTATACTGTGCAGGCGCGAGATTTGCGAGATGCACGATGTTACAAGCTGCCAGTGATTCAGCTCTGAAGAAGATGAGGTGGGTGGCGTTCTGCTACATGACGCGGCTGTCCACTGGGGGGAATGTTAATGCCCCTTGTGCTCCCTAGAACTTATTACCTTAGCCACAAAAACAGAATTTATAAGAAAAGTACGGTTATGCCTGGATTTGACTTGAGAAAGGCAACATTACTGTGGCATTAGTTTAAAATTGATAAGTTTGGTGAACGTTAATAAAATAGGTACATTATATTTATTACATTTGTTTCTTCTTTAAATGAGTTTTTCTGGAGTTAAATAAATGACCTCTCCCTAAGATATTAGACAGGGTTAATATCTGATCGGTGTTTAGTGATGAGGCTCTTCAAACAGCTGATTGGTGGGAGTTCTGGTTGTCTATTATAATATTAAAATCCTAGAAAAACCCTTTAAATACTTTGTTAGTTATTACATTTCTTAGCTAAAAATTCAAAGTGCTGGAAAAGTACTCCTTTAGTGGCATTAGTTTTCATCAAAGGCATGCACACAGTAGTGCCCTGCACTGTCTCTCTATGGTGCCTTTATATGACTCTATATTATCAAGATTTGGTGAGAGCACCTATGCAATAAAGCATTTTACCATCTGCTTTTTTTTTTTTTAGAATCTAGTAAAGAGCAGTTTGCTTCTACAAATGTTGCAGATGAACTTGTTAAACTTTTTAAAAAACACACCGAGCATGAAAAGAAGGAAATGATTTTTGAAGTCCTGGCTCCTCTTGCAGAAAATGGTAAGAATAATTGATTCAAAATGATTTTTTAAATGTAACAGGATTTAATGTAGTCGTGAACTATTTTGTTTGTCCCCCATTCTTCTGCTACCTGTGATGGATGGATGTATATGTAGCTGCTTAACCCCTTAAGGATGTTGCTTATTTTGGCCTTAAGGAAGGAGCATTATTATTATTATTCATAGTCCTACTCCAGGGATCATTTTTATGCCAACGTAGCCATGTGTGAGGGGTTTGTTTTTTGCAGCACTAGTTGTATTATGTCTGGGTTTTTTTTTTTTTTTTTTTTTTTTTTTTTTTTTTTTTTTAGCAGACATGATGGATTTGGTGAAAACAGACAACATATCAAATTCCATTGAAATCAATGGGATTTTTAATGGATTTGACAGATCTGTTTAGTGTCCATTGTTAACACTTTGTAACGGATGCTAGCAATGGACACTACTGACGGTAGTGTAAATATTCCTCTTAAGACCCATAACTTTATTTTGCCATCAATGGAGCTTTTTTGCAGGATAAGTGAGTTTTCATTGGTGTAATTTTGAGATTCATGTGACTTTTGGATTGCCCTGTATTCTGTGTTTTGGGTGGCGGGATAACCAAAAATTACAATTTTGGCGGTTTTTTTTTTTTTTTATGCCATTTGTAGTGAGGGTGAAATAGTGTAATAATGTTGTTATAGGATGTTATTATGGACGTGGCTATACCAAATATGTGGAGGTTTATCACCCATTAAATATTTATGGCCTATCCCAAAGATAGGCCATAAATATAAAAAAAAGTTGTAGACAACCCCGTGAAACTTGCTCCTGGGTTCACCGGATTTACCAGCCTTAACTTCATGCCGGGAAGCAGGACTTCTGATGCTAGGAGTCCCTGTCTCTGTGCAACATACTGTCCCATACAGTTCAGACCAGTAAATAAAGCAAACACACGGACTGAGTTTCACGAGTGAAATTTGGTCGTGTGAATCTAGAGTAACATTTCTGTCCTGAGATATTGCTCCACTTTCTGTGCCACCCCATTACTGCATTTGATCAGTCTTCTGTAAAACTGCTCCACAGACTAACCATGGCCACTTCCTCACTCATGTTTCAAAAAATAGGTTAGTGGTGTAACCCAAAACTTTTTGGACTCCAGACTTCTGGAAAGAGTTGATAAGTCCCCTGCATACCCCCAGAAAGTCCTTATTAGAGGTAAACCAGTCCTCAACTACCGCTTTCAGGTTATGTTTTTTGAATTTCCTTAGCATATCACAGATGATATTGCTATTGTTAGTGCTTTAGGAACCACCGCAGGTGTTTTTTTTTTTTTTTTTTTTTTTTTTTTTTTATGGGATATCCTCAAATCCTGACCTGTTCTGGTACTTGAGGATTGGAGTTCAGAAACCATGGTCTACAGTAGCAGTATCAGAATATGCACTGTTTACATGTTGTTTTCTGTTGATTCTATTAATTTAAAGCTGTACGTTTTTTTGTTTTGCAGTAAAGAGTACGTATTTCAGCTTTTAAAGCGGGATGACACACGGATTCTGCATCAGTCAACTGATGCAGCTGCCTCCGGGTGCCAAAAGCTATAGAGATGGATGGAGCTGGAAGCAGATCTGCTGCTATTAAGTAATTTGCTCCAGAGATTCAGCCTTTTCCACTGTATAGTGGTAGCACTGAGATACTGCAGCTCTGCTCTGATTACTTGAATAGGAGCTGAGCTTCCTTCAGCTCCATCTTTCTCTATAGCTTCTGGCACCCAATTTAGCTGATTATTGTCAGATGTCACCCCCCAGTAACAGTAATCAGATCCTGATGACCTATACTGTGAATAGGTCATTGGTATGAAAATGCTGGGGGGGTAGGGGGGGGTTGAAAACCCGCTTTAAGGAGTGACTGTTAAATTGAAAAACAGCAGTTTTCACTTTTAATAGCTGTTACATTAATGTGAAAAACAGAGTACGCCCTCTTTGAATGCTGTGGTTATATGTATCAGGACATAATTTAAAAAAAAAATTGCATCCTTAGAAGTTCTCAAAAATGAGATAATTACAACCTCAGAAGAACACCACCACATGACAAATCATACTGTGTCATTATTTATGTAACAAAAACTAAGCCAAAATGCAGAAGCAGTGTGTGGAAAAACTACTGCTTCCATAGGAATATAATATGTAGCAGCAGCCAGATGCTGCTAAACAAATACCCTTAACTAGTTGATCAACAGGTTTGACCATCTCTATAAAAGCAAAACTTTTGGCAGTTTGCTTGTCTAGAGCATTCAGGTGTGTGTTAATTCAGTGTAAAGGAGGAAAGACATCAGCAACCACCATTTTAAGCTGAGATTATTCACCAGCGAAAAACATTCAAGACAGCTGATGATCTTCTCTGGAGTGGATGTCCCAGCAAAGTCACCCCAAGGTCAGACCGTGCAGTGCTCAGAGAAATTGCAAACAAAAAAAAAAAAAAAAAAACACACATGGCTATATCTAAGAGTCTGTATAGCAGAGTATTTTAGAATGAAATGTGAGGCCATCTATCCAACAGCTAAAGCTTGGCCAAAACTGGATAATGCAACAGGACCATGATCTCCAGTGCACCAGCAAATCTAAAACCAAATGAAGAAGAAAAGAATCAAAATGTTGGAATGGACCATTAAAATCCAGACCTCAACCCTATTGAGATGCTGTGCAGGACCCTTAAGAGAACTGTGAGACAGTTGTTGCTGCTAAATGTGGTGCTACAGGCTATTGACTTATGGGGTGGCTTTTCAGGCATGGCATATATTATATTTAGGCCTATTTTTGTAAAAAAAAAAAAAAAAAGATGATAAAGTGCAATTTGTCATATTATGATGTTTATTTGACGTTGAGTTTACCTAATTTTAAGTCCTTCTAAGGACCACATTTTTTTTATCACATACTCATACGTAAAGCCATATAATTGATAGAGGTTGTACTTTGTTTTTTGTGACTGTAGCTTGCACCTGAAATGCACATAAAAATTGTGCAAGTCATTACTGCAAATAATTTAAAACAAACAAAAGTGTGTAGACGCAGCCTAAGACACTGAATCTTATATATTTATTGATATTTTTCTATTCAGTCATTTATTAAATCTAAGGATGGTTACTATTGTACTGCTACTTTTCTGTTTATCCAGTACCTGGATATTTGTTGTATTGGTAAGATTTATTGTATACATTTTATAAAACTTGTTCAGAAAGTACATTCACATTGAGCTAGTCCTCCTAATGTTATTCCTTTTTATACTTCGTTTAGATGGCAATGACAGATTCTACCTTTACAATGTTGCAAAATACGAACTATGCGTGCACCGTTTCCTCTTTCATTGTATGTGTTGTGCGCTGCCTGTTCCACCTGTATAATTGCTTGTAACACATGATAAACAATCCGCTACCAACTACTGTGTTGTGACTTGTCTGAAAAGCCAAAGTGACCTTTCTGTAAGAAGCAGCGTGCTGTGTTCATGCTGACATGTCTCCAACTGTGTTCGCTTCTGACAGAGGCTGTTAACGCAATAGCAGAAATGCAATTTGCTTCCAGAAATAAATGGGGTTTTCCCATGAACATAACCATATTGAAATTTGTAGACAATTACAAGTTAAACATTTAGCAAATATAAATAAATAAAACTTTTTAAAGATTTTCTCTTACCATCTTAATAGTGATAGTCTTTTCGCATGCGCAGTTGCCATTGAATATGGCCATGAATACAGGATCACTCTATGGTCTGGCAATTGTCAGAAACCCAGCCATGATTTCTTTATTGTGGCTGGGTTCTCTTCTTGTGCAGGAATGTAGAAACAGGCAGAGACAGTGTATGCACGTGTGCCACCAAAATAGCTCTGATCAAGCAAGATTTGGACAGAGCAAGATTTCTGAAGTTTCCCTGTGGTGTCTAGAAACAAGACATTATAAGCAGTTGTTTAAAGGCCTGTAAGGTGGGGCCTCCATGGATCAGACTATTTTTTTCTAGCACATCTAACAGATGCTTAATCGGAGAGAGATTTAGGGGCTTAAAGGGGTTTTCCCATCTCACTCTCTTACCAGTTTGCCTGCTGTCTCTTTTGCTCACTTCTTCAGCAAGCTGGTGGGCAGGCTTTGACTGTTTGATGGACAGGACACTATAAAGTACTCCAGTAGATATAAAAATTGCCTTTACCATGAGCGATTATTTATTATGGTTATTAGAAATCTATAATAATGCTGATCAAATAATATGCACAGTAAATGTATAATATGTTACACAGGTTAGGAGAGAAAAAAAATACATTCTACAAGGACAGACAAATTACTTTACCACAAAGTTATCTTTGTAAACTCAATGTTATCTTTGTTTCCTTAGACACAGCAAACTGCAATTAGCTGACTTGATTGCCTGGATGGAAGAGCAGTAAATAAAAGCTCTGAAAGCAAATGTGATCTGAGAACTCAGCCTCCCTCCCCTCCAGAGAGTAGGGAGTCATGTTATATGTGCTATAAGCTTAGATAAGGAGAAAGAACAGGTTGGGTTCTTTGACAATGACAAGGGGAGGAATAATTTCACAAAGAAAGCAGCAATATATTTAGGAAAACTCTTTAATTTACATAAGCTAGCAGTATAGATAGGATCCTTGAGCTGGAAATACCACTTTAAGAGGCCAAATCAACACCTTGAACTCTGTCGTGTTTCTCTAACCTTTCCTGAACAATTTTTGCAGTGATCTGTAGTGCAATATCTTGCTGAAAAGGCTGCTGCCATTAGGGTATACAGTTGTCATGAAGGAGTCTGAAACAGTCTTTAAGTAGGTGGTATGTATCAAAGTGGTATCTACTTTAATGTCAGGACCCAAGGTTTCCCAGCCGAACATTGCCCAGTACATTTACACTTCCTTTCACAGGCCCATCTTTCTCTAGATGGGAATTGGCATGGTAACATTTGTGGTACAGTAGCTTCTCTGTGGTTTCAGACTAGACAAGCTATAATTTATTCCATATGTGTATCATTGACCTTTGGGTGCCCTTGACATTGTTCACAGTTTTTCCTTTCTTCGAGCACTTTTGGTCAGTATTAACCACTGCACCCCAACAACATACGACCAGACTAATAAATACCCCACCCCTTGACAGATACTTTTGGCTTCAGTTAATCTTTTACTCATTTCACCTGTCAGTGGTTTCAGCGTTGCTGCTTAACAGGTGTATGTATGGTTAAACCGTGGAAAACAACTTCACTGGTTTGAAGAAGATTCTAGCATTACCTGATGTATGTGGTGGTGTGATCTTGGACGCCTCAACGTTTTCTTTTGGTGGTGTTTCCAGCAGAACATCAATAGAAGAAGTGTGATCATTGATTCATGTTTAACTTCACTAGACTTCTTTTCACGAGAATATGGGATGATGTTTTATGTCATCGTTGATGTGGATAGTGTGACTGGTTCTGAAAAAAATTTGTTTATAGTACAGTGTTACATGCCATAAGGTGACTCCTGCAACCACATGTTTGGTTCTTGCTTTGGTTGATCATGTCTTCCTTCTCCGTGTAATCTGCTACAGAAGCAAAGGTTGATCCATGCTTCAGAATTTCCCTTCTTTTGTGCAACAGATGGGAATAAAGGGGCCTACACCAGAAAAGGTGTAGATCACACTGTTGCTGTCTTCTCTTTGTGTATCCCCCAAAGCTACAGTTATTACTGTACTCTACTTTGGGTTGAGTATTGAGGAAAGTAAAGTTTTGAGGGCAATTCATGATCAGGCTGAATTTCCACATGGCACATTTACCCAATATATATTAAAACCAAAAAAAAAAAAAGTCAAGCATTTTAAAGCAATACAACTCTATTTTTTAAAGCAGTGTATGCTAATCTATATACTGTGTTGCCATAGTTACTGAAATTTAAGTACTTTTTCTGCTGCTGGTTGCTGCAGAATGCATGAACATTTGTGTTACAGCTTGTTGATGCTCGCTGTATTGAGTCACTCACAAAGAAATGACTTTGAACAGCAGTGACACAAAGCATAGCCATATTAAATAGGCAGGAAATAGAAAGGATGTGGTACCTCATAAGATACATTTTACAATTTTCTCTTTTTAATGGAAACCTGTCAGGTGGTTTTTCCAAATAAATAGCCCCATCATGTGCAGAATCAAGTATTTTCCGTTCCATTGCTGCGTCTCTGTAGTCTTTCTGCTGCAACAAAGTGAAGTTTATATTTTTGAAAGCATAAAAAATCATATGTAAATTAACCTAAGTATTCACAGGGGTGGGGAGAATCTCCAGCCTAGTCACACTGTCCCCTTCCTAATCACGCCTACTGGGCATGAGTGACATCTCCCCTTTCTCTTTGACATTACGAGGGAGATGTCAATCTTGCCTAGTTGTCATGATTCGGAAGGGGACAGTATGACTAGGCTGAAGCTTCCTTCCCCAACTCCCTCCCCCCCCCCCCTCTCCTCGAGACTACTTGGGTTTATGCCCTTAACTTTGCTGAAATAGAAAGATTACTGAGGGGTACCAGTGGAAAGGGAATCACTTGATCCTGCACATGATGGGGCTAGTTTATGGTGGAAAAACCGCCTGACAGGTTTCCCTTTAAGTCAGCTCATGGTTGGCTTATTTTAGGTCATTATTTTGCATCAGTAAGAAATCTGGCGCGTTGGCACAAACCATATCCTTTTGTTTAGACACTTTCTAAACGTATCTAGCAAAGCACAAGTATCATTTGTGTTTGGTGTGAATCAATAACAAACTGATATGTGCAAAATAAGGTGCAATTTATACCAGAAAGAAGGGATCACTTTGCTTTCCCTAATCTCTATAATTCAATTAACTATTCCCTCTGTATATTCACACAATAGTATCTGGTGTGGCACAGTTTTGGAAGCATGCATGAATGTTCTGAGAAGCAGAATGACCATTAATGCTATGCCTTCACGCTTATGGATTAACCGACTTGAAGCCATGTTTTTTTTTTATTTGACCTTACACAATTTGGTATTGCTATAATGTTAATTGTTCCTCATTGTGCCCATGTTTTAAAAAATAAAACTTTGGAATTGCAACCTATTGACCAAAATAGAAGGTTATGAAGAACTACCTTGAGGTGTGTCTTCCTGTAGATCTTCTTTCTTTAGGATGAGCATGTGCAGTCTATGGCTGCTTTTAGTACTGTGGCTTTTCTCTTTTTTGACCTATGCATTGAGCCTGCACTTGGTGACTATGCATAGTCTGCACCCAACAGAAGGGAACAGGAAGCCAAAGGAAAACACACCTGTAGGTTTTCACTGTGAAATGGTAGTCATATGTCCTCCTCTGCAGAACCTGACAAATTACACAGGGAATGCTGCACGTTGCATGGCACCAGAGTACAAACACATAGTAAGTGTCTGAGGACATGCTACACTGTGTTTTCAACTAATAAGAGAGGAAAGGGATTTCAGGTAAAACATCGAATTTTGGGATGAACATCCAGTTCAGTCCATCCAGGTGGTGATTTGCCATCAGATTAACATCCTAGTAGTGTCAGAGAATGAACCATTTGCAAATCTTCCAACAGTCAAAGCCTTGGAAACCTGCCAGGGGGCTGCAACACACTGGTTGGGAAGATGACTGCATGTCTTCATTCAACATTATCTGGGTTCTTGATTAAAAAAAAACTAATATATTTTGGTAGGCGTGCCCCTAGGAAATAGTGTGTTTTGTTTATTTGTTGTTTTTTTCCAGGGGTGCTCTGAGTCTGATAAGGTTGGGGAAATACTGTAATAGACAGTAATAATTTATTTTTATGTAAGACCTTTACACAACTACGGTATAAGAACTTTACATTACTGATAATATAAAAGTTGATAATATTGATTTCTAGTATCTTCCCTGAAATTATAAATCATTTTAGGCAAGGAAATCTCTTTAGATGAATTGTCAGCTGTCACGGTTTTCTGCATGTAACGCAGTAAAGTTCCACTCATTAAATTCAGTTTTGTTTGTTCTGAAATCTGTAAAGTATATACGCCTCGGAGTACATCTGAATATTGTCAATAGGAATATGCACGGCTTTTCTGTGGGGGATAAAGCTGAAATTCCTAAGGCACGCTTGGCATCAGAAAGGAGAATTGTGTGCATGTCAGCTGTTCTGTGTTGGAAAAGCTTTGCCATTAAATATGCACTTAAAGCAACATCTGTTACACAAAATAATCATCCTGACAAGTGACTGCCTCTGGAAGGTTGACGTTTATTTAAGGCACTGTGTGGGTGTTGCATTTGAAATGCATATTGGTAATCTACATAATATTAACGTGTGATGCTCTCTTGTATGCAGAAATCTGGCAATGACAATCACCATTAATAAATAAAAATGTCTAGTACAAAGAAGTCACAGAGCCAAGGTGAAGGGCGCATAAAATGTTCATGAACTTTGATGTGGGCATATATGTGCGCAGTCCAACGTGTGCGATCCTTTATAAATGCACATTTATCACATGAAGATTTTTTTCTTTGGATTTCCAAAAATATATAATAATAATAATTTTTATTTATATAGCGCAAACATATTCTGCAGCACTGTACAACTTGTAGGGTTCAAGTAATGACAAAACAGATACATTATAAAGAACTAGTCAATTCACACACTGGGACTGAGGGCCGTGCTCACAAGAGCCTACAATCTATGAGGTAGAGGGGGTGACACAGGAGGTAGAAGGGGCGGCAACAGACATAGCATTGCTTATACAATGGTCAGACAATTTTGTAATAGAGGTTACTGTCATTACACATATATAAAGCTGTATGAGCCGTCACTAGTCGTGTCCTTTAACGTGCAGATGTTGCCTGGACATATAAAGTTAGTCTGATACGGCATCTTATCCTGTGAGGTAATGTTGGAGCATAAACAGAGGAGGGTACGTTTTAGGGATTCTAACTACGGAAGGGTTTACATTAAAGGTTGTGATAGGCCTGTCTGAAAAGATATGTCTTTAGTTTACGCTTGAAGCTGTGGAAATTGGGAGTTAATCTGATAGTCTGGGATAGAGCATTCCAGAGAAGTGGTGCAACTCGGGAGAAGTCTTGTATATGAGCGTGGGAGGTTCTGATAATAGAGGATGTTAGTCTTAGGTCATTGAGTGAATGGAGAGCACGGGTTGGGCGATAGACAGAGATGAGGGAGGAAATGTAGAGAGGTGCAGCATTATGGAGAGCCTTGTGAATGAGGGTGATATGTTTATATTGTGTTCTATATTGAATAGGCAGCCAATGTAGTGACCGGCACAGACCGGAGGCATCGCTGTAGCGTCTAGACTGATAGATGAGCCTGGCCGCCGCATTCAGAATAGATTGTAGAGGGGAGAGTTTAGTAAGAGGAAGACCAATTAGTAAGGAGTTACAGTAGTCAAGGCGAGAGTGAATCAGGGCAACAATAAGTGTCTTTAGTGTATTTGTGGTAAGGAATGGGCGGATTCTGGAGATGTTTTTGAGGTGGAGATGACATGAGCATGCGAGTGATTGGATATGGGGGATGAAGGAAAGGTCTGAGTCAAACAAAACCCTGAGGCAGTGGGCATACTGCCTAGGATTTATGGTAAGGCTGGAAACTGCAATGGAGATATCAGGGACAGATCTATTAGATGGTGGAAATAGCAGTAATTCAGTCTTTGAGAGATTCAGTTTCAGATAGAGCGAAGACATATTTGAGACAGCAGAGAGACAGTCACTGGTGTTCTGTATTAGTGCAGGGGTGATGTCATGTGATGACGTATATAATTGGGTGTCATCAGCATAAAGATGGTATCGGAAGCCAAATCTAGTGATGGTTTGTCCAATGGGGGCTGTGTAGAGGGAGAAGAGCAGGGGACCTAGGACTGAGCCCTGAGGAACCCCAACGGCGAGGAGAAGAAACAGAGCCTGCAAATGAAACTAGGAAAGTGCGGTCAGAGAGATAAGAGGACAACCAGGAGAGTGTGGAAGCCAGATTGTAAGGGGTCAAGAAGAGAGTTAGCAGAAAGATAGCGGGTTAAACGAGAATAGAATAAGCGTTCCAAGATTTTGGAGATGAAGGGGAGGTTAGAGACAGGTCGATAGTTAGCAGCACAGGACGGGTCAAGGGAGGATTTCTTCAGTAGTGGGGTTGTGACAGCATGTTTGAAAGAGGATGGGAAAATTCCAGGAGAGAGAGAGAGAGGTTAAATATTTTAGTAAGGTAAGTCATGACGGCAGGTGACAGACTGGAGAAGGTGTGAGGAGAAAGGGTCACTACTGCAGGTCGTAGGCCGAGAAAAAGAAAGTAGCTGAGATACTTCCTCCTCTGTAGCAGGTTCAAAAGATGAGAATGAACAGTCTGAAGTGAGGTCAGTGAGGGGGTCAGTGCCGCCTGGGCATTGGGCAATTATTTCCTGATGGATCTTATCAATTTTATCATGGAAATAAGTGGCCAGGTCATCTGCGCTAAGGTCTGTGAATGGCACCTGCACCTTACCGGTGAGTAAGGAGTGAAAAGTTTCAAATAGCCTTTTAGGGTTACCGGAGCGAGAAGAGATGAGAGCGGTGAAATAGGCTTGTTTGGCTAGATTAAGGGCAGAATTATAGGTTTTAAGCATAAATTTAAAGTGGAGGAAGTCTGCAGGTGTACGTGATTTTCTCCACAGACGTTCAGCACACTTAGAGCACCGCTGAAGAAAACATGTCTGTGGCGTGTGCCAGGGTTGCTGCCTCCTGCGTCTCACCTTTCGAGTGGAGGGGGGAGCCACCTCATCCAATACACTCTTAAGGGTTTCATTATAGTGACTGGTGGCCAGATTGGGGCAGGAGAGTGAAGAGATGGGGGACAGAGAGGACTGTAGAGTATCTGAGAGGTGCTGGGTGTTAATAGCACGTAAATTCCTATATGTATGATGAGTATGTGTGCCCTGTGAAGGAGAGAAAGCACTGATGGTGAGAGACAGAAGTTTATGATCAGAGAGTGGCAGAGAAGAGTTAGTAAATTTAGAAACTGAGGAGTCTATGGAAGACAAGATCAATGGTGTTGCCATCTACATGTGTGGCAGAAGAGGAAAGTTGTGAAAGACCAAAAGAAGTGGTTATTGAGAGAAACTGTGAGGCAGCTGGGGAGACAGGGGTGTCAGTGGGGATGTTAGTCACCCATGATGAGGGTAGGAATTTCACTGGATAAAAATAGGGCAGAAATTATGTAGCAGAAATTGTCTTTCACGTGTGAACAGCATGGTGGCTCAGTGGTTAGCACTGCAGCCTTGCAGCGCTGGAGTTCTGGGTTCGAATCCTGCCAAGGACAACATCTGCAAGGAGTCTGTATGTTCTCCCTGTTTGCGTGGGTTTCCTCCGGGTACTCCGGTTTCCTCTCGCACTCCAAAGACATACAGATAGGGAAATATAGATTGTGAGCCCTATATGGGATAGTGACTGACAATGTGTGTAAAGTGCTGCGGAATATGAAGGTGCTATACAAGTAAGCAAAAAAAAAAAAAAAAAACTACCAGTGAGCAGTCTAATAGCTACCTTTAAGGCTCTCTGAAGACAGCATTTAAGCCCTACCTTTGGCATACACACACATAAATATTGCCAGCACATACCTGTAATGTATCCATAGCTTTCATTTCACCTAAATATGTCCTATTGATCTAGTAGTCAGTGTACATTGGTATAGTGCACAGTATATGCCTTTTTATATTTGTATTCAATAAGCGATTTATGACATTCTCCCCCTATGCAGTGACATTTGTCAGAGCCTTCTGATGGAAGTATATGTTGCCAAATCTTACAAATATTCCCAACAAAAGACTTTAAGGGGTTGTCCAGTTTCAGATAAATATTGAGAAACAATTGTTATTGTTTATATAATAAATAGACAAGTTTGCAATATACTTTCTCTATTCTTTTATGTTTTTCTAGGTCTCTGCTTGCTGTCATTCATTGTTTATTTCTAGTGAATAAAATCAATCCATTATCATGTAATGGACAGTCTAGGGCTGGGCAATTAATCAAAGAATAATCGAAACCGAATGTCAACCCGGATAAACCAACGTGATTTTGTGCATATTGGTTATTACAATATTTGCGAGGTCCACTTGCAGTCTTGTTTGGACCGAACACTTCTGAACTGAAACTGCTATTATATTCTGGGGTCTCTTTAGTGGAGGCCCAGGGAAGCTGAGTAAAAAAAAGAAAACCGCTTTACTCACCTCTTCTGAGCTCTAGCACAACTCCCTCTTCTCTTCTGGTCTTCTGAATGATGTCAGGGACAGCTAAGGCCTGTGATTAAGCCTTGGCAGGCAAGTAGAGTCACGATGCTTGCGTCTATGCGTCACAACGTCACATGATCACTGAGGCCCAAATACAGGCTTTAGCACCCACTGACGTCAGTCAGAAGGCCGAAGAGAACTGGGAGCCGTTCTGGAGCCCAAGAGAGGTGAGTGAGTTTATTTATTTTTATATTTGAGCACCTCCTCTGGGCTGCTTATACTCTGGGGTCTGAAGAGACCCCATAATAGCAGTTTCATTGCTGTCATTCATTTTGCTTACTCCCAGTGGATAAAAATCAGTCCCTGGTCATGTGATGGTACACAGGTGCACAGCTCGTTACCAGGCAGATGTCTGATTACTGTGCTGTGACTATAACGAGCTGTGCACCTGTGTGCTCATCACATGACCATGGTCAGATTTTTATATACTGGAAGTAACAGAATGAATGAATGAGAGCAAGCAGAGATCTAGAAAACCAGGAGAAATTGATACAGAAAATATATTGGAAAATTGTAGAATTTTTCATTATACAAATAATATTTGTCTCTTAATATTGGTCTGAAGTATGGACAACCCCTTTAATCCTGATTTTGATTTAGGTCATAATCGCCCAGTCCTAAGACAGTCCATGATCCTGTGATGAACACACATCTGCCTAGTAAAGAGCTGTGCACCTTCGTATTCATCAGCATGGACTGATTATTTATTTATTTATTTATTTATTTATTTATTTTTTTTTTTTATCCACTGGAAATAAGCAGAATGAATGAAAGCAAGCAGAGATCTAGGAAACCATGAGTAGTTGATACCGGAGTTGTACAAGCAATAACAACATTCATCTGTCACTCAATAGTTATAAAACAGGACAAGTCTGTGGGCTTCGTAAGAGAGTCAATGAAAATTAGATCAACACAATACAGCACTCATGTAAAAAAAAAAAATATCTAAAACTTTAACTTTTAATGCTATAGTTTTAAAAACAAGGTAGCCCACAGAATAATAAACAATGACTGTGCACAACCAATAAAAAAAATAATATTCACCCAACGCCTAATCAGAATGAATAGCGCACCAAATGACTTCAAAATCAAAGAGTGTATGTGGGGTGAAAAGGATGATTCTTACCCATAAAGATGGTGGGAGTCCAAAGGCAACGAAAAGGGCCAGTACCTTTCACTGCTCCTCAGAAAGTCCCTGCCTTTCCTCCATAAAGAACTCCTGCCCTTACAAGGGTAGTCTCAGAAAAATGCACCTAACACAAATTCCTACCCTGTTTCCCCGAAAATAAGACAGCGTCTTATATTAATTTTTGCTCCCAAAGCTGTGTCTTATTTTCAGGGGATGTCTTATTTTTTTTTTCAATGAAGAAGAGTTCACATTTATTGCTGAACAAAAAAATGAACATTTATTATATACGGTACTGTACAGTAGTTGTCATCACAAACCAGCATAACCAGACAAACTGTGAATCCTATCAAGAATTTCTTACTACCGTATCATTATTTCCATGTACAACAATTAACAGTATGGTACATTTACCAATATTTACGGTACGAATAGAAAGTAAAATTTATTCAATGACAGTTATGTCATCATCTTCTAGGACATCATCATAACAATCCAAACCATTAATTTCCCCGCACACAGTATCATGTCCCATAGTGGCCCCTGCACACAGTATCATATCCCATAGTGGCCCCTGCACACAGTATCATGCCCCATAGTGGCCCCTGCACACAGTATCATTCGCCATAGTGGCCCCTGCACACAGTATCATGCCCCATAGTGGCCCCTGCACACAGTAGTTTGCCCCATAGTGGACCCTGCACACAGTAGTTTGCCCCATAGTGGACCACCCATGAACAATAATTATACTGTGGGGTCTTTTCAGACCCCAGAGTATAATGATCGGAGACCCAGGAGAGGATAGAAACATAAAAAAACAACGTTGCTTACCTGTTCCTCGCTCCGGTGCATGCCCGTGCGCTACTCCGGCCTTCTTCAATGTTAGACCAGGCTGCGTCACGAGATCCGGCCGGTGTCGCGACGAAAAATGACGTCCGCTGACGTCTGCGACGTCACCAAACAGGCCCGAAGCCTGGAGAAGCGTAGGACAGGTAAGCACATAGTTTTTTTATGTTCATTCACCTCCCCTGGGCCTCCGATTATTATACTCCGGGATCTGAAAAGACCCCGGAGTATAATGATAGCAGAGATTGTGGGGTTCGCCTGCGGCCTCACATATCGTATATACCGTATGTTCTGTTCGGGAACATACGTCTTACTTTCGGGGGGATGACTTATATTGGGCAATTCTCCGAAACCTCTCCTATGCCTTACTTTCGGGGGGTGTCTTATTTTCGGGGAAACACGGTATTAGTGGGAGTAACAGGGATTTGTCTTAGGTGCAGTTTTCTTATTCTTTGGGCTACCTTGTGTTTAAACTATTTTAAACTAGCTATTTTGACATCAGTTCTGTATTGTGATACTTGATATCTTGGTGTCACCACAAGACTCCCTGTGTGGAATCATATGTGGATATTACATGGATCTGCCATTGACTACATGTAGAGTCTCCGCTCACTTAGTATTAAAACTTTCTGCCAAGAAAGGGACCAATTGTTAACCTGTGTGGCTTCTAGTCTGAGTTCAGTATTTCCATTTTTTTGCCTTCTGACAACCTTCAGCACTTTTAGATGATAGGATGATTTCACATAAGAATACAAGAGGTTAGCTGTTTCATCACAAGCCTCACAGCCAAATGTGACTGGCAGCCTATGAGTCCTAGGAAATGCCTAAAAGTGGCACTACGCTTATAACTTTTATTTTCTTAACAGGGTAGTATAAACCTAGAAGTCTGAAAAGCTACTTTGTATTTTGGCAGGCTTTTATTTTTTTTTTTTTTTTAACCCTGAATCCTACACTGTGGTGGTTTTTTTTTTTTTTTATTAGAATGTATGTGTTTGTTTCTTGTAGATGCTATAAAGCTTCAACTAGTGGAGGCTGGCCTAGTGGAATGCTTACTTGACATAGTCCATCAAACTGTGAACAGTGAGAAGGAGGATGACATTGCAGAACTAAAAACTGCCTCTGATCTAATGGTTCTTCTGCTTTTAGGTGGTAAGTACACTCCTGATAATTTGAAACCAGGTAGATGGCTATATTATGCTTTTATGTAAGTTCCGTTCACTTTTATGGAAGTTAAAAGAAACAGTTGAAGTCTGCTTGCTTGGAAATTTCCATATTCCCAGCTACCTCTGACCCTCCACAGAGGCAGGTATTCAGTCGTGAAAGACTGAGATAGGCATACCCCTATAATAGGGGTGTTGGGTGAGTAAAGTTATAGTACAGATCTGCGATATGTCAATAAAGCAATGTAAGTGGACACTTACGAGCATGTACACCCTGTTCCATAGCTTTTTTTTATTTATTTTTTAAAATCTGAATGGAGCTCTCCTCTTGTCATCTATATGTGCTGTTATGATATTTGTAGATGGCAGTGAATGTCATAGGCAGCTTAAAAACATAAATGTGAACAGAACCTTAGCCATTTTACATGGTAGCTATTAAATATATATGCATAACGAGGCTAAAGAATACCGAACTACATACTTTGGCAAGTTGCACTAGTTATTGATTTATTTTTACAACTAAACACAGTTCCAGATTGTAATACTAATATGATGTGGTCAACCTATTGTAGATTGACCTCTCTGTTGCCACTAGTGCATAATGGTACATACAGGGACATGTGAACTTCCATTTGTCACCTAAGCCACAGTTTAGGGAGCACTGCAGTACTTCTAGAAGAAAAAGTTTTCACGGCAACAAATTAGTTCACATCCCTAAAAAAGAGAGCTATCTCGAGTGCCATCTTTTGTGAGGTAGCTTTCCCAAGTTCATGTCTGACCCTTTAACAGGCCTTACAACATGACTAGGATGTAAACCAAGGCAGACCTTTATCTGTAGACAGCAATTTCTGTATACAAAGGTAGGTGTGTAGACGTTTAAGCTAAGTGAAATTGTAATTTATTAGGGAGATTTATCAACAGTGAAATTTCATGCATCAGCCTTGACTTCTGGTATCCTGGAGTAAGATGTGGTTACATGGGTTGGCTAGGGTTTTTTTTTTATCTATGGACTATCCATAGGATATAGGTAGATGTTTTAGGCCATAAATATCTGATCGGAGGGGGACTGACAGTTGGCCCCTCCTTAGATCAACTGTTTGTGGCCGGTCCTGACACCTGTACCATGCACAGAAAGAACCGGAGGCTCCATGCCCTGTATCGTGGCCAGGTGATGTCATTGTAGCTCAGCTACCATTTGACTTCAATACAGGGACTAGAACCAACTGCTTTGGGTGTCAGAACCAACCCCAAACAGCTGATCCATGCAGGGCTAGCTGTCACCCCCTACCAGTCAGATATTTATGGTCTAAATGAAGCATAGTCCATAAATTAAAAAAAATCCTGCCCCTTTCATTTATTTAGATGCCTCTAATAAATTAGGTGCATGTGTAGCCCTCTGCTTTCCAGAATCTCAAACCACTGGGAAGGGGGAGGGTTAATGCAGTAAAAAGTCAAAAATATTTGCACTTCAGAAATTTACAACTTTAACAGCCTTTTTACATAAATGTCTTCAAATTCCCCCCCCCCCATTTTGTCTTTTGATTTGTGCTATGCTTATGAATATATGTGTTTAAAAGCTGCCTTTTTATTTCCACAGATGAGTCCATGCAAAAGCTGTTTGAAGGTGGAAAAGGCAGTGTCTTTCAGAGGGTTTTGTCCTGGCTTCCATCTCACAATCATCAGCTACAGTTAGCTGGTGCCCTGGCAATAGCCAATTTTGCTAGAAATGGTAATTTTTTTTATTTTGAAGCTGCTGTAGGCTGTTATTTATAAAGTGGCAACATTTTCTGCAACTCCATTTGCATCTGTTCTTGTATCCAGTGTAGCTCAGAACCACGTGCCTGTCAGGAACAATTTTATAGGACACCAATAAAGTTGTGTTCACATCAGCCTCAGAGACTCCATCAAAGTCGTTGGACGAAAAAGTCCTAGAAGTACAACTTTTTCGTCTGCTGCTTTTAGTTATAGTCAATAACCCCTGCTTAGGGTGGGTGTACACTTGCGGCGGCACTCCGTCCGTCGTGAATCCGACCTAAATGTTGGAAAACTGGATAGGCACTGGATAGGGAAAGGTTTGCGACGCTTTGCTTACAAACCCATTCACCTGAATGGGTTTTTAAAGCAATGCACAGGTGTGCTCTTACACCCTCTGCGCCGCGAAGCCGTTTTTTTTTCGCTGAAAACAAAGTCGGACATGCAGCAAACCTTTCCCTATCCAGTTTTCCGAAATTTAAGTCAGATTCACGGCAGACAGAGTGCGGCCGCAAGTGTGAACCCACCCTTAGGCAATGCTCCCTATTTACAGTTCAAAAAAAATCTGGACAAAATAGTGCAGTAGAACTGCTTCACACAGTATAATGCTCTTTTAGTTGTCCACCAAAAAGTACAAACATCCCATGTGCACTGCTGCTGTTTGTGCTGAGCTGAGTGACTTAGAATGTTTCTATATTTGTTTTCTAAACACAATGGGGGAATATTTACTAAGCAAAATGTCCCTGAGTTCTGTCTTAGTGTGAATATATACAGCAGATTTATGTGTTTTTATTTATTTATTTTTAAACCAATAGACTATATTGATAAGTGACTAGAACAAGGGCATGGCTTTGAATAAAAGGGTATGTCCTAAAAGTACCAACATAGTGTCAATATTGTGGCGTAAAATATTGCTATTCAGTAAGACAACTGAGAGGTGGCATAAGGAAGGGAAACGTGTCTCATCTTTTCTAGCAAGATGCACCAAATATATCATGTAGCGCAGCGGTCCCCAACCTTTTTTTCTCCGTGGCCAGGGAGCGGGGGGCACGGTGGGGCTTTGGTCATATGGGGATGGGGGTTATACAGTGAACAGCACTTTAGACGAGACTAGTTGGCGATTTGGCCACAGTGTTGTGGCTCCTAGCATAGCTAATGGCAGGGACCTGGTCTAAAGCGCTGTACACCGAGGTCCCACACCATTAGCTATGCTAGGAGCCACAACACTGTGGCCAGATCACAGACCCGCCCCACGTAATGTGTTGGAAGCCGCCTTTACCGAGGCCAGCCTGCCGCCCTGCGGACTGGCAAAAGACACCCAACGTCCCGGTCCACGGACCGGTGGTTGGGAACCCCTGATCTAGCGTGTGCAATTGTAATAAATTTGGCGCATCTTCTGTCTGCCGCCTTAGTTTTAAATTATCTAAATTTAAGACAGTAGTAATAAATCTCTCCCACTGATCATATACAGTCTACCATAATATTACATGTTAAGGGTACGAGTCACTACTCGTACCCTTAATACTATAAGTCATACTATCTTGTATACGCTGCCTGTGAGGGTTGACGGTAATCTGTTTAATTTAGATGGGAATTGCATTCATATGGTGGACAATGGCATTGTGCAGAAGCTCATAGATTTGCTAGACAGACATGTGGAAGATGGCAATGTAACAGTACAGCATGCTGCTCTTAGTGCTCTAAGAAACCTGGCAATTCCTGGTAAGTAATCTATGTACTTACATAAATTGGTTTTATTTATTGATTTTTCTGTTATGTGCAGCAGTCTATTGTGGGGAAAAAGAATAAGCCTCATATAAGGACAGAATGGTTTTACTTAAATTTAAAAGTAATATTCACTTTTGCAGGAAAACTGTCCAACATATCACATTAGCGGAAAATGGTGGCTTATGGGCCTCACAAATCTACCAAATCCATGTCATGACTACATGTCAAAGATGTGTAATGAGCCTCGGCCATTGTGACCCTGGGAAGCACTTGCTGACCAAAAACTTTGAACATTGTGCTGTAATTTTCCTTTGCACAACTTTTCCTTTTGCTAAGCAAGAGATTTTATTAAAAAATGTAGCATTGAGTTAGTAGTGAGGTGCAAAAAATAAAGCCAGAAATTACATATGCAGCTAAAGGTAAATAAGGCTATTATTGATGCATAATTATGATTGTTCTTTGAACCAGCCTGGTGCTCTCTTTCATCTATGTATGTAAACAGCATAGAAGTGCTAACAGAAGAATATCTTGTGTTTCAGCATTTTCTTTTTATTATTTTATAGTTGTGAATAAAGCAAAAATGTTGTCAGCTGGAGTAGCAGAAGAAGTGCTGAAGTTTCTTAAGTCAGAAATGCCTCCCGTACAGTTTAAATTACTGGGAACTCTACGTATGTTAATAGATGCACAAGGTATGATCTTTTTGTACAGGTTACTAAGACTTATTGGTTGTAGTGGCCATGAACACAAAAGTTGCATAAAAAGATTCCGATCTCTCCTAGCCAAGGTCATGGCAGAAAAAAAAAGTTGGATGAAATATTTGTGTGCCGTTGGGCACAAGGGAGGTGGAGTCGGGGGGGGGGGGGGGGGAGGTAAGCTAGATTCACACTACTGTCGCTTCTCCATTGTTCTGGTCCGGAGGCGGACCTGTAACACATGAAGCCTGGCGGACACCATTGATGATAATTGGGTCCGTCAGGTGTCAATCGTGTTTAGATTGAAACCGGTTCCATAGTAATTCATAGTTTTTTAAAGGGAGTCTGTTAGCATGAAAATCTGTATCAAACTAATGACAGTACATTGTAGAGCTGTTTCTACACTTTTCCAATTCTGCATTACAGTTTGATTTTCATAAAAATCTGGATTTTATTGTAACGCAATTTAACTGAAAGGGACTTTAAGGGCGTTTCTTCTCTTGTTGGGGATTCACTCTCTGCTCTAGAAAAAAAAAATGGTACAAAGATAACTCGTTTCGAGGTGAAAACCTCTTTTTCAAATAAACCGTACCTAAATAATAAAATAAAATAAAAAACCTGTACTGAATCTAAAAGCACCTTATCATAATTAAGACCAATCATGTTAGTAAAAAACATGAGAACATATAATAATCATAAATAATCAGAAATGCTTAAAACATATGGTAATGTGTCAAAATAATAAGCTACCAATATCTGAGGGTAATCATAATATTATTAAATTATCATAAAAACAATAAGTCTTAAAATAAAAAATATGCAAAGGACATCTAACTAGGGTATGTAGATTGACCTGTATCATGAATATATTAAGCCTAAGTAACTGATAGCATAGATTTTGTAAGTTTGCCCACTGACAAAGACATGAACACACTATAATTTTAAGGGTAGGTTAAATTTAACAGTGATAGGTAGAATATCAAAAATAAAATCCAGAAAATCACATTGTATAAATTTTATAAATTTATTTGAATTCTGCAGAGAGAAATAAGTATTTGAACCCTTTGGCAAACAAGACTTAATACTTGGTGGCGAAACCCTTGTTGGCAAGCACAGCAGTCAGACGTTTTTTTGTAGTTGATGAGGTTTGCGCACATGTCAGGAGGAATTTTGGTCCACTCCTCTTTGCAGATCATCTCTAAATCATTAAGATTTCAAGGCTGTCGCTTGGCAACTCGGAGCTTCAGCTCCCTCCATAAGTTTTTCTATGGGATTAAGGTCTGGAGACTGGCTAGGCCACTCCATTACCTTAATGTGCTTCTTTTTGAGCCACCCCTTTGTTGCCTTGGCTGTATGTTTTGGGTCATTGTCCTGCTGGAAGACCCAGCCACGACTCATTTTTAATGTCCTGGCAGAGGGAAGGAGGTTTTCACTCAGGATTTTACGGTACATGGCTCCATTCATTCTCCCATTGATGCAGTGAAGTAGTCCTGTGCCCTTAGCAGAGAAACACCCCCAAAACATAATGTTTCCACCTCCATGCTTGACAGTGGGGACGGTGTTCTTTGGGTCATAGGCAGCATTTCTCTTCCTTCAAACACGGCGAGTTGAGTTAATGCCAAAGAGCTCAATTTTTGTCTCATCTGACCACAGCACCTTCTCTTATTCACTCGCAGAATCATCCAGGTGTTCATTGGCAAACTTCAAACGGGCCTGCACATGGGGCTTCTTGAGCAGGGGGTCCTTGTGGGCACTGCAGGATTTTAATCCACTATGGCGTAATGTGTTACCAATGGTTTTCTTGGTGACTGGTCCCAGCTGCCTTGAGATCATTAACAAGTTCACATCGTCTAGTTTTAGGCTGATCTCTCACCTTCCTCATGATCAAGGATACCCCATGAGGTGATATTTTACATGGAGCCCCAGATCGATGTTGACTGACAGTCATTTTGTATTTCTTCCATTTTCTTACTATTGCACCAACAGTTGTCTCCTTCTCACCCAGCGTCTTACTTATGGTTTTGTAGCCCATTCCAGCCTTGTGCAGGTCTATGATCTTGTCCCTGACATCCTTAGAAAGCTCTTTGGTCTTGCCCATGTTGTAGAGGTTAGAGTCTGACTGATTAATTGAGTCTGCGGACAGGAGTCTTTTATATAGGTGACAATTTAAGACAGCTGGTCTGTAGGAGCCAGAACTCTTAATGGTTGGTAGGGGATCAAATACTTATTTCTCTCTGCAAAATGCAAATAAATTTATAAAATTTATACAATGCGATTTTTCTGGATTTTATTTTTGATATTCTATCTCTCACTGTTAAAATTAACCTACCCTTAAAATCATAGACTGTTCATGTCTTTTTCAGTGGGCAAAGTTACAAAATCAGTAAGGGATCAAATACGTATTTCCTTCACTGTATACATAATATATCTTGTGTACATAGATATTACTCCATGTGTATATAATATATCCTGTGTACATAAATGTTACTCCATGTGTCTGATGATAAAAAAACACAAGACCCAAATAAATAAATAAACCACAATGATCAAGTATAAAGAGCATATGTTGGTGGATTGTATTAGGAATAGATAGTCAGATGGCACCCCAAAAGAAATAGAAAAACCCAGGGATAGCAAGGGAATATTACCTTCTGTCTGTCAGAGGCATCTGAGTTAGGCAGACAAGGAGAAGCGCTTGTCAGTCTGTTAAATAGCTGAAATCGCGGGGAAGTTCTGCATGAGGACGCTGGAGCTTGCGCAGAAGCGTCCAGCAGCACTGTATAGGCAAGAATAGCGCTTTCAAAAAGAGGTTTTCACCTCAAAACGCGTTATCTTTGTACCATTTTTTTTTCCAATAAACTTATTATACGTTATTGGATGGTTCTACCTTTTAGTCATCTGCCACCTCACATACCCTAGGAGGGTTGAAGTGAAGAGCGCCTATTATTGGTCTCTGCTTTTAAAGACTTTTTTTCCCCTGCAACTTCAGTTGCTTTGGATAAGAAACTTTTTCTTTTACTAATTCTACTACTTGGAATCCAGGGGACACCCAAGAAGAGACCTGACGCGCAGCTTTCACTATACTAACTTGATATATGCATTAAGTGGTTGTGGAACACAGCCTTACAAGGTGAGCCCCAAACCACCTGGGAAAGTAGGGGATCCGGGCCACATTGTAAATCCTAACTGGTTCCACACAGGAAGTGCTTTTTTTTCTATTTTATTTATACTAAAGTATCTATGTGGTATAGGACCGTACTTTTGTTTGTATATTGGTGCCTGTCAAAGAATCGTCACAGTCAACATCAATCCTGGAAGTATTGACGGCACTCAATACTGATATTCGGTTCAAAAAAGGATTTGCCATGTGAGTTAAGGGCTTGTAGACCGTAAACCTATAGTAATGTAGAAAATTCCATCCCAAACGTTTTGGTCATGTATGGTGACCCTTCTCAATGGGAATCTATAAACAGACACCTAATATAATCAATATGAGTACATATAATAGATACGTTTCACACAGGAAAAATATTATGTATAGCCAAACACATACAATATAAATGAAAAAATAGCATACTAGTAAAACAAGGTAAACTATAGTATATTAAATATATTAGTTCAAAGGTACATGAAAATATATATTCTAATTTTATATGGATTAAGAAGTTAGGACCTAATATGTGTATGATTATAATGTCCTACCGGTGAAGCAATAAATAAAGGATGGATAAATACAAAATATGTGACATAGATGGTAAATGAAAAAAAAGATGACAGTGGTATACAAGTACAAAAACCAGTACAAAGTGGCAGATGTTATTCAAGCAATGGGGGAGGAGCTGGGCGTAAGTTAGGGAAGGTTATTTAGAACAGAAAGTGAAGCCTCAGCAGGAGAAGAAATGCCCCTAAAGTCCTTTTCAGCTAATTGACATAAGCATACAATGCTTATTCTCATGAAAATGGAGCTGCAATGCAGAAGAAGGAAATGTAGAAGCGGATCTACAAGATATTGTCATTAGTATGATACTGTTTTTCCTGCTGACAGACTACCTTTAATGAATGAGTCAGAGTTGAGCTGTGGAAAAATAGAACTCAGTGGTTTGGCCTACTAACTCCACAGCCCTAGTTGGGGATCTGCATATATCCATACCCAGCCTTTAGTATAAAAAAAATAAATAAATCAATAAAAAAACATATCTCCACTCCCTGGAGGGAGGCGGGGGGTTGAACCACTAGGATCCCCACTAATTCTAAAGGAAAGGCTGCGAAGTCCTTGGCTTCCAGCATAGAGCAAGCACATTATATTCCATGGGAACTGAATATAATTTACTGGGTATTTTTAAAGTAAAATACATTTCACTTTTCTTTTTTTATTGTGTAGGGATAACATTTTTGTAACATACTTTATCATCCATAACCTCCTTTTAATTTAAATGGTCTCTAAAGTTCCCCTTGGCAACCCTCTAACCAAGTTGTTGACAGGGAAATGTCCATGCATATTCGTATTGCCAGTATGTACAGTGTGGCAGTGGACAAAGGGTGGGTGGGGCAATTTTAGATTTTAGGTTTTATCTCTGTTTTTAACTAGTGATATCAGTTATACAGTTGATATCACCAGAACCACTGTTCTAGATGTTATAAAACCAAAGTTCAGAGTGACTTTGAGATATATATGATGCAGAAGTTAATGCTGCATGTGACTTACAGAGGATGTTTCTCCACCAGCTCCAGTTCTTAATCTGTTAATAAGCGCCACTTCACTGATTCCAGTGCAGTTGGAATTTTTTCTCTAGCTCCAACCATTCAGGAGCAGGAAGTAGAATGTGACTCAGAGGACAGTGTTAAAGTTCAAACCCTTTGCCTGCTCCTGCCTGACACCACCCACTTGACCATATATAGCATAAATAGCATATCAAGTACCAAAACCAACAGCACATATTTGTTGGACATGGTAGGGGGCTAAAGACAATATTTAAACTGTACTGAAAACAGTGGAGTATCGCCTATTAAATGATTAAAAGAGCTGGACTTCACTGGCATTAACCCTATTGATGCTTCGCTCCAAAACTGACAGAGGCACCATTTTGGAGTGGATCGACATCTCTTGGAAGATTATCTGGGGGTGGCGATCCATTACCATGACAACCTGGAGCCTATTGAAGGCTCTGAGGTGTGCCTGCTATAGACTTCTGTTACAACCTGTGCTAAGCTAGGGATTTCACAATGCATTGAATTAGTGATCAGACCTCCTGTGGTAAAAGTTAAAAAAAATAAATAAATAAACGTGTGTGTGTGTGTGTGTGTGTGTGTGTGTGTGTGTAAACCAGAAATTTACAGTACAGACCAAAAGTTTGGACACACCTTCTCATTCCAAGAGTTTTCTGTATTTTCATGACTATAAAAATTGTAGATTCACACTGAAGGCATCAAAACTATGAATTAACACATGTGGAATTATATACTTAACAAAAAAGTGTGAAACAACTGAAAATATGTCTTATATTCTAGGTTCTTCAAAGTAGCCACCTTTTGCTTTGATTACTGCTTTGCACACTCTTGGCATTCTCTTAATGAGCTTCAAGAGGTAGTCACCTGAAATGGTCTTCCAACAGTCTTGAAGATGTTCCCAGAGATGCTTAGCACTTGTTGGCCCTTTTGCCTTAACTCTGCGGTCCAGCTCACCCCAAACCATGTCGATTGGGTTGAGGTCTGGTGACTTTGGAGGCCAGGTCATCTGGCGTAGCACCCCATCACTCTCCTTCTTGTTCAAATAGCCCTTACATAGTCTGGAGGTGTGTTTGGGGTCATTGTCCTGTTGAAAAATAAATGATGGTCCAACTAAACACAAACCAGATGGAATAGCATGCTGCTGCAAGATGCTGTGGTAACCATGCTGGTTCAGTATTCCTTCAATTTTGAATAAATCCCCAACAGCGTCACCAGCAAAGCACCCCCACACCATCACACCTCCTCCTCCATGCTTCACGGTGGGAACCAGGCATGTAGAGTCCATTCGTTCACCTTTTCTGTGTCGCACAAAGACACGGTGGTTGGAACCAAAGATCTCAAATTTGGACTCATCAGACCAAAGCACAGATTTCCACAGGTCTAATGTCCATTCCTTGTGTTCTTTAGCCCAAACAAGTCTCTTCTGCTTGTTGCCTGTCCTTAGCAGTGGTTTCCTAGCAGCTATTTTACCATGAAGGCCTGCTGCACACAGTCTCCTCTTAACAGTTGTTGTAGAGATGTGTCTGCTGCTAGAACTCTGTGTGGCATTGACCTGGTCTCTAATCTGAGCTGCTGTTAACCTGCGATTTCTGAGGCTGGTGACTCAGATGAACTTATCCTCTGCAGCAGAGGTGACTCTTGGTCTTCCTTTCCTGGGGCGGTCCTCATGTGAGCCAGTTTCTTTGTAGCGCTTGATGGTTTTGGCCATTGCACTTGGGGACACTTTCAAAGTTTTCCCAATTTTTCAGACTGACTGACCTTCATTTCTTAAAGTAATGATGGCCACTCGTTTTTCTTTACTTAGCTGCTTTTTTCTTGCCATAATACAAATTCTAACACTCCATTCAGTAGGACTATCAGCTGTGTAGCCACCTGACTTCTGAACAACACAACTAATGGTCCCAACCCCATTTATAAGGCAAGAAATCCCACTTATTAAACCTAACAGGGCACACCTGTGAAGTGAAACCCATTTCAGGTGACTACCTCTTGAAGCTCATCAAGAGAATGCCAAGAGTGTGCAAAGCAGTAATCAAAACAAAAGGTGGCTACTTTGAAGAACCTAGAATATAAGACATATTTTCAGTTGTTTCACACGTTTTTGTTAAGTATATAATTCCACATGTGTTAATTCAGAGTTTTGATGCCTTCAGTGTGAATGTACACTTTTTATAGTCATGAAAATACAGAAAACTCTTGGAATGAGAAGGTGTGTCCAAACTTTTGGTCTGTACTGTACATACACTATATAAAAAGACACATATGCATGTTTTTCTCACTATCTGACATGAAATCAGAATAAACTTTCCCATTTTAGGTCAATTAGGATTATCAAAATTGTTTATATTTGCCAAATGCTAGAATAATTAGAGATAATTTTTAAGGTATTTTTATTGTTTTCTGCAAAGTCAAAAGTTTACATACACTAAGATTACTATGCCTTTAAACAATTTGGGACAGCCCATATTATGATGTCATGTCTTCGGAAGCTTCTGATAGGTTTATTGGCAACATCTGAGTTAGAGACACACCTGTGGATGTATTTGAAGGCACACCTGAAACACACTGCTTCTTTTTGTAACATTATGGGAAAGTCTAAAGAAATCAGCCAAGATACCAGGAAGAGAATTGTGGACTTGCACAAGTCTGGTTCATCCTTGGGTGCAATTATCGGTTACCTGAAGGTGCCTCGTTCATCTGTACAAACAATTATACGCAAGTACAAACAAGATGGGAATGTCCAGCCATCGTACCGCTCAGGAAGGAGACTGATTCTCTGTCCCATTGATGAACATGCTTTGGTACGAAATGTGCATATCAACCCAAGAACAAAATTAAAAGACCTTGTGAAGATGCTGGCTGAAGCTGGTAAGAGTTTGTCATTATCCACACTGAAACAAGTACTGTAGTGACGTGGGCTGAAAGGACACTCTGCTAGGAAGGAGCCAGTACTCCAAAAGAAACCTAAAAAAAGCCAGATTAATGTTTGAAAATGCACACAGGAACAAAGACCTTAATTTTTGGAGACATGTCCTGTGGTCTGACAAAACTAAAATTGAACTGTTAGGCCATAATGACCATTGTTACGTTTGGAGAAAAAAGGGAGATGCTTGCTAGCCTAAGAACATCATCCCAACTGTGAAACACGGGGGTGGCAGCATCATGTTGTGGGGTTGGTTTGCTGTAGAAAGGACTGGTACACTACACAAAGTAGATGGCTCCATGAGGAAAGAACATCATGTGGCAATACTGAAGTAACATCTCAAGACATCAGCCAGGAAGTTAAAGCTTGGGCACAAATGGGTCTTCCAAATGGACAATGACCTGAAGCAAACTGGTTACAAAGTGGCTGAAGGATAACAAAGTCAATGTTTTGGAGTGGGCATCACAAAGCCCTGATCTCAATCCTATTGAAAATTTATGGACAAAACTGAAAAGGCAGGTGCGAGCAAGGCGGCCTACAAACATGGCTCAGTTACACCAGTTCTGTCAGGAGGAATGGGCCCAAATTCCTACCAACTATTGTGAGAAGCTTGTGGAAGGATATCCAAAATGTTTGACCCAAGTCATACAGTTTAAGGGCAATGGTACCAAATAATAATGAAATGTATGTAAACTTTTGACTTTGCAGAAAGTAATAAAAATGCCTTAAAACATTCTCTCTCTCTCTCATTTTGGCATTTGGCAAATATAAATAATTTTGGTAATCCTAATTGACCTTAACCGGGAAAGGTTTATTCTGATTTCATGTCAGATAGTGAGAAAAACATGCATACGTATGTGTCTTTTATTTAGTGTATGTAAACTTCTGGTTTCAACTGTATATGTGTGTATGTGTGTATTTTTACAAATATTTTTTTCCATAACAAAGAAAAAGAAAAATCAAAAGAGCCTGCTGAAAACTGCTGGTTTTTTTTGCAGTTTTGCGTCTTTTATTCAAAAATTTTAATAAAAAGCAATCAAAACATCAGATCTTCCCTAAAATGGTATAAATAAAAAGTACATCTGGCCCTGCAAAAAAGTTGCCTTATGCAGCCTTTGTACATGGAAATATAAAAAATTATGGGTGTCGGAATATGGGCACTGCAAGAAATTTATTTTTTTTTCCTAAAGCTTTGGATTTTTTTTTAAAGGGGGTTAAAATGTTTAAAATGTAAATAAATTTAGTATCGTGGTAAGTGTACAGACCCATAAAAGACAGGTGATGTCATTTTGGCTACACAGTGAACGTTGTAAAAACGAAGCCTGTAAAAAAAGTCACTCTAATGCAGTTTTTCTCTAATTCCAACCCATTCTGAAATTTTTTTTTTTTCCAGCTTTCTGATGCATCGTACCGAATATTAAATTTGTCCCACAAACATTAAGCCCCCATACAACTCTGAACGGAGAAATAAATGAGTTATGGCTTTTGAAAGGAGGAGAGTAAAAATCGAAAAATGGCTACAGCAGGAAGGGGATAAATGATTTGTATTCTATTACCTATAAACCTAATTCAGGACATTGTTTGTAATATAGATTATGTAATTTATGAGGTTCTTAAACTAAAGTTACATTCAGTTGTTGCCTCAAGCAATGGTGGGTTGTGTAACATTTTCATCATGGGCTATTCACCATTGTATCCCAGCATTCATACCAGATATCTCATTAGATGCAGTATACAGTTAAAGGTAAAGGGATCTGTTCAGCAGTGTGGCATTCTATGGTCAAATGAAGAAAAATGAAGAACATCAGATTAAAATAAAGCTCTTATAAGAAGATTATTGCAGGTTCCACGAGAAAGTGGATGGAAGGAAGGTTAATACTAATGGACTAGTAGAGAAGAAATAGAATAAAACCAATAATAAATAAAAAATGATTTATAGGACTGTTCATTCAATCCGGCATCAGGTAACCAGGATATTACATTTAGGGTTCCAGGTATATCATGCAGGGCTTGTAAACCTTTTTGAAAAGCTGTTGTTTGTCTTCATTTTAATGAATATCTCAAAAACCTTTTTTTATTTTTATCCCAATAGATAATTAATAGTATTAAAAATCACCTGTAGTTTTAACCTTGCTGTATTTCAATGTTGATCCTATGCATGCTGTACTGCAGCTTGACATGATGTCTGTGATGATTTTGCATGGCATGAAAATGGCCAATTAAACCACATTACATTAGACAACATGTCAGAGCAAAGGTGTGTCAGGTCATTGAAGGCCATACATAGGGCCAGCAGAGGTGAGCAGCAGTATGAATAAAGGGGTATTCAGAAATTAATCTGAAATTAATTTTTTTTTCTGGAAATCAGGTTCAAGACTTCATTGTTGTCTTTGACCAGAATTTGAGCGTAAGGCTTCCTGCATACAGGAAATATGGGACGGGGAAATTCCGGTCTGTACTTCAGTCAGATTTCATGACCTAAACCCAATCAGAAGACTTATACTAGAAGCAACATCGTGATCTTTGATGCTCGGAGTCCCTGCCTTGCCCATGATTCTACTATCCCATACTACACATATAGTACAGAACATTAGACCCATAGGGAGGCAGGAATCCTAGCGTTGTGGATCACTATGTTGCTTGGAGTTCGGGTCTCCTGACTAGAATTGGGCCAGAAAATCCAACTCATGTGTAAGAGGTCTGAAGGGAAACTGCCAACATGTTTATGCTGGTTTGGGCAGCATGTAATCCCAAGAGGGTCCCTTATGACAGAGAATTTGGGTACAGTTATATAATGGCATAAACCCTTAACTAGAACTTATAGGGATTTTCTACCCAGAATGGATTTTTCATACTAAAGACTTAACCACAAGATAGGTTCTTCACTATGTGATCTGTGGGGTTCCAACACCCCGACTCTGCATAGATCAGCTGTTCTGGCATCCCTCAGGTGATGGAAGCTAATGCAGTGGACAGGGAACATGTGCAGGCTGCTTCTATTGAAGTAATAGCTGATTCAAGCCTATTCAATAAATGCTGATCTGTGCAGGGTCCGGATGTCAGACCCCCACAGATCATATATTGATCACCTAGCCTGTGGATAGGTCATTAGTATGAAAAATCCATTGGTAGTCAGAAAACCTCTTTAACCCCTTCAGGTCTGAGCCCAAAAGTGTGTTAAAGACCAGGCCTCATTTTTCAAAACTGACGTGTCACTTTATATGGCAATAACTTTAAGACGCTTTAACTTGCACCAAGTGATTTTGAGACTCTTTTTTTTGTGAGACATTGTACTTTATGTTAGCGATAAACATTGATCAATATTTTTGTATGTATTTATAAAAAAATAGGAAATTTGATGGAAATTTGGAAAAAAAATCGCAATTTTCAAAACGTGAAATGCTCTGCTTTTCAAACAGATAGTCATACCACCCAAATAAGTTAATAAATATTATCTTTTTTTTATATGTCCCACTAGGACACCTGAATCAGTGATTCAGCACTATAGACTGCAATACACGTGTATTGCAGTCTATACAGGAATTCAGCGATTTCCAGAGGTCCCGGCAGGATCAACCAGGTAGTTGGGGCTTCAGGCAGCCTGGGGTCACTGGCCAGACCCCGGGCTGCATATTATAGATATCGGCACCCCCGATCTCTCCGCGGGGGGGTGCCGGGGTCGGCAACATGGCGGAACCCCTTGGATGCCGCGGTCATGTTTGACCGTGGCATCCAAGGGGTTAAAAACCCCGATCGGCGCGGGAGGTTAAGGAGCAGGGTGTTAGCTGTCAGTTACAGCTGACACCCTCTCCCGATGCCGCCCGCGGCACTCAGTGCCGCTAGCAAACACTTAAAATGCCGCGGTCGCTATTGACCGCGGCATCTTAAGGGTTAAACAGCGGGGATCAGTGTTATCACTGGTCCCCGGTGTTGCAGCGGGAGCCTGGCTGTCAAATACAGCTGGGCTCCCGCGGTGATCGCACGGGCTCTGCTTCTGAGCCCGCTCGATCACCGTCACATACCTGTACGTGGGGATACAAAACAAACTTCATAGCACATAACATGAAGATAAAAACTTAAAAAAAAGTTTTATCAATAACAAGTGTTGTCTCCAAATCTATGATAATGAAACCCTCTACAAATCATGCTCTTACTACTAACAAATAGCAATAATCAAAGAAAAAGTAAGAAAGCACTCAAAATAATAAAAAAAAAACAAAGAAATTTTATTGAAATACAAATGCAGTATATAAAAAGAAATACAAAACAGAAACAACAGTACAAATACCAATGTCAGCACATATAAAAAGAGGGGCAGAGGCTGAGTAATGTAAATAAATGTAAAGGTAATAACATACAACCATGCATAAAATACATAGAAGGATATCAATGCAGGGGATACTAGTAGCTAATGGGTGTTGTCAGCAGGCAGCAGCACCTTTGATATACTTATTTTCCAACGATATGGGTATGTTTAGATCTTATACCATGCAACTTATTTTGCAAAATATATGTATAGCTTGATACATTGGGTATTGATATAGGGGTCTTGCATGTGCACTTGTCTTTTATTAGCTACTAGTATCCCCTGCATTGATATCCTTCTATGTATTTTATGCATGGTTGTATGTTATTACCTTTATATTTATTTACATTACTCAGCCTCTGCCCCTCTTTTTTATATGTGCTGACATTGGTATTTGTACTGTTGTTTCTGTTTTGTATTTCTTTTTATATACTGCATTTGTATTTCAATTAAATTTCTTTGGTATTTTTTAATTATTTTGAGTGCTTTCTTACTTTTTCTTTGATTATTGCTGTACGTGGGGATGCGGTAACTAACCACATTCTCCCACGTACATGTACGTGAGAATGCATGAAGGGGTTAAAAACTCTAGGACTCATCCACACACGCGAAAATATAAGTGCTGCATTTGTAAATATCTACATCAGATCTAATATATAAATCTATAGTTAAGTTCTGAGACACAGCACAACAACATAGTCCAGAGACTTTTTTATTTTTTCACCATGTAACCTGGATTTCTTGTAATCCTGGTATAAATTATCTGAATTTGATGTGATTCCATACTGTCATGGATATAACATTAACATGTTGTTTTTTGCATCCTAACTTAGCTGAAGCTGCTGAACAACTGGGGAAAAATACCAAACTTGTTGAACGTCTTGTAGAGTGGTGTGAAGCCAAAGACCATGCTGGTGTTATGGGGGAGTCAAACAGGCTGCTCTCAGCTCTCATACGACACAGCAAATCAAAGGTTAGTGTAAAAAGTCAAAAACCTAAAAGATGGTTTTATTACTTGGCACACTAGTTCATTGAAAACAGAGGTCCCCAACCTACTCTACCTTGTGAGCCACATTCAGATTTAAGCAGTGATTAGAAGCCACATCCAACCAAAAGTAATGGAAAAACCTATTGAATGTGAAGAAACAAGAAAGCGTGAATTTGCTACTATCTGCAGTGTATTTTTAGTGTGTAATTTGAAGCTGGTAGGTGTAGCTGGTTTGTGGTAAGAATGTGTCTGCTGTGTTGACTTTGCATTTGGCCACAGCTCCTACAGATACAGTAGCCACACATTTGAAAAACATGTGTTGCTCCCAAATCACTAGTTGGGGACCACTTGTTTTGAGATGCCCTCTGTGCCCCTGTTTTTGACACGTGTTTTTGTTGTAGAGTACTTTTATGTATAGTATGTGGCTCTAACATGAAAATGCAGCTCAAAGTTCCTATTATTGGACTGATCTCTTTTATCCATCATAAAACCTGCACTTTTATAATAGCAGAGTATATTACTTTGTTAACTATCCATTGTCAGTGCAGCTTAGGTCTCTTCTTCAGGCATTGTTTGGTCTACAAAGTGCCAGAGGAACATACCCAAACTGTCTTGAACACATGAAATCAAATATGCCCAACTCTTCTACCCCTAAACAAACGGCAGGCTGCCCCCTTGCACACTAGATACCCAGCTAATCCTTTGATTTCCAGTATTTCCAAATTTGAAATTTTTTATTCTGACTAAGCAAACACAATATTTAATATGAATCTGTCAATAGGCCTTATTTTACTTTTAATATTCTACATATGTGTAAGCTATTCTTATCCCAGTGGAAGGAAGTCAATTTAGCGTTTAAGAGGAAACCAAGCTCTTATTAGAGTGATTGCTAGCCTGCCATGACTGGGTATCGAAAGGACATGGCTTGCATGCTTTAAGACGATGCTATCAGAAATTGTTATTTATCAGGGCAATAAATCAGGTGACTCCTTTCATTTCTAGACTTGCCAAGTGTGATTGCCATTGTTCTGCTCTCTTCCTTGGATATTCCTTTTTTTAGTCTTATCACCTCCTCCAGCCATATTCAATTGTCAACACTGGATTGCAAATTACAGTGATAAACATACCTTTGTTATGTATGTCACTTTTGTAGATTTAGAGAAAAACAACTTCGAAGTCTTATGCAAATGAGTCAGCTTTTGGCACTCAGACCCCTACTTCTTCCTGCGCCATCCCTTTCGGTTGATCCTCCCACTGCTATGACATCACCTATCCTCCCTAAGCAGCAAGAACAGTGCTCCAAGAGCTGAAGGCCCGGCCCACCTGCCTCATTTGCATAAGACTTCAAAGCTTATTTTCTCCAAACCTACAAAATGTTGTTTATCACTGTAATATGCTCTGTAACTTTTATGGTGGCAGATGAATATGCTTAAAGATTCCATTTTTTTTAACTTCCTGTGTATCAATTCACAAATTGATTTTTTTTTAGGAAACGTTCACACTACTGTTTTCTTCTTGGCCACCAGGCAAACAATTAGAGCACCTTGAGCAAAACATGCCTGAAGATAAGGTTCTGTCTTCAGTAGCCATACCACACCACCTTTTCTATGACATGACCCCCAGGCTGATTGTCTGTTACTTTCTGCTCTTCTTTTATGTATAGTATACTTTCCTTTTTGCAGTGTAACTTCCTGTCTGCTTCTGATCAGACACCATTATGAATTTTTGTTTTTACATGCTCTGTGCTTTATCAATCCCTTATTGCTGCAACACAATGTGACATTGGCAGCTAGAGCCAGTACCATCTCTGCTTGCTAGGAACAGAATGATTTTCCTCTTTAAACTCCTAAGTAAATATAAGAGACAATATGTATACAGGGAAGTAAACTGCCATCTTCTTCATTGTGGCTGGGTGACAGAATCTATGTAATAATCGTCAGAAACTTCCTGTGGAAAGCCTTTGTTGAAACGTGCCATGCAGTTTCATCATACTGAAAATTTTGGTGTCTGAGTGACACATAGATGCCCGGTTTTATATATAAAGCTAGAAGCAGCAAGAAAAAGAAAAAGTGTTTGTTCACATGGCTGAATTTGAGGCAGATTTCAACTCAAAATGAGCTCCAAATTCCACCTGAAATATGCCTCCCATTCCTTTCGATGGGAGGCAGGCACTGAATTTTTATTTATTTATTTATTTATTTATTTATTTTTTTCTTCCCTCCAGCAGGTTTTTGTCAGCTAGCAGAAAAAAATATCATGCTCGATCTTCAGATGGATTCTCCCTGATCACTTCCATTCAAGTGTATAGGAGGCAGAACAATTCTGCCTGGCTGGTGCAGAATCTGCAAATTCCACAGCAGATTCCTTGGTGGAATTTGGTCAAGAAGAAAAATTTGACTTCAAGTTCCTGAAGCTGAATTTTTAAGCTTCTTCAACTTTCTCCAGGGGAACATACCCTAGGGCTCTAATCACATGATCACATCAGTTTCTTAGCTGTGGAAAATGCACAAATCATTTTCTTTAATGTGCATTCTGCATCCATTGTGCTGTTCCATGTGCGTTTGCACGTTTTTGACAGCCAAGTGTCATCTGTAAGTTTAAAAAGCTGATTAATTTCCTTGAGCACTTATGGCAGATGTACACATGGATGCATCTTAGATATTAGCTCAACCACTGGAGACTTAGTACTTTTTATCAAAAGGATAACAGTTTAATGCAAATCTGTTTTCTTTCATTTCTTGATTTCTCTTTGCCATAGGATGTAATTAGAACCATTGTCGAAAGTGGTGGCATCAAGCACTTAGTCACCATGGCAACCAGCGAACATGTAATAATGCAGAACGAAGCACTTGTTGCCCTGGGATTAATAGCAGCATTAGAATTACGTGAGTATTTTTTAAAGGATATATTCCTTCCTGTTATTAACTCACTGATGCTGCGCTTCATTTGTCTGGAATTACATCTACAAATCCTCTCCTTTTTCTGCGACTTTAGTGATGCAGAGGTTATGCTTTTGGGAAGGCTCACAGAAATATATACAACTATAGTATGTATGTGTGTGTGTGTGTGAGTGTGTGTAGATATAGATAGAGATATATACACTGCTCAAAAAAAATAAAGGGAATACTTAACACAATGTAACTCCAAGTCAATGACACTTCTGTGAAATCCATCTTTCCAGTTATGAAGCAACACTGAATGTGAATCAATTTCCCCTGTTGTGCAAATGGAACAGACAACAGGTAGAAATGCTGGGCTATGAGCTAGACCACCCCTATAAAGGAGGGCTCTGCAGGTGGTGACCACAGACCATTTCTCTGTTCTCATCCTTTTTGCCTGTTTTGGTCACTTTTGCATTTTGTCATTGCTGTAACCCCTAGAGGTAGCATGAGGCAGTGTCTACAACCCACAGAAATTGCTCAGGTAGTGCAGCTCATTCAGGATGGCACATCAATGCGAGCTGTGGCAAGAAGGCTAGCTGTGTCTGTCAGCACAGTGTCCATAGCATGGAGCAGATACCAGGAAACAGGCCAGTACACTAGGAGAAGTGGAGGGGGGCTGTAAGAGGGAAACAACTCAGCATCAGGACCGCCACCTCCTCCTTTGTGCAAGGAAGAAGAGGAGGAGCAGTGCCAGAGCCCTGCAAAATGATCTCCAGCAGGCCACTAACACCCATGTGTCTGCTCAAACTGTCAGAAACAGACTCCAAAAGGGTGGTATGAGAGCCCGACATCCACAAGTGTGTGTTGTGCAGGGTGATTGGCATTTGCCAGAGAACACCAAGATTGGCAGATTCAACATTGGCGCCCTGTGCTCTTCACAGATGAGAGCAGGTTCACAATGAGCTCATGTGACAGACGTGACAGAGTCTGGATATGCCGTGGAGAACGTTCTTCTGCCTGCAACATCCTCCAGCATGACCGGTTTGACAATGGGTCAGTAATGGTGTGGGGAGGCATTTCTTTGGAGGGCCGCACAGCTTTCCATGTGCTAGCCAGAGGTACCCTGACTACCATTAGGTACCGGAATGAGATCCTCCGACCCATTGTGAGACCATATGTAGGTGCAGTGGACCTTGGGTTCCTTCTGATGCATGACAATGCTAAGCCTCATGTGGCTGAAGTGTGTCAGCAGTTCCTGCATGATGAAGGCATTGATGCTATGGACTGGCCTGCCCACTCCCCAGACTTTAATCCAATAGAGCACATCTGAGACATCATGTCTCGTTCCATCCACCAATGCCACGTTGCACCACAGATTGTCCAGGAGTTGACTGATGCTTTAATCCAGGTCTGGGAAGAGATCCCTCAGGAGAACATCCGCCGCCTCATCAGGGGCATGCCCAGGCGTTGTAGGGCATACAGGCACGTGGGGACCACACACACTACTGAGCCCCATTTCCTTGTCTTGAGGCATTTCCGCTGAAGTTGGATCTGCCTGTAATTTGATTTTTCACTTTGATTTTGAGAATCATTCTAAATCCAGACCTCCATGGGATATTCATTTAGATTTACATTGATCATTTTTATGTTTTATTGTTCTCAACGCATTAGACTATGTAATGAATAAAGATTTGCAACTGGAATATTTAATTCATTGATATCTAGGATGTGGTATTTTAGTGTTCACTTTATTTTTTGAGGAGTGTATATAGAGAGATATAATATATATATATGTGTGTGTGTGTGTGTATAGGTGAAACGAGTAACACTGCTATTCTTGTGACAATGGTATCTGTATAAGCAGTGAATGAGGACAAGAATCTGAGTGACCGTGGCCAAGTGGTAATCACATCATACACAAAACAGCAGGTCTTATGGAGTGTTCCCTGTATGCAGTGGTAAGTACTTACCAAAATTGGTACAATGAAGGAAACAAAAAATCCCCTTATTTGGCCCCCATATAGTATAACACCCCTCTTTGTTGGCCCACCACACTATACATTATCCCTCTTCTTTCTTTTTTTTTTATTTTTGGCCGACAACACGATACATGACCCCTTTCTTATGGCCCCCTTACAATATATGACCCCTTTTTATGGCTCCCACACAGTATCTGACCCCCTCCCTTCCTTTTTTTTATATATATATATATATATATATATATATATATATATATATACAGTACAGACCAAAAGTTTGGACACACCTTCTCATGCCAAGAGTTTTCTGTATTTTCATGACTCTAAAAATTGTAGATTCACACTGAAGGCATCAAACTATGTATTAACACATGTGGAATTATATACTTAACAAAAAAAAGTGTGAAACAACTGAAAATATGTCTTATATTCTAGGTTCTTCAAAGTAGCCACCTTTTGCTTTGATTACTGCTTTGCACACTCTTGGCATTCTCTTGATGATAGTCCTACTGAATGGAGTGTTAGAATTTGTATTATGGCAAGAAAAAAGCAGCGAAGTAAAGAAAAACGAGTGCCCATCATTAATTTTTTTTTATATAACTGTAATTTTATTGAAAAATTTTTCATTAACAAGGAATAAAGAAAAAACAAAAAAACAATAATAATCAAACAAACAGGAAGCATTGAGGTAAATAGAGGCTATCTGCCTCCTCCCCCTTAAGCAATATGCATTTAAATTAAGCAGTGAACAAGGGAGGGGGGGAATGGAGGGGTTAAGAAGACAAGGGGAGGACCAAAGGGAAGGGGGGGGAGGGAAGGAGAGGACTAGAGATCAGAGACCCTGTGATGTACAATACATGTCCCAGGGTGCCCAAATAGCCCCAAAGGCTTCCCGTGAATTATGTAGGCCAGCAGTCAGGTATTCAAGACTCCTCACATCCTTCATTCTAGCCACAAGCTCAAGACTAGATGGGGGACTCACCTTCTTCCAGTTTCTAGCTATGAGAGTTTTAGCTGCAGTACAAAGATGCAAGAAAAGCCTGGATGACTTATTGCTCAGGTGTCTGGGGGGAAGGTTCAGGAGATAAAGAAGAGGGTCAAGAGGAACCTCTTGCAAAAAGAGAGCAGTCGTCAGAGTCCTGACCTCCCTCCAAAAACCGAGGATGAGAGGGCACGTCCAAAAGATATGGTGCAGGGTACCCACCGCAGCTCCACAGCGCCAGCACCATGGGGGAACTAATGGGTTTAAAGTATGAAGGAGAGCCGGAGTATGATACCAATGCATCAACAGCTTATACTGCGTTTCCCTAAACGTAATGCACTGAGATGATTTCTGGGCCCGAGACCATACAATCCGCCACTGTTCCTGGGAGATGGGTTAACCCACCGCCTCCTCCCATTTAAGCATATAGCGATGATTAACAGGAGAGCCTGTAGTTTGTGAGTTAAGAAGTTGGTAAATAGAGGATATAAAGCCCCTAGTGGACGTGCCTGCACGGCAAATCTTTTCAAAAGCGGTGGGTAGTGACACCTTAAGAGACCCATGGAGGGAGCGGACAAAGTGAACCACCTGCAAGTAATGGAACCATTCAGTACCTGGCAGGTTTTGATTAGCTGTAAGATGAGCAAAGGACCTGAGTTCCAAGGTTCCACGGTCAACCATATCAGCAATCCGGTAAAGGCCAGCTTCAGACCACACTTTAGTCATGGCAGAAGTCAGGCTCTCCGGGAGAAGGGGGTTGTATAGTATGGAGACCATAGATGAGCGCGGGGACATCAGGGAGAATCTAGCACAACAAGTAGACCAGATAGATCTAGTAAACCGAATGGGGCCCAACAGGTACGAGGCAGGGGGGGGGGGGGGGAGCTGACCCACAGAAGCGCGTTAGGATGCATGGGTGCCAGCCATAGCTTCTCTATCTGCACCCATCTGGTGTATGCTGGCATAGCCGCCCAGAATGGGATATGGCGTAAGTGGGCCGCCCAGTAATAATGTAACAGATGTGGGACAGCCATACCCCCAGACCCCCTATCCGCCAGCATAACAGATCTAGGTATTCGGTGTCGTTTTGCTTTCCAGATAAACTGGAAGATAGCTTTCTGTAGGTTCCGTAATTCTCCCCGAGGTATCGCGACTGGGAGCGTCTCGAAAAAATACAGTAGCTTCGGGAGGAGAGTCATCTTGACCGCAGCAATTCTCCCCAAAAGGGAGATAGGCAAGGGTTGCCATTTGTCCAATAGGGCTCTTAGCTCACAAAACAACCGCGGGTAGTTTGCCGAGTAGAGGGTCGCATAGGAGGTGGATATATGGACTCCCAGGTAGCGGATAGAGGACTCCCGCCACTGGAAATCGTAATTACTGCGGAGGAGAAGGAGAAGGTCCCGTGGGATGTTAAGTGGGAGTGCCTCAGTCTTCGCGGGGTTCACCTTATACCCTGAGAGATCACCATAGGTCTCTAGCGAGCGCAGCAAGTTTGGAAGGGTAGTATGAGGGGAAGTGAGAGTGAGGAGTACATCGTCCGCGAAGAGAGATATCTTAAATTCCTTATCTTGGACCATGATCCCCTTGATATTAGGGTCTCGCCTAATCTTGGCCGCTAGCGGTTCAATGCAGAGGGCAAATATGATGGGTGACAGGGGGCAACCCTGCCTAGTGCCATTTCGAATAGGGAAGGAGGGCAAAGATGCATGGGGAAGCTTAATTGCTGCTGAGGGTAAGGAGTAAAGGGCCTGGATAGCTGTGAGAAACGGTCCCGTAAGCCCGAACGCCTTAAGCGTAGTATGCATAAACGACCAATTTATGCGGTCAAAAGCCTTTTCAGCGTCCAGGCTCAAGAGAAGGGCCGGGGTAGAATAATGATTGGCCACCTCCACCAAATCCACAGTCCTCCTGGTGTTGTCACCACCCTGACGACAGGGGATGAATCCCACCTGGTCCTTATGGACAAGCAGAGGGAGCCAAGCATTCAGTCTATTGGCTAAGAGTTTGGTGAAAAGTTTCAGGTCCGTGTTCAGCAAAGCAATCGGTCGGTAGTTAGCACAATCCTGCAAGTCCTTACCCGGTTTAGGGACCAATGTGAGTAGTGAAGAGAGCATAACCGGGGGTATAGGGGAACCTGAAAGGAAGGAATTGAAGAGGGACAATAGATGAGCAGAGAGTTCACCCTGGAAAACCTTATAATAATTGTAAGTGAACCCATCTGGGCCTGGGGCTTTCCCATTTGGGAGGTCCCTCAGGACCCCTTCTAGTTCCTCCCTGGTGATGGGGGTGTTCAGGGAGGTTAAGGCCTCAGGAGGAAGGCGTGGGAGACAACAATCCTTTAAATAGTCTTCCAGTAGTGTTGAGTCATCCCCAGGGAGTAGTGCTCGTGGGGGGGGGTAAGTCATACAGCTTAGAGTAGTAAGAGTGGAACGCCAGCGCCACAGCATCAGGGTGATGTTGAAGAGTACCCGCGGGGTCACGGACAGAGTGTGGTGTGGAAGAGGCCCGATGATCCCTGAGGGTTCCTGCCAGGAGGGTATGAGATTTATTACCTCGTTCAAAAAACCTCTGACTGGTATAAAGGAGAAGTCGTTCCACATGGCGGGTCTCCAAATCACGGAGGTCCGCCCGGGCCAGGACCAAACGGCGAAGAACCCCCAGGGATGGATGCGCTGCCAAAGTCGTCGTAAGGGACCGAATACGGGCTTGGAGGAGCTGTTCCTGGGCCTGTCTGTCCCTTTTAAGCCTAGAAGCCAATGCGATACAGCATCCTTTCATGACCGCCTTATGGGCTTCCCAGAGAATGGCAAGAGAGTCTACCGGAGCCTAAGTTGTCCCTAAAATAATCTATCAAGTGCGTGCGCAGGGTCTCGAGGGAGGTCGGCGACTTGAGCAGTGTTTCGTTAAGACGCCAATGACATTGGCGAGTAGGCACTGGAGTCGTAGATAAGGTAACCACGACTGGGGCATGATCAGACCAGGTGAGAGGGCCAATGTTCGTGTCCCTAAGCAAACGAAGAGTGGGAGCATTTCCAAAGAAGTAGTCAATGCGGGTGTGAGTGTTATGAGGGTGAGAAAAGAAGGTGTAGGAGCGCGCCGTAGGATTGTCCACTCGCCAAAGGTCATACAAAGAGTGGGCGCGGATCAGCCTGCGGAACTCCCTTGCAAGTTGGGCCAACCTATGGGGGGTTGGGCCCTGGGGTAACGCCAGACGATCCGCCCGTTCAGAGAAGACCATGTTAAAGTCTCCCCCCACCAGCCAAGCTGATGGTGGGAGAGCGCGCAGACGGGAGAATACCCGGCGCAAGAACGGGATCTGCGCTGAATTGGGGGCATAGACATTGCATAAAACAATCGGGGCACCATAAAGGAGCCCCTCCAAGATAACAAACCGGCCACCTGGGTCTATGTGGGAAGTCGTCACTGTAATTGGGCAGGATCGAGAAAGAAGGATAGCCACCCCAGCTCTGCGTCGATTGTGGAAGGCCGAAAAAGCTACGGGAAAATAATGCTTAGCGAAGGCAAAAGTACCAGCGCGGTCAAAATGAGTCTCCTGAAGAAACGCCACATCCGCTCGTAAGGAGCGGAGTTCTCTAAGGACATGGCGCCTTTTAATGTTGGAACCCAGGCCCTTGACATTAATTGTCACGCACCTAACCATTGGGACCCAGGATTGGAGGACAGTGGCGGATTGCAATAAGCTCACCCATCTCACATGACGCTGGCAAGTTTCCCTCGGAGAGGCAAAAGGGCAATCCACAAACAGGAAGCCAAAGTCGAGGCAGGGTCTCTAGATCAGGGAGGGGGGGGGAAAGAGAGGGAGGGAGGGAGGCAAAAGACATCATAAATGACAAAGTAAAAATAAAAACAGTTAAACAATGCTTTGTGGGCGAGGCTAAGTCACTCGCCTGGGGACCAATGAGGGCAGCCAGAGGTCCAATCAGGATCAATGGCCGCACAGTCCAAGTATCCCCTTAGGGGGGAGAGCGTGGACAGGAGGTCGGAGGGGAGGCGGTGGATCCCCAACCACCAGTAAAAAGAAGGAAGGAAGGGGAGTCACCGGAACCCCACTCCGCTAAAACAATCCAATAATAAGCATAATAGATGAGACCCGTAGACCTAAAAAAAGAAAAAAAGAGAAGCAAACATAACATTAAGGCATGCAGATTCCAAAGCACCACCGAGAAAAGGGAGAACGTCTCAAGGGGGGGCAGCCTCCTCAGGGATCAGTCTCCAGCCGGGGCCTCCGAGTGGTCACCACCGTGGAGGATGCATGACGTCGTCTGGGCTCCAATCGTTGCCAAACCGGTGGTGGGGGAGGGGGTGGAGAGAATAGCTCCCAGTCTGTTAAATCCGGCAGGGGAACATCCAATAGGTCACAGAAGAGAGGCAAATCCGCAAAGGAGCGAAGCGTAGCGGAGCGACCATCCCTACGAGCAACGAGAGCAAACGGAAATCCCCACCGGTAAGGAATTTGGTGCTCCTGAAGAATCTGGAGGAGGGGTCGGAGATGGCGGCGTTTCTGGAGGGTGATTAGCGACAGATCCTGATAGAATTGTAGTGGAGCTCCCTGAAACTCGAAGTCTTTGAGTTTGCGCACTTTGCTCATTATGGCCTCTTTAAGGGTGAAGTCGTGGAGGCAGCAGATGACATCACGGGGTGTGGCGGAAGATCCTCTGGGTCGAAGGGCTCGATGTACCCTATCAAACTTAATTTTGTGGGACGGGGGCTCCTGCAGTATAGTGTTGAAGACAGCCTCCAGCAGAACAGGCAGATCCTCAGATTGGTCAGCCTCTGGGAGTCCCTTGACGCGTATATTGTTGCGCCGGCCCCTGTTGTCAAGATCCTCCAAGTGGCGTTGCATGTCCCGTATAGCTGAACCCTGTTCAGTGGTAGTATCATGCAGCGAGGCAACATAGTCCCTGGTAGTGTCATGGTCATTCTCCAGCGTGTCCATTCGGTTAGCAATGGAGTGTAAATCAGTGCGGAGGGTAGCAATTTCAGATCGGAAGGATGCTGTGATTTCCGCAACCATACTTTTAAGGTCTTGTTTAGTAGTAAGTTGAGGAAGAAGGTCCGCCATGGATGATGGTGCTGAAGATGGGCCTGGGATACAGCTCTGGGGGTACAGGACTGGAGGGGGGGAGCCATAATCCTTGGGAGTGCGGGGCAGAGGAGCCCCTACGCCAGCGTCCCTCACCACGCCATCCCCCTCTGAGCCATGGAGGGGGGGGGTGATGGGGGAAGATAGTAGCCGGGGGGCCACAGAGACCAGCTCTGTGGCCACAGGCTGCAACTCATCAGCGGTGCAGGAGGGAGCAGAGCCACTGACCTCAGAACTCCTTGAGAAGCTGGAAACATCCGGGGTCCTTTCATGCCGCTCTGCCAGGAGTGCTGGTGAAGCAGAATGTAGTTGCTGGGACATCCCAGGGTGAGGAGACTGTGGGAGTACTCGTGCTGGGGAAACTCTGGGTTGCCCAGGCGCCGACAGGGATCTCTGTTGAAGCGGCGCTCCGCTGGCTGACAGGGGGAGCGCGGGAGGAGAGAAGCTGCGCTGAGACCCCTGTGCCTGGAGAGCGGAGGAAATCCAAGATGGCCGCCCCGCAGCAGCCTGGCCCGGTAGAGAAGGCCGCTGGGCCAGAAAGGCGTCCAGGGTGGCCCCCCCAGACCTCTCCACGGGCGCTGGGGTGCCCGGGGCCACCTTCCTCGGTAAGTGCTTGCCCATACTGCGCCTGCTGAGGGGTCCACGGGTCTCAGTAGCGAGCGGAGAAGGACCTGCGCGCGTGCTACTCCATGCGCGTCCAGGCCACGCCCCCTGCCCATCATTAATTTAAGAAATGAAGGTCAGTCAGTCCGAAATATTGGGAAAACTTTGTGTCCCCAAGTGCAGTGGCCAAAACCATCAAGAGCTACAAAGAAACTGGCTCACATGAGGACCGCCCCAGGAAAGGAAGACCAAGAGTCACCTCTGCTGCGGAGGATAAGTTCATCCGAGTTACCAGCCTCAGAAATCGCAGGTTAACAGCAGCTCAGATTAGAGACCAGGTCAATGCCACACAGAGTTCTAGCAGCAGACACATCTCTACAACAACTGTTAAGAGGAGACTGTGTGCAGCAGGCCTTCATGGTAAAATAGCTGCTAGGAAACCACTGCTAAGGACAGGCAACAAGCAGAAGAGACTTGTTTGGGCTAAAGAACACAAGGAATGGACATTAGACCTGTGGAAATCTGTGCTTTGTTCTGATGAGTCCAAATTTGAGATCTTTGGTTCCAACCACCGTGTCTTTGTGCGACACAGAAAAGGTGAACGAATGGACGCTACATGCCTGGTTCCCACCGTGAAGCATGGAGGAGGAGGTGTGATGGTGTGGGGGTGCTTTGCTGGTGACACTGTTGGGGATTTATTCAAAATTGAAGGAATACTGAACCAACATGGTTACCACAGCATCTTGCAGCGGCATGCTATTCCATCCGGTTTGCGCTTAGTTGGACCATCATTTATTTTTCAACAGGACAATGACCCCAAACACACCTCCAGACTGTGTAAGGACTATTTGACCAAGAAGGAGAGTGATGGGGTGCTATGCCAGATGACCTGGCCTCCACAGTCACCAGACCTGAACCCAATCAAGATGGTTTGGGGTGAGCTGGACCGCAGAGTGAAGGCAAAAGGGCCAACAAGTGCTAAGCATCTCTGGGAACTCCTTCAAGACTGTTAGAAGACCATTTCAGGTGACTAGCTCTTGAAGCTCATTAAGAAAATGCCAAGAGTGTGCAAAGCAGTAATCAAAGCAAAAGGTGGCTACTTTGAAGAACCTAGAATATAAGACATATTTTCAGTTGTTTCACACTTTTTTAAGTATATAATTCCACATGTGTTAATTCATAGTTTTGATGCCTTCAGTGTGAATCTACAATTGTTATAGTCATGAAAATACAGAAAACTCTTGGAATGAGAAGGTGTGTCCAAACTTTTGGTCTGTACTGTGTGTGTGTGTGTGTGTTTGTGTGTGTGTGTGTATGTGTATATATATGTGTGTGTGTGTGTGTGTGTGTGTGTGTGTGTGTGTATATATATATATATATATATATATATATATATATATATATATATACATACACACACACACACACACACACACACACACACACACACCATATGATCCCCCTATTTATGGCCCTCACACAGTTTATGACCCTCCTTTTATACTCACCCACACAATAGATGACCCCTCCAGGGTGTGCTGTAGCCAACACTGAAGAATGCCAGGACACTGTATGTAATGTCCTGCTGTTCTTCAGCATCGTGAAATGGTGAACTGTGTAGCGCTACCTGGAAGAGGCAGTGTAGGGCTGCCGAGACAGAAGCATGTACAGGTGAGGAAACCTTATAGGCAGCTGCTTATTACAATAAAACAATAAACAATAAGTAGCTGCTGATTAAGGAAAAAAAAAGCCCTGAGGCCATCACCTCATGGAAGGTGCGTCCCTGCTGAGATGAATGGTACAAGCTTTGAACAATATTTGCTTCCCTTCTTTTTCAAAGCTAGTCATCTTGTATTACATCTCAGGATCCTCAAGCCTAAGGAAAGGTAAGGAAGGACACATGTAACAATAGACAGGTGGCCTTAATGGTATGTATAGTTTTATACTTCTTATTGGCAATTCACAGTTTAAAGGATTTTCTCCTGATCATAGCATGTCATTGGATTGCCATCATTTGCTAAGCTGTAGGAATCCAACCACTGGAACCCCTGCTAGTCCCAAGGATAAAACTGAGCAACTCTGGGCAGATGTTCCATGGTCCCAGAAGAATGTGCTCCCTCTGAAAATAGTGATCTTGACTTCAATTAATGTAGTGTGAAAGCCATTTTAGTACATGGTTCTTTTTTTTTATCATGTAGACAGTCTAAACAATTACCATCACAGTATGTTTCAGATTTCACCAAGTAAAAATTAAGTAAATCTTAGTTTTTTAGCTTTTTAATAAGTGACAACCCCAGAAAATACACTTCTTCCTTTCATCTCTCCTTTCTTTTGGCCCTGTTTTGGCTCACATTACAAATAACACTAAGAAATATATAAATAAATGTCTTTTGTGTCCCAGGAGCTCAGCCATGTCTACCAACAATTCACTGGAGCAGGAGCCTCCCTGCTGTGCTCCGTCTACTGTAAGATAAAAAATAAGCCCCACCACCATTAGCCAGCTACCAGTTGAAGATGAAGCAGATCAGCAGGAGATTAACCTATGTGTTCCCTGTAGGGTTTCTGTAAGATTGTGGCAGGATCTTGTCGAAAATCCTGCAGACTGACAGAGGGCAGTAACGATAATAAATTTATATAGTGACAACATATTCTGCAGCGCTTTACAAATCCTCTGAGGAAATAGAGAGACACAAGAGGTAAGAGGGCTTGTTCGGTACAATGATCCAGCCATCTTTTAAAAAATAAGGTCATATAACTGAAGCTGTATGAACCATATGAACCAATTACCAGCTGGTATCTATGAATATACGCATACTAAGTGCATGGCGTGCAGTGTGTCTTCTAGATGGAGGGGAAAGGCTCTGAGGAATGGAGTAGGAAGGATAGCTTAGGATATGAAATGTTAGCTTTGTGTGCGGAGGTGTAGATCAGGTCACGTAATAAACCTGCCTAAACATATATGATTTTAGGGCATGTTTGAAGCTCTGTAATTGGGTAAACTATATAAATTACTTTTATTCATTTGTAGGTTTAGTGTTTCTATAAATGTTATTTTAAAAGAAAAAAACTGGTTTTATCTTTGACAGCAGTAAAATAAAAAGAGCAGTTTGTCTACAATTTTTTTCAGATATCATGATCAGCATCTGGACTGTTAAGGTTTTAAAATCCATTTCAAATTCTGGAAAACACAATTCTTAAAATTACATCTTGTTCCCATTTCACAGCTGTTGTCTTTTAGGAAAACTAAGTTTATCTTTTTGGGCATATGCTGAGTGGATTTTTATGTTCTCTGCTCACATTGATGCTTGGACTATGTACAGAGAGCATAGATCTATAAAATGATTATCCAAAATGATGGGACATTTCAACCAACTTCTGCTCTATGTTTAAGATATTGTAAAAATACTTGCAGGACTTGTAGAATCACTGCATCTAAGGCCAGCATAATATGAGCTGGTACATGACCATTCTCCCCATTTTGAGATCTGTTTACTTTTTTCTGATGACAGTGAAGTTTTCTATGCTGTCTTATTGTTACTGAGCCTCTCACTTTTTATGTTTGGTCTAGAAACCGCAGAATGTGAGCTAGAAAGTGCCAAGCTAGTCCAGGTTCTGCATAGACTGTTATCAGATGAAAGAAGTGCTCCAGAGATAAAGTACAATTCTATGGTTCTGATCTGTGCTGTTATGGGCTCTGGTAAGTAGTATACATTCTATAGTATAGTATGTGTAGCAGAATATATGTTGATATTTTATACAACTTTAAAGTGTATGTTCAGGTATAAACCAACTTATCATTAAGGAATACTACATGTGATTATAAGAAACCTTGTAGTATATGTTATTAAAGAAATATGGTTCCTTTTTCACTTATCAGGCTGCACTACTGTTTATGTAGAAGTCCATGGAGAGGTATGGGGAGGAGGCTGCTGGAGAAGATACATGTATAACTGCAGCTGCCAAATTCTAACACTGTGAGGGACCTCTTCTGACACTGTTGTATCCTCACGATAAGACATGATCATTGCACAGAATGATGCAAGAAATCAATTAACAGCCTCCTCCTCTCCCTCTCCATAGACGTCTGCCTGTGAGGAGATGGATTTTATACCGATAAACAATTGGAGTGACCATAAGGATAAGGAAGGAGGAATAAGAGAGGCAGGAAACTCATTTCTTTAATCAGATATATTACAAAAGTTCTTATATTCACATGTACTATTCATTTAAGTTGTTTTATAATTGGAAGTATGCTATAAATGTTGAAATGGCAGCTTTACGTTTGCAAATGAAAATTATTCATCCCCCATTGCAAATTAGGTTTATTGGGAAAATTAACAAACGTGCAGCCTTTTGCAATAAATCAAACAAGAACAATTTAAAGTGTGTCTGTAACCAGGGTAAAGAATATTAAACCAGCAACATAGTTAAATAGGACAGGCTCACCTGAATATAACTCCTTTTCCCCATGAAAATTCATGTCTCCATTGCCAAGATATTCATTTATTTCACAATATGCAAATGAACAGTCTGGAGCACTGAGGGCGGCTCTGTTGCTCCAGACTACTATGCCCCACGCTGCTCTAAATGCCACAGGGCCAGGTGAGATTTCAGCAGAGCTTCCTGGCCCTATCACTCAAAGAAGGAAAGAAAGGAGGATGGAAGGTGTTTTAGAGTAGTGTAGTGCTTCAAATTGCTCTTTTGTATATTGTGAAATAAATGAATATTTTGGCATTGGAGGTATGAATATTCATGGGGGGAAAGGTGTTACATTCAAGTGAGGCAGAACTAACTGTGTTGTAGGTTTAATATTGCTTCAAACTGGTGGCAGACTCCCTTTTAAGGGTGGGATTACACAATGCAAAACTGCATTTGGTTTTCCTAGACACATGGCGTTTCTAACACACGTGTTTTTTTATGTGTTTTTTGAGCAAAAAAAAACACCGTAAACCCAGGCTAGATATTTGAACACATAACAAGTGGTTTCTCTAAATTCAAGACAAAGTGTCACTTTTAATGATTTCTCAAGTGAATTGTTCATCCCCTACATGACAAGCGTCTTAAGTACTTAGTAGAGCACCCTTCTGCTGTTATGATCTGCTTCAAACATGATGCATAGCCAGACACCAGATTCTGGCAGCTCCTTACCTTACCCAATTCCTCATTGGCAATGGCTTCCAGTTCACTAATATTTTCGAGTTTGTATGCTGCAATCTCCTTCAAAGCCCAGCAAAGATTTTCTGTGGGTTTCAAAACAAGCAACTTTGACAGCCACTCCAGAATCTTCTAGGACTTCTTCTGAAACCAAGCCTTAAGAATACTTTGAGGTATGTTTTTGTCCTGTTGAAAAGTACAGTCCAAGCATCAGCTTCCTTACAGAAGGCATGACATTTTCTCTTGGGATTCTTGATAGTTGGTTGAATCCATCTTGTCCACCACGTGCTGCGGGTTTCTAGTGCCAAAGGTCTCAATGCAGCCCCAGATCATCACTGAGTGTATTTTTTGTTTTTTATTTTGTTTCAAAACTTGTATATAAACCATTGGTCTCCTCTGGAATCTGGTGACAGCCATTAATGACTTCTTTCTGCCATGTGCAGGTACAGGGGTGTAGCTAATGTTCTTCTAGGAACATTCAGTGCCTTTTCTATGTTTTTTGCACCCTTCTCCTTATTAAGGCAATGATCTCATCTTTTAACTTTTTGGACTACTGTCTTGACTTGGCCATATTTCTAACATACAATGAAACCTTATGATCAACAAAGCCCTAGACCAGGGGTAGACAACCTTTTTTGTTCGGCGTGCCGATTTAAATGAAAAAAATCAGGATGAGGTACTCTGAGTGCCGGTCAATAATTGTAAGGCCGACGACTCCTACACTAAAGTCATGTACCACAAACCATAACACAGAAGTACTGCCACAAGATGCTTTAGGATGCATGCGCTTACTGCTACTTCCAGGGACGCACCTGTACGGTCATGGCCAAAAGTTTTGAGAATGATACAAATATTAATTTTTACAAAGTCTACTGCTTCAGTTTTTCTAATGGCAATTTGCATATACTCCAGAATGTTATAAAGAGTGATCAGCTTAACAGCAATTACTTGCAAAGTCAATATTTGCCTAGAAAATGAACTTTATCCCCCAAAACACATTTCAACATCATTGCAGCCCTGCCTTAAAAGGACCACCTAACATCGTTTCAGTGATTGCTCCATTAACACAGGTGTGGGTGTTGATGAGGACAGGGCTGGAGATCAATCTGTCATGATTAAGTAAGAATGACACCACTGGACACTTTAAAAGGAGGCTGGTGCTTGCCATCATTGTTTCTCTTCTGTTAACCATGGTTATCTCTAAAGAAACACGTGCAGTCATCATTGCACTGCACAAAAATGGCCTAACTGGGAAGAGTATTGCAGCTAGAAAGATTGCACCTCAGTCAACAATCTATCGCATCATCAAGAACTTCAAGGAGAGAGGTTCCATTGGTGCCAAAAAGGCTCCAGGGCGCCCAAGAAAGACCAGCAAGCGGCAGGACCATCTCTTAAAAGTGTTTCAGCTGCGGGATCGGGCTACCAGCAGTGCAGAGCTTGCTGAGGAATGGCAGCAGGCAGGTGTGAGTGCATCTGCACGCACTGTGAGGCGGAGACTCTTGGAGCAAGGCCTGGTCTCAAGGAGGGCAGTAAAGAAGCCACTTCTCTCCAGAAAAAACATCAGGGACAGACTGATATTCTGCAAAAGGTACAGGGAGTGGACTGCTGAGGACTGGGGTAAAGTCATTTTCTCTGATGAATCCCCTTTTCGATTGTTTGGAACATCTGGAAAACAGCTTATTCGGAGAAGAGGTGAGCACTACCACCAGTCTTGTCTCATGCCAACTGTAAAGCATCCTGAAACCATTCATGTGTGGGGTTGCTTCTCAGCCAAGGGAATCGGCTCTCTCACAGTCTTGCCTAAAAACACAGCCATGAATAAAGAATGGTACCAGAATGTCCTCCAAGAACAACTTCTCCCAACCGTCCAAGAGCAGTATGGCGCTCAACAATGCCTTTTCCAGCATGATGCAGCACCTTGCCATAAAGCAAAGGTGATAACTAAATGGCTCAGGGAACAAAACATAGAGATTTTGGGTCCATGGCCTGGAAACTCCCTAGATCTTAATCCCATTGAGAACTTGTGGTCAATCATCAAGAGACGGGTGGACAAACAAAAACCAACAAATTCAGATAAAATTAAAGCATTGATTCTGCAAGAATGGACTGCTATCAGTCAGGATTTGGTCCAGAAGTTGATTGAGAGCATGCCAGGGAGAATTGCAGAGGTCCTGAAGAAGAAGGGTCAACACTGCAAATATTGACTTGCTGCATTAACTCATTCTAACTGTCAATATAAGCTTCTGTTACTCATAATATGAATGCAATTATATTTCTGTATGTGATAAAAACATCTGACAAACACACATAAAAACCAGAGGGCAGCAGATCATGTGAAAATATAATATTTGTGTCAGTCTCAAAACTTTTGGCCACGACTGTACTTTCTGATTAGAAGCAATGGAAGTCCATGTGCAGCCCCCAAATAGTGGTAAATGTGTCGAGGAGCACCGTATGGCGGCTTCCTTATGGTGGAAACACACTATGTATCTGGATGCAGCTATATTCTTAGGCCACTGGAACTTTTACTTCGATGTAAAACTGCGCTCACATGTCCCATAGCGGCCCCTGCACACGCTATTATGTCGCATAGCGGCCCCTGCACACAGTATTATGTCGCATAGCGGCCCCTGAACACGGTATTATGTCCCATAACCGCCCCTGCACGTGCTATTATGTCCCATATCGGCCCCTCCACACAGTATAAAATTCCAATTTATGCCACTCACTAGCTATTATTATACTCTGGGGTCTCTTCAGACCCCAGATTATAATAACTGGAGGGCCGAGAGACAAACACAAAAAATGTTAATCACCTTCCCTGCACTCCAGAGCTGCTCTGTTCTCTTCGGCACTTCTGCCTAAAGTCAGCGACTGCTGATTGGGTCTCAAGGGGTCACATCGACATAATGACGTCAGCAGGGAAGGTGAGTTTAGTTTCGGCGAGGACTCGGGCTGCCCATGACAGGGAAATAAGCCTCCGACCCCTGCCCTGGATGGTCCGAGTATTTGATGCTTTATCTCTAGCACACCTGATGCAACTTCGTTTGGAGACTGCAATAGTCATTAATAGCAGTATTTTATGTTGAAATTAGAGAAACCACTTGTTATATTAGTTAAGGTGTTTAAATTGCTCTTTTTTTTTATACATCAAACAGCTCAAAGTTTATAAACTTTCTTATTTAAACTTAATTTGCATTGGGAATTAATAATTTTCATTGCAAACTGTATTTAGGTGATATTTGTTTTAATGCTTTGTAGCCCTACGTTAGGGACCATACTTTCCCTCTAAAAGAGTGTGACTAGCTCATACCTGCAGCAGCTATTCTTCATTATAAAGCAGCACTGGATCCCTCACCACATCACAGGAAAAAATGGCCACATTTACCCAATACCAAATAAAACATGGCCTTTGCAATATATGATAGAAAAAGCTCAGGAGCACACTGCTGATATAGCATGAGGAGCCTGTATTTCAAATGCACACACATAAAACTTGTACAGGGCGCTGTCACATGATCACACCGACACTATAAACGTCCAAGACGTAAAACCCCTTTAATTATCCACTTAGTATTTGTAAATATATAGCTATATACTTTACATATTTATGGAAGCCCTCTGGTTGGAATTATAAATAGTTGTTGTGGATATTTGAAATATTGCTATTGTTGTTTCACAGAGCCCCTCCATAAGGAAGTTCAAAGTCTGGCATTCCTGGACGTTGTTTCAAAATTACGGAGCCATGAGAACAAAACTGTAGCCCAGCAGGCCTCGCTAACAGAGCAGAAACTGACTGTACAGAGCTGAGACTGGTCGGCATCCATTGTCAATCCTGCTGATTTACATTGTCTCCTGTATTCTGCCCCAGCCATATCCCCACCATCTGTATCACTTGTGCATGTGTGTTATGTTGCCACAAAAACAGATGAACTGCTGTAGGTACAATCGTAGGCACTGAAAGATGAAAACTAAGCCAGTCTCTTCTCATTACTGTCTCCCTTGTATACTTGTTGCTTACCTCCAAGGGGAATATGTGCATGTTGTAGTCCTCTAATGTAAAAGTGATACTCACTGACCCTTATAAGAAACCTGAACTGCATAATAGAGTATTACTAGAGTCTGAACAATACAGGAAACAGCCAGTTCTTTTTGGAATTGGATTATCATACGTAGTCACAACAGCTCCATTTTTGGTGCATTAGTTGCAGGCTAGAAAGGGAATGTATTGCCACTCATTCACTAGTCTTGCCTGTTGCTGTCAAACTTGTGGTACAATGCCCAGAGTCAACTAATAAAATACAGATGCCCTCTTATTTTGTGTCTGTGTTTCATCTTGTCCTTTTCATAAGAAAATTACATATAAGGGTGCTTCGCTAAGTTCCTGGGTTCAAATCCAAACAGAGACAACATCTTCATGGGGTCTATTTGAGTTTTATTTGGGTTCTCTGGTTTCATCTCACACCTCAAAAACATAGTGTTGGGTTAATTAGCTTTCTACAGGATTGGACAAAATAATACGAACACCCCTATTTTTACATAGTTAAGTTGGTCTTTTACTAACACACCTGCTATCACTGGTAACTCCCCCTTTTGGTAGAGGTGTCTGTTACTAGAGTTAATTAGTTTGTCAAGGTCTACTGCTCCTGTGATCACATCTCAGAACATAAAGGTCAGCAAAACATCTGCAAACAGAAGCAGCTGTGGACAAAAGTCAAAGCTTGACTTTGGTTTGACTATTGCAGCACAGCCATGGATATAATCTTTCTGCAGTGCACTCCTGTTGGTTTTTACTGATACTGGTGTCCTTAAACTTGCATTCAACTCTGCAGTGATTTAGAGAACAATTCACTTCTGCAAGCATCAAGCTTTAACTTTAGACCTCACTTCCTTCTACCTGCATAAGATCGTCTGAAGTGTGATAACGGAACCAGTAGACCTCAACATACCCTTAAGCAATTTGGGTCACAGATGCCTCTGCCAGTCTCACAATAACAAACATTTCCTTTTGGAACTCTGTCAGGTCTGTCATATCACGCCCCTATAACAAATAAACTGATTTTTAGAACGACACATGTAATAAGGTTCATCAACAATGATATAACTGAAGGAAAAAAATGAGACAATACTGGTGTTGGCAGGTGTGTCAGGAAGATTTCAACTTGACGATGTAAAAATAGGGATGTTATTTTTTTTAGTTTCTACATTCCCTCTATGGCCTAGGACACAGGGAAAATTAAGAAGCAAGCCCCATTGGACACAGGGATTAATGTGACAATCTGCGTACAGCGCTGCAGAATCTGCTATCTCTAAAGCTAAGGCACCACATAGTGGGCCGCAGTAAAAACCATGGTGGCAGCACATTGCGGTTTTACCCACAGCACTTTTCACAGAAATTCCGCAGAGGTTTCCTCTGTGGACTTTCTGCATCCATTATACCTATAGGGAAACTGCTGGCGTTTCCGTAGGTATAATTGACATTCTGTGATTTCTAAAACTGTGATGGTATTGGAAATCGCAGCATGTCTGCTACTCATATTTTTCTACAATGTGTGAATGGGATTCGCTAGACTGCAAAATGCTGCATTTTTTTTTCTGTGGTGTTTCCACCACGGCCAAACCATGGTGTTTGCTCCATGTGGGGGCCCCGGCCTAAAAAAAGGAAAGTAAAATGCTAATTGACTTTTCTGTGTATTATGCTTTTATTCATATGGCACCAACATATTTCAGAGTACAGTATAAAGCACACATTCATTTAGAATTAGAAAAATAATGGTCTGCTACCACAAATGTAGGTGATGATTAGTTTTATTCAGTTATTCTTTACTGTGTGTACTATTGCTCTGGAAAGAATTTATACATAGTGAGACCGTATGCTGGACTGTAGAAAACTTCTTACCACTGTAGTAACTTACAGAATAAGGCCATGATGGTGGAGATCCATATAATAATGAGCTTGGATATATTTATGCTTCAGGTTTTCCCACTGGCTGCTTGAAGAATACTCTGGGTATATGAAGTCAGAATAAACTGTTCAAAGCATTTACAGCTGAAAGTGTAAATTTATATATAATATATGTGTTCCTATTGCTTGCAGAGTGTATTCTTGTGTCCACCTTGGTCTGTGTAATTCATTTTAATGAATTAGCTGACCTCTTTGCAGTTTTTTTTTTCCATGTAAACCTAGATAACCTTGTTTGATGAGAATTACAGGTGAACTGGTTTATTATAAAGTATTTGGCAAAAGCTTGGCTGATGGTTTTAAGGGCTACAGATTCATTTTTATTATTATTATTTATTTATATAGCACCATTAATTCCATGGTGCTTTACATTTGAGGGTTTACATACAGTACAGAAGATATACAAAACAGATAATACTAACTGGTACAGTGGGATAGAGGGCCCTGCCCGCAAGGGCTTATAATCTATGAGGGAAGAAGGATAGAGACAGAAGGTGGGGGTAGAGGCTGTTCAGGTGGTGGTATGGAGACAGTAGCATTATTGGAGGTTGTAGGCCTTCCTGAATAGGTGAGTCTTCAGGGCCTTCTTGAAGCTTGTGATTGTGTGGGGACAGTCTTATGTGTCTTGGTAATGAGTTCCAGAGTATGAGGGATGCACGGGAGAAGTCTTGGAGACGATTGTGTGAAGAGCGGATAAGAGCAGAGCGGAGTAGGAGGTCTTTGGAGGATCGGAGGTTACGTGTGGGCAGGTAGCGGGAGATTAGGTCAGAGATATATGGGGGGGCAGGTTGTGGATGGCTTTGTATGTCAGCATTAGTAATTTGAACTCTATTCGCTGGGCGATGGGTAGCCAGTGAAGGGATTGGCAGAGGAGAGCGGCCGATGAAGAACGAGGGGAGAGGTGTATTAAGCGAGCAGAACAGTTTAAGATAGACTGGAGGGGGGGAGAGTGTTAGCTGGGAGGCCATGGAGAAGGGTGTTACAGTAGCATCTTTGTAGTTTCAGGGGTGAGGAAGGAGCGGATTCGATGGATGTTCTTGAGTTGGAGGCGGCAGGAGGTGTTGAGGGTTTGGATATGCGGCTTGAAGGATAGGTCAGAGTCTAAGGTTATCCCAAGGCAGCGGGCCTGTGGGACTGGGGTGAGAGTGGTTCCATTAACTTTGATAAATGGGTCAGGTAGAGGGGCTGTGCGAGGAGGGGTGAAGATTATGAACTCCGTTTTCTCCATGTTGAGTTTGAGAAAGCGGGAGGAAAGAAAGGAGGCTACGGCTGCTAGACATTCTGGGACACTGGACAACAGAAAGATAATGTCAAGTCCAGAGAGATATATTTGGGTGTCGTCAGCATAGCAATGGAAATGGAAACCATGAGATTCTATAAGTTGACCGAGGCTGTAGATGGAGAACAGGAGGGGTCCTAGGACGGAGCTTTGGGGGACACCTACAGAAAGAGAGCGTGGCGGGGAGGTGGTGTGTGAGTGGGAGACACTGAATGTACGGTTGGGGAGGTATGAGGAGATCCAGGAAAGGGCCAGGTCTGAGATGCCAAGGGATGAAAGCGTTTCTAACAGGAGGGAATGGTCGACTGTGTCAAAGGCAGAGGAGAATTCGAGGAGGACAGAGTAGTGACGCTTGGCTTTGGCAGTTAGAAGGTCATTAGTGACCTTGGTTAGGGCAGTTTCTGTGGAGTGATGGGGTCTGAAGCCTGACTGTAGTCTGTCAAAGAGCACATTGGATGAGAGATAGGAGGATAGTTCAGAGTGGACGTGTTGCTCCAGCAATTTAGAGGCATACGGGAGCAGTGAGATGGGGCGATAGTTGGCTGGAGAGGACGGGTCAAGGGAGGGTTTCTTAAGTATAGGTGTAACGGTAGCATGTTTGAAGGCGGAAGGGAAGGATCCATTGGTTAGGGATAGTTTGAAGAGATGGGTTAGGGCAGGAGTAATGACTTCAGAGAGTTTGGGGATGAGATGTGACTGGATTGGGTCGAGTGCACAGAAGGTGAGGTGGGATTTAGAGATTAGGGTGGAGAGCTTTTCATCAGTGACGGTGGAGAAACAGGTTAAAGATGAAGAGCACAGGACAGTTGGGTAGAGTGGTTGTCGGGGGTGTAGGGTGAGACTGTTTATGATGGTGTCAATTTTGCTTTTGAAATAGGAGGCAAAGTCATCAGCTGTGATAAGTGATGTCGGGGAGGGGCACAGGAGGACGGAGAAGAGAGTTGAAGGTAGTGAATAGCTGTTTGGGGTTGTGGGATAGGGCAGAAGTTTTAAAAAACAGTCACCATGTTTCCCTATGAAATAAGCAGGTCAAGGTGACCTACTATAGTGGCGCACAGTATTGTGCCCTCTTCTGTGATGATCCATAAGTAAGGTAGACCATTTAATCTGCTCGCAAGACCTTACATTCCATGAGGAAATAGGAACACACAAGAGGTAAGAGGGCTTGTTTGGTACAATGGTCCAGCCATCTTTTAATAAATAAGGTCATATAACTGAAGCTGAATGAGCCCCTCACCAGCCAGTATCTAAGAATATACAGATACTAAGTGCATGGAGTGCAGTGTAACTTCTAGATGGAGGAGTCAGTACCCATGGAATAGAGTAGGAAGGATAGAATAGGATAAGAAATGTTAGTGCATTGTGCAGCGTTAGATATGTAATACTTAAACTGGTCAAATTCATAAATCTGAATGCTTTCTGTACTTACACTTTGACATGAGGTGATACCCACCATGTACCCTATTTGGCTTCATTTTGTATTTGCTCAGCTTGTGGCTTATAGTGCTGTCATATTTACAGTCTAGTCTGACCCTGTCCCTTAATTGTAGCTAAAATATGATTATGTAAGTTCTACAAATATATATTTTTTTCATGCAATACTAATTTAATCCTATACACTCCACAAGGAATTGAGGTCAGATGTGGCTGGTTTGGTTTAAGACGCTACTGTACACCACTGCCCTCTGGTGGCACAAAGTAATAAATGTGTGCATCAACCATAACATTAAAATAAAAATAAAAAAACCTGCTCAATATTGTGTGCCCCTCTCTTCTTCTGCCAAAATCACTTTGACCTGTCAAGGCATGGTCTTCACAAGGCTTCTGAAGGTGTTACGTGGTATCCAGCACCAAGACATTAGCAGAAGATTGGAGGATGGTCTGTGATCTGCCAGTATTTGAGAAGGTCAAGACCAATAACAACTCCATACAAGATGATGAAAAACGTACTATATATCTTTATTAGGGATCCATAAAAACACATAAGACCAGATACAAGTAAATAAAGGTTTTATTTCCGAGATGAAGCTGTGGGCGACGTGTGTGTCGGGGTACGTCATCCTGGTTGGTCCCTACACTGTTATTTTATGTAATAATGGTATTTTGTTATACTATCATTTATGCAGTCACTTTCTCCAAGTTGCTTTGAAACTGCCAAACATTGATCTAGTCCTAGATTGTCATATACCATATTCATTTCAAACATGTAGCCAAGGGTTGTGAGGTTTTGGCACCTGGAGCTGTTTGTGCCCAGTATACATGTGAAAGCTTATAGTGCAGCCTCACAGGAATCATTTTTATTCAGGTGTTTCTATCCTTTATTTACTTGTATGTGTTTTTATGGATTCCTAATAAAGATGCATAGTATATTTTTCGTTATCCTTGTGTCATGTTATTAGTATTTATTTGTCGCATCCTACGACACAGGACACTTATATAGCAATTCGTATTAGTCCCTAGTTGAATACATTTTGTATTTAAGAAGGGTAAAAATGTGAAACATCCATCTGGTAAGTTTTACATCGCTGGCAGAGGCGTAGCTAGCGGGGGGGGGGGGGCAGAGGGGGTGGCTGCCCCGGGGGGGGGGGGGCAGAGGGGGTGGCTGCCCCGGGCCCACTGACTCTTTGGGGCCCACCCAGGGGCTGCCATTAATACATCCTTTATTTCTAACTAGATCGGTGTCTGCAGACACCGATCTAGTTACAATGCTTTCTGGTGCTTAACTGTCTTGTAAACCGCAAGCCACTTCAGGCCTGCGGTTTACAAGACCCCGAGACCACAGACCGATGTCGTCTTCTAAGCACAGGTGGCGTGATGACGTCACAACATCGCGCTGCCTGCGATCAGACACAGATGTCATGCGCGTGGACTGGGAGGAAGCGGCGTCTCCGTTCATCAGGATTGCAGGTAGGTGAGTATGATTTTTTTTTTTTTTTTGTGGGTATATTAATAGTATAAGGGGTGGTTAGGAGGGGGAAATGCAGTGCCTTGCGAAAGTATTCGGCCCCCATGAACTTTTCAACCTTTTGCCACATTTCAGGCTTCAAACATAAGGATATAAAATTTAAATTTTTTGGTGAAGAATCAACAACAAGTGGGACACAATCGTGAAGTGGAACGAAATTTATTGGATATTTTAAACTTTTGTAAAAAATAAAAAACTGAAAAGTGGGGCGTGCAATATTATTCGGCCCCTTTACTTTCAGTGCAGCAAACTCACTCCAGAAGTTCAGTGAGGATCTCTGAATGATCCAATGTTGTCCTAAATGACTGATGATGATAAATATAATCCACCTGTGTGTAATCAAGTCTCCGTATAAATGCACCTGCTCTGTGATAGCCTCAGGGTTCTGTTTAAAGCACAGAGAGCATCATGAAGACCAAGGAACACACCAGGCAGGTCCGTGATACTGTTGTGGAGAAGTTTAAGGCCGGATTTGGATACAAAAAGATTTCCCAAACTTTAAACATCCCAAGGAGCACTGTGCAAGCGATCATATTGAAATGGAAGGAGTATCAGACCACTGCAAATCTACCAAGACCCGGCCGTCCCTCTAAACTTTCATCTCAAACAAGGAGAAGACTGATCAGAGATGCAGCCAAGAGGCCCATGATCACTCTGGATGAACTGCAGAGATCTACAGCTGAGGTGGGAGAGTCTGTCCATAGGACAACAATCAGTCGTACACTGCACAAATCTGGCCTTTATGGAAGAGTGGCAAGAAGAAAGCCATTTCTCAAAGATATCCATAAAAAGTCACCTGGGAGACACACCAAACGTGGAAGAAGGTGCTCTGGTCAGATGAAACCAAAATCCAACTTTTTGGCCACAATGCAAAACAATATGTTTGGCGTAAAGGCAACACAGCTCATCACCCTGAACAAACCATCCCCCACTGTCAAACGTGGTGGCAGCATTATGGTTTGGGCCTACTTTTCTTCAGCAGGGACAGGGAAGATGGTTAAAATTAATGGGAAGATGGATGGAGCCAAATACAGGACCATTCTGGAAGAAAACCTGTTGGAGTCTGCAAAAGACCTGAGACTGGGACGGAGATTTATCTTCCAACAAGACAATGATCCCAAACATAAAGCAAAATCTACACTGGAATGGTTCACAAATAAACGTATCCAGGTGTTAGAATGGCCAAGTCAAAGTCCAGACCTGAATCCAATCGAGAATCTGTGGAAAGAGCTGAAAACTGCTGTTCACAAACGCTCTCCATCCAACCTCACTGAGCTCGAGCTGTTTTCCAAGAAAGAATGGGCAAGAATTTCAGTCTCTCGATGTGCAAAACTGATAGAGACATACCCCAAGCGACTTTCAGCTGTAATCGCAGCAAAAGGTGGCGCTACAAAGTATTAACATAAAGGGGCAGAATAATTTGGCACGCCCCACTTTTCTGTTTTTTATTTTTTACAAAAGTTTAAAATATCCAATAAATTTCGTTCTACTTCACGATTGTGTCCCACTTGTTGATTCTTCACCAAAAAATTAAAATTTTATATCCTTATGTTTGAAGCCTGAAATGTGGCAAAAGGTTGAAAAGTTCAAGGGGGCCGAATACTTTCGCAAGGCACTGTATAACTATAAAGGGAGGATTCATTAGGGGGCATTATGACGATGGGGGGTCATTTATATAAGGGTTATTACAGGGTATTATGAATACAAGAGGGGAGGTTATTTATATAAGGGGCCATTAGGGGGCATCATTTATATTAGGAGGCATTATGAACATAAGGGGGTGGTCATTGATATAAGGGGTCATTAGAGGTGCAGTATTTCTATCAGGGGCATTCCCCTGTGGACTTTCTGTTTTCAATACACCTATATGGAAACCACCAGAGGTTTCCCCTGTGGACTTTCTGTTTTCAATACACCTATATGGAAACCACCAGTGTTTCCATAGGTATAACTGACATGCTGCAATTTCCAAAACCGTAACGGTTTTGGAAATCGCAATGTGTCTGCTACACGTATTTTTCCGCAGTGTGTGGATGGGATTTGCTAGAATGTTGCGGTTTTTTTCAGTGGGTTTTCGCCACATGGGACCCCCATCCCTACTTTGCAGTATAATATGCGCAGCGGATAATCTGCGATTTCCAAAATAGTCTATATAGCAGTTTTGGAAATCGCAGAATGTCAATTATACCTACGGAAATGCCAGTGGTTTCACTATAGATATAACTGAAGCAGAAAGTCTACAGAGGAAACCTCTGTGGACTTTCTGTGCAAAGTGCTGCAGGAAAAACCGCGATGCATCGTGGCCGCGGTTTTTCCCGCAGCTCTTTTTTGCTGCGGTACACCACATGGGGCCTTAGCCTTAAGGCGTTTTCCAGCTCATTTTTATTGCTGGTCTATCCTCAGAATAAAACATCAATAACAGATAAGAGATTCCCCACTGATCAGCTGTATGAAGGTCCCCGGCGCCTGTTTATATCACACACTGTCTTTTTATAGTGACTGTGTGATGTAGTTACAGTCTTGTCACATAGATGTGTTTTGGACAAGGCTCTGGTTACATTACATGGCCGCTATGAGATGAATGACAGTGTAAACAGAGAAGGGGTCACGGTGCTTACACAGGTACCACGGTTCATTCAAACAGTTGTTCCTTGGGGGTCCCGAGTATTGGAACCCCAAAAATTTTTTTCCCTTTTTTTTTCCTTTTTAATTAGGAAACATCTGGGGCATTATTAATAAGGGGTACATTATTTAAAGAGGACCTTTCACGTCCTCATGTATATGTGGTTTTACATACCGCTAGAAAGCCGACAGCGCGCTGAATTCAGCTCACTGCTGGCTTTCCCGTTATATGCCCCGGGGCTGGAGATATCGGGGATCTAAATTTCACTGTTCACTGTCAGAAGGGCGTTCCTGACAGTCTAGCTGCGCTGTGAGGAACGCCCTCCCTGACTGTGCTCGTCCATAGACTGTAAGGTACTGTAAGGGAGGGCGTTCCTCACAGCGCAACTAGACTGTCAGGAATGCCCTTCTGACAGTGAACGGTGAAATTTAGACCCCTGATATCTCCAGCCCCCAGGGCATATAATGGGAAAGCCGGCAGTGCGTTGAATTCAGCGCGCTGTCGGATTTCTAGCGGTATGTAAAATAGCATATATATGAGGACGTGAAAGGTCCTCTTAAAGGGGTGCAAAGGGAAGTTATTAGTTTAAAGATGCACTTGGGGGTATTATTGATTATGGGGGGGATATATTATATATTTTATATTTGGGGGTAGCAGCAGGATGGGTCTTTGTGTAGGTGAGGATAATGTGGGTCAGGTGCCTGGAAAAGTGAGGAGCCAAAGATGTCTATGTTGCAAACTTTACAGAGACTAGAAGAAGTGGTCATGGCCGTCCAGATGAAAGAGATGCGGAATGTGAACGATTAGTCAGAGCCAACATACCAGCAACAGTGTGTGCCAACCTTGTGAAGACTTACAGAAAACGTTTGACCTCTGCCATTGCCAAAGGATATATAACAAAGTATTGAGATGAACTTTTGTTATTGACCAAATACTTATTTTCCACCATAATTTGTAAATAAATTCTTAAAAAATCAGACAATGTGATTTTCTAGATATGTTTTCTCATTTTGTCTCTCATAGTTGAGGTCTACCTATGATGTCAATTACAGGCCTCTCTCATCTTTTTAAGTGGGAGAACTTGCACAATTGGTGGCCGACTAAATACTTTTTTTTCCCCACTGCATCAGCAGATGGATTCTGATCAGTCTATAACTAAGCAACCTCATACACAAATGTACTATGTTCTGTGATACCTTTCTATCATAGCCAACAGTTTGTGCTATAGTGGATCATCTGTGGATAGGGCCTTCTCTCTCCATGTGTATCAGTGACAATCAGGCACGGATAACCCTGCCCCCAATTTACTGGTTGTGCTTCCTTGGGCCACTTTTGGTAGGTACTAACTATTGCATACCTTGAACACTCCGTAACCTGACATTTAGGAGCTGTTCTGTCCCAGCTGTCTCCATAAATTGTCTCTTCTCAGATCCCTATGCTAGCTATTTTTCTTGCTTTCAACACACAAACTTTTAGGGAATACCTGTTCACATGCTGTTCAATAGATCCCACCTCTGGACAGAAGCCATTGTCATGTGATAATAATATTCCTCTCAGTTGTTAGTGGTTTTAATGTTATGAATGTTTTCAAAAATAGAAGTGTTAGTTTATTTTTGTCAGATAAAATGAAGTAAAAGAAATCTAAATCAAATCCGTATTTGGTGTGACTACCCTTTGCCTTCAAAACAGCATTTATTCTTCTAGGTACACTTGCACACAGGTTTTGAAGGAACTTTGAAGGGGGAGGTTGTTCCAAACATCTTGGAGATCTAATGAAACATCTTCTGTGGATTTAGGCTTGCTCAAATCCTTCTGTCACTCTGCATGTAATCCCATTCAGACTTAATGATGTTGAGATCAGAGCTCTGCGATTGTCATATCATCAAAATGGAGTGGAATTGGAGGAAAAACTGTGTGTGAGTTTCTTATGGGCTTAATTTTTACGGCATTCACTGTGCAGACAAAATGAAATGTCACCTGTATTCTATGGGTCGGTATGATTCCAAGGATACCACAGTTATAAAGTTTTATATTAACACCTTAAAAGAAATACAAAGCGTTGTAAAAAAGAAATAAATAAATAAGTTCTTCGAGTCGCCAAATTCTGACACTCGTAACTTTTTTATATTTCCGTGTATGGGGAAATATGTATATGTATGCATAAGGTGTCTTTTTTTTTTTTTTTTTTTCAGGGCCAGATCTCCTTTTTAGTATTTCGGGGAATGTCCATTTGATCGCTTGTTGTTCAGATTTTTAAGTGAGGCATAAAACATCGGTTTGGCAATTTTTTTTAATTTTTTTTATTTTATTTTCCTGCTATGGCATTCAATGTATGGGAATATTTTTTTTATTTAAGTTTATAGACCAGGCATTTTTTTACTTTGATATGTGTTCCTGGGAAAGGAGGGTGGTTTTAATTTTTCATTTACTTATTTATTTATTTTCAGGAAGTCTGATCATTAATGCAATGCATTACAATGAAAAATGTCAGCAGTTCTATTACAAGCTGCATGGAGCAGCATGTAATAAAACATAATGCCAGACAAGCCTGGGAACGTACAATAGGCTCCCAGCTGTCATGGCAATGGATCGCCAGGCCACAGATCTCATTCCAGAGATTGGTGATCCTCCCAAAAATGGCGGCAATGCAGGCACTGAATGTGGGCGTTAGAGCCTGGTCTCTTCTGTATAATACAGCAGAGACCCAGCGGCTATGGCAGCCGTTCATCTCCTGAGCAGCCACCTTATTTAAATACCTGACATCCACCGTACTATTATGTTAATGTAAAGAAGAACAAGGAGTCCTATGAAGATATACACACGTGGACAAAATTGTTGGTACCCCTCATTTAATGAAAGAAAAGCCCACAATGGTCACAGAAATAACTTGTATCTGACAAAAGTAATAATATATAAAAATTCTATGAAAATGAACAAATGAAAGTCAGACATTGCTTTTCAACCATGCTTCAACAGAATTTTTTAAAAATAGAAAACTCATGAAACAGGCCTGGACAGAAATGATGGCACCCCTGAAAATAATGTGACCAAAGGGACATGTTAAATCAAGGTGTGTCCACTAATTAGCCTCACAGGTGTCTACAATTTTGTAATCAGTCAGTGGGCCTGTATATAGGGCTAAAGATACTCACTGTGCTGTTTGGTGACATGGTGAGTACCACACTCAACATGGACCAGAGGAAGCGAAGGAAAGAGTTGTCTCAGGAGCTTAGAAAGAAAACTATAGACAAGCATGTTAAAGGTAAAGGTTATAAGACCATCTCCAAGTAGCTTGATGTTCCTGTGACTACAGTTGTACATATTATTCAGAAATTTAAGATCCATGGGACTGTAGCCAACCTCCCTGGATGTGGCCGCAGGAGGAAAATTGATGACAAATCAAAGAGAAGGATAATATGAATGGTAACAAAAGAGCCCAGAAAAACTTCTAAAGAGATTAAAGGTGAACTTCAAATTCAAGGAACATCAGTGTCAGATCGCACCATCCATAGTTGTTTGAGCCAAAGTGGACTTCATGGGAGACGACCAAGGACGACACCATTGTTGAAAACAAATCATAAAAAATCCAGACTGGAATTTGCCAAACTACATGTTGAGAAACCACAAAGCTTCTGGGAGAATGTCCTATAGACATATGAGACAAAACTCAAAATTTTTGGCAAGGCACATCAGCTCTATGTTCACAGACGGAAAAATGAAGCATATCTTGAAAAGAACACTGTCCCTACTGTGAAACATGGAGGAGGCTCTGTTATGTTCTGGGGCTTCTTTGCTGCATCTGGCACAGGGTGTCTTGAATCTGTGCAGGCTACAATGAAATCTGAAGACTATCAAGGGATTCTAGAGAGAAATGTGCTGCCCAGTGTCAGAAAGCTTGGTCTCAGTCGCAGGTCATGGGTCTTGCAACAGGATAATGACCCAAAACACACAGCTAAAAACACCCAAGAATGGCTAAGAGGAAAACATTGGACTATTCTGAAGTGGCCTTCTATGAGCTCTGACCTAAATCCTATTGAGCATCTTTGGAAGGAGCTGAAACATGCCGTCTGGAAAAGGCACCCTTTAAACCCGAGACAACTGGAGCAGTTTGCTCATGAGGAGTGGCCAAAATACCTGTTGAGAGGTGCAGAAGTCTCATTGACAGTTACAGGAATCGTTTGATTGCAGTGATTGCCTCAAAAGGTTGTGCAACTAAATATTAAGTTAAGGGTACCATCATTTCTGTCCAGGCTTGTTTCATGAGTTTTCTTTTTTAAAAATTCTGTTGAAGCATGGTTGAAAAGCAATGTCTGACTTTCATTTGTTCATTTTCATAGAATTTTTATATATTATTAATTTTGTCAGATTCAAGTTATTTCTGTGAACATTGTGGGTTTTTCTTTCATTAAACGAGGGGTATCAACAGTTTTGTCCACGTGTGTATGATATGGCCCACCCAGAGCTCTGGTATCAACATTATCAAAATTACATGAAGAAACAGAAGGAATTGAGCAAACCTACATCTGCAGAAGATCTGTGGTTAGTTCTCCAAGATGTTTGTGGCACGGCGCATTTAGAGTAGCATTGCAGAAAAATACACGCAGCAGAAATGCTGCGATTTCCAAAATCGTTGTGTTTTTGGAAATTATACCTACATAAATGCCAGTGGTTACCCTATAGGTACAATTTAAGCAGAATGTCTGCAGAGGAAACCTTTGCGGACTTTCTGTGAAAAGCACTGCAGGAAAAACAAAACAAACAAACAAAAAAAAAAAAAAAATATATATATATATATATATATATATATATATATATATATTTATTTAATGACTATAATGGTATAATGGCTTGAAATTGAAAATGACTTGCACTGCATTTTTCCTAAACACAGTCACACAATTTCAGTTTCCAATAAAGCATTATACGCCACTGGGGACTTTATTATATAGATATGGCACTGATAAATTACTTGTTTTGAAGTATTGTCAGCAGAAAGTTTATAACTTGCTGAGCCTTCATGTTTTATTATCTTCCCAATATGAAAAACACATAACACAGTGAAAGGTTATTTGTTGTGTAATTTTTAGTGGACACCAAATACATATAGTAAAACTCCTGTAATCCAGAGTAACTTTTTAGTTTTCAAAATTATTAGGGAGTGTTAGAAATGTGTTTTCAGCGTCTGAAGATATGACAGAAATGATCATTTGTAAGGCCGGGGCCCCAAAAATATACACGCTGCGGGCACGCTGGGATTTCCAAAATCGTTGTGGTTTTTTAAATCGCAACACGTGAATTATACCTACGGAAATGCTGCCAGTTTCCCTATAGATCAAATAATAAAAGTGGATAGAAAAGTTGTTGCTCAAATGTAAATGTGAACAAAAAGTATTAAATAGAACAACTAAAACGTAACTTTTAATTTTTAAAGTACGTATAAAATGTGTGTTAAAGCACTATAATGAAACTCACGCAATGGTTATCCGTTCAAGTGATATAAAATATAGTACGCACTCAAAGAGTATGCATATTGTTCACCCCAAAGAGTGCTCACATTTAAATCAGCAGCATCTATAGCATATGCACCTTTAGGGGTTAAACTAATATACACCTCTGTAGCATGTACTGATTATGAGGCTATATAGTGCAATGAAAAAATGTGGGTGACGTTTACATATATTAACTAAGTCACCTCTCTGATCAGATCATAGTTGATAATTGTGAATAATTAATAACAACCATGAAAATCGTTGGTTGTAATGTCAATCTATATTCCCTTAGTCCTGACAGCAGCACAATATGGGGTATGTCTGCCCCTGTGTGTTGTTTAGGACAGGTGGAACCTTTAATTAGCACCAAAAAGGTGCTTCCTACTGGCCCTATAAGAGGGCACAAGAGACCTCCCTCCACTGTGTAAATTATAAAGTAAAAGGAAACAAGCTTCTAGGGAGGGAAGCCTTGTGCTGCTGTCAGGACTAAGGGAATACAGATTGACATTACAATCAAAGATTCCCCTTACGTCCGACAGCAGCACAATATGGGGAGATAGCAAGTAATTCCCCTAGGGAGGGTTTCCTCGCCTTACAATGTCAAGGACTGTCTGACCAAAGGCAGTTGTCTAGGAACTGCGGACGTCTAAATGATAATGTTTAACAAAGGTCAACTGAGATGACCATGATGCAGCCTCACAAATCTGGTCCAATGGTAAGGACCGATACTCAGCCCAAGAGTCGACACAGCTCCGGTCGAGTGGGCCGTAAAAAAGACTGGAGGGAGTAACTCCTGAATAAGAAAGGAAGACCTAATTGTCTCCTTGACATGTGGATAGAGTAGGCTTGGAAGCCTTGAGGACTCTGTTTTTACCCTGCATGTTGATTAGTAGGTTTTCTGCCTTCCTAAATGGTTGAGTGCGGGTTAGGTAAATCCGCAGACGCCTTACCACATCTAAGGTGTGGAGTTTTTCTTCCTCCTCAGAGGTTGGAGTGGGGAAAAACACAGGTAACAAAATTAGATGATTGCTATTATAGCATGAGGGGACCTTAGGGTTAAACCCAGGCAAAAACCTAAGGTGCACCCTATCTCAAAAAACAAAAAGTAAGGTTCTCTAGAAGAGAGAGCCTGGAGTTCCCCTACTCTTTTGGCAGATGTAATAGCCAGCAAAAGTGGTTTATGTAGGCTAAGTATTTTAACTCCGTAGTCTCCAAGGGTTCAAATGGAGAACCGCACAGGCCTGCAAGGACTATCGCAAGGTCCCACCGGGGAACCGGAGATGACACCGAGGGCTTTAGCCTCATTGCCCCCTTAAGGAACCTTGCAACCAGAGGATCCTGAGACAGACGTCTGTTCAAATGAGCAGAGAGGGCCGCAATCTGCCCTTTCAAAGTGGCAGGGGCAAGGCCATTATCCAAACCGTCCTGAAGAAAATTTAAAATATCAGCCGTTGAAGGTTGTAGATTATTATTACCCTTCTTGGAGCACCACTCCATGAAAATCTTGGCTGTCCTCTTGACAGCCTCTGACAGTCCTCTATCCTGCTGTAGGGACTGCTCAACCTCCAGGCTGTCAGGTTGAATCTCCAGAGATCCTGGCACTTCAGAGATCCTTGGGAAACCAGGTTCTGGATGGGGGGAAGCCTCCAATATATCCCTTGACTCATCTCCATGAGTTGGGAAAAACCAAGCTCTTTTTGGTCAGAGTGGAATGATGGCTATTACAGAGACTTGGTCTTGTCTGATTTTAATCAATACCTTCGGTATCATTGGAATTGGAGCGAAGATGTATGCCAGCCTGGACCTCCAAGGGATGGACAGGTCATCCACTGCCAAGGGATTGTCCTCCTGGTAAAGGGAACAGAACGTCTCCACCTTGGCGTTGAGTCAGGTTGCCCTGAGGTCTATTTCCGGGAGACCGCATTTCAGGATAATCTGATGAAAGACCTCTGGATTTGAGTGACCATTCTCCTGATACGGCATGACCCCGACTCAACCGATCCGCTACTATGGTCAGGGAGCCCTTGATGTGAACTGCGGATAAATGGGTTAGATTTTTCTCTGCCCATGTAAATATCAGATCTGCCTCCCAGGGGAGGGTTGGTGATCTGGTGCCTCCCTGTCTGTTCACGTACAGCACTGTGGTCATATTGTCTGACCGGATCTTGACTGCTCTTCCCTTGATAAGAGGCGAGAAATGGAGTAAGGCATGATATACAGCTCTGAGCTCTTTCCAGTTGGACGAGGTCCTCCTTTCTGGAGCGCTCCAGAATCCCTTTATGGAGTTTTCGTCCAAATGGGCTCCCCATCCCGTATGGATGCATCTGTCAACAGGGTCCAAGGAAGTTGGACCGTGGACCTTCCGTCTTTCAGGTGTAACCACCAGTTAAGGGAAAAACGGGTCCTGGGGGAGAGTCGAATCTTCTTGCTGAGTGTAAGAAGGGTGCGAACCCAAGCCTCTAGTAATTCTCTCTGGAGGGGACTTAAGTGCCACAAGGCCCCTGGGACTGCCTCTACTGAGGAAGACATCAAACCCAGGATCTTCATCAATGTTCTGATGGAGGCTATCGGCTTTTTAAAGAGGTGGTGGACTACCACGACCAGCTTCTCCTTCCTTGCTGGTGTCAATGAGATTTGCAGGCGGACTGAATCTAGGACGTAGCGGAGGAACTTCCTATGGGTTGAAGGGATCGTTTTTGACTTCTCCCAATTTATAAGCCATCCCAGACTCTGAGGCAGGGAAACGGCTGTCTGTAGGTACTGGAGCAGAACAGACTCTGACTGGGCCTTTATCAACCAGTCGTCTAGATAAGGCACCAAAAATATCCCCTGAAGCCGGAGGGCGGCCATTATGGGGACCACTACCTTTGTAAAGGTGTGGGGAGCAGAGGAGATCCCGAAGGGTAGTGCTGCGAATTGAAAATTCTTCCTGTGGCTGGAAACTACTACGGCAATCCTTAGAAAACCTTCTGTGTGGAGGTAAATAGGAATATGCGAATAGGCGTCTTTTATATCCAAAGTCACAAAAAACATCGCCTTAGAGGAGAAAAGGTGGTGACAGACTTTATGGTTTCCATACGGAAGCGCTTCTTTTTGCTGAAGCAGTTGAGGTACCTTAAGTCTATGATCATTCTCTACTTGTCTGCCGGTTTTGGCACCAGGAAGACGGGAGAATAGACACCGGATCCTTCTTCTAGAGAAGGGACTTCCACCAGGGCTCCCTTGTGAATGTACTCTCAGATGGAGCATTCCAATGTAGTCTGCATTGTAGGGAGGCTGCGAGTTAACACAAACCAATCCTGAGGAGGATGGAGGAACTCAATTGCATAACCTCTTTGGATTACCTACCGGACCCATGGGTCTCGAATTTTTTCCCCGCCAGCAGTTGAGAAAATGGGAGAGATGACCTCCGACAGGAATCTCGGCCACAGGAAGACTGCTTCTGATGTCAAAAGCTAGGCTTCTCTTTTTTATCATCAGACTTCGGGAATCTCTGGCCGGCACCTCTAGAGGAATATCTAGAGCTTCTGGGACTGCCGTCCACTACGAGGCGGATAGCCTCTACCACGGCCAGAGTCAGACCTACCTCTGAAGGCCTGGGGTAAAGTTTTACCCTTCCTGTCAGCCCAGCCCTCTAGGATCTCGTCTAGGGCACAGCCAAAGACTCTACCTGGCTCAAAGGGCAATGCGCACAAATTATATTTTGAGGGGAAATCAGCTCTCCAAGGTTTTAACCATAGAGATCTTCCTGCTGCAGTCTTCTTGGTAAGTTCCAGGGATTTGGCTGCCAGCCTTAATAGATGGTGGGAGGCTTCCGTTAAATATTCAGCTGCCAGGGAAACCGAGCCTAGTAACCCTAGCAGCTTGTCTCTGGAGACTCCAGAGTCGATGTCCCTTCGAGGTGGACCAGGTCAGTACATAATTTGGCTGACACTTCACAAGACGCAACAGCCACAGCGGTCTGGGGTGAGGCAGCTTAATAAGCCTTCTTGAATGTATTGTCGATGCGCCTGTCCATGGCATCGCGCAAATTTACTCCATCATCTGATGGTACCTTAGTGTGGCAGGACAATTTGGCCACCGCCATATCCACCTTGGGAGGAGGACCCCATTGATCCCATTGAGCAACTGGGAATAAAGCGCTGAACCTCCTAGGAACCGCAAGAGGTTTTCCAGGACATCTCCACTCTGAGGACATTATTTTTTGTAATGTCTGGTCCACTTGGAAGACCTTAGGTGGACGTGAAGGCTTCCCCGTCAACATCACGATCCTTTGACTGGATGGACTTCAGCAGCCGGCTTAATTTTTCGAGTGGGAAGTACGGCCTGCTGGGATCTTCAGTGGAATCGTCAGATGAGAGAGTCTCGTCCACTATCTGATAATCTTCATCAGAGATCCGTACGGAAGATTGTGTCTAAACCTGCGGTCTCTTGGCAATCTGGGCGATGGAAGAACGGATCTCCTTAAGAGACTCCTCCATATAATCCTTTACCCAAGTGACAACCTCTTTTATCGAAGGTTCTTCCGGCAGAAGTCCATGACATTGGCGACAGCGGGTAAAATCATAGCTGTCAGGTAAAGGGGTATTGCAATCCGAACACGTTAGGTGTTCATGTTTAGAGGACTTTCCTCCTAAGCCCATTGCCGTTACCTGATGCAGAAGATGACATCTGAAACATCAACAGCCACGTGACACTGAAAAATGAAAGATTGCCAAGCATCGCATAAAAAAAACCAAGGGGTACCTTACTTTTTTTTTTTTTTTGAATTGGTCACTTGAAGAGAGAACCGTCAGAAAAAAACCAGCCACCGCAAACTGCAGCAGAGGAGCTGGTTTTTTAAACCACTTGCTCAACAAGTAAAGGACTGCAGACCTTTTGAAAGTAATCCAGCAGGGAGGGGAGGAAGCCAACAAAGAAACATTTATACAGCACCAAAACGGGTCAAATGCCATAATGGAACATAGAGGAGCATAAGTCTAAGCCAGAGGCTCAAAATACAAGCAGCAAAAATCAATTCTATATTTTGCCTTTAAATTTTCAATTTCCAAACTTACCACACTTTTTCCGAGAAAACCGGAAGTAGGCCACGGTGGTGCGCAAAGGCTTCCTTCCCCCGGGAACACGGGACAGGAGAAAAGTTCCGGCCGAGGAAGTTCCTTACTTCCTGGATCGCGCTGCAGAGCGATGAGCCGGATACACGCTGCGCTGCGGGGCGAAGGCCCGAAGGACCGGAGGTTTTTTCTTTGGAAGAAGACAAACGGACCGAGGTACCCAACTAAACCAGGAGTAAATAAAACCCCTAGCAACGGGAGGTTACAAGAGACCTCTGTCCACCTGTCCCACACCTGACAGAAAAAAACACAGTGGAGGGAGGTCTCTTGTGCCCTCTTATAGGGCCAGTAGGAGGCACCTTTTTGGTGCTAATTAAAGGTTCCACCTGTCCTAAACAACACACAGGGGCAGAGATACCCCATATTGTGCTGCTGTCGGACGTAAGGGGAATGAGAGTTTGCCCACAGTAGTCTCTATAAATAGGACAAATATAAAAGCATCATTTTGCAAATGAGAGAGAATCCACTGATAACCTCATGGTCTCCCTGCCAATTAAAGCCTAGCTACACTGCCTCCTGATAGCTGCCTATTTACTATCCTACGCATTTCGCAGGTCAGTTTATAACCGCTCATCAGGGGTATTCAGTTGCTATCTATCCATAAGGAGTTATATCGGCATGTGAGCTACATAAAAAGGGCAGTCGGTGGCCACCGGCTAGTGTCACCAGCCGACTCATCCGTGCATCGGTGCTAGTATGACCGCAAGGCGCGGCCGGATCTCCTGTGGTTTAAATGCACCACCCAGTAGACACACGCCCACCTCTGTGGCGAGCCTTCATTGGACAATGCTGACCATCCCCCTGTGAAACTGACACGCCTCCTAGTCGGCCGTCCAATCGAGCCACAATCATGTCGTCAGTGGGCGGAGCTAAGGCACGTCCAATCAGAATTCAGCTATGTCTTTAGTGGACGGAGTCGACAGGACCTGCGGACGTCCCTTCTGTCACGGAGATTACAGCGGCTTCATACACTGAAGGTAAGTATTGCATATCGTAATAAAGAGGATAACAGATAATGGAAGCAATAATGAAGAGCAGAATCAGTGAAGTTAACACATCGGGATACCCATCCAGCTATGGTATAACTCAGTAGTCAGAGTCTGACAACAGTCTGAAACCCCCAGGGACATTTGTTAAAGTGACCAGAACACATTAAATGCCTCATAGTCGTCATCATAGTTATAATCACACTATATTGCTCCTATTCCCCCCATTTTGGAGTTCATGTGGCGTTTGTCCTTATACCAAAGCACTGATAAGGCCCTCTATTACCATAATATAATAAGGGGTAAAAACACATCTCATGGGAATATACAGTACAGACCAAAAGTTTGAACACACCTTCTCATTCCAAGAGTTTTCTGTATTTTCATGACTATAAAAATTGTAGATTCACACTGAAGGCATCAAAACTATGAATTAACACATGTGGAATTATATTCTTAACAAAAAAGTGTGAAACAACTGAAAATATGTCTTATATTCTAGGTTCTTCAAAGTAGCCACCTTTTGCTTTGATTACTGCTTTGCACTCTCTTGGCATTCTCTTGATGAGCTTCAAGAGGTAGTCACCTGAAATGGTCTTTCAACAGTCTTGAAGGAGTTCCCAGAGATGCTTAGCACTTGTTGGCCCTTTTGCCTTCACTCTGCGGTGCAGCTGACCCCAAACCATCTCGATTGGGTTCAGGTCTAGTGACTGTGGAGGCCAGGTCATCTGGCGTAGCACCCCATCACTCTCCTTCTTGGTCAAATAGCCCTTACACAGTCTGGAGGTGTGTTTGGGGTCATTGTCCTGTTGAAAAATAAATGATGGTCCAACTAAACGCAAACCAGATGGAATAGCATGCCGCTGCAAGATGCTGTGGTAACCATGCTGGTTCAGTATTCCTTCAATTTTGAATAAATCCCCAACAGTGTCACCAGCAAAGCACCCCCACACCATCACACCTCCTCCTCCATGCTTTACGGTGGGAACCAGGCATGTAGAGTCCATTCGTTCACCTTTTCTGCGTCGCACAAAGACACGGTGGTTGGAACCAAGATCTCAAATTTGAACTCATCAGACCAAAGCTTAGATTTCCACAGGTCTAATGTCCATTCCTTGTGTTCTTTAGCCCAAACAAGTCTCTTCTGCTTGTTGCCTGTCCTTAGCAGTGGTTTCCTAGCAGCTATTTTACCATGAAGGCCTGCTGCACACAGTCTCCTCTTAACAGTTGTTGTAGAGATGTGTCTGCTGCTAGAACTCTGTGTGGCATTGACCTGGTCTCTAATCTGAGCTGCTGTTCACCTGCGATTTCTGAGGCTGGTGACTCGGATGAACTTATCCTCCGCAGCAGAGGTGACTCTTGGTCTTCCTTTCCTGGGGCGGTCCTCGAGTGAGCCATTTTCTTTGTAGCGCTTGATGGTTTTGGCCACTGCACTTGGGGACACTTTCAAAGTTTTCCCAATTTTTCGGACTGACTGACCTTCATTTCTTAAAGTAATGATGGCCACTCGTTTTTCTTTACTTAGCTGCTTTTTTCTTGCCATAATACAAATTCTAACATTCCATTCAGTAGGACTATCAGCTGTGTATCCACCTGACTTCTGAACAACACAACTGATGGTCCCAACCCCATTTATAAAGCAAGAAATCCCACTTATTAAACCTGACAGGGCACACCTGTGAAGTGAAAACCATTTCAGGTGACTACCTCTTGAAGCTCATCAAGAGAATGCCAAGAGTGTGCAAAGCAGTAGTCAAAGCAAAAGGTGGCTACTTTGAAGAACCTAGAATATAAGACATATTTTCAGTTGTTTCACTCTTTTTTGTTAAGTATATAATTCCACATGTGTTAATTCATAGTTTTGATGCCTTCAGTGTGAATCTACAATTTTTATAGTCATGAAAATACAGAAAACTCTTGGAATGAGAAGGTGTGTCCAAACTTTTGGTCTGTACTGATATATATATATATATATATATATATATATATATACATATATATATATATATATATATATATATATATATATATACACACCTGTGTCCTGAAACAGGAGTGAAATGACAACTGGTCATTAAGGCCAAATGGTTTCATCGTTTGTAACCAAAAAATCCATCTTGATTCCCTCTGCAGTAATTTTCAAAATTTCCTCCTCTGATAGGTGGTGTTACCACTTCCAGCACTTGAAATTTAATCGTAGCTATTTCACCATCATGTATCTGTGTGACATGATTAGCTACGGGTTTATTTGCTCCTGTTGGCTTTCTGTGAAAAGTGCTGCAGGAAAAACCGTGCTGCTTTGCTGACACGGTTTTTACCACAGTTCTTTTTTGCTGCGGCCCGCTACGTGGGGCCTTAACCTAAAATGGGTTTAGGATTCAATAACCAGCATTTGTAAAAATTCATGATTACCTTGTTGTGTAAAGAACACGAGAAGGTAACCTGGCCACAATAAGGAAATCATGGCTAGCTTTCTGACAAGTGCCAGAACATTAGACATTTCCTACATTCAATTGTCATATCCATTTGCAACCAATCAAGACAAAAAGCTGTTCCCTTAAACTGGTTAGAGAAAATCTTTAAAACTCTGCAAAATTTGGGGTTATTTATATTTGCAAAACTTTGTAACTTTCAATGATCTACAAATTTAACCTCTTCCCGACATACATCATACATCGTACATGTACGGCAGATGTTGGAACTTTACACATGTCGCCCAGTTAGGAGCCGAGTGGGTGCCATAGCCACCAGTCTCCATTGTTTGATCATTGGCATTAACCCTTCAGATGCCTCAGTCAAATGCCTCAGAAACATCTGAAGAGCAGTGCCTCATGGGCACCATCATGTTGAGTAGGATCACCATCTCTTGGAGTGACTTCTGGGTGTGGCGATGCACTAATATGACAGCTGGGAGCCATTTAAAAGCTCCCAGGCCTGTCATTATTGAGCTTCTATTACAGGTAAAATATCCCATACAGAAAATGCTGCAGCGGGCAAAAAATCAAAATGGCAGAACATGACTTGCAAAAAAAAAAAAATGTCAGAATTTTTTTTAATACATTGTAAGCGAATAATTGGCAGCATTAGGAAAGTACAATCTGTCTCTCAAAAAGTAAGCCCTTATATGACACTGTAAAAGGCAAAAAGAAGATATGACTTGGAAGGCAAGGATTTAAAAATAACAAAAAAAAAAAAAAAAAGATACAAATGAGTCCATGTCCATTTCCATTGACACTAATGTAAACAACATGATGGATGTTATCTTCCTTTATGTTTGTTTACTTTTCTGATGGAAGAAAAAGTTCTGCATACATCACCTGTTTGCTACTTTGTAATGGTATTTTAGCAGCTGATCTCTTAATCTGAGGAATTTGTCTGTCAGAAACCTTCCTTATTATGTCTTTATCTACATGAACCCATCAACCCATGAGGCCTTGTGGTGAGTGAGTCAATCCTGCCTTTGTAGCACACTGCCCCTACTGCTATTGTGATAATCTAGGGATCCATCTCATACGACAGGCCTCTAGTAGTGATATGAGAAACACTATCACCTCAGTGATATGTGCAGGATATCCTAAGGCTACATTTGTTCCCTCTAATTGCAGGGCTTCAAAGGGGATTTTTCAGTAGGATAATGCTTGCCCTCATCCACTTCCACTTTGGCTTTTCCCATTCCCACACATGTCTCTTTGTACCCCCAAACAGTATTATGCCCCTATAGTGACCCTGACATGGTATTGCCCCCACTTTATAATGTCACCTCTAGTTGCCCCCACAGTCTAATGTATCCCTTCAGTTTCCCCAACAGTATATATAGTGTCTGCTCCTATTGCCCTTAGTATAAGGCATCAAACATAAAAAACAAAACAACTAATATTCACATTGCCCCTTGGGAGATTAAACAATCCTTTCAATTGGTGGTCTGTCTGGAGCCTTTTTGCTGTGTGTTTGTGCCTTCAATAACCACTCCCAACACCTCCTTAGAGATTGACTAGAACGGTCTAAATGGCAGGCAAATCATTGACATCTTTGGCTCCTCACTTTTCCAGGCACCTGATCCATATTGTCCTCACCTACACAAAGCCCCCATCCTGCTGCTACCCCAATCATAAAATATATGATATAACCCCTCATAATGAATAATACCCCCAAGTGCAACTTTAAATTAATAACTTCCCTGTGCACCCCTTTAAATAGTTCCCCTTATTAATAATGCCCCAGGTGTTTCCTAATTAAAAAGAAAAAAAAAAAAAAGGGAAAAAAAATTATTGGGGTTTCAATACCCAGGAGCCCGAGGATCAGCTGTTTGAATGAACTGTGGTACCTGTGTAAGCGCCATGACCCCTTCTCTGTTTACATAGTGTCATTCTTTTCATAGCGGCCATGTAATGTAACTACAGCCTTGTCCTATACACGTCTATGTGACAAGACTGGAATTACATTACATTATAAACAGACAGTGTGTGATATAAACAGGTGCCATAGCCCCTTCATACAGCTGATCAGTGGGGAATCACTTATCTCTTATTGATGATTTATTCTGAGGATAGACCATCAATAAAAATGAGCTGGAAAACGCCTTAAGGCTAAGGCCCCATGTGGCGTCCCCCAGCAAAAAGCAGCTGTGGGAAAAACTGCGGCGGCGACACATCGCGGTTCTTCCTGCAGCACTTGGCATAGAATGTTTGCAGAGGTTTCCTCTGTGGACTTTCTTCTTCAATTATATCTACAGTATAGGGAAACCGCTGGCGTTTCCGTAGGTATAACTGACATGCTGTGATTTCCAAAACGGTCGCAGTTTTGGAAATCACAGCATATCCGCTGCGCATATTTTACTGCAAAGTGGGGATGGGATGGGGCCCCATGTGTTGAAAACTCACAGAAAAAAACGTGGCATTCTAGCAAATCCCATCCACATTGCGGAAAAATACGTGCAGCAGACGCACTGTGATTTCCAAAACCGTTGCGGTTTTGGAAATTGCAGCATGTCAATTACACCTACGTAAACACTGGCAGTTTCCATATAGGTGTATTGAAAACAGAAAGTCCACAGGGGAATCCTCTGCGGACCTTCTGTGAAAAGCGTTGCGGGAAAAACCCCAATGTTACCGCTGTGGTTTTTCCTGCAGTGCTTTTTTTGCTGCAGCCAGCTACATGGGGCCTTAGTCTTAATAAAGCCCAAGTGCAACTTTAATTAAATTAATTGACCCTCATTTTATGCCCCTAATTCCCCCTGACATAAATACTGCACCTCTAATGACCCCTTATATCAATGACCACCCTCCTATGTTCATAATACCACCTAATGACCCCCCTTATGTTCATAATGCCTCCTAATATAAATGATGCCCCCTAATGGCCCCTTATATAAATAACCTCCCCCCTTGTATTCATAATACCCTGTAATAGCCTTTATATAAATGACCCCCCCATTGTCATAATGATAATGCCTCCTAATGAATCCTCCCTTTATAGTTATAATTCCCCCTCCTAACCACCCCTTAAACTATTAATATACCCACAACTGCGCTAAAAAAAAAAAAAAAAAAAGTCATGCTCACCTACCTGCGATGCTGATGAATTGGGCCGCTGCCTCCTCCCTGTCCATGCACAGGACGTCTGTGTCTGAGCGCAGGCGGCGCAATGTTATGATGTCATCGCGCCGCCTGTGTGAGAAGAAGACATCATTCTGTGCTCTCAGGGACTTGTAAACCGCAAGCCTCATGTAGCTTGCGGTTTACAATACTGTGAAGTTGCAGGATACGTTTTAACTAGATCAGTGTCTGCAGACACCGATCCAGTTAGAAATAAAAGATGTATTAATGGCGGCCCCGAGGTGGGCCCCAAAAGTCAGTGGGCCCGGTGCAGCCGCCCCCTCTGACCCCCCCGCTAGCTACGCCTCTGATTACACCCAAGTCTTACTGCTTACTGAACCCTATCTTAGCCTTTCATGAAGTCTGTATTTTTGCATTTCCATGTGTTATGTGTACTAGTGTCAGCCTTTTGATGCTCAGTGATTTTATGGTATTTCCCTGGGCAGTGTTTATTTGTACATACATAGCCCAGTCTCTTCATGTGCAACAGTTTGTTGATTAATTAGTTAATTTAAATTAGTGCTAGTTATGAAGCTCTGCTTCCCTATATAAGTAGATACAGCTCATGGAGGAAGCATTTCCAATGCAGGGGGGCATTTCCTAATGCAGCATCCATCTTAACCGAAGTGCAGATTAACCAAAGTGCACTTACATATGACATTAAAACAGGGCACGAGACAGGAACACCAGGTAAACTTAAAAGCAAAAGAACAAGCTTTAACACATGGTATAATAGAGCTGCACTGCAGAACTCCCCTCCATCTCTACCAGCAGTGCACACTATCCATATCAGTCCTTCTCTTCTTTCTTTCCCCATGTACAGCTCTCACACACTTTTCACTCTCTTTAACCACCCTAATCCCTATACATCTTTTAGCAGTGAAACCAAACACAAACATCCACATAAATCACTGAACTACTTTCTGTCTCTGTCCATTTTGCTCCTCCTAGCTGCTGGGGATATCTCTCCAAACCCTGGCCCTCCTTCTTTCCCAAATTCTTCCTCTTTCAGCACACATAAGAATCCTACAAACCTAATCAATATTTACCGTGTTCCCTCTCCTTATCTTTCTCCTGTCTCTTTTAACTGTTCTCTCTGGAACGCCCGCTCAGTGTGTAACAAACTAGAATATATTAATGACTTATTCCTCAGTAAATCTCTCAACATGCTCGCCCTTACTGAAACCTGGATCCAGCAGTCTTCTATGGCCTCCCCTGCTGCTCTGTCTCATGGTGGCCTCCAATTCTCACACACTTCCAGGCCTGACAACAGGAAGGGAGGAGAGGTAGAGTTTCTTCTGTCACCGCAGTGCATTTTTCAGGCCATGCCACCGGTACCCTCACTCACATTCCCCTCATTTGAAGTCCATGCTATCAGACTTTTCCACCCACTCTCCTTACGTGTAGCTGTGATCTACCGTCCACCTGGCTCACCGAACCAATTTCTGGATCACTTTGCTTCTTGGCTTCCGCTCTTTTTGTTTTGTTTTGTTTTGTTTTGTTTGTTTGAGTTGGAAGGGACCTCAAGGGCCATCGAGTCCAACCCCCTGCAAAAGCAGGAATTCCTAGATCATCCCAGCTATATACCTATCCAGATTCCGCTTGGAGATTTCAATTGATGAAGAACCCACCACCTCCCGTGGCAGCCTATTCCACTCCCTCACTACCCTTACTGTTAGAAAGTTTTTCCTAATGTCTAATCTGAATCTCCTTCCCCTTAGTTTCATCCCATTACTTCTCGTGCTTCCTTCTGCTAATGAGAATAGGGTAGATCCCTCTGCACTGTGACAACCTTTCAGATATTTAAATACTGCTATTAAGTCTCCCCTTAGCCTTCTCTTCTGCAAACTAAGCAGTCCCAATTCTTTTAGCCTTTCTTCGTAGGACATGGTTTGTAGACCTTCCACCATTTTGGTTGCTCTTCTCTGGACCTGCTCCAATAAATCGATGTCTTTCTTAAACTGGGGAGCCCAGAACTGTACACAGTATTCCAGGTGGGGTCTGACCAGGGCAGAGTACAGCGGAATAATTACCTCTCTTGATCTAGCTTCAATGCTCGTCTTGATACATCCTAGAATTTGGTTAGCCTTTTTAGCCACCGCACCGCACTGTTGACTCATGTTGAATTTGTGATCTATTATTATGCCCAGATCCTTTTCCCCTGTACTCTCACTTAGTACTATTCCTCCCATACTATATATGCTTCTTGCATTTCTGTTACCCAGATGTAGAACTTTGCATTTGTCCCTGTTGAATACCATTTTGTTCACCTCAGCCCATTGTTCCAGTGTGTCTAAGTCCTTTTGGATGCACTCTCTCTCCTCTCTAGTGTTGGCCATTCCTCCTATCTTTGTATCATCTGCAAATTTTATTAGTTCCCCATTAATCCCATCATCCAGATCATTTATAAAAATATTAAAAAGTACTGGGCCCAGGACAGAGCCCTGCGGCACCCCGCTTTTACTTTCTTCCAGTTTGATGTATAGCCATTTAGAATTACTCGTTGTGCCCGATCATTTAGCCAATTGTGAACCCACCTTACTGATATTTTATCAAAGCCATACTTGATCATTTTTTCAATAAGAATGTTATGTGATACTTTATCAAAGGCCTTACTAAAGTCAAGATATACTATGTCCACTGCATTCCCCTGGTCCAACCATTCAGTGACTTTATTATAGAAGGAAATAAGATTAGTCTGACAAGATTTATTAGGCATAAAGCCGTGCTGGCTCTGATTAATTAAAGCCTTCCCATCCAGGTACCTAATTAAATGTTCTTTAACGATTTGTTCAAAGATTTTTCCTACTATCGAGGTCAGACTTACCGGCCTATAATTTCCTGGGTCGTCCCTATTCCCCTTTTTGTAGATGGGGACCACATTTGCCCTTTTCCAATCTAGAGGGACCACTCCTGTTTCCCATGACTTATTAAAGATTATTGCAAGGGGTTCTGTTATTTCCTCTGCTAATTCTTTTAAAACTCTAGGGTGTAAATCATCTGGTCCTGGGGACTTGGTTTCCTTAATCTTAGCTAAATGTTCTCTTACCAAACCTTCACTTATAATCAGCTTGGAGTCCTCATTCCCCTCATCACTATCACCATTAATGTTGATATTTCCATCCATTTCTTGGGAGAAGACGGATACAAAATATGAATTTAGTAACTCCACCTGCTGATCCACCATGTTAACTTTTTCACCCTTTTCGTTCTTCAGGACTCCAATGGTTTCCTTCACTTTTCTTTTGCTCTTAACATATCCCCAAAAACCTTTTACCTTACTCTTAACTTCTTTTGCAAGCTTCAATTCGTATTCAGCCTTAGCTTTTTTAATGCTTATCTTGCAGAGTCTGCAAACTGCTGTATACTCTCCCTTAGATATAGCTCCCATCTTCCACTTGTTGTATGTTTCCTTTTTCTTTTTTAGTAGGTTATGTAATTTTTTGGTCATCCATCCTGGAGTTTTTAGGTGATTCCCATTTTTCTTGCTTCTAGGTATTGTTAGTTCCTGTGCATTAATGATTTCCCTACGGAAAATTTCCCACCCCTCATGTGCATTTTTGTGCTTAAGTATTTTTCGCCATGGAATTCTACTAACCCTTACCTTTAGGCCCCTAAAATCTGCCCTACTAAAATTGAGCCTTCTAGTCTTTGTCTTCTCAGGTCTTCTTCTTACAACCCCAAACTCGAGTATAGCATGGTCGCTGAATCCCAATGTCCCTGCTATCCTTAATTCCTTAACCATGTCCTCCTTGTTAGTTAAAACTAGGTCCAGAATGGATGTTCCTCTCGTGTTTTTTTCTACTAACTGGGCAATGAAGTTGTCTGCTAGAGAGGATAAAAATTTGATAGCGCTTTTACTCGTAGCTGTGTGAGTTTCCCAATGAATATCTGGGTAATTAAAGTCTCCCATGATAACAATTTCAAATTTCTTCGAAAGCGTGGTCATTTGCTGTGAAAAAATCTCATCAATGTCTTCTGTCTGTCCTGGTGGTCTATAATAAACACCTATTATGATGTCCTTATCATTGTTTTTCCCCTGAATTGTTACCCAAATATTTTCCAATAAGTTATCATTTTGTAAAACTGTGATTTCCGTGGAAATGTGATCTTTTTTAACATACAATGCAACTCCTCCCCCCTCTTTTATTAGTTCTATTTTTTTTGAATAAGTTGTATCCTTCCATCTGTATATTCCAATCATGCTTATCGTTCCACCAAGTTTCTGTAATACCAATGACATCATATTTTTCCTTCTGTATTATCAGCTCTAATTCTCCCTGTTTATTTCCCAAGCTTTGCGCGTTTGTGTAAAAACATTTCAGATTGCGCTCTGGTACTTCCTTTTTCTTAATTTCATTCTGAGTATCCTGTCTTGGGTCCTCATTACCACATCTAGTTACCTTGTTTAGTATATCCTTTAGCTGCATGTTCTTGTCTTTCTTTTTACTTCCCATCCCCTCCTCTTCTAGTTTAAAGCCCTCCTGATAAGTGTGGCAAGTCTTCTGGCAAATATGTGTTTCCCAGGCTTTGTGAGATGTATCCCATCTCTAGCAAGGAGTCCATCATAGAGGTAATTCACTCCATGGTCCAGAAATCCAAATCCTTGCTCTCTACACCACTGCCGAAGCCACTTGTTTACCTCTAGTATTTTATTCCATCTCCTGATACCATAACCATCAACTGGGAGAATTGATGAAAATACTACCTGCGCATCCAGTTCCTTCACTTTCTTTCCTAGATTTTCAAAGTCTTTACGAATAGTTGGTAAATCATTTTTAGCCGTGTCGTTTGTACCCACATGTAACAACAAAAATGGGTAGTTATCCTTAGAGCTGAAGAAGCATGGAATCCTATCAGCCACATCCCTAACTTTTGCTCCTGGGAGGCAGCATACTTCTCGTGCAGTTATATCTGGCCTGCAGACAGCTGCCTCTGTGCCCCTTAGCAGTGAGTCGCCCATAACCACTACTCTTCTTTTTTTTCCTCGCTACGCTATTTCTTGTTGCTCCCTCTTGTCTCTGGGTGACTTTTGTTTCTTCTTTTGCTGATAGATTATTCTTATCGTTTTCATCAGTCTGCATAAGAGTTTCATATCGGTTACCTAGCTGTGTAAGTGGTGATAGCCTTGTGATCCTTTTGCATCTCTTGGTCACCTGTATCCATTTATCTGCCTCTGTAGGTTCACTCAAGTATTCTTCCCTTACTATATTTAGGAGGTTTGCTTCAGCCTCCACCACTGTAGGCTCTCTCATACTTTCTTCCCTTACTATATTCAAGAGGCTTGCTTCTGCTTCATCAATAAAAACCTCACTTTCTTTGATGCCTCTCAACGTCTCTATTCTTTCTTCCAACCTCTGCACTTTATCTTCTAAAAGGGCCACTAGTTTGCATTTCATACAGGTGAAGTTGTCTTTATGGTCAGGCAAATCTGTAAACATATAGCATATGCTGCAGCTTACCATGTGAGTTTTCTCCTCTTCCATATTCCTCTCTTCTGGCCGTGCTGGGCCGCTACTCACCGCCGTGAAGCTCACTCCTGGCCCCACTGGGCTGCTGCTCGCCGCTATGAAAAGCCCCCGGGACACAGCGGTCTACCCTCCGCACGCTGCAACGCTGACTCCTGCTCACAGCTGACTCACGCTCACAGCTGACCAGCGGACACGGCGGGCTGCTCCCCGGGTGGCGGTCTGGGTGTCCGTCCCTCCTTCCCTTGTAGGGCGTCTCCGCTCTTCCTCTTGCCGGCAGTAGGCCGGCAGCTCTCTCCTGGCCGCACTGGGCCGCTGCTGGGCCTCTGCTCACCGCTGTGCAAAGCACCGCTCACAGCTCACAGCTGACTCCTCCCGCTCACGTGACTCACTCTAGTGAGTCTAGTGAAATTCCTACCCTCATCATGGGTGGCTTTAACATCCCCACTGACACCCCTGTCTCCCCAGCTGTCTCACAGTTTCTCTCAATAACCACTTCTTTTGGTCTTTCACAACTTTCCTCTTCCGCCACACATGTAGATGGCAACAACACTGATCTTGTCTTCCATCGATTCCTCACAGTTTCTAAATTTACTAACTCTTCTCTGCCACTCTCTGATCATAACCTTCTGTCTCTCACCATCAGTGCTTTCTCTCCTTCACAGGACACACCTACTCATCATACATATATGAATTTACATGCTATTAACACCCAGCACCTCTCAGATACTCTACAGTCCTCTCTGTCCCCCATCTCCTCAATCTCCTGTCCCAATCTGGCCACCAGTCACTATAATGAAACCTTTAAGAGTGCATTGGATGAGGCGGCTCCCCCCTCCACTCAAAAAGTTAGACACAGGAGGAAGCAACCCTAGCACACGCCACAGACACGTTTTCTTCAGCAGTTCTCTAAGTGTGCTGAACGTCTTTGGAGAAAATCACATACACCTGCAGACTTCCTCCACTTTAAATTTATACTTAAAACCTATAGTTCTGTATAGTTCACATCGCCAAACAAGCCTATTTCACCGCTCTCATCTCCTCTCTCCTGTAACCCTAAAAGGCTATTTAAAATTTTTCACTCCTTACTCACCCCCAAGGTGCAGATGCCATTCACAGACCTTAGCGCAGATGACCTGGCCACTTATTTCCATAATAAAGTTGATAGGATCCGTTAGGAAATAACTGCCCAATCCCCAGATGGCACTGACCCCCCCTCACCAGCCACACTTCAGAATGCTCATTCTCATCTTTTGAACCTGTTACAGAGGAGGAAGTATCTCATCTACTTTCTTCTTCTCATCCTTCTCCAGTCTCTGTATCCTGCTGTCACGACTTACCTTACTAAAATATTTAACCTCTCTCTCTCTTCTGGAATTTTCCCATCCTCTTTCAAACATGCTGTTATAACCCCTCTAACGAAGAAACCCTCCCTTGACCCGTTCTGTGCTGCTAACTATCGACCTGTCTCTAACCTCCCTTTCATCTCCAAAATCTTGGAACGCTTGGTCTATTCACGTTTGATCCGCTATCTTTCTGCTAACTCTCTTCTTGACCCCTTATAATCTGGCTTCCGCACTCTGCACTCTACTGAAACGGCCATCACAAAAGTCTCCAATGATCTCCTGATGGCTAAATCCAAAGGTGACTACTCTCTTCTTATTCTTCTAGATCTCTCAGCAGAATTTGACACTGTTGACCATCAACTCCTCCTCACTATGCTCCACTCTGTCAGCCTCACGGACACCGTGCTCTCCTGGTTCTCCTCTTATCTCTCTGACCGCACTTTCTGTGTATCATTTGAAGGCTCTGTTTCTTCCCCTTGCCGTTGGGGTTCCTCAGGGCTCGGTCCTAGGCCTCCTGCTCTTCTCCCTCTACACGGCCCCCATTGGACAAACCATCACCAGATTTGGCTTCGGGTACCATCTTTATGCTAATAACACCCAATTATATATGTCATCCCGTGACATCACCCCTGCACTAATACAGAACACCAGTGACTGTCTCTCTGCTGTCTCAAATATGTCTTCGCTCTATCTGAAACTGAATCTCTCAAAGACTGAATTACTGCTGTTTCCACCATCTAATAGATCTGTCCCTGATATCTCCATTGCAGTCTTCGGCCTTACCATAACTCCTAGGCAGTATGCCCACTGCCTCTGGGTTATTTTTGACTCAGACCTTTCCTTCGCCCCCCATATCCAATCACTCACACGCTCATGTCATCAACACCTCAAGAACATCTCCAGAATACGCCCTTTCCTTACCACAGATACACTAAAGACACTTATTGTTGCCGTGATTCACTCTTGCCTTGACTACTGTAGCTCCTTACTAATTGGTCTTCCCCTTACTAAACTCTCCCCTCTACAATCTATTCTGAATGCGGCGGCCAGGCTCATCTATCAGTCTAGACGCTATAGCGATGCCTCCGGTCTGTGCCAGTCACTACATTGGCTGCCTATTCAATACAGAATACAATATAAACCTATCACCCTCATTCACAAGGCTCTCCATAATGCTGCACCTCCCGACATTTCCTCCCTCATCTCTGTCTATCGCCCAACCGGTACTCTCCGTTCACTCAATGGCCTAAGACTAACATCCTCTATTATCAGAACCTCCCACGCTTGTATAGAAGACTTCTCCCGAGTTGCACCACTTCTCTGGAATGCTCTATCCTGGACTATAAGATTAACCCCCAATTTCCACAGCTTCAAGCGTAAACTAAAGACATACCTTTTCAGACAGGCCTATCACAACTCCTAATGTAAACCCTTCCATAGTTAGAATCCCTAAAACGTACCCTCCTCTGTTGATGCTCCCGCATTACCTCACAGGATATGATGCCGTATCAGACTAATTTTTTATGTCCAGGCACCGTCTGCACGTTAAAGGACACGACTGGTGACGGCTCATACAGCTTATATATGTGTAATGACAATAACTTCTATTACAGAATTGTCTGACCATTGTATAAGCAATGCTACACCTGTTGCTGCCCCTGCTACCTCCTGTGTCACCCCCTCTACCTCATAGATTGTAAGCTCTTGTGAGCAGGGCCCTCAATCCCATTGTGTAAATTGACTATTTCTTTGTAATGTATCTTTTTTGTCTGTACTTGAACCCTACAAATTGTACAGTGGTGCGGAATATGTTGGCGCTATATAAATAAAATGTATTATTATTTTATCATATAGTCTGTCAAAGATCTGTTCACGTGACACATTACTGCATGGTGGCTGCCATTGCTGTGATTCTGTACCTGTGGGGTGGTGGGGTGCTGTTGGGCCACTGGGTCACTTCCATCTGTAGACTCTGTGCTGTGACAGTAAGTGTCGATGTGGGATGCTGCATCTAATAGTGTAGGTACCCATTATACAGAGGTTGCCTTGAATTGGCTAGTGAACTTATACACTTTGAACAAAATTTATTAAGAACCATAAGTTCATTTTTGTAGGTTTTGATGAGAAGCTTTACAGATATTTTTATCACTGACTGATAAATTCCCTATCTAAATTCCCTATCAGTCTCTCTTTGGAATAAACAAAGGAAAACCCACGCAAACACAGGAAGAACATACAAACTCTATGTAGATGTTGTACTTAGCTGGATTTGCACCCAGGATGTGGGATGTGGGGTGTGTGTCTTTTTTTTTTCTGAAATTTGTTTGTATCTACGTGCAACATTGCAATGCGCAAGTTATTTCAACTGAAAGCCAGTAGGTGGCAGCTCTGTAATCTAAATTTAGTAAAGTATTCTCTGACAGTCAGGTTTCAGGTTTTGTACTTTATAAGCAGAGTATAAGCAGTCTAAAGACACACTCTTCTCAGGCTTAATATGATCTTTTACCTAGACTGGAATATACAACATTAGACCAATTTGTGAGCAAAAATTCTTTATTGTGTGAGATACTCAAACCCAAGGGCTGCTTTAACCTTAGAACAGACAGTGCACTTGCACATTGAACATGGTAACGGGGCCCTCCTCAGGAAAACGCAGTCCCGCTGTTGCAGGTGGTGGTCCCAGGGCTGGCGTTGGGGAAGGGGGGGGCAAAACTGGGCTGCCCTGTCTCCAAAGGGGCCCCAGGATCCACAGCACCAATCGTTTAGTCTGGTGACCCGGATCGGGGCAGCCTCAATAACAAGTGTATCTATCGGCGTGATATGCACGCTGATACTATGGACATTTATGTTAGAGCAGGGAGCTATAAAGTCCCTGCTCTGGCATAGATAATTATCTAGAAGACTGGGCATGATGATGTCACTGCATCGTGCCCCCTGTGACAGATATGTTCTGGAGTCCACAAGCAGGGAAAGACCTCAGCTTCAGGACTCAGTGGGGGAGCATGGTTAGGTGAGTGAAAGTTTTATTATTCTATGAGAAATAAAAGGGCACCGTTACTAAAAAAAAAAAAGTGGGGCACATATTTATAATAGTTCCACCACTAGATTTACTATTAATAGTTCCTTTTATACATACCACCCTTATATAATAGTTCCCCTAGCCTTATTAATAATAGTCTCTCCTTATAAATAGCTCCCCCATAATATATATATACATATATATATACATGTATTATACAGCCGGCACCCACCGTGTATGGAGAGAGCTCAGCTCCTGAGCTCTCTCCATACATCCTCATGCGACACAGGACGTACTATTACGCCCTGTGTTGCTAAGGGGTTAAAGGAGTTTTCCAGCCGCAAACTGATTTTTGATACTGATGACTTATCCACAGGATAAGACCTCAGTATGTGATCTGTCAGGGGCCGACTGTTCCAGCGGCCTCCATGTGCTGAAAGCTGCTAGTGGACAGGGTGCAGCACCGCTACTATTCAAGAAATAGGAGTGGCACAGCAGCCCCATCCACTGTATAGTGGTGGTTCTGGGTAACTGCAGTGCCACTCCTATTTCTTGAATAGGAGCGGTGCGGCATCCTGTCCACTAGCAGCGTCTGGCACCCAGACACTGATAGAACAGATGATCTGTGTGGGGTTCGGGTGTTCAACCCTGACAGAGTACATACTGATGAGCTGTCCTGTGATAGGTTATCAGTATAAAAAATCATTCGGAAAAACCCTTTTACTTGATCTGATGATTGTTAGGATAGAAGTGTGTAGTGCATGACTACCTCATTTTGGTAGCCACCGTGTCGAGGTAGTGTGTTACCTGGGCCTAGTATAGAGGTATTAGTGGTCTTTATATGATGTGTTTTGTTTAGTAATTGTCTGTATAGTGGTAATAATTCTCCCCAGTATAGTGGTACACACACAGCGGTTTCATAACTACAGTCATATGAAAAAGTTTGGGCACCCCTATTAATCTTAATCATTTTTAGTTCTAAATATTTGGGTGTTTGCAACAGCCATTTCAATTTGATATATCTAATAGTTATATAGACACAGTAATGTAATGGACACAGTAATATTTCAGGATTGAAATGAGGTTTATTGTACTAACAGAAAATGTGCAATATGCATTAAACCAAAATTTGACCGGTGCAAAAATTTGGGTACCCTTATCATTTTATTGATTTGAATACTCCTAACTACTTTTTACTGACTTACTGAAGCACAAAATTGGTTTTGTAACCTCACTGAGCTTTGAACTTCATAGCCAGGTGTATCCAATCATGAGAAAAGGTATTTAAGGTGGCCAATTGCAAGTTGTTCTCCTATTTGAATCTCCTCTGAAGAGTGGCATCATGGGCTCCTCAAAACAACTTTCAAATGATCTGAAAACAAAGATTGTTCAACATAGTTGTTCAGGGGAAGGATACAAAAAGTTGTCTCAGAGATTTAACCTGTCAGTTTCCACTGTGAGGAACATAGTAAGGAAATGGAAGACCACAGGGACAGTTCTTGTTAAGCCCAGAAGTGGCAGGCCAAGAAAAATATCAGAAAGGCAGAGAAGAAGAATGGTGAGAACAGTCAAGGACAATCCACAGACCACCTCCAAAGAGCTGCAGCATCATCTTGCTGCAGATGGTGTCACTGTGCATCGGTCAACAATACAGCACACTTTGCACAAGGAGAAGCTGTATGGGAGAGTGATGCGAAAGAAGCCGTTTCTGAAAGCACGCCACAAACAGAGTCGCCTGAGGTATGCAAAAGCACATTTGGACAAGCCAGCTTCATTTTGGAAGAAGGTCCTGTGGACTGATGAAACAAAGATTGAGTTGTTTGGTCATACAAAAAGGCGTTATGCATAGAGTCAAAAAAACACAGCATTCCAAGAAAAACACTTGCTACCCACTGTAAAATTTGGTGGAGGTTCCATCATGCTTTGGGGCTGTGTGGCCAATGCCGGCACCGGGAATCTTGTTAAAGTTGAGGGTCGCATGGATTCAACTCCGTATCAGCAGATTCTTGAGAATAATGTACAAGAATCAGTGACGAATTTGAAGTTATGCCGGGGATGGTTATTTCAGCAAGACAATGATCCAAAACACAGCTCCAAATCTACTCAGGCATTCATGCAGAGGAACAATTACAATGTTCTGGAATGGCCATCCCAGTCCCCAGACCTGAATATCATTGAACATCTGTGGGATAATTTGAAGCGGGCTGTCCATGCTTGGCGACCATCAAACTTAACTGAACTGGAATTGTTTTGTAAAGAGGAATGGTCAAAAATACCTTCATCCAGGATCCAGGAACTGATTAAAAGCTACAGGAAGCGACTAGAGGCTGTTATTTTTGCAAAAGGAGGATCTACTAAATATTAATGTCACTTTTCTGTTGAGGTGCCCATACTTTTGCACAGGTCAAATTTTGGTTTAATGCATATTGCACATTTTCTGTTAGTACAATAAACCTCATTTCAATCCTGAAATATTACTGTGTCCATCAGTTATTAGATATATCAAATTGAAATGGCTGTTGCAAACACCCAAATATTTAGAACTAAAAATGATTAAGATTAATAGGGGTGCCCAAACTTTTTCATATGACTGTATATATATGTTTACAAATTTATTTTTTTCTTTTCCTAATCTTTTAAAACTATATCAATGCCGATGGAAGTGCAGCACTGACTTTTGAAATTACTAAATATGACGGTGTTATTGGTATGTCAGGATTTGGGGCCCCGCTTTTAATTTTGTCCAGGGCCACATCTGTCTAAAACAGGCCCTGGGTGGTCCCCTATTTCAATTCTATCTGCATCCTCAGGACACAGATAGATGAATACAGTGTATGGATTACAGAGCTATCAGCTTCAACCAGTTACTAGGAAGGCAACATCCACTGTGATAATAATGCATTATATCAGGTGTATGTAAAATGAATGACACAATATTGCAAATGTAGACAGGCGGACCAAATTCCAAGCCGGAGGGCTAGGTCAAGTGGGAAGGAACTACGCTACACCCAGATATGTAATATCCAAAAACTCTTTATTTAAATCCAAACACTACACGTTTCGGGGATATCTCCCCTTTGTCAAGTGTACAGGAAGTAGCAATATTGCAAATAACAGCAGGAAACCTCACCAAGCTCCAGACCTGTCTGCTACTAAAAGTAAAAGGGCTACACCTATATCCTCACGTCTGCTAGTTGTCTCATTGCTAAGCACTGGAGGAGTTCTCCTCCTCCTTCCTTGGAAGAGCTGTATGCTAGAATCCAGGAGACTAGAGCGCGTGAAAGTCTGATGGCCCTTCTGAATAACGAGGAGGAGAAATTTGATAAAATTTGGCAACCCTGGGATACTTTCTGGGTACTCCATGATATTTAGGTTTTGGAACAAGGTCTCCTGATGCCTCTCTCCTTCCCTGTCTCACTACAGTGTGACACCAGCAATACACGCTGGGTACATATATCAGTCAACAATGTATATAACTATCACACCTTAGACATGCCCCTTAAAAAATACCTTGTTAACACTGTTGTAATTGCTTTCTTCTCTCCAGTGCAAACATCCAGCAAACTGAAGCTCCCAGATATAAAACCCAGCTCTTGTTGAATAAGTCTCATCCCCATCCAGATGGAGTTGTACAGTTCTGTGTCCTTCTCCAATTTTTTATCTGAAACAGTATAATAGTTAGGACCCCCTCCACTAGACCCTCTATATGTTCTCCCTTGTTTAACACACTTATACCACACATAAGGCTTCTTAAAGGGAATGGAAACAGCTGTAGTAACTCAGCACAGCCACTACATGGAGAGCAGAGCTATCTGCTTCAGGCTCTGTTTTTCATACAGAAGCTGCTGAGAACAGCTGATCGGCAGGGATCCCAGGTTTTGGACTGCTGACATTTTGGTATTGATTCAATATGATTTGTCTGGAAAATCCCCATAATAGTTGAGCATCACTCAGATGCTGCAGCCTATGCATTGTTCCTGTTAATGTACTGTACAGTGGGTACGGATAGTATTCAGACCCCTTTAAATTTTTCACTCTTTGTTTCATTGCAGCCATTTGATAAAAGCAAAAAAGTTCATTTTATTTCTTAATAATGTACACTCAGCACCCCATCTTGACAGAAAAAAAAAAAGACAGAAATGTAGATATTTTTGCAAATTTATTAAAAAATAAAAACTGAAATATCACATGGTCAAAAGTATTCAGACCCTTTGCTGTGACACTCATATTTAACTCACATGTTGTCCATTTCCTTCTGATCCTCCTTGAGATGGTTCTACTCCTTCATTGGAATCCAGCTGTGTTTAATTAAACTGATTGGACTTGATTAGGAAAGGCACACACCTGTCTATATAAGACCTCACAACTCACAGTGCATGTCGGAGCAAATGAGAATCGTGAGGTCAAAGGAACTGCCTAAGGAGCTCAGAGACAGAATTGTGGCACAGTGACCTCCATAATCCTTAAATGGAAGAAATTTGGGACGATCAGAACTCTTCCTAGAACTGGCCGTCCAGCCAAACTGAGCAATCGTGGGAGAAGAGCCTTGTTGAGAGAGGTAAAGAAGAACCCAAAGATCACTGTGGCTGAGCTCCAGAGATGCAGTAGGGAGATGGGAGAAAGCTCCACAGTCAACTATCACTGCAGCACTCCACCAGTTGGGGCTTTATGGCAGAGTGGCCCGAAGGAAGCCTCTCCTCAGTGCAAGACATATGAAAGCCTGCATAGAGTTTGCCAAAAAAACATGAAGGACTCCCAGACTATGAGAAATAAGATTCTCTGGTCTGATGAGACGAAGATTGAACTTTTTGGTGTTAATTCTAAGCGGTATGTGTGGAGAAAACCAGGCACTGCTCATCACCTGCCCAATACAATCACAACAGTGAAACATGGTGGTGGCAGCATCATGCTATGGGGGTGTTTTTCAGCTGCAGGGACAGGACAACTGGTTGCAATTGAAGGAAAGATGAATGCAGCAAGTACAGAGATATCCTGGAAAAAAACCTCTTCCAGTGTGCTCTGGACCTCAGACTGGGCCGAAGGTTCACCTTCCAACAAGGCAATGACCCTAAGCACACAGCTAAAATAACAAAGGAGTGCCTTCCGAACAACTCTGTGACCATTCTTGACTGGCCCAGTCAGAGCCCTGACCTCAACCCAATTGAGCATCTCTGCAGAGACCTGAAAATGGCTGTCCACCAACGTTCACCATCCCCTAACCTGAACCTGAAGGAAGAATGGCAGAGGATCCCCAAATCCAGATGTGAAAAACTTGTTGCATCATTCCCAAGAAGACTCATGGCTGTACTAGCTGAAAAGGGTGCTTCTACTCAATACTGAGCAAAGGGTCTGAATACTTATGACCATGTGATATTTCAGCTTTTCTTTTTTTAATAAATTTGCAAAAATATCTACATTTGTTTTTTTCTGTCAAGATGGGGTGCTGAGTGTACATTAATGAGAAATAAAATGAACTTTTTTGCTTTTAGCAAATGGCTGCAATGAAACTAAAAGTGAAAAATTTAAAAGGAGTCTGAATACTTTCCGTACCCACTGTATATCCTCCAGTGTAGTGGTTCTCAAGGTGCGGTACGTGTACCTCTGGGGATACACGCCACAGTGAGAGACCTCACCCAATGGTAGTTTGTCACCCATAAACTACAATCATACCTCTACGGTCTACAGAGATGATGTCAGGCGGTCACATATCAATACGCTACGTGACCGCCCAACGTCATCTCTGTAGGCCAGAGCAGCATGGGGAGAAGTGCCGGAGCCCAGGGCAGGTAAGTAACGCTGTTTTTATGTTTGATTACCTCCCTGTGGCCTCCGCTAATTATACTCTGAGATTCCGAAGAGATCCCTCACAGTATAATTGTAGTTCGTGTGAGACAAACCACCCAAAATATCGGGTTCAGCTGAACCCCATAAAAATGAGGGTTTGGCCAAACCTGATAGTGTAAGAAAATCCCTATGTATGTGGGATTTTATTAATGTAGGGGCAACTCAGGGACATTATACTGCATGGAGGAGCCACTTGGGGACAATAATCATGCTGTGCTGATTTAGAGGAAGGTAAATACCCTCATGTAGTGGTTGACAAGTGTCTCATATTAGGAGGGAATAAAGCCTTCCTGACTACAAATATGGCAATAAGAAAAATCTCTGGATCAACTGACCATCTCACAAATATAATACCCATACCTTGTAATATTACTTTTAAGACATGCATGGTACACTCTTTAATATAATAATAGGCAATAAATGTATATACCAATATGACAATATGTCAAGCTTAAACACTAAGACCACTTTCACATGGTCAGTATCTTGTATCAGTATTTGTAAGTCATTTACCCAAAACACAGAAGACATACAAATCTGTCCATTGTAATTTATCTCTGTATAAGTCTCAGATTAGTGAAGCAGCCTAAGGTAAGGCATTATGTTCTCTTTACAGTTTAACAGGTTGTGTGTTTATCACCCCAGTGCTTAGATTGGCAGACAGATGCGGGAAGAGCTTGGCTTTGTCCTGCTTTGACCTATCTTTAGCTTTTTACAAGTAATCATTTACATGCATTATATGTTCCAGACTCAATTATAATGTTACCACGTGTTCATGCAGAAAGTAATAGAAGTGGTTTTATCTACTCTTTGTGATGTCGTTTCGATTCTGCCCAGAAGGCACATACAAATTCTGTAGGCAACAGGCGGTGCACATAGGTCTGAATGTGGAAAGCTGTAGCCTTCTGATTGAAGAAAATCACAGAAACACAGACATTTTACAAGATTTGACACTTAAAGTTTTCAATGGAACTTACAAATCATGCAGAGTCTTCCTGGGGGACATCACTCTGTTGGTGTCTGGACCTTCAAAAGTGTTGATTTATTATTTTTTTTCTAGAGATAATTGGCCAATTTTGCTTGCACCTTGATCTTCAGGGCAAGGGGGGTGGGTGCATAGTGTGGACCTCTACCAGTAGTCTACTGAGCAAACTTCCCATGAGGCTCAGGAATGTGCACAAAGCCTCATCCAAATGTCTTAGTTGTAGAGAATGTGGACTGATCAGGTATACAGTTGAATGATGGACCAAATTTATTCTACCATAAATTATATATATATATCCATATACACACATACACACGCACGCACAAAATTGTTGGTACCCCTCGTTTAATGAAAGAAAAACCCACAATGGTCACAGAAATAACTTGAATCTGACAAAAGTAATAATAAATAAAAATTCTATGAAAATGAACAAATGAAAGTCAGACATTGCTTTTCAACCATGCTTCAACAGAATTTTTAAAAAAAGAAAACTCATGAAACAGGCCTGGACAGAAATGATGGTACCCTTAACTTAACATTTTGTTGCACAACCTTTTGAGGCAATCTCTGCAATCAAACAATTCCTGTAACTGTCAATGAGACTTCTGCACCTCTCAACAGGTATTTTGGCCCACTCCTCATGAGCAAACTGCTCCAGTTGTCTCGGATTTTCAAGGGTGCCTTTTCCAGACGACATGTCTCAGCTCCTTCCAAAGATGCTCAATAGGATTTAGGTCAGGGCTCATAGAAGGCCACTTCAGAATAGTCCAATGTTTTCCTCTTAGCCATTCTTGGGTGTTTTTAGCTTTGTGTTTTGGGTCATTATCCTGTTGCAAGACCCATGACCTGCGACTGAGCCCAAGCTTTCTGACACTGTGCAGCACATTTCTCTCTAGAATCCCTTGATAGTCTTGATTTCATTGTACCCTGCACAGATTCAAGACACCCTTTGCCAAATGCAGCAAAGCAGCCCCAGAACATAACAGAGCCTCCTCCATGTTTCACAGTTGTGACAGTGTTCTTGCCAAAAATTTCGAATTTTGTCTCATCTGTCCATAGGACATTCTCCCAGAAGCTTTGTGGCTTGTCAACATGTAGTTTGGCAAATCCCAGTCTGGCTTTTTTAAGTTATTTCTGTGACCATTGTGGGTTTTTCTTTCATTAAACGAGGGGTACCAACAATTTTGTCCATGTGTGTGTGTATATAAATATATATATATCAGTAATTTAAATACAGCACAGGAAAAGATCAAGAAATCTGGATCTCAGAGCCATGAATTACTTACTTATCAAGACCATAAAATCACAGCTCAGACTGTGCAGGGATACAGATCAATGTGTATAAATGTTCATATTACCAATGTGTGTTTCTGTTGTCAGGACACAGAATTGTGGGATTTTTGTTGTTTTTCTCCTTGCACCTGTCACTAGCAGTAGAACAGCTGCTGTGAAGCTAATGGTCCCGCAAGCAAAACACATGGAAGAACTAAAACATTTATCTGCATTGTAATGAAGCCTGTGACAAGTGAACAAATAACACAAGACGGGGCACACTACATCTTGTCTTTATTTTGTATATTTAATTACAACTATTAACAATCCCAGGCTGCACTGGAAGCCTGGTCCTTTAAAAACTGTACAGTTGTACTTTCATTGTGTCAAAGTGGTAGAAAAACATCCATTGCCCTCAAAGTAGTGAGAACATTCTGAAGGACTCACAGTAGGATTAACAAGTCATAAATAACTGTACATGTTATATAACTGTATAAAACAGAGCTAAATAACTGGGTGTCCTGAAATAAAGTCTAAAATAATTCATCCATGGTGCTTGGGTAGTCATGGTTTCTTCAAGAGGATCCTTCACTTTTCATTTTACAATCCTTGTGCATACAGTCAATAATATAAGGACATAGAAAACCATGACATACATAGAATAATAAAGGTCCTTCATTATGGTGCAGAATATTAGCACCAAGGACTAAAGGGCCTGGTGTTTGTTTCCCCCTCTACCCACTTTCTACGACTCTTGAGTTCCTCACTTTTTTGCTTGCTATTCAGTTCCTCTAGGGCAGAGAATACAGAATACAGTAAAGGTTCTCACTTCCCAATAACAACGGGGATGGGACCAATCAGGTCTGGCCCCTATCAGGTCTCGTTCTTTACAGGCCCCATAGCAGCCACATGTTCTGTTTTTCTGTCCTGGGAAGTGAGCACAGAATTTAGCATTAGAGATAATTTACCCACTTCTCGCCACTGGCATTTTGGGGTGCCATTAAAATATAACTGTCAAGTTGTTGTTTTTTTTTTTTTTTAATATTGTGCAGGCAGGTATATTTGGAAGATTTTTGTAATATATCTCGGTACATATATTAAAAACTGGCTCCAAAGTCTCTCACTAACAATGCCCTGTACTTTACAAACTGACTATGACTACAGTTATCCTACTTCTATTCTTTCTGCACTGTATATATTATTTATTTCACTGTCACTGCCTATCACTTGCTGATAGCTCTGATCGCTCTCTCTGATCTCTCTCCCTTCTTGATACATCCATCTACCCGCTCACTACCTAGTGCCACAAAGGGAGACAGAAGCTGTGCTGTTAGCGATCTCATAACAATAAGTGATCGTCAGAGATTGTAAAATAGATATTAGGTAAGAACTGATGATTCGATTCGAAGAGTGCAGGGGTAGAGGCTGGAAGTCCCGTTCCTCTACTGACTTTTCACAACCTACTCCGCTCTACTCTATGGATCTGTAGCAGGAGTACAGTGGAGTCCATGACATCACAGATAGCTAGAGTGGTGGCTGGGGAGGCTGAACAGGAGGACTTCCAGCATTCCACTGCACTATCCAAATTAAGAATGGGGGTGATGCGGGACCTGTGGATATATTAATATAATAGTAATCTTATCCAGTGCAGGGAATGTACCGGTAAGCTTTATTTTGATCTGCATAACCCTTTTAAATAGAGATGAGCTGCAATTCATTTTTTTTAGCTCTGTTCAACCCTTATAAATATTTTAAGACAGTGTTAATAGGTCCCCTTTAATTATCAAGCTAATGAGAAACATTTCACAGCATTTTTTTCTCTCCATCATTAGTGTATATCAAAGTAAAAACTTTGTATGCAAAATCCTCCACAGGTAGGACACTGGATTTGTGGATGTAAAAAGTTAGCCATTTTTAAATCTGCAGCATGACCTAAAATATATGCAGATATTTTTTACATCATGTGAACATGTATTTTCATAATCCTATTGACATGCATGCAGTATCTTCATTACAAACTGTAGTGTGTGGAACTGTGTCTTTAAATGACAGTCTTATTCTTGTACATAGCTGAATTAGTCATGAAATTATTTTTCTTCACTAGTTCATAGAATATAATGGGAGAATTGAGCCATGTAAAATTCTCTTAAAGTGCACCTAACGGGTGATCCCTGCAGAGAATATGATGGAGGAGGAACAATTGAGCTCTGTGAGGTATAGGATTATGTGGTTTGCAGCAAGATTTTGGTATTAAAGGCAGAATAAATCCTGATAGGACTTGGAAAGACAGCAAAGGTCCTGCTTACTCAACCTACACACAGTGATTGACAGCTTTTCCTGTATCAGTGGGTGTACACACAAGGCTGCCAGTAACTGGGCAAGGTAAATTGGACTCTTGCCATCTCTCCTAGGAGTCCTGTCAGGATTTACTCTGCTATGTATTCAGGAATACTACTGTAAATCACATAATCCTGTATATCACACAACTCAGCTCCTCTATCACTCCCTGCTCTTAGATGAGGAAGTAAAAATCGTAGGAAGGTTCACTTTAAATCACTGAAGTCGCTTCACACAATACATCCTAATGGGAGGAGAATAGAGTCACAATATGGAAGAAATCAATATGAGCAAATTTAGATCTCTCTGATTATAGTAACTTTAGTAAAAATCATGCAATAGTTTTACCTGCAGTGCTAAGTAAAAGCACAGAAAACATCTTCACCTACAGACCATTTCTCCAATATGGGATATAGAGCATCAATAATACTAACTATAATATGTTTAAAACTCCATGTGCAAAGCTGAGAAGATTTAAGGATTTACCACTTTGGGGTGGAACATGTTATACAGGTTGATAAACATGGCTGCATTTCTCGAAGTAGATTTGGAGCCTGTCTAGCAATATTTGGACATCCTGTCTTTGTGATATCTCCTCCTCTGCTGATAGTGTGACTGCTAGACTGGTTTCAGGAAACCCTCAACTACTATATCTGCACACAGAAAAATGTTTTGTGACATTAACATCTAAGACCTTGGAGGGATAAAAGTTGAGCTCTGCCACTGGCTCAAGATGGCATCTGGCCATTGACATATTAAACTGGCAAAGTGGCACAAGATTAGCTGTAACCAGACAATCCCACCATACATATTAGGGTTTCAGCATACAGTAGTCTGCAATCAGTCATCAGAAGGGTAAGGCCAGCTCTGAGGAGTCTGTTATTTATGGTGTCCATCAGAACAACAGTAGTCACTGAAACAGGAGGCTGTAGTGTTGCCAGGCAACCTAAAGTTAAGTGTGATTTTATGTTTTCTATAAAAATGTACTTGAGATTTTTTTTATCCTTCACAGTAGGATACCGATTCACAAGGAAATGCATTTGATATGTCAGATATTAGCATCAAAGGCCTTTGAAGAATTAAATAATGAGTTCAACGTTTTCCTTTTTATTCTCTGTCAAACATTACTACGCCAACCTCAAGTGAGTCAAATACTCAAAAATGAATCATTTATCAAACAGTGATGTGTGTTTTCCCTCAGATTGTCTGCATTCCATCTAACAAACTTCCATCTTAGTGAATATTTCTGTGTGAAGGAAGGACATGTACAGATATAAAGACAGGCACAATGATCACATAAGCACATATCTGTTCTTGCCATTGGTGAATTGTTACACTGCATAAAACACCATCAAAAGCACTGACAATTTGTGATGTGTGGAGTCTCTGATCTTATGGGGTGTGTATTAGCCACTAGCCATGATACCAAGTGCCTGTTTTCTGACGCTCAGTCTATTAAACTAGACTGTAAAATTAGAAACAACATACCAATTGCTGACATCTCATGTAGTATTTACAGAGGGTGTTATCATGGTACACATCTTAGGTCAACATCTGACTGTTGTGCTATCAATAATACATCTGCCAAAATGTGTGCATTCATTGTGTGCTGCAGGATGGTGAGAGAATGTCTTTTCACGTATATTCTGTAGACCTTACTACATGCAGTCAACAACATAATAAAGCTCCGGGATTGTTCCCGTTCACAATCACCTCTCTGTAAAAAGTTCTAATGCTTTGTTGCATGGAAAAGATCCGAGCTATTAGCTTGTGCCATTAGTTATGAAAAAAGCCGCCAAGGAATTCTACATCGCTCAAAAATGAGATGTGAACATTCTTGGCCCTGAACCACAGTATCGAGCTGCCAGGCTGAGTATCTGCTTCCAGTGTCTTCTACAGAGCTTGGTCTCTATGCGAATAGCTTTACCAACTGGCCCTGACAGCTTCAATGTCACTCACCAAATTTTGAGCCAGACATATGCCAAATATCTGTGGGAGAAAATTAAAATGTTTGTAAGTGAAGCAATACTGTTATTTATACAGCACCCACATATCTCTCTACAGATGTACAACCTGCACTTGTGATGTAGTACAATATTTCTGACAGTATGCTGGAGTACTACTGTAGGTGCTGCAAACAGTTACCATTTGGTTTCTAAAGTATTAACTGTATTAAAAACCACCCCTTTTTGTTGGTAGCTTAGGGGTAATCCTACAAATACATTGTTGGGGCATTTCAGTCCCCCCTGGATTTTATGAGACAGATCAACAATGATACTGATGAAGCACGGCACAATTTATTTGCATTGATAACACAGAATGCTTACAAAGAATCATACTAACAAAGCAAGAACAGAATGTTAGACATCTTTGCTAATTTATTGAAAAGGAAAAACTAAAATATTGTATTGACATAAGTATCCAGACCCCATTACTCATCACCTTTGGCAGCTATTACTACCACCAGTCTTCTTAGGTATGATGCCATAATGTTTGCACACCTAAATTTGAGGATGGATTTTATGAAATTCTGCTCTGGACATCACCTCAAGCTCTATCAGGTTGAATGGGGACTGTCAGTGGACAGTCATTTTCAGGTCTCTCTAGAGATGTTCAATTGGGTTCAATTCAAAGCTCTGACTGGTCCACTCAAGAACATTCACAGAGTTGTCCCTAAGCCTCCTACTCCTGTATTTTCTTGGCTGTATGGTTAGGGTCACTGTTTTGTTGAAAGGTCCGATTCTAGTTTACCTCCTCGTAACTTGTCAGCTGTGAGACCTTATATAAACAGTGGTATGTCTTTCCAAAGCACCTCAAATACAAATGAGAGGAACCAGAGCTAAATTTCAAGTGTCATAGCAAAGGGCCTGAATACTTATGTTCATGTGAAATTTTAGTTTTAGCTTTTCAATAAATTTGCAAACATTTCTAAAATTTTGTGTCTGCAACATTTCAATATGGGGTTCTGAGTTAAGATTGATAGTGGAAAACTTAATTTTTTGTTATTTTAGTATATACACATTATAAATTTGCACCTGAGCCTTTCTGCAGAATATCCTTTTTACTGTATCTAGATGTTTTATATGAGTGACTTACATGTAAGGTTATGTGAATATCTGCTCTGTCAGGGGCATCTGTTGCTGAGGTTTCATGCAAGACTTTTCTGTCTGACTAAATGATGGATTCTAGAACAGAAGCACAACAGACCCCATTATAGGCAATGAGACCTTTTGTGCTCCACTTGTGCTTGCGTTGTTCTACTCCAATAACAGTTGTGAAAGGAGCCTTAAGAAAATCAAATGCTCTACACTACAGAACTAAAAGTTTTTTTTGCAAACTTAAGATTGTCCGATCCACTGTATTGTTTTGGCATTTTATCTGTTGTAGGTTTTTCACTTAGACTACAGTCACACTGCATTGTTTTAGTCCATTGTTCTGATCTGTCATAGGATCAGAACGGTGGACTGAAAAGCTAAAAGAATGGAGGATGTACATGAAGCACCCTCTGTTTGCATCTGTTGCCATTAACTCTAATATTAAAAACAAGATGAAAGGTTTCGACCTATTAGTTTTTCAGTCCATTGTTCCATGCATAAGACATAAACATATATTGAACTTTTTACCCTTACAGAAGTAGCCATGCATCCATTTTATTAATTTGGCCGGAGGTCCCATGTGGGACACCTTGATACTACATGAAAAAACAGCTGCTGGAGGTCTGTCATAGTGTGACTTATCCCAAGGGACTGATGACTAATGCATTTCTTTGTAGCAGCGAGTTTGTAATTCGCATACTGAAGTGAAGAAAGAGAATTTGATGTATAGGATGTGTTATAACGCTGGCATTCGTCCATGCCCAGCTGTAGCAGACTCAGAGCCCAGTTTAACTGTTCACACTAGAGTTATGTTTCCTGCCATTGGAAAGCCACTAAACTTGACTACAAAATGACAAGAAAATTACAATAATTGAATTTTGCAAAGCTTTTTATTACATGCAAGTGATCTATAAATTTTGATAAATCACGATAAAAGACCTGAATATGGAAACAACGGCGCATGTTTAACAAAGCTCCAGACTAAGACCCAATTAGCGATTAGTATAACTCCTAATGCACCGGGTCAATGGTGCCAATCTGTGGCTAGAGAGTAGATCGGCCTCAAGCTTCAATCTTTATGGCAACAGGCTATTATGCAAAGAGTAACCCTTCTATTTGCATTGGGAGGGGAATAAGGAAATAGATTCTAACAAAAACATAATTTGAAAATAAAAATATCAGATACTAAACCAGAAATTAAACATCTTGTAAAACAGCTGGTTAGTTGGGTCAGTTACATATTGTGCACGCACCATAACATTTTTTTACATTTTTATATGCTATATTTTGAGTGTGTGTGTGTGTGTGTGGGGGGGGGGGGGGGTGGTTAAGGGCTATAACACATATTTACCCTGCCATTATAGATTCTCTGTAGATGGGAAAAGGTATGATGTAATCTTTTATAGTATCAGGCAATGCAAATTCCTCCTGGCTGTCTACACCTCCCCAATTAGGGGGACATTTTCCTGCAGGTCTTCCAATGTGGTGTACCTCATAATGTGTGTACAATGTCCCACCACAGGCCTCTATGTGGGGGAAACAGGGCAGAGACTCAGTCAACAATACCACAATACACCTCCCCAACTCAGTTACCACTATAAACGTTAGATTAACTATAGTCATTAGCTGCAGTGAATATATTGGTTAAATTGTCAGACTTATACATCTCCTGCAGGGTGTGTAGCTATATGTGGGGACTCCGGGATAGCATAATGAACAACAAGCAATGTTACACAGTAGATAAGCTGTGGCCTACCTATGAGATTAACTAGCTTACATAGAAGACACTGTGACAGCTGGAACTGGGAAATAAGTCTTCACCATTCTGACAATGCACGGTAGTGTGTTTATTGTAAAGCTATAACTTAAGGATATCCTTTAAAAGATAGTAACTCTTGAAATAGGAAATTAAACATAGGGAAGAAAGTCATGAATATGATACTGGGTAATATTGTATTGTATTGTATTGTACTGTTTTCTTTTCAGAGACCACCAGTTGGTTATAGGCCAGGTCATGCTCCTTGTAAAAAAATAATATGCAAATTAAATCTCATCCAAACGCTGCCTCTTTAGTGTTACCTTTTGGAACCAGTCAATTTCTGGTCCTTTAACAGGCATTGCAGAATGACTTAGTATATATGCCAAACCAGAGTCTTCTCCATTAGAAAAGGACACTCAACGTTCCTCAGTGCACAGCAGAATATGGGTTGGATAGATGCGAGACCTTTGTTGTATGTCTAGGGGGTACTGTTTTACTTTGTTGAGACCACCAGTTGGCATATTAAATGACACCAAAGTAAAGTCAAATATAATACCAGGAAATGCATTCTGAAAGCATGCAAAAAAGCCATGTAAAGAAAGGGGAAAGGCTCAAAATCGCTTTGGTATGCTTAATCTCTAAAAACAATGATCCTAGTACTTCTATGGCTAGTGAACAGATGAGAGTTTATAGTCTCATAGTTAACAGTGTGGAAGATGCATGAGTGAAGCTGACAAGTCTATTTTGGTATTTGTGGTCCATACAAGTGTCTCCTTGCATTCTTCAGGTTTTCAGAACATCCTCCACTTACCTGCAGTAATGCAATACCTATGAAAACCCCGGCTACAATGGTTAGATTATCTTGCAACCACTTCTCAAACTGAGGAACACAGCCCTTGGTATGTATTGTCGCTTGTTGGTCAAGTTCCTTCAGAAGAATAAAAAATGCGTATATGAAGTAATCCAAAGACAATTCTTCACTGTAAACATTGTACCTCCTTATAAGAAAAATCTGTGGCATTAGGCAGAGACACATCAAATGCCCAAATATGCCTACTATTAGAATGAAAGAATTGTACACAAGTAAATATAATAAAATACAAAACACACTGAAGTTATAGAAATCTCACATAAACATTATTTAGTGCTTGTCTTTAGGGAAATTGTTAAAACAGTAGCCAAAGTACATTGGTTTTGTAGTGACAGTGACAACAGAAAGTGCAGTCATATTTGTAGTTACCAGAAATAATGTCACTAATAAAATCTGCTGACAGAGCGACTGGGGAGCTCATTGAGAAAAACATCTAATACAGTAATACTTCCTGTTGACATGTTTTACAAAAAAAAAAAAAAAAAAATGTAATATCTCTGTAGGTGGATGAAACAAAATTCTAAGATATGGCCCATTTTATGTCTGGGGCCAACTATTGGAAACTACCACTCCTGACAAATAAGCAAGCACTCACTTGATCTCATCTTTTACACAACACAGAATATGCTAGGTTGTCGGCAGCACATCGCCCACTATAAGCAGGTAATGCCCTGCCGACAAATACATAATATTATATGGGGATGAAGGATTTGGTGATTTCCATACATTAGGGATGATCTGCTATAGTTAAAGGGTTTGTCCAGGCTAAAATTTTACTCACTGGTCCCTGGTGCTCAGACGCCTTCCTGCGGGGTCTGGTCCTGCAGCTCCATTGTTGTCTTCAGGAGAAAATACCCGTTGCATGTGACCAGGAACCGGGATGTCACAGCAAGAAATTCAACAGCAAGAAGGCAGCCGACTGGACTGGACCACCCTGGGAGGACAATGGAGCATTGGGGACAGGTTTTTTCACCTTCCCTGGCCTAATTATAAAATATTGTTTAGCCTGAACAACCTCTTTAAATGCAGCAGAGGGGTAGGCAGTGATCAGGAATGAAAACTCCTAGGAATGTTGCTTCTTGATCATTGCCTGCCAGGCCAGCCCATGTAAAATGGGCCCCAAAACTTAAACACTAGTATACGTTAAGTAAAGACTCATACTTACTGACTTTTGTCTGACATCGTAGCCACACTGAGTGTTAATGACATCTTCCTATCAGAAATAGATAGATAGAATTGAACATATTAATTTCAATAATGTAGGAACGCACAAAGTACATTTTCTTATGCTGTCCACCAGTATGTCTCATGGTTGACATGCATATTCATAGATATGATTCTCTTGCCAAACACCATCTGCCCCAAAACTGTTTTCACGTTGTAGTGTAAAAAGGACATAGATGATCCTACCCATGATATTAATTTAAGGCTCAGATGAAGACACAGATGAAGTTCACAACTGAATGCTGTACATGAAAAAAGTAGAACACACTCTTCTTTTTGATGGATTGATAACACAGGTCCATTTTTATAGACCCGACTTTTCCATTGAAAGCCAATGGATCCCTGAGAAAAATGTATGCCACGTGGGATGCCATGAAAAACAGGTATGAGAATTAGCACATATGTGTTAATATAGCTTAACTTAGACGATATCTCCTCTTTGGCTTCATGCACACAAAAGTATTACTGGTCAGATATCACTGTGCATTATAATATGGTTCAGCATTTTTCATAAGTTGTCGTTTAACATCCATAATGCCAGTACCATAAGTAAGTGAAATATGTACACTTAATACTAGCGTATGGGGAAAGAAATGAAATGCTAAGAATTGCCCTAGTATGATATATTTCATGCAGCCAGTGGTGTGCAAGAATTATGGATGCTTTGTTTATGAATAATATGGGACTAATACTAGGAACCTACAGCAGGATCTTTAGTGCAGCAGGAGAATGGCACTCCGCAGCGCTCTCGACTGGCATTAGCATCTGTACAGTTGAAGTAAATATTCAGATTCCAGTCATCAGCTCCAAAAGCCCCACAGCACTGCCACTATGGATAGAAACAGAAATAAAATGGGAGAGATACAGTAAATTACTATCTTTACCATGTCTTGTAGTCATTCTGTTTCAATGGCATTATCCTTATTCTGCTGTATGATACAGAACATAGGCATAGACCCTGTACATCGACAAACAGATTCCCTACAAATCTATATCACAGAGGCATGGGCAATCTCAATGTTCCCATATAGTGCCATTAAGTCTCATTATATCTATAGAGGGACATCCTATTGTGTTTCTTACAGCACTGAAATCATGAGAAATAAACAGTTATGGGTCTTTTACACATGCCGAATGGACATTCATAGGAACATTTGTGCCCAAAAATGTTCTTGATCAGACAAGAATAGAGCAAACACTTCTTTGCTGGCTAAATACTTCTTTTATGTGGACATTGCATCTTTTCTGCAGTCCCTTGAGGAAACACTGATATGCAACTGAATGAGGAGAATATATGTGCCTGAAAGATTGTTCATTCACATACAGTATCAATGATGTAAATGAAGCCTATAAACTATTGCCGATCATCATTTGTCAGAAGAACTGCCAGGGTAAAAGACTTTTACAATTTAAGCCTGTAAAATTCTATAGGCACATTGGGCAAATTTGTTGCAGCAAACTGTGGTGTGGACTCTGCTCTATTATAGCACAAAATCCACAGCATAGGCTGCTGTAGCAACTGGCATTAAAAAAGTGAAATCTCCAGAATACTGCAGATTTTTATGCAGATTTGATGGAGATTTCTGTGTGTGAACATACCCTTAATGATAGACCTTGTCATTGCTGTCATTGCACTGAGTCTCGGCTTTGAGTTAATGCTTTACACATAATTTAATACCATTGCCTTCCTGAAATAAAAGAGGTGCCTGGGGATATACTGTATGTCCCTGGATTGTCCTAGTGCATGCAGACTTTTATTAGTCTATTCAATGGATTCTAAATCATCCCACACGAATAACAGATGCTAGCTGACAACTATTAATGGGAAGCCATTACAGTTCCCACAAGGGTTGTCACAAAGCTTTATATTAACCCTGAATGGCATACGGTTTTGCATTGTTATATTCCGTTACATTCTGTAACAACGCAGATTTATTTATTCTGGGAAACTAGGTGACAAGCCATAAAGGCCGCCATAAGTAGTTATCACCTAACAGTAGTTATCCGTGTAGTAGACCAGAAGAATGGCTGATAGGAAAATTTAAGGACACCTCAGAGATTCAGATGTCCATGTACCTTTTATGTAGGAATCTTTATTACCATTCTGAACAATTTAATGTCAACTTCATGGACCTTACATTAATATTCTACCTTTGATTAACATTGACTAGATGTTGCCATGACATGTAACAACTTATCCTGATTATTTTACCCCTTACATACAGTTTTCAATATATAGTACAGACCAAAAGTTTGGACACACCTTCTCATTCCAAGAGTTTTCTGTATTTTCATGACTATAAAAATTGTAGATTCACACTGAAGGCATCAAAACTATGAATTAACACATGTGGAATTATATACTTAACAAAAAAGTGTGAAACAACTGAAAATATGTCTTATATTCTAGGTTCTTCAAAGTAGCCACCTTTTGCTTTGATTACTGCTTTGCACACTCTTGGCATTCTCTTATGAGCTTCAAGAGGTAGTCACCTGAAATGGTCTTCCAACAGTCTTGAAGGAGTTCCCAGAGATGCTTAGCACTTGTTGGCCCTTTTGCCTTCACTCTGCGGTCCAGCTCACCCCAAACCATCTCGATTGGGTTCAGGTCTGGTGACTGTGGAGGCCAGGTCATCTGGCGTAGCACCCCATCACTCTCCTTCTTGGTCAAATAGCCCTTACACAGTCTGGAGGTGTGTTTGGGGTCATTGTCCTGTTGAAAAATAAATGATGGTCCAACTAAAACGCAAACCAGATGGAATAGCATGCCGCTGCAAGATGCTGTGGTAACCATGCTGGTTCAGTATTCCTTCAATTTTGAATAAATCCCCAACAGTGTCACCAGCAAAGCACCCCCACACCATCACACCTCCTCCTCCATGCTTCACGGTGGGAACCAGGCATGTAGAGTCCATTCGTTCACCTTTTCTGCGTCGCACAAAGACACGGTGGTTGGAGACCAAAGATCTCAAATTTGGACTCATCAGACCAAAGCACAGATTTCCACAGGTCTAATGTCCATTCCTTGCGTTCTTTAGCCCAAACAAGTCTTTTCTGCTTGTTGCCTGTCCTTAGCAGTGGTTTCCTAGCAGTTATTTTACCATGAAGGCCTGCTGCACACAGTCTCCTCTTAACAGTTGTTGTAGAGATGTGTCTGCTGCTAGAACTCTGTGTGGCATTGACCTGGTCTCTAATCTGAGCTGCTGTTAACCTGCGATTTCTGAGGCTGGTGACTCGGATGAACTTATCCTCCGCTGCAGAGGTGTCTCTTGGTCTTCCTTTCCTGGGGCGGTCCTCATGTGAGCCAGTTTCTTTGTAGCGCTTGATGGTTTTGGCCACTGCACTTGGGGACACTTTCAAAGTTTTCCCAATTTTTCGGACTGACTGACCTTCATTTCTTAAAGTAATGATGGCCACTCGTTTTTCTTTACTTAGCTGCTTTTTTCTTGCCATAATACAAATTCTAACACTCCATTCAGTAGGACTATCAGCTGTGTATCCACCTGACTTCTGAACAACACAACTGTTGGTCCCAACCCCATTTATAAGGCAAGAAATCCCACTTATTAAACCTGACAGGGCACACCTGTGAAGTGAAAACCATTTCAGGTGACTACCTCTTTAAGCTCATCAAGAGAATGCCAAGAGTGTGCAAAGCAGTAATCAAAGCAAAAGGTGGCTACTTTGAAGAACCTAGAATATAAGACATATTTTCAGTTGTTTCACACTTTTTTGTTAAGTATATAATTCCACATGTGATAATTCATAGTTTTGATGCCTTCAGTGTGAATCTACATGAAAATACAGAAAACTCTTGGAACGAGAAGGTGTGTCCAAACTTTTGGTCTGTACTGTATGCCTGGAACAAAAACAAACATATATGGACTCATACTGTACAGTATACATAGATTTCTGTAGGGTAAACATATGACAGTAGGGTTGTTCTTTTAGCACACGCCTGTCATGTGTACGATTTTGACCATATTAAATTCAGGATACCAACAGGACAACACAATAAATATCTTTTAGGTTAAGGCCCCATGTTGCGGAAATGCAGTGTTTTTGGCTGCTGTGTTTTACAGTCCCAGCAAAGTGAACAAGATTTTATTTTATTTCATCCCCATGTTGCAGGAAAACTCAGCATTTTCAAAAAATATAGTATATGAATGTTTTGCAGCTTTTTCCAGTGCATTTTTTTGCGCAGTGTTTTTTTAACAGAGTTTCACAATGTGTGGCCTTAGCCACAGCAAAAAAGCACTGCAGGAAAAGCCACAGCGGCAACACATTGAGGTTCTTCTCGCAGCGCTTTTCACAGAAAGTTCACAGAGGTTTCCTCTGCGGACTTTCTGCTTCAATTATATCTATAGGGAAATAGCCAACGTTTCCGTAGATATAACTGACATGCTGCGATTTTGGAAATCGTGTGTCCACACCGTATATTTTACCGCAAAGTGGACATGGGATTCGCTAGAATCCCATCCACTTTGCTGTGACTGTAAAACGCTGCGGTTTTTAATCACGGCATTTACGCCACCAGGTTTTTCCAGGACTAAGATGCTAAGACACCAGGCAGCCCCACCAATTAACTGTTTGAAGAGAATGCGCTCAAATTCACTAATTACCATGCACAGCGCTAGATATTGTGTAGCAGCTGTCCTTGGTATTGCAGATCACAGCGCTAGATACTGTTTAGAGGCTGTCCTTCATTTGAATAGGACTGAACTTCAAACAGGCCACGTGATCGATAAAAGTGACCTCACTGGCCTGTGAAGGTAAAAGGGTTGTGCAGGATTAGAAAACACAGAAGCTTCTTCTTCTCCATGAATGTGACTGATCTGCAGCATTGCCATGTGACCAACAGACGTGATGTTTCTTCCTGAGAAGTAAAAAAAACAGGTCTGTTTTCTAATCCTGCACACACTTTGTATACAGTTGCTTTAATTTTTAAAGGTTTCCTTTTTTATTTCTTTTTTTAACAAAGTATAAGTCTAAAAAGAAGACAGAAACATGGTGTGACCCAAGCTTTAAAGGGGTGTTCCTGAGGATAGGCCATTAATGTGTGACCCATGGTAGACCATCCTCTGGGATCCTCATTGATCAGTAGATCACACCTAACACCACTTTCCATGTCTGTGGAATTATGTCAAAGTATATGGGGCTGAACCGCAGTATCAGCGATACATAGATATGGGTGGATCTGTGTCGGGTACAGCAGTGAAAAGGCAGTGGTGTTCTTATATTCTGCTAAACAAAGAGGAGTTGCAGAACTTTGATTCCCACCACTCACATATTAATGGCCATTTGTAACAATACACAACAATATTGATTTTCTAGAAAACCTGGGTCATTTCCATTTTGCTTTTATTTATGTTAATGCAGTTTCCTATATCAATGATAAGGTTAAAAAAAACATATAATTTAGATTAATATAAAACAATGTGCAAAGCAGACAAGCACAACAAGAATGTACTGGGAAGCGGATGAGATCAGGAGATGCAATTACGTTCAGGGCATCAATGATGTCCTCAGAAGTGAATCAGGAAGGATGTGCCGGACACTAATTCACTTGGACCTGAACTTTAGTGCTTAGATTTCATGTACAATAATGACAGTGTTTTAAAGGGACAATACATTCACTGAATATTGTAGATTTCAGCAGTGTTTTCTGCAATTTAGGCCAGTGGCCAAGGACGCACTGAAGCAATTCATTTAGGTGACATTACAATAAAGTTTATGCCTGGAAAGTTGGAAGAACAGATGGAAATCCAGTTTCCTGACAGATAATGCTCCATGTTTTAGATGATTATGTTACAAAATGATTGATGATTGCAAGAAACTATCTGAAGCCCCAAATGACTCCTGGCTCGCACTCCTGTGCGGAGATAAAATTGTACTCTTCATCTGTTTCCCTTCTCTGCAGATAGCTGTTGTTACCCACAAGATAAGCCCCGCAATTTGGAGTCATCATTGCAATGTGGAAGCCATCCAGCAATCAAAGGAACATGTGTCTAAGCCTTAACTAAAACCAGTGGAGATGCCGCAAGGCTTCAGGACACTGCTTGCATTTTCTACCCAAGAATAAAAACACTTTCTTAAATAAGCTCTCTAGTATTGGTTTTCAGGATTCAAAGAATTTTATTTTATTTTTGTCTTCACATATTTTGACCTTTATATCTTTTTATTTTCACTCCACTAGGGCTGCATGAGTACACCACAGGAGTACACATATCTTAAACTTTATAATATGGGGAAAATAGAGGGGAAAAAAGATTTTTCCATAGCTTTTTGTGTAGTTCTCCAATCAGTGTTATTAAAGAGGACCTTTCACCACATTCCACAAAATTCAACTCTTGGCATCTTTAAATAGGCACCGCTCTACTGATTCTAGTGTAGTTGGAGTTTATTCTCTAGCCTTCCCATTCCTGAGCAATTGGTGCTGGTTTCAGCACCCAATGTGCCAATTAGGCTCGCTGCTGTCAGGTAAGGGTGGGTTCACACTTGTGGCGGCAGTCTGCCCATTGCGAATCAGACCTAAATGTCGGAAAACTGGATAGGCACTAAATAGGGAAAGGTTTGCGACACTTTGCTTAAAACCCCATTCACTTGAATGGGTTTTTAAAGCAATATGCGGGTGTGCGCTTACACCCTCTGCGCTGCAAAGCCGTTTTTTTTTTGCTGGAAATAAAGTCAGACATGCAGGACTTTGTGTCCGACGAAAAAAAAAACGGCTTTGCAGCGCAGAGGGTGTAAGCGCACACCCGCGCATTGCTTTAAAAACCCATTCAAGTGAATGGGGTTTTAAGCAAAGCGTCGTAAACCTTTCTCTATCCAGTGCCTATCCAGTTTTCCGACATTTAGGTCGGATTCGCGGCAGACGGAGTGCCGCCACAAGTGTGAACCCACCCTAAGCAGTCCTGGACTGAAGCAGACAGCCTGGGACCACCTACCTGGCAGTAGAGAGACTATTTAGCATATTGACCACTAAGATTAACAAAAATTATTACTCGGGCATGGTGGGGGCTAGAGATAAAAATGTAGCTGTGCCGGAAACTCCACCGGTGGGCCCTGAGCCCCGACTATTAGTCCTCATGTTACCAATGCAGATGCATTGGTCAGGGGACCGATCGGGATCCTGACTATCCCAATCGGGCCCCTGACCAGTGGCGTAACGATCGTGGTCGCAAGGGGTACGACCGCGACTGGGCATGGTGCCCATGGCCAGCTGGAGATGGCCACGCCCCGGACCACTATGATAGCGGTCGGGGAAAGCCTGGTTCCCCGACCGCAATACATACTGTTATTGGAAAGGGGCTATGACATATTGCCAGGCCCCTTTACAATAGATGGCAGCCCAGGGGAGGTGACTGAAAATAATAAATACATATTCTCAACTCTCTTGGGCACAGCGATCTCTCCGGCTCTCCTCGGTCATGTGACTGAGGCCTGTGATTAGGCCCCGGTGGTCACATGGGGCGCGACCGTGTAATGACGTCAGGCCTCACAGGCCTCAGCAGCGACGTCAGAAGACACTGAAGATGCTAAAGAGAGCAGGATGGAGCGAGGATGCCAAGGAAAGGTAAGGCAAGGTGAGTATATATGTTTGTTATTTTTATTCACCTTCCCTGGGCCTCCAATTATTATACTCTGGGGTCCAGCTGAAGTTCCCTCTGCACATGACTACCTGTGATGTCACGTAACCCCTGAGGCCAATCAGCGACTTATGGTAAGGGACCTGGGACGTCACAACCAGTGAGCACTTCCGGCAAAAGATGACAGCGGAGCTGCAGGACCGGACCGTGCTGGAAGGACACCTGGTACAGGTGACTATGTTTAGTATGTTTGTTTTTTTTTTTTTTTTTTGGGGGGGGGGGGGCTAGGGGGGATTCACCTCCCCCAGACTAATTATAAAAAAGCAAAAAATTATACTGGACAACCTCTTTAAAGTGTGGCGCATTAGGGGGGTATATTAAAGGGGTTGTCCATGCATAATTTGTTATGGTTTATCCTCAGGATAGGCCATAGATACCTGATCTGTTGGGGGCCGACCCCGGACCGTTCAGCTGTATGGAGCCACTTCTGGCACCCGTCCTGTACACAATACAGGGCCAGAAGCAGAAAGCTCTGTCCACTGTGTATTATCTGGGCTCCTTCACTGCATCTCAGCACTTATTGAAGTCAGTGGGAGCTGTGCTGCAGTGAAGCCGTCTGACTGCTATACAGCAGATGGAGCTTTCTGCTTCCGGCCCTGTGTTGTATACAGAACAGGCGCTGAAAGTGGCTCCGAACAGCTGATGGGGCCGTGTGTCAGCCCCCTACTGATCAGGTATTTATGGCCTATCCTAAGCTTAGGCCATAAAAAAGATTAACCCTGGACAACCCCTTTAATATGCATCACACAGTTTAATGTCCCTCCCCCCACAGGATGTTAGCCCCCATCACTGCCCCACACAATATAATGACCCCATCACTGTTCCCCATACAGTATGGGGGACCAGTGAAGAGGCCACTGTGTGGGGGGACCAGTGAAGTGACCATAGAAAAATTTGGCCCAGACAACCCCTTAAAAGAATATGTCCATAAATTGGAGTGACGACTGTGGCGGCCGCCAGACAGGTGTAAAAACAAGAAAAATTTTTAAAAAAGCATACTTACCTGTCCCCAGCATCCTGTTGTCCCCTGCCTGTGTCTGTTCGGTCTCATGGCGGCGCCTCATTTCTGGAAATCCTGTACCTAATTGGTCTTAGCGGTCACATGAGGTGCAGGACTCCCAGCAAGGAGTCGCCAGCATGAGACTGAATGGACACTGGCAGCGGACAACGGAGCACCGGGGACAGGTGAGTATGCTTTTTAATTTATTTATTTTTTACTTTACACCTCCTGCTCGGCACGTGGGTTGCTCCAATTCCTGGACAACCTCTTTAAAGGATTTATCCATCTTTATAATATTGATGGCCTGTCCTTAGGATAGGCCATCAATATTACATCTGCAATGATACAACAGCCAGGACTTCTGCAGATCAGCTTTTCCAGGACAGTGTGACTACAGGTAAAGGTAACAGTTCTAGGAGCCACGATGTTCACTTGCCATACAAGGTGTAGCAGTAGGTTTAGATAGTGCAGTGGTGTACATGGTATAGTGGGTGAGCAGCATGACTCCCGACATGTTATTACCTTTAGCCGCCCTGTCTCGGTACCGCTGTTCTGCAGGGGTCCTGATGGTGGGCCCCTAGAAACAATTCCACTGGTGGGCCCTAGACATCCCAGTCCGACACTGCTTAGAATGTCTCTTTTTACTGGATTTCAGCCCCACTGGTTGCAAGACTGCTTTATATTTCTTTACATGTACACTAAATCATTTGTAGAGTTCAGTGTGTAGCACAGCCACACAACCATGGTTCCTGAACTCTTCATAAGTTTAACATAATATATAATAACTATGGGCATGCTACAATATACATCTCCACTGAGAGACATAACTTGAAGCTTATGGGCCCCACTGCAGAATGTGTAATAGGGCCCCTACCAGCCTGAACTTTGTGCCATTTAGAATAGTGTTATATTTTATGTGTCAGAGAGACCTCTTTGGCTCCTTCAGGGCCTGGTAATGACTGCTACCATTGCGCCCCCTATAGCTATGCCCCTGCCTCCGCTGTCTCTTTGACACCAGCATTTTTTCAGAACCCTAACTTCCAAACAAAGTAGTGAGTGATGCCAGTACATACTTTGTTGACTTATCCCTCACCATTGGTATATTTTCAGGAAAATTTTTAGCTTCCGCTGTTCTCATTTATTTGGTCAGACTTTTACACAATAGCCTTATCCAGTGTATTGTACAGGGTGTGCTTCTTTCTAGAACTCTGTCTGTCACTTAGGATTTACTTAATGTACCTCTCTTTGCCTGCCCTCTGTTCTGATTATAAATAGCTAGTACCGCTGCATAGTGCACTTATGTTTGCACCCTGCTGTGCAATATAACACTCTACCTAGTTGCACATTTGACAAGCTTGAAGCTCCATGTTTATGTAATTCCCAAGTGCATGGAGGAGAAGGTTGAAAGTCTTCTTTGCAAGCTTTTTAAACTCTGCCTTCCCACTTATTTATTTGGATTTTCTTTTTTTATTTCTTACTTAACTACTTCAGGACTGGGCTATTTTTTCCTAGTTCAAGACCAGACACATTTTCGGGACTTTTTCATACATGCAGTTTTGAAGGCTATAACAATTTTTTTCTTTTGAGTATATTCAAGTATTTTTGCGGCTTATTTCGGTGACACATAGAGCTTTGTGTTGTTATTTTTGCATGTTTTTCCTTTATTTTAATATCTGAGAAAATGTAAATAAAAAAGGATGGGAAGCGTGTCTGTTTTTCGTATTTGAAATGCTACTAAAAAATGTTTAAATACTTTTCCCTCTCCCTTATGGTAAATTTTACTAAAGTGACACATATTGTTGTGTCACTGGTGGCGGGGCTAGAACATGTGACATGGGTGTGGTAGTGTTTTTTTGTTCTTTTTTTTTAATACGTTGTGCCCTCCATAAGATCTTAATAGACCTTTGGGCATTTTAACATTACTTTAATGGCTGCAGGGCCCGAAGTGAAGCCACATCATGGTAGCTCCCATAGCTGTGCACACAGTGATCATTGAGAGCTGTATACGCAGCAATCGGAAAGGCAGGGATTGTAATAAACCAGCCCTCCCTTCCCTAAGGGAGGTCCAGATGTAGCAATAGCCAGCATCACAATCCTACAGCTGCACAACTTTGTGCAGTTGCTTAACCTTGCAAGGATGTATATATGTCCGTGCAGTGTTCAGCACGGATCACCTGAACGTATATAATCAACAGGTGTTACGAAACTATTAAAATAACTTTGGAAGTAATAAACAAGGGCTAGGCGATTTTTGTCTAAAAGTAAAATCTCATTTTTTTCAACAACATTTTAGAAAAGAAGACATGGATTGCACATTCCAGTATTATACACTGATCTTCTTCTCAGCAAGATCTACAAAAATAAACATGAGGTTCTTAGTATATATATATTGACAAAGGTCAATGGCCCACTGGCCATATCACAGTGTCCTCTATAAGGCTAAGGGCCCCACGTAGTGAGCCGTAGCAAAAAAGCACTGAGGGATAAAACGCTTTTTACAGAAAGTCCGCAGAGGAAACTTTCTGCTTCAGGGAAACCACCGGCCTTTTTATAGGTATAACTGACATGCTGCGATTTCCAAAACTGCAACGGTTTTGAGGCCCCGGCCTAAAAATGGAAACCAGCACCAGTGCAACACAGTGCCCAAAGGGGGAGTGAACCAGCAGCTCAGCAATACCCCTGCTGCCAGACTAAGCCCTCCTAGACCACAATACCCCATGGGCACAGCAGCACAGTAATGGCAGACACTATGCAGTTCACCTTACTAGGACTGAGAGCTAGTAAATAGATCACATTTGAAGTCTCCTGCTAATTAAAACACCTGGGCTAAATTGGCTGAGAAATTACACTCCCCCCCCCCCTTCCCCGGACCATCATACATATATTCAGCATGTTGATACAGTGCCCTGAATGCAATGTAAAACATTTATATCATACATAAACCCTTTAAATAATGTATACTTGTATTACAACATTGCTATTAAAGTAACCATACATAATGTACTATGATGGGAGAAAAACAGAAATTTATCAGTGCTGGAATGATGAGAAATAAATAGAAGAACAAAAAAATAAAGGTTTTGTTGGTAAGCTCTAAAATGATTCTAAAACTCTGGGGATAGTTTGTTCTGTCTGCACACCGAATGCCAGGCCAGTGATTTCAAATGCAAAACATTTTGGAACAGAAATGCAATTTTCTAAAATTTCACACTTAATATTCTCTTTACATAGTATTAGCCAGGGCATCATAAAGATTAGCTATAACTTATAGTATATCATATGCCACGCAACTACATACGTATTCTTGTGTGAAGTCAATGAGGTTTTGCAGGTCAATATCATCTCTGTATGCTTTGATGTTGCTGTTGATAAATATATACAGCTGATCTTTAATCCAGTCTTTAAAGACAAATGCCAAGACGCCAGCTGTGAGCTCCAAGAAGAAAATGATTCCTAAAAAAACAGAAAACTGTAAAGAAAGAAAAAGAGTTATGGATGTGTATATGGATAGCACGTACAGTATAACAGTATACATTACATGCTTCTTACTGTGCACGTTGAACCACACTACCTTGATGCTGTCATTGCACGTCACAGAGAAGGTACATGACTATTTTACTTTTTTGTATGCTTAATGCATATTCCCACTAGGGGAAAAAAATATGATCACTGGGGGCACAACCAATGGGAATCAATCCGTTGAGTCCGTTGCCCCTCTCGCTGCACTATCATGGTGACAAAACCTTGAATGAAGTGCATGCTGGGACTATGCAGCTGATGAAAACACCTATGATAAAGGGTCTAAGTAGGAATGTCCCTTTAAAATATTGGGGCAGATTTATTAATACTGTCTTTGACAGCTGAGAACTAGACTAGATGTGTCAAATTTGTCACACACTGTATAATCTATAGCATCTTTAGACTTTTTTCTCTAACTTTATGCCACCTCTTCATTGGCTTACTTTAGACCAATTTTTTTGCACCACAATTTTAGCCCAATGCACCACATTAAGACTGCCACCTTGCCCAGTGATGGCATAACAAGTGCCTGAAACACATAATAGATATAGCATAAGTCATACACCATTGTTTGTAAACTATTTCATAAATTTCCTTTCTACCTGCACTTTTTCTTAAAATCTTCATTGTCTCTCTTAGGGATCATTCATACTACTGCTGGTGACCGTCAGTAGTGTCTGTTGCTATTGTCCATTACAAGATTTTAGCAACGGACATTAGCTGAACTGTCACAAATCCGTTAAAAATTCCATTGATTTCAATGGGATTTTATCTGGTGTCTGTTAGTGTCCGTTTACACCAAATCCGTCACATGTTAGTTATTATTCGCGGACAAAAAATCCTGCATGCAGGACTTTTGTGTCCATGAAAAATAATGGTTTCATGACGGACGTCAAGCGTCTGTTATTTTTTAACATTAAAGTCTATGGGTAACAGACAGTAACGGATGGGTGTTCGTTATAATGTCCGTTTTTTTCTGCGCACCTACTTTCCCTTACTGTTCCCCTCCTTTCTTACTGTGTCAGTCTCACAGCCAGGATGAGGAATAGAGAAATGATGCTCCCTCCTCCCCTCCCCTAGCATGAGCCTCATATAGTATGTAATGTTCATACCATATAGATTTTTTTGGTACCGGAACTGGTTTCTGAGATAAAGACAGCCTGCAGTTGGGAAAATGGAGCTAGAGGATGTTTATTATTATTATTATTGTTTATTTATATAGCACCATTAATTCCATGGTGCTATATAAATAGCACAGTAGGATACAGGGCCTTGCCCGCAAGGGCTTACAATCTATGAGGGAAGAAGGACAGAGACAGAAGGTGGGGGTAGAGGCTGTTCAGGTGGTGGTGTGGTGACAGTAGTGTTATTGGAGGTTGTAGGTCTTCCTGAATAGGTGAGTCTTCAGGGCCTTCTTGAAGCTTGCGACTGTGGGGCACAGTCTTATGTATCTTGGTAATGAGTTCCAGAGTATGGGGATGCACGGGAGAAGTCTTGGAGACGATTGTGTGAAGAGCGGATTAGCGCACAGCAGAGTAGGAGGTCTTTGGAGGATCGGAGGTTACGTGCGGGCAGGTAGCGGGAGATTAGGTCGGAGATATATGGAGGGGACAGGTTGTGGATGGCTTTGTATGTCAGTGTTAGTAGTTTGAACTCTATATATGTTGGAAGGTGATTCAAATCATACTTTCCCATAATGAAATATATTACAAAGTGTCATGTATCCAGTTGTATCAATGTTGTATGCAAAAAAGTTGAAGTGTGAAGTATACTTTAAAATAATCCTAAAATGTAGTTCTAGAAAATGTTTCTCTAATAAGAGAATGGATGTTTTGGCTATTCATATAGGCCACTTTCACAGCCTAGTGAGCACATGTAGGCTTCATAAAAGTCAAAACATACATTCCCTTATTAGATCAGTGGAATAGAATAGTGGAAGTTGTTTTAGCTGCATGGGGGGGGACCAACTCCATTTTATTGCCTATGGGTTTAGAATCTCAATACTTTTCTCCATATAGTATTCTTTGCAGTATCACAGCAAGTGTCTTTTATAAGACCATTAATTGTAACAAACTGTGTACATCATGCTTCACCGGCTAATCCTGTAATACAATGAACTGCGATGAGTTCTCCAATGACATTAACAATCCATACTTTCTTAGACTCCCATATCATTTTACTACAGATGATTCAGTCCTTACAGCTGTACTCTGCCGACTGTGACCACTATTCAAGGATAAAAGTAAATGTCACTAAATCTGACTCACAGCTTCCACAAACCCATTTCTCTTCATGTTACATGGAATCACACTTTTATGAGGTGCAAACATTATAAAATAGTATATGAATATATTCTAAGACTGTTCAACAGTCTTGTTTTTACACTAGTTCTAAACTAGGACCTAAAAGTTAAAGATCTGAATCGAATCTGTATGAAGCTGCAAACACTGGCTTACAGGCTTTAGTCTGAACAACGGAGAAACATATTTGAAGGGCTTTTCCACAACTTACTTCATTGAGGATATGGCCCCCACTGATCAGAAGAATGAAGGGAATTACTGTGTTGTGAGCACCACATTTCCTTCATTGCTTACACAGACACAGCGACTTTTCTGTAAAGGTGGTTGTGCTTGGTACAGGAGTAAAGTCTAGTGAGGGTGAGCTGTAGTACCAGGTAAACAAAAAAAAGAGGGCATGGCATTTCAGGTCCATGAATTTTACTGATAGATTGGGAACCAGGAAGTTGGACCCCAGTCATTCAAATATTAAAGGTGTATCCTAAGGATGTGCAAGAAGCAATACAATAGAAAGAAGCAATATATGGTTTATACCATTGTATACTGTGTTTATACCATTTTATACAAACTCTTTAACATGTACAGTACAGCTGGGAAGGACTTTTCACATTCCACTGCTATTTACAGCATGGTGTCAGCTTTAACTTAGTAATCTCAAATTTCAATAGTGATTTTGAGGCAGTCCTTCAAGGCCGTGGTCAATCACAACCACGGTATCTAAGAAGGTTTGTGCTATTGTTGTAGAAGATGGCTCTGAAAATTGTTTTCAGAATTACATTATAGTATTGCCTTACTTTAGAACAACAAAGGCTTATAAATCGATCACCTGACATGACCATTAATAATGAAATAATACTGGCATATCTTTTATTTGAACTCTGCATTGTGTCATTCCTCTGTTAAACCACCTGGAAAATGAATAAATTGACAACTGTTTACCCCTGTAAGGTGGTGGAAGCCACTACCTTCCACATGAATGGCCTTAGGTGGGAAGCTGTGATTGGGTCCTCACTTGTGATGGCCTAAGTGTGCCTTGTGCACGCACAGTTTATATGCATATGTTTGGTTTTTACATTGTGGCTATGAGTGACTGAATCACTGTGTATACTGTGCATCTGTATACATTGCTTTGACCTGTGATGATTCATTGCTGCAGTGAGTACTTTCTGCTAATGTCACTTTAAGCATTTGTTGCTGAGTCATTGCTCCTTGTCTGATCTAGCATTTTCTAGAAAGAGGCGGCTCGTTGATTCATCCAAATGGGAGGAACCTGATTGCACCCACTGACTGTGCAGTGGTAGTGTTGTTTTTTGTCTTTGCATGCTATAGGCTGGTGCATTCTGCTTGCACCAGGTGAAATAAAAGGCTATCAAAGCTGCTCTTTCACTGGGTAAGCTGGTGTATAGAAGGAGCCACATTCATGGGGGATTTCCTAGTCCCATTAAATTACCATCCACCTCCTCAACAGAATGTGCCCCTACATATTCTGACACTATCGATCTAAGAAAACATGTTCCAGATCTGTTATTTTATGGCAAATACAAGCTTTATATTACATGAGATTTCACAAACCCATATTAAAGAAACTCTTTTTTCCACCCCCGAACCCCTCACCTCTGCTCTTCTTTTATGTATATGGCACTGATATCTGTCCCGCTCAGGACCCTCTCTACTCTGGTCAGACCCCATCTTAAGTTTTACGTGAAGGCAAGGTATACCAAGAACTTTTTTGGCTCCATTAATACTAATATAAAATTGTGACTGTAGTTTCACTGTATGGTTTTATTCATACAGCAGAACAATTAGAGAATACAGCAGCATTCCACTGAATGTCCCAGCTGAAAAAGTGTTAAATGTCAGAAAGATATAGAGTCATACAAGAGATGTTTTTGTACAGTAACTACTGAATTATGTTCTGTGAAAAGAGAGCGTCTTTGAATCTCAGCATGTCTTCTAGTATCCTTCTTGGCCAAACTATTCAAGTGCTTTAAATATTGAAAATATAAAGGATACAATATTTTATCTTTTTTAAATAAATAATTTATTGCAAATAATGAGCTATTGCAACTGCAACTGAAGAAATATTTTACCACTGGACACATGCTTTATACTTTACAGCACTGTTTGCCAAACTGTGGGTTGTGTAAAGACCTCTTGAGGGTCATCAGCCAAGTAAAGAAATTTCTTCTCCACACGGCAGGATTGCAAACTGCCGTAAATACTAATTGGTAGTATTTTGCAGGCACTGCAAAAAGACCTATGATGATGTCACAGTCATTTGATGGCTGCAGGGGTGGTGCTTGTACAATAGCTCTGTGTATAGAAGAAGCTGTGCAGGATTGCACAGGGGTAACAGCGCTAAGTGTGTGGGAAAGTGTAGAAATAGCAGGGTTGAATGTATGGAGGAAGGGTGGATGTACCAGGGCTACGTGCATGGGTGAAATGTGTATGTAGTAGAGCTGAATGTGTGTGGGAAATTTGGATTTACTAGAGCTGAGTGTGGTAGGGAGTGTCGTAGTAGCAGAGCTGAGTGTGTGGGGGAAAAGTGGATGTAGCAGAGCTGTGTGAGGGGGAAAACATGGAAGTAGTAGAGCTGTGGGGGGGCTTGGAGGTAGTAAAGCTGTGTGTGGGAAGAACATAGAGATAGCAGAGCTGTAAGTGTATAACAGGCATGTGGTAAGGAAGAAGAAGCAGAACAGAGGCAGTATACAGCTCAAAAGCATAATAGATGCCAAATATAGCTGACTTTTTTTTTGAATCATGCTCACTCAAGCCTTGTATGTCTATATTGATATATATATATAGGCTGCAGTGTATAAAAAGCATGATTACGGTCATGTTTTAGAAAAACTTAATTTTTGCACCACACAGATAATATACAGTTCTGCTTATTGTTTCTTAAATTACAAGAAAGAATGTAATACAAAGATAATGTCTCACTGTGTGTTGTCCATGATTCCTGTGTTTTACTGAAGAACTTTCCAAAATGGCCAATTTTATTATGGAGGGTCGATTTAATGCTGTTAAAATATACTTACAAATTTCAAGAGGAAAGTGTTTTCCCGGAGAGCTCCAATGCAACCTGCAAAACCCAGGATAAACATCACTCCTCCTACTACCAGGAAAAGCCAAACAGGATCAAATCCACCAAGGTCAGTAATAGAGGAGATGTTGGAGAGCACACCCTGGAGAAGAAAAGACAGAAAAGGCCCATTTATGATAGACACAGTCACAGAACAAAATCATAAGGCACCACAGCAAAAATAATAAGACTGCTAGTCTGGGGTTTAAGGACACACTATTATGTATTGAGTAACTCTTAATTTTATTTGGGGGGCGGGGGGGGAGTTAGAGAAGTATAAGAAAAAAACACTCCCGCCATCAATCTAGCAATACCAAATGTATATTTTTTTTAGCGTTTTAAATCCTTTGTTTTTTTTTGTGTCATCTTGTACATGGATGTCAATGACCTATAGTTTTCATTGGTACTATATTGGTACTGTTTTAGAGTTTACAGAGTTACATGTTCAAGTGTTATGTGCAAGTTCAGACTGGCCCACAGGTGAACTGGTGAATTCCCTCGAAGGGCACCTGAACCAGGTGGCTACCCAGTTCACCATGGCATGTCACAGAACATTACTATATTTCATTCAGATACTCATACACATCTTAAACAAGTTATGTGTCGGTATCATATACTGGGTAGATTATTTAATAAGCTACCTAATTTATTTTTATATACTGTAGGTACAGTGTGTGTGTGTGTGGGGGGGGATTTATCAATCCAAGGCATGTCACCATGTTCACCATGGCATGTCACAGAACATTACTATATTTCATTCAGATACTCATACACATCTTAAACAAGTTATGTGTCGGTATCATATACTGGGTAGATTATTTAATAAGCTACCTAATTTATTTTTATATACTGTAGGTACAGTGTGTGTGTGTGTGGGGGGGGGGGAATTTATCAATCCAAGGCCCTTTCTTGTACCAAATATGTGCCACAACCCCCATTCTTTGCCTTGCTCAACACATTGCGTAGATATGGACAGGGAGGGGATGTTTCAGCCCAACATATTTATTGGAACTCATGCCAGTTTTCTGTCTTAGATCTCCAGGGAAAGGGTGCATGATGTAACTTGTGACTGCATGTAACAAAAGTGTGGCAAAAACTTTTAAGCCAACTAATAAGTGGTGTGATGTTAGACTAGACAGTCTAACAATATGCCGCATTTTTCAAACAGCACCAGACACTTTGATAAATGTGCCACAGTTTAGGATCGTCTAGTCTAAATTTGCATTGTCAAACTTAGACACCATTAGTAAAAATTCCCCATTGAGCAGCTGCGATGACATCTAAGAGCAATCAGGCCTTCCAGTATCCTTCCAGGGCCCCATTTTCTAAATTACGCTACAGGGGCCCCAATTATCTTACTGCTGCTTGAGGCCTGCTGCTGTGTAAGTTCTTATCCCTGGCTCACAGAGTTAAGCTGGCCCTAGTTTGAGGCAAAAGCCAGGCTACTTTTAGGACCCCAGGACAGAAAGAGGGGCAAATCAGAGGCAAGGGGTAGGCAGCAAGATAGTCAGGTAATATTTGTGTGAAGATGTATAGTGGACCCCCAAAATGAATTTTACTAGTGGGCCCATGGCACCACAGTCCGACACTGGTTGTGTGTATGAAGTGTCATGTCGAAATATGTTAGAAGGTTCATCATCATTTCTATACTGAGTACATGCAAAGACAGACCTGGCAGAACATTTTTACGTATATTTTTGTGTCTTATGGAATCAAGTCTAATGCAATAGTAATAGTTACTGAAATGTTCAAACAATAGAAAGCATGATAAAGCAACATCATGGCATAACTGACAAACTTTAAAGAATGATCTGAAAAGCCCGTAAGTGATATACAAAAGGAAAACACTACTTCTAGCTTTTGTTTCTGTGCTGACAATCCTTCCACCAGTTATCCTGAATATCAATGAATGTTGGATAGTAAATGCTGAGTGTGTAAACTGCTGAAGATCCATGTCTCTCACTCGCACCTCATTACTTCCCTGCAGTCTAAATTCAGAAAAGTGCAGTCAGCCAAAGCTATATTCACTACTTAAAAAAAAAAAAAACAACAAAAAACTTTAAAAAAAGAAGCTTGCTGTTCTGACAGTTCCATAAATACTTAAATATATGAAGGTGAAAGTGAGAGAAAAATATTTTTAGCTTAGAATCTTGTTAGTTTACAGGAAAGCTTTGTGAAGAGGAGATTCAAGCCTACGCAGAATAACTGAAGAAAACCAGGCGAAATTAAAAAAATTGAATGTCTGCAAAATCCAACAATGTATCCAATAATAGTAAAATGCAACCAGTCAAACATACATGAAGACCATACCTACAATATGCAAAAAAAACCTTAGGCTTTATTCACACATCCATTTTTGCCATATTGATTTTCTGTCAATGGTTCATCTGGTTTTCACAAACAATACGTAAAAAAACTGATCAAGCAGTTATAGAAATAAATGCTATACTTTGTATAAGAGTTTGATCAATTAAAAACAACTTAAAATGGATAACTTCTGTATGCTGTCTACTTTTTTCATAGACCCATAGACTTTAATGTGCATCCATGATCAGTAAATGGACTAAAATAGAGCACGTTTCTGGTTTGATTTTTATGGCTCGTAGAAAAAAAAAGGAAAATGTCAAAGATTACATTGAAATAAATGTATCCATATTGCATCCGTAAAAAATAACAGACGGAAGACCTACATAAAAATCGACATGTCAATAAGGCATAGCTGTCCAAAGTACAAGACTGGTGTATATCTTACAAGTCCCATGTCCAAGCTGTTCAGACGTGACAATAAATGGCTCACTTTTAATCACCATCTTCTTTTTCTAATTCTGGAGATGTTGGTTTGAATTCAACCAAGTCAATACCTGAACAACACTTGTATGAGTGTGCTATAGTCTAGTATAAGTATCCAGACTCCTCAGAGGCATAGCTTGAAGCTCCTGGGCTCCAGTAAAAGATCTACAACAGGGTGTCTGACCTATCCTGTTATTTAGAATGCTGGAGGCATCTTGAGTGGCACTGGGCTCTAGATGCAACTGCAACCCTTGCACCGCATGTAGCTATTCCCCTGTGTCACCTACTTGGAATACGAAGTTTATTAGCATCCTATTACATGTGACCTAACGTGTTCTTGTGATATGGAAATACATCAACTTGGAATAGAGACTGATGTCAGTATGTACAGGGCTGCTGACTATGTTGTTGCCATATAAATAACTAAGAAATACATTAAGCAGCTACTTAGAGCTTATTCTACTCAGCCAAAATGTGTGTGGGAGGAATGTAGGTTGTAGGGAAATTAACACTTACAGGTCTTAGTAGTTCATGCTATTACAAGGTATTACGGTACATCTTATGCACTAAAACCATTCATTTTTACAGTTGAACTACTGATTTTACTTAACAGATAACAGGAGCAGCATAGCCATTGTCTCCAGAAATTTGCTGCTGATATTAACTTTACTATTTGTGTTCTATTGACATCTAGCAAAGTTCTTTTTGACTGACCACAACAAAAAAAAAATTGGCTCCTGATCTGATGTTCATATACCTGTCAAATACGTGTCAAGTTTTATGTAAAGGGCTAAAGTACTTGATAATAATTGTAATTGCTACAAAATAAAAATAAAACCAACCCTTAAAGCGTAACTAAACTTTCGCACAACTTTTAATTTTCTGGCAGCATTTATGTCATTAATAAATGTAATCTTCTTCTTTCATATAAAACTACAGTGCTTTCTAAATTATTTCCAGAGATATCACTGGTTAAAAATACAGTCAGGACTGAGATTTTTATATCATAATAATAATAATAGTAATAATACATTTTATTTATATAGCACCAACATATTCCGCAGCACTGTACAATTTGTAGGGTTCAAGTACAGACAAAAAAGATACATTACAAAGAAATATTCAATTCACACACTGGGACTGAGGGCGCTGCTCGCAAGAGCTTACAATCTATGAGGTAGAGGGGGTGACACAAGAGGTAGCAGTGGTAGCATCGGAGGTAGCATTGCTTATACAATGGTCAGACAATTCTGTAATAGAGGTTACTGTCATTACACATATATAAGGCAGTCGTGTCCATTAACGTGCAGATGGTGCCTGGACATATAAAGTTAGGGTGGGTTCACACTTGCGCCCAGACTCCGTCCACCGTCAATCCGACCTAAACGTCGGAAAAAAAGGATTGGTAAAGGATAGGGAAAGGTTTGAGACAGTTTGCTTAAAAACCCATTCATTTCAATGGGTTTCTAAAACAATGCGCGGGTGCGCGATTGCAGCCTCTGTGCCGCAAAGCCAGTTTTTTTCATCGGAAACAAAGTCGGACATGCGCAAGTGCAAACCCACCCTTAGTCTGAAACAGCATCATATCCTGTGGGGTAATGTGGGAGTGTGAACTGAGGAGGGTTTGTTTTAGGGATTCTAACTATGGAAGGGTGTCATATATATTATGCAGCTGCATATAAATATGTTTTAAAGCAGTGATATCACTGGTAATAATTTAGATAGCACTGCAAATTAAAATCGCCTCTTCCAAATGACACCAAAAGCAAGTTTGTACGTTTATAATGTCTGAGATATAACTGTTTGAACCTGTTGAACCTCCCCTACCCTTATTTACTCTACATCTTCCACAGCCCCGTACTCCCGTACACAGTAACATTCAGTGAGAGGCAGAAACAGCTCTCAGTACAGAAACAAGGGAAAGAGTGAAAAAATGCAGAATTTCACAGAAAGGTGCCAAAATTTGTTAAAGTAAATATTACAAAATTTATTAATTACACAAATACTGCCAGCAAATCAAAAGCTGTCAGAAAGTTTAGTTACGTTTTAAAATATGTATTCTTGGTTACTTTAAAGAATAAATTAAAAAGCACTCAAGCATATTCCTATGATGAATCTGCTGTTTTACAGTATGTTAGAAAACGCACAGTGAATAATTGGATAAATAAAGAAGTTCCATCGGTGGAAATGTAGAGGAGGTACTCCAAGTTTTCCATTATTTCTGTAGTGCCTGCCCACTGTAGAGCATGGTAAAATTAAGATTTCAACAAAATGGGAGTTATGGCTTTATATAAACATGTCACAGGAAGAACATGGCGCACTCTTAATAACAACATAGGGGCACTGATGGGTGCTGGGGGCACTGGGAAGTAGCAAGGAATTGGTATTGCTAGTACACTGTTTGCTTTTAGCATATTTTTTTCTTTTTTAGGGGTGCGAGACGAGAATAGATTATGGAAATAATTTATTTAAGCGAATTTATAGATGACGAAGGAATATTAAAATTATATATATATCTATGCATTAATTTCCATATATTGTATGATGAATTAGATTTAAAATATTATTGCTCAGAGATAAGATTTAGTATTGTATTTAAATACAAAATTATAAGGATATAAGTTTACATTGCAGGAATATGATGTGTTAGAATTGCTATCACTAGGTTAATATTTGTATTTTGGGCAATGGTTTTCCCACCATTGTAATAATGTGATAATTAATACTGTAAATATATGGAGAATCATGATATAACTGGTATTATTTTGCTTTGTATTACTATAACTATGTAGCTTGTGATAATGATGAATTCAAGAGGTGATATTCTGCATACTGTATCATATGTATTTATATATTTATAAAAAAATTTTGTGATATTGTAATTATTACATGTATGAAATATATTGTATTGAAAAAGTTGAAATAAAAAGTTAATTATTAAAAAAAAAAAGGGTTGAAATGTGCAATCTTTTCAATGTTTCATGCTACATGATCTATGCAAAATTCAGAAATTGTTAATAATAATTTACTTAGGAATGGGTCATACCTGTTAGTTTACATTTAACTATGAATAGACAGTATCAAAAACCTATTCATGTCAATGCACTGTAAATTGTCACAGATCTCTACTGCATTTTTTGCCACATCTGAACATGATAACTAAAATAAGTTATGAAAAAGATCAGCATTCTCAAGCATTTTATCATGTCTTTTTTGGATGTTTTTTGTGCAAGCTTTCCAGATCCATTGTCATTACTCTTCACATTTTAAAGAGAAAAAACTCGATTTCTGGGATGGAAAACAGTGGATTTCCTTTCATGAATTTGGTAGCAGAGATTTTGGCATCGTGTAGTCACGGTTATCCTTACTGGATATACTTGCTGGCCATGGCAAGTCCTGTTCCTGCAGATTGATAGTTTCAGCCATTGTATTTCACTTATCATACAGAAAAAATGCCATCTGCCCCCTTTCGTTGTTAAGAGGCACCGAAGCCTCAGGGGGCCCAATGGCCTCTCTACGACATAAAAAGATACCAATATTATAAATAGCACATGTTAAGTGGGGGCACCATTACATATTTTGCATTGGGGCCCAGGAACTTCTGGGTTTTCCCCCGGGTTGGGGGCACAAAAAAGTATTGCAAAATATCTACAGGGCGGGCCAAAAAAATTGCCCCCCCCCCAATTCTTTTAAAAAAAACAAAATTTTTCCCAAAAAATGATTGCAATCACAAATACTTTGGTAATAATATCTTCATTTAATTTGTCTTCAATGGAAAACCACAAAAAGAATTGTCAAAAAGCCAAATTGGATATAATTCCACTCCAAACATAAAAAGGGGGTGGACAAAAGTATTGCCACCCTTTGAAAAATATGGGGAGCCTCCCCAAATTTTTTTAATAAAAACCCCCATTTCCTTCCCGGGGCCCAAAACAGGTGGGGGCAAAAAAAAAAACCAACCTGCCCCCTTGAAAAAAAGAAAAAAAAATCCTCACCCCCTCCCCCCTTTTCTTTTGTTTTCCCCAATAAAGAAAAAAAAAAAAAAAAAAAAGAAAAAATTTTTTTGTGATTTAAAAAAAAAAAAAAAAAAAAAAAAAAAAAAGGAATCTCAAGGCTACAAGTCCATCTCCAAAGACCTGAATGTTCCTGTGTCTACCGTACGCAGTGTCATCAAGAAGTTTAAAACCCATGGCACTGTGGCTAACCTCCCTAGATGTGGACGGAAAAGAAAAATTGACGAGAGATTTCAACGAAAGATTGTGCGGATGGTGGCTAAAGAACCTCGACTAACATCCAAACAAGTTCTAGCTGCCCTGCAGTCCGAGGGTACAACAGTGTCAACCCGTACTATCCGTCGGCGTCTGAATGAAAAGGGACTCTATGGTAGGATACCCAGGAAAACCCCACTTCTGACCCAGAGACATAAAAAAGCCAGGCTGGAGTTTGCCAAAACTTACTTGAGAAAGCCAAAAACTTTTTGGAAGAATGTTCTCTGGTCAGATGAGACAAAAGTAGAGCTTTTTGGGAAAGTTTACAGGAAAAAAAAAAGAGGCCTTCAAAGAAAAGAACACGGTCCCTACAGTCAAACATGGCGGAGGTTCCCTGATGTTTTGGGGTTGCTTTGCTGCCTCTGGCACTGGACTGCTTGACCGTGTGCATGGCATTATGAAGTCTGAAGACTACCAACAAATTTTGCAGCATAATGTAGGGCCCAGTGTGAGAAAGCTGGGTCTCCCTCAGAGGTCATGGGTCTTCCAGCAGGACAATGACCCAAAACACACTTCAAAAAGCACTAGAAAATGGTTTGAGAGAAAGCACTGGAGACTTCTAAAGTGGCCAGCAATGAGTCCAGACCTGAATCCCATAGAACACCTGTGGAGAGATCTCAAAATGGCAGTTTGGAGAAGGCACCCTTCAAATCTCAGGGACCTGGAGAAATTTGCCAAAGAAGAATGGTCTAAAATTCCAGCAAAGCATTGTAAGAAACTCATTGATGGTTACCGGAAGCGGTTGTTCGCAGTTATTTTGTCTAAAGGTTGTGCTACCAAGTATTAGGCTGAGGGTGCCAATACTTTTGTCCGGCCCATTTTTGGAGTTTTGTGTAAAATGATCAATGATTTGACTTTTTTTTTCATTCTCTTTTGTGTTTTTTCATTGAAAGCAAAATAAATGAAGATATTATTACCAAAGCATTTGTGATTGCAATCATTTTCTGGAAGAAATTGAGTATTATCTGACAGAATTGCAGGGGTGCCAATACTTTTGGCCAGTACTGTATGCCGCAGGCTTCCAGGAGGAAAGGGACTGTCTGACTGCTTTAGATCCAAGATCTGCCAACACCTGCTGTTTTCTTTTATGGCTGGGTGGTAGGACCTCCAAGTTTCCAGGATAAAATTATTTTAAAGTTTTTCTGAGTTAGAAAGGATCTGTCATAACTCACCACAAACTAACACCTGGAACATTTTTTTCATATAATTCTGCATTGTGTCATTTTTCTGTCATTCCTACAATATGTTTTATTTCTACAATATATAACGCCATATATTCCATATAATATATAATTTATAAAATAATAAACATATACAAAATTAACAAGTGGGTGTCACCCACGGGCTGTGTCCCGCCACACAGTCTATGTCTGGCTCTGCTTGGACAAAATTAGTGCAGGGACACACTCCCAAATGATAACACCATCTGAATTATTCAAAAATGTCCAGGAGAAGTAAGAGAGGAATGGAGCAACAACTGAGAGAAGATGCTCCAGAACCATGATATGAAAGAAAATATGATCAATTATTAATACAGACATGTCAGAAAAGATAACAGGTCCCCTTTAAACTTTAATCTAAATAACTGAATGTGACGCTATTTTATATTTTAATATTTTACTTGCTGGGAACAAAAATGCCAGACTTAAGTTTAAAGCTTGGCTAAATAAAATAGGACATTTTGTAATGTTAAATTGATAGTAGAAAAAAAAATCAGTGAGAAGAAACCATTCTACATCTTTCTCTCCACTAAATGTCTCCTTCTCTCCACACCACTGGACTGGAAAATTTGTATTGCCAGCTGGGATAACTGTGTTGTGCATTACAAGAAGAACGTGCTCTTCAGCAACTGAAAATCTGACACACAAAGAGCATCCGCTACACGGGGGTCCGAAGGAAAATAAAGATGTACAAATAAGTTATATGTAGCATTAAACATGCAGACAACCACATGTCCACAGCAGACTGACATCCATGTTTTACTGCCTGTTGGATTCTGCAACTAGGAAGCAACAGTAAAGATCCATAGTATAAATACAATACAAAGAGAAATGTATTTGCACACACCTCTTAGGATTATTGAATTCAAGTATTTCATTCAGTCCCATTGCCACAGGTGTATAAAATCCAGCACCTAGCCATGTAGTCTGCCTTTACAAATATTTGTAAGAGAATGGGTTGTTCTGACTGAGCCATAGCGGCTGCTACGAGGTCCAGGACCTTAGGGGGCCCGGTAGCTCACTGCTGCCTCCGCTTCCCCTTATGCCCTCACGTCATTGATATAGGATGCACGGGAACCCTGGAGGGCAGAAGAGGCGGAGGCGGCCATGAGCAAAAACTGGGGATCAGAGAGTAAGGCCATGGGCCCGTGGAAATGTTATTTGTTTGGCAGAGCGACTTCTGCAAGATTCATTCTGCGAGGTTCACTTGGTGGTTCCGTTTGGAAGTATTGGAGGCTCAGAGGAGGTGAGCGAACACTGTTACTCACCTCTTCTGGGATCTGGAAGGACTTCGGGCCTCTTTAGTGACATCACAGACATCACTCGAGTCAGGCCAGCATCACGACACTTAATGACGCCAGTGTATCCCACGTCTGTGACGTCACTGAAGAGGAGTCGCACTGGAGCTCAGGAGAGGTGAGTAACACTAGTTTTTATATTTGTCACCTCCGCATGGCCTCCAATTATACTCTGGGGTCTTTTCCCAGTTCATGGGGGTGTACCACAAAAAGTTCGGGTTCTGCCAAATCCTAAATTTTTGCAATATGTCGAACGAACACCACAGGGGCCACTATGGGACATAATACTGTGTGAAGGGGCCACTGTCAGACATGTTATTGTGTGCAGGGGCCATTGTGTGACATTATACCATGTGGAGGGGCCACAATGGAACATTATACAGTGTGGAGGGGCCGCTATTGGACATTATATTGTGTGGAGGGACCGCTATGGGACATTATACTATGTGGAGAGGTGCTATGCGTCATTACACTGTGTGGAGGGGCTGCTATGGGATATTATACCATCTGGAGGCCACTTTGAGACATTATAGTGTGTGTAAATGAAACGTTATACCATGTGGGGGCCAGGAAAGGAGGGCTATGTCGTGTGGGGCGGGCCAAGTCAAAGGTTTGCTATGGGGCCCAGTCTTTGCTAGTTATGCCCCTGGCAAAAACATTATGGGAACACAAGTATATGACAGTTTCTGACACACTTCACGCAGGAATGAATTTATCCCAAGGATTTATGTCCAGCTACAACAGCTATGACAATCACGGGGATTCAAATCTCTATTGTGGTGTATGGGAGTTAGTGGCTGCCATACAGGCACTCATCCCCAACCCTCAAGGGTCAGTTGTTTTAAAGAAGCCAAATTTACCTATCAGTATAGTATAGTATATTTGGCTATATATATAGTACATTTGGCATGTGGAAGACAACCAGAATACCCAGAGGAAACCCACAAAAATATGGGAGAACATACAAACATACAGTCATGGCCAAAAGTTTTGAGAATGACACAAATATTATATTTTCACATGATCTGCTGCCCTCTGGTTTTTATGTGTGTTTGTCAGATGTTTTTATCACATACAGAAATATAATTGCATTCATATTATGAGTAACAGAAGCTTATATTGACAGTTAGAATGAGTTAATGCAGCAAGTCAATATTTGCAGTGTTGACCCTTCTTCTTCAGGACCTCTGCAATTCTCCCTGGCATGCTCTCAATCAACTTCTGGACCAAATCCTGACTGATAGCAGTCCATTCTTGCAGAATCAATGCTTTAATTTTGTCTGAATTTGTTGGTTTTTGTTTGTCCACCCGTCTCTTGATGATTGACCACAAGTTCTCAATGGGATTAAGATCTGGGGAGTTTCCAGGCCATGGACCCAAAATCTCTATGTTTTGTTCCCTGAGCCATTTAGTTATCACCTTTGCTTTATGGCAAATGCTGGAAAAGGCATTGTTGAGCACCAAACTGCTCTTGGACGGTTGGGAGAAGTTGCTCTTGGAGGACATTCTGGTACCATTCTTTATTCATGGCTGTGTTTTTAGGCAAGACTGTGAGAGAGCTGATTCCCTTGGCTGAGAAGCAACCCCACACATGAATGGTTTCAGGATGCTTTACAGTTGGCATGAGACAAGACTGGTGGTAGCGCTCACCTCTTCTTCTCCGAATAAGCTGTTTTCCAGATGTTCCAAACAATCGAAAAGGGGATTCATCAGAGAAAATGACTTTACCCCAGTCCTCAGCAGTCCACTCCCTGTACCTTTTGCAGAATATCAGTCTGTCCCTGATGTTTTTTCTGGAGAGAAGTGGCTTCTTTGCTGCCCTCCTTGAGACCAGGCCTTGCTCCAAGAGTCTCCGCCTCACAGTGCGTGCAGATGCACTCACACCTGCCTGCTGCCATTCCTCAGCAAGCTCTGCACTGCTGGTAGCCCGATCCCGCAGCTGAAACACTTTTAAGAGACGGTCCTGCCGCTTGCTGGTCTTTCTTGGGCGCCCTGGAGCCTTTTTGGCACCAATGGAACCTCTCTCCTTGAAGTTCTTGATGATGCGATAGATTGTTGACTGAGGTGCAATCTTTCTAGCTGCAATACTCTTCCCAGTTAGGCCATTTTTGTGCAGTGCAATGATGACTGCACGTGTTTCTTTAGAGATAACCATGGTTAACAGAAGAGAAACAATGATGGCAAGCACCAGCCTCCTTTTAAAGTGTCCAGTGGTGTCATTCTTACTTAATCATGACAGATTGATCTCCAGCCCTGTCCTCATCAACACCCACACCTGTGTTAATGGAGCAATCACTGAAACGATGTTAGGTGGTCCTTTTAAGGCAGGGCTGCAATGATGTTGAAATGTGTTTTGGGGGATAAAGTTCATTTTCTAGGCAAATATTGACTTTGCAAGTAATTGCTGTTAAACTGATCACTCTTTATAACATTCTGGAGTATATGCAAATTGCCATTAGAAAAACTGAAGCAGTAGACTTTGTAAAAATTAATATTTGTATCATTCTCAAAACTTTTGGCCATGACTGTACATATAACATTGTTAACCACCGAGCCAATGAAAGAAGGCTCAGTGGTTAGCATTGTTAGCTTGCAGCGTTGAAATCCTAGGTTTGAATCCAGCCAAAGACAACATCTGCATGGAGTTTGTATGTTCTCTCCGTGTTTGCATCTCCGGTTTCCTACTAAACTCCATAGACATATTGATAGGGGATTTAGATTGTGAGCTCTATATGGGACAGTGTTGACAATTTCTGTAAAGTGTTGCGGAATATGATGGTGCTACACAAGTAAGCAAACTAAATAAAAAAATAAATTGTGGGGTTACTAGATCTCTGAAATAACATCAATTTAGAGACAATAAAACTTTCATACTGCTTATCTGTAAACTAATGAAGAACTTTCATTCGCATGTATTTATTTCTATTACTACATACGTTCTCTGTTCTTTTGTGCATAAATTTGTTTCTTTAGATATTGTTTCACCATGAGTCGGCTTGGAAGCTTGCCTTATAACATGTGCTATTTTAGTTAGCCATTAAAAGCTATCATAACCTCAATAATGCTACATTGCTTATCTTATTAAAACAATAAGACATTTTTCAATGGGCTAACAGTACCAAACGTTTTTCATGTGACATCATTTTGTTTTTTCCTTTTGCTATAAGTTCATAGGCAAATGGTGACCTTTTTCTTGCACCATGAAATCATCATGGGCGTTATCCCTGTTTTCTGCCATCACTATGTACATTATTCCATTATTACTATATTGTATACATACCTTCCAACTGTCCAGGATTAAGTGGGACTGTCCCGTTCGATGGGAGGTATGTATGCAATATACTGTAGTAATAATGTACATAGTGATGGCAGATGAGTTACATACATAATAGTGAAGCAGGGATCCGGACGTTCCCCACTTCACTATTCGGCTCCCATCTCTGCTCTGGGAGTAGTAGGCATTCCCTGATGCCTCTGGACAAGAGACAGAAGAACATTTGAGAAACAAGGAGAGGTGAGTATTAGTGTTTCTTTTATTTTTGTTTGACACTGTGGGGGAACAAGTACAGGGACATAATACTGTGGGGGCAACTGCAAGGAGAATTTATAGTGTGGAGGCAGCTGGAAGGGGACATTAAACTGTGAGAGGTATCTGGAGGGGAAATTATACTGTGGGGCAACCACATGGTATGTAACCCCCTTTTTTGCCCCCCACAGTATATGACCTGGTTATTTATGCCCCCCTCCCACAGTATATGACCCCTTTCTTATGCCCCCCATATATGACTCCCTTTTTTGCCCTCACACAGTATATGACCCCCTTTTCATGGCCCCATACACAGTATATGACCCCTTTTTATGGCCCCATACACAGTATATGACCCCTTTTTATGGCCCCATACACAGTATATGACCTCCTGTTTATGGCTCCCCATACAGTATTTGATCACCTTTTTATGGTCCCCACACAGTTTATGAACTTCTTTTTATGGCTCCCACACAGTTTATGCTCCTTTTTTATAGACCACATGCAGTATGTGACCCCCTTTTTCCCCTCACATGGTTTAGGACCCCCTTTTTATTTGTAGCCCACACTCAGTATATGACCCTTTTTATACACACCCCCACCCCTGCCACTAAGTTAGAGGATCCCAAACACACACACACAGAGTATATCTGTTCCTCCCAGGATATGTATTATTACAATAGGTAGCGTCCGCCTCCAGGGTGCACTATAACCGATGCTGAGGAACGCCAGGACACTGAACATAGCGTCCTCGCATTCTTCATCGTTGTTACGTAAGTGCAGCTTAGATGCTGTCCTGCACAGGAGTGTGGACATGTAAGTAAAAAGTATCGGCCACTGCCTATTGCAACAACACAATAAGTAGTGGCCGGTTTTTAAAAAAAAATGCCGCCCTTCAGTTTATTATTAAGATGCACCCCTGTTGTGAAGGATATCGCTTTGCCAAGCCGATTGGCCTACCTGCGATCACCCCTCTTACCCTTCCACTCACCCCCCGTGAGTGCCTGGGTTCATAGGATAACATGAAACGAGCTTTATAAATTTTATATATTTATTAACCCGAGTGGGTAGGTACTAGCCGCTAACGTATACAGAATACACATAAGAGGATGGCAAATACAGGTAACAACAAGGAATACAGTACAGAAAAATAAAATGGGATTAAAAGAGAAAAAAGAATGCCAAACGAATTTGCAGTCTGGTTCACTAAGGCATCAACTGGGTAGCCCCAGGGCACTTCCTTAATTCAGCAACACAACATGTGTCCTCACATCTCTCCCAGGATAAGAACTACATGGTTCTTGAAAAGATGTAGAGGGTCTTCTTGAACAGAAGGGACACCCCAGCTATCCCCTAGCTGCCTCCTTGCTGAGTGACCCAGAAGTCCCCCAGAGGCAGACTTATCTAGGCTGTGGTGTAGCTTCCCCTCTCCTCTTCCTCTGGCATCCTTCGTTCCCGAGCAACCAGACCACTGCCATTTGGGACCAGGGGGGAAGCAGACAACAGGAACTGAAGTGGAGTGATCTGCATACTTACAAAACAACACAGATCAAAGAACACAGGAAAAATACACAGCAGGAAATATGAGCTGAAGTGGGTTGACCAGCATATTTAAACAACGTATGCACTAACAGACAGTGGGGAAAAAAAAAGTATTTAGTCAGCCACCAATTGTGCAAGTTCTCCCACTTAAAAAGATGAGAGAGGCCTGTAATTGACATCATAGGTAGACCTCAACTATGAGAGACAAAATGAGAAAACAAATCCAGAAAATCACATTGTCCTGATTTTTTAAAGAATTTATTTGCAAATTATGGTGGAAAATAAGTATTTGGTCACCTACAAACAAGCAAGATTTCTGGCTCTCACAGACCTGTAACTTCTTCTTTAAGAGGCTCCTCTGTCCTCCACTCATTACCTGTAGTAATGGCACCTGTTTGACATTGTTATCAGTATAAAAGACACCTGTCCACAACCTCAAACAGTCACACTCCAAACTCCACTATGGTGAAGACCAAAGAGCTGTGGAAGGACACCAGAAACAAAATTGTAGACCTGCACCAGGCTGGGAAGACTGAATCAGCAATAGGCAAGCAGCTTGGTGTAAAGAAATCAACTGTAGGAGCAATAATTAGAAAACGGAAGACATACAAGACCACTGATAATCTCCCTCCATCAGGGGCTCCACGCAAGATCTCACCCCGTGGGGTAAAAATGATCACAAGAACAGTGAGCAAAAATGCCAGAACCACATGGGGTGACCTAGTGAATGACCTGCAGAAAGCTGGGAATAACGCAACAAAGGCTACCGTCAGTAACACAATACGCCGCCAGGTACTCAGATCCTGCAGTGCCAGATGTGTCCCCCTGCTTAAGCCAGTACATATCCGGGCCCATCTGAAGTTTGCTAAAGAGAATTTGGATGTTCCAGAAGAGTATTGGGAGAATGTCATATGGTCAGATGAAACCAACGTAGAACTGTTTGGTAGAAACACAACTCGTCGTGTTTGGAGGAGGGTGAATGCTGAGTTGCATCCAAAGAACACCATACCTACTGTGAAGTATGGGGGTGGCAACATCATGCTTTGGGGCTGTTTCTCTGCAAAGAGACCAGGACGACTGATCCGTGTACATGAAAGAATGAATGGGGCCATGTATCGTGAGATTTTGAGTGCAAACCTCCTTCCATCAGCAAGGTCATTGAAGATGAAACGTGGCTGGGTCTTTCAGCATGACAATGATCCTAAGCACACCGCCAGGGCAATGATGGAGTGGCTTCGTAAGAAGCATTTCAAGGTCCTGGAGTGGCCTAGCCAGTCTCCAGATCTCAACCCCACAGAAAACCTTTGGAGGGAGTTGAAAGTCTGTGTTTCCCAGCGACAGCCCCAAAACATCACTGCTCTAGAGGAGATCTAAATGGAGGAATGGGTCAACATACCAGCAACAGTGTGTGCCAACCTTGTGAAGACTTACAGAAAATGTTTGACCTCTGTCATTGCCACCAAGGATATATAACAAAGTATTGAGATGAACTTTTGTTATTGACCAAATACTTATTTTCCACCATAATTTGCAAATAAATTCTTTAAAAATCAGACAATGTGATTTTTCTGGATTTGTTTTCTCATTTTGTCTCTCATAGTTGAGGTCTACCTATGATGTCAATTACAGGCCTCTCTCATCTTTTTAAGTGGGAGAACTTGCACAATTGGTTGCTGACTAAATACTTTTTTTCCCCACTGTATGGCTTAACAGGACACAGGAGGAGCATCTCTATCACACAAAATGTGGCATAACAGACTCTGCGGAGCCTGAATCTTCAGCAATATCCATGGACAAACAACCCCCAAAGAGGGGTATAGATCAAAGGGCCATCACACCTCCCCATTTTAGTCAATGCATGGGAGACTGGCTCACTTGCCATCTCCCAGGAATTTCTGTATCTCTGGAAAAAAATGCAAGTTGGTTAACCCTTCCAGTGATGTGCACATCAGCAACTGACAATTCAGGAGGATTTTACTCAAGAAACCCTGGGTTAGGGGTTGATCTGGCATGGTTCTGTATAATCCTGTCTAGTACTTCCTTTGGTAGTGGACCCCCCTTCTAGGTGATCACTAGGATTCAACCCTCTTCCCTGGGCCTAAACTGGCTGTATATTCTCATGAGGGTCTACGCTTTCCAGCTCCCCCTTCCCTAGTTCGGTACTAGAGTAAGGTAAGGAGGAAGCTGGAGCCCCTCTACTAGGCCATTTCCTTGGGAAGCTGGCTGGCGGGCGGCATTGGTTATGGGGCCCTCTGGGAACCCCACTAGAACATCAGTTCCAGTCTCCTTCCCCACCACTGGCCTTGGAACCTGAACCGCTCCAGGCTCACTGATACCCTCTTCCTCTCCAGTCTGAGTGGAGACATACCTGGCTACCTCCGGCCTGCTCTGGGTACTCTTCCTGAGTGCTGGCATTCCTCAGATCCACACTCACAACCCCAGGTCCTTGAAGTGCAGGTTCAGAGACCGCGTCCCGGCAGTCTCTCATGTTCTCTCCAGCACTATCCGCTAGCTGGGAGAGTTCTAGGGGATTCCTTACCTCCCCCTTAGCTTCCTTACGTGGGGACACCTCTGGTTCTGGCACAGGTTTAACCGCCACCTATCCTCCCTCCCAGACACACTGTCTCCTCGGTCCTATGCCCATTACATCATGTACTCGTGTTGGTGATGGGAACACATCGAGCACATGTACAAAAATCATGTTCCCCAAATCATTCCCCAACAATACATTGACAGGTAATACATTTGACACACCCACTTCTCAGATCCCACTCCCAGCACCACAGTCCATATGAACCTTGGCCATGGGTACTCCTGGATGGCATCCGGCCACCCGTCACAGGCAAAGTCTTTCCAGGAATAATGTCCTCAGAATTTATCACTCCTGGCCGGACCAGTGAACAAGTTGCACCTGAGTCTCTTAATCCTTGCGTCTTTACCCCCCACCCTCACAGGCTGCATGTGGTGCTGCAAGTTATGTCTTCTATCAAAGAAGAACATCATTACTGGTTTGGTAGATGGTATCACTGTCCTTCCTGTCAGGCAAGCAGACCTTACATGGCACAACTGGTTGCATCCAAAACATCTGCACAAATCCCCCTGAACTGGGGTTTCCCCTACAGGAACAGTCACACCCGGCTTGAGGATAGGGGGCTGTGTGGTTAACTCCTGCCTTGCCTCTCCTTCCAGCTTGGGGATCATTGTAGGGTTGTTCCTCCCCCCGGCTCCTGACATCCTGTTGGCCGCATAGGAGTCTGAAATCTGTGCCGCTTGGTCTGCTGTTTTAGGTTCCCAGTCACACAAAAACTGGCGAACATCCAGAGGAAAGACATGGAGGGATTGGTCTTTGATCATCAAATCCTCGAGGCCCTCGAGGTAGTCTTAGCAATGTTGTAGTAATCTTCAGCAATATACATGGACAAACATCCCCCAAAGAGGGGTATAGATCAAAAGGCCATAACACCTGGGGACATTATACTGTTGGGATTGGTGGAGGGGGACATTAAACTTTGGGGCAGGTGTAGGGGGATAAGTAAACTGTTGGGGGAAGCTGGAAATTAAACTGGGGGCAACTGGAGGGGGACATTATACTTTTGGGACTGGTGCACGGGTACATCAAACTGGGGGCAACGGGAGGGAACACTATACTGTGGAGCAGCTGAAGGGGAACATTAAACTGTGGGGCAACCAGAGGAGGCTGCTAAACTGTGGTGACAACTGAATAGGACATTATGCTGTGGGGGTAGCTGGAGGGGGACATTATACTGTGGGCACACCAGGAGAGGAAAGTTTATTCTGTGGGGGCAACTGGAAGGGGACTTTATACTGTGGGGGAGGAACATTATAATGTGGGGGCATACCATGTCAGGGTGACTGTAGGGGCATTATACTGTGTGGGGGCAAAAAGAAAAATTGATGGGAATGGGCGGAGTCAAATGGGAAGTAGGTGGGGCTAAATTTGCAGTAGGACACATAGAACACTGCACATTCACTCCTTTGAAAGTTGGGAAGTATGTTGTGCGTAGCAACTCGATTTGGCCACTATTGTGCTCCTCAGTACAGGGCATTGTGTTATATGGTGCAAAGAACCTTTTTGAGCACATATTCAAATCCTTAACTCAGTAAAGCACACTGCTCATGTGGGCAGCGCCTGCCTTGCAAAAAGGAGTGGATGGTGTTGTCCTTAGTGGTTGGGAACTAATGCGCATGTGGAACACACAAACCCCTTCCTGAGGGGGTAGACCTTCTATAGATGCTGCTGCAGCAGGAGAGGTCGGTAGAAAGGCAATAGGAGCAGCTAGGATCAGTTTAGAAAGCTGCAATGATGAGACAGACAGCCTCCTACAGAGAGGAGAGAAGGGCCTCTGCTGTTAATGTATTAGACCCAGTAGTCCAAATGCATGACTTTGGAGAGGAATGGCTCCAGGTTTTGGCAGGTAAAGTGGGCCTCCTGTCAATTATTATTATTATTATTAATTTATATATATATATAGCACCATTAATTCCATGGTGCTTGACATTTGAGGGTTTACATACAGTACACAAGATATACAAAACAAATAATACTAACAGTGACCAACTGGCACAGTGGGATGGAGGGTCCTGCCCGCAAGGGCTTACAATCTATGAGGGAAGAAGGATAGAGACAGAAGGTGAGGGTAGAGGCTGTTCAGGTGGTGGTATGGAGACAGTAGTGTTATTGGAGGTTGTAGGCCTTCCTGAATAGGTGAGTCTTCAGGGCCTTCTTGAAGCTTGTGACTGTGGGGGATAGTCTTATGTGTCTTGGTAATGAGTTCCAGAGTATGGGGGATGCACGGGAGAAGTCTTGGAGATGGTTGTGTGAAGAGAGGATAAGAACAGAACAGAGTAGAAAGTTTTTGGAGGATCGGATGTTACGTGCGGGCAGGTAGCGGGAGATTAGATCAGAGATATATGGAGGGGACAGGTTGTGGATGGCTTTGTATGTCAGCGTTAGTAATTTTAACTCTATTTGCTGGGCAACAGGTAGTCAGTGAAGGGATTGGCAGAGGGGAGCGGCCGATGAAGAACGAGGGGAGAGGTGTATTAAGCGAGCAGCACAGTTTAAGGTGGACTGGAGGGGGGGGGGGGAAGAGTGTTAGCTGGGAGGCCATGGAGAAGGGTGTTACAGTAGTCAAGGCGGGAGATTATGCGGGCATGGACTAGCATCTTTGAGGTTTCAGGGGTGAGGAAGGAGCAGATTCAATGGATGTTCTTGAGTTGGAGGTGGCAGGAGGTGTTGAGGGTTTGAAGGATAGGTCAGAGTCTAAGGTTATCCCAAGGCAGCGGGCCCGTGGGACTGGGGTGAGAGTGCTTCTATTAATTTTTATCATGGTAAGTAGCCCAATCCGTATATCGAGAGGGCACTCCAATTCATAAAGAACATCTTATCTGCTCTGGAAAAAGAAAGTTTCAGTCTTTTTAACATTGCAGTGAATTTTGGTGGATGCAAATGGAGGGTGCAGCTTCTGTCATGCTGTTAGAACAACAAACTAAAAAGTGTGAACCTTGCCTTACACTAGGTTCACATAAGTGCTCCGGATTCCGTTCTTTGGGTTCGCTTGGGGAACCAAAAACGGAAACCCAATCCGCTTAAAAGGCGGTTTTCAAGCAGAATGGGACACGGAATCCCCGAATGGAAACGGTGCAAAGGTGTGAATCTAGCCTTACTCATACAGTACTGTAATTACTGGTTGGATGTATACTTCAATACTATTATCATACATAGACAATATTAACTTTGTACCCCCCCAAAAAAAACACAAATTAAGGCTCCGTTCACATCTGCATTGTGGATTCTTTTATAAATGCAAAACTTGGCAAAGTGTTGGCTTTGTCTCATGGCATACACCATCTTTATCAAACAGATCCCATTGACTTACAGTGTCATCTGCTGAGTTTTATCGTGTTACGCTTTTACACTGGACATTTGTTGTAATGATTCCTCATTACAACTACAACTACAGATATACACATTCACTACAAGTGTATAACAAGGCTCAGGTACTACAAGTGCCAGGGCAGAACAAATGTACAGTGAAAGGATTAATAAACCTTAGCAAATTAACAGGATTAAAACTTTCACTGCTTATCTATCACCTATCTGTGTTCACTCACATACCAGCTGTTACAGAAGCACTATACATCACTTGGAGAAGACAGCAGCTACAGAGAAGTCAGCTGACAGCTTCAAAAAAAGGTTTAAATGCATTTTTACAGCAAAATAGCATCAATGCACAAGGTATTGAATGCTTGTTTCTTTCACTCATGTTATTTTCCCTTCCTTGGTTTATCCTGATGGACATAGGTCTTTATTCAACCGTACTAACTATACTACTGCAACTTGTTTAAAAGTTGCAAATATTGTCACAATCGCACTCCACTGAGTAGGTGGTATAGAAATGTTGGACTTCTATATGTGCCAAGGTTATCAAACATTGGGCAACATTTAATAAAATTTGGTGACTCTAGCATAACATTAAAAATTCCCCTCATGACAAATCTCGCACCATAAGTATAATATATACTGTAAAATAGAAAAATATTGAATCAAAATATCTTGGAGTTTTATTGGAAAATTTCTTGACATGGACATAGTGCAAATGCACTTATTGCAGCCCATTGCTAAACATGATTCATTGCATAGACACAACCCTGTGCCAAACAGACACTATGCATTTCACAAAGTCCTTTAATTTTAACTTACTCCATCTTCTTAGGTTTCTACTAAATAAAAAACATAGATTTTCATTCCCTTTACATTAGTTGTATCTGATCTGACTAGACTGGAATAGGAAATTTAATTTTGTATTGCCACTTTGTAAGAGAACAAATTGTGAATACACTGAAAGGATGTGAGCATACACGAAACGGTGCTAAGTGGAAAAGGCTTTTAAAATGTGTCAAAATGCAAATATACACGTGGCAGAGTTAATCCGAACTTCGGCAATTGGTTAAGCTGCTGATGCATGACGACAAAAACCAATGAAAAATCATTGAAAAATGTTTTTTTTAATGACTTTTCATTGTTTTTGTTGTTTTCTGTGATAAGATATCACGCTGCAGCAGTTAAACCAATTGCAGAAGTTTGGGGTAAGGCTGGATTCACATCTGCATTGGAGTCTCCGTTGGAGTGTCAGCAAATTCTGCCTAAAATTGGCGGAGAGAAAAGTCCTCCTTGCTGGTTTCAGTATAAAATCGTCGGAAAATGAGAAGAAATCCAGTGGACCCCATTATAGTCTATAGTAACTGAACGACGGAGACCCGAACTCTAGTGTGAACCTACCGTAACATCTGTATATATAACTAATTTGATATTCTTTCAAAGCCAGATGGTAGACTCCCTTTAAGGATGTGGCAGTTTTTTTTATTTTCCACTGTCACATTTTTTATTTTTTTGTCAAAGTAGCTGTATGAGGGCTTTAATAATAATAATAATAATAATAATAATAATAATAGTCCTTTAATAGTCCCACAATGGGGAAATTTGAGGAAACATATAGCTTATTAATTACATTATATGTATTCTTCCTAAGCAGAATGAAAAAAAAATGATTTTGGCGATACCAAATTTATAATTTTTTTTTACAGTTTATAACTAAGAAAAATTTATAGTTTTTATTAACAGGGTTCATCTTGCAGTTAAAATAATGAGTTATTTTTATAGTATGGGTTGTTACAGATATAGCAATACCAATTATGCTTGCTGTTAACTTTTTTCTGGTGTAGAACAAATTTAAATGAAAAAAAAAAAAAGGCTATTTTTGTGACTCTTTCCTTTTTTTTTAAAATATTTGTAAATATTTTATTTTAATTTTGAGCCAGTAAGGGACTTGAATACTAATTGATGTTATTGTTGGTATGATACACTGCAATTTTCCATAATGTAGTGCATTATACAGTGACAGCAGAGTCTAATAGGTTAAACTAAGTGTTTCGGGGAGTCTTCATTAGGCCAACCCACTTGTTCTCTTTTTGTATTGTATTTTATTCTGATATGGTGTACAATGTATTGAAGTGATAAGAATGAATATTTATTTTATTGTGAATTGTTCCTGCAGTACTTGTTCACTTTTTGGTGTTTTAAAAATTGGTTATAAATAATATTTCATTTTGTAATAATACATTTGCTTTAACTTACACTGGCCAAACACAGCAGTTTTTTTGAGGGCCATATTGAGGCCATTTGAACGATGGTGGGTTTGCTCATACAAACAATCCCACCATCAATATTAACAACTAAGCTGCCCATTCAAAGGCAGACTAGTTTATAAAAAAATAAAACTCAGTGGGGCGGGGATTCATGAATAAATTTTAAATGTGTAGAAATGTGTAGCATCTTTTGTGCAAGGCCCTCTCTTGCGCCAAACATGCAACACATCCCTTGTTCTGTGCTGCACTTGCCACTTTCCATGTAAGTTGGCGGAGCGGGGCGTCAAGTGGGCCAGGGTGAGGACACCTTGGCCTGACATATTTATTATAACTCATAACCCCATGCATCTGATTTATGAAGAAACTAGAACCTCTTCATAAATCTATTTTTGGAAAACAGCTCTACTGAACAAACATTTGCAGTATTTTTTTTGAACTGATCATTGGCCATAACTGCTGAAATTACCGATTTTGTCTTCCGAAAGTCTACTGTAGATGGCCAGCTTTATTTCAAAGTCAAGAGTACAAAGAGTAGGTGATTAAAAAAAAAGTAGAGAGCTAGAGTCACCCCCATGTTAGTGTGAACTGCCCCTTAAAATGGCTTTGACAAAATGAACATGTAAAACTTGTATAAACTTATATTTTCCTTTTTTTTTTTTTTTTTTTTTTTTTTCTTTGCAACTACAAATAGTGAGGTCCAGCAAAGAACTATGGGAGGCAAAGTAACACATATACCAGGTTTTATACGGTCACTGTTTATTGATTACATAGACTAACACTTCATCAACAATTCTCTGAAAAGTGTGAGTGGAAATGAGTCATTACATTGGCAACTGCCATGGGGCCATGTGCCATCTGCTCGTCTTGGCCAAATCCATTAGCTGCCTGTGGCTTACAGATAAAAGCTGTTCTTTGCTGTCAGTTACAATGTCAGTGAGGCAGAAATGTGGTATAAAGAAAAAGTAAATCGAAAGAAAAAGTCTGAAGTCAGTAACCTTACTGAGTCAATGCTGAAACAGAGATTAACTTAGTGATTCTCAAACATTTTAAATCCAGATATCTCTTCAGGATAACACTTGTTTGTAAATTAACTTCAATATCAAAAAGGTTGTTAATAAGCAATAAAGGAAACAACTACATTAAATATAATCCCTTCAGCAGGGACATAATGATCAAAGTCACAGGGAGTGCAACTGGGCCCGGAGGGACAGGAGGGCCCATGCATTACAATTCAACAGAAGCAGCAGAGGATAGCATGCAGGACACGATGCTCCCATAGGGCCCCTCTGTGTGCAAATGTAGAAACTTCCCCCCCTTGCTCCTCATTGTGAACTCTCATTATTTGACCCAGTAACAGAAGAGGAAGTCTCCCAGCTCTTTTATTCTTCTCGCTCCACTACTTGCACAAGTGATCCTATCCCGTCACACCTCCTCCAGTCTCTGTCCCCTACTGTTACAACTCACCTTACTGAAATTTTTAACCTCTCTCTTTCTTCTAGAATCTTTCCCTCCTCCTTCAAACATGCTGTTATAACCCCACTACTGAAAAAACCCTCCCATGACCCATCCTGTGCTGCTAACTACCAACCTGTCTCTAACCTCCCCTTCATCTCTAAACTCCTGGAACCCTTGGTCTAGCCCCACCTAATCCGCTATCTCTCTGCTAACTCTCTTCTGGACCTCTTACAATCAGGTTTTCGTGCACTACATTCTACAGAAACGGCCCTCACAAAGGTTTCCAACGATCTCTTGACGGCTAAATCTAAAGGGAACTATTAACTACTTATTCTTCTGGATCTCTCAGCAGCATTTGACACTGTAGACCACAAACTCCTCCTCACTATGCTCCATTCTATTGGCCTCAGGGATAGCGCTCTCTCTTGGTTTTCTACCTATCTCTCTGACCGCTCATTTAGTGTATCATTCGCTGGTGCTATTTCTTCTCCTCTGCCCCTTATGGTTGGGGTTCCTCAAGGCTCGGTCCTAGGTCCCCTCCTCTTTTCTATGTATACAGCACCAGTTGGACAAATCATTTGCAAATTTGGCTTTCAATACCATCTTTAAGCAGATGATACCCAACTATATACCTCATCCCGTGACATCACTCCTGCACTACTACAGAACACCAGTGACTGTCTCTCTGCTGTCTCTAACATCATGTCTTCTCTTTATCTGAAATTGAATCTTTCAAAAACTGAATCTACTAACCGACCTAATGCTGATATCTCCATTTCTGTCTGTGGCCTTACTATTACCCCGAGGCGGCATGTCAGCTGTCTGGGGGTTCTATTTGATTCAGATCTCATCTTTACCCCACATATTCAGACACTTGCACGCTCTTGCCACCAGCACCTTAAAAACATCTCTAGAATTCGCCCTTTTCTCATCGTGGAAACATCTAAAACCCTCATTGTCGCTCAGATTCTCTCTCGTCTTTACTATTGCAATTATCTTCTAATTGGGCTTCCTCTTACTAAACTCTCCCCACTACAATCTGTCCTGAATGCGGACGCCAGACTCATCTTTCTGTCAAACCGGTACACAAACGCATCTACCTTGTGTCAGTCACTGGATTGGTTGCCCATCCATCACAGAATACAATATAAAATTATCACACTGACCCACAAATCCATTCATAGCGCTGCGCTACACCTCCTCTCTAGTCTACCGCCCTAACCGTCCTCTCCGTTCTGCCAATGGCCTTAGACTTGTATCCCCTGTTATCTGATCATCCCACTCCTGTCTCCAAGACTTTTCTCGAACTCTACTGTTGCTCTGCAATGCTTTACCCAAGACAATCTGATTAATCTCCAATTACAGCAGCTTCAAAACTGTCCTAAAGTCACATCTGTTTGGTCAGGCTTATCACGTGACTTGATCACAGTATAGTGTGCGGAGGTGCAGAACAATAACACCTTTTATCCTTCCTCCTCTGTTCCTCAGATCCTGTCCTCTCCATCTAGAAGTTACACTGCAGTCTTTGCACTTAGTATATGTTTATTCACAGATACTGGCTGGTGACAGGTTCATACAGCTTCAGTTACATAACTTTTTCCATTAATAGATGGCTGGACCATGGTAGCAAACAAGCCCTCTGACCTCTTGTGTCCCCCTATCTCCTCATAGAATGTAAGCTCTTGCGAGCAGAGCCCTCACTCCTATTGTTTGATACGTTTATTTCTTTGTCACATTGTAATGTCTCATGTGTCCTCTGATTTGTAAAGTGCTACGGAATATGTTGGCGCTATATAAATAAAGTTATTATTAATAATAATAATCTTATGTACTGATCTTGAAGGAGAGATGTACCATCTTGATAGTATTTTGAAGTCATTTTTACGAATATAAGCACCCCTATAGGTGGTTTTAGGTTTGGCAATTACGGAAGATAATGTTTCCTTTGTAAAAGAGGTTTGTAAGTCTTTTTCACAATAGATATAAAATGTAGGTCTTTCGCATCATGGTGGATTTAGCGAATGAGGGCTTTGTAAATATTAGATATAAGAGGTTTTTTTTAAGGTCATGTGGGAGCTGCATTGTGGTAGAGTCTTTAATTTGAGGTGAGGAAAAGCATGTTATGTGCTTTAAAGTTTAAGGTAGGAACATTAGAAATTTTCTGTCTAATGTGGAGATGAGTCTGTTTTCAAGTACGGTATGGTAATGGTATTGCAGAATGTATATCGGTAGCTCTGATGAAGGAAGGATTATAAATTTGTGTGTGGAGTTAAATGATCTCCATACATCTATTGTTGCTACCACCCTACAGTCACAATGACAACACATGACAACTGCAGCCAGTCACTGATCTCAGCGCTGTTAAAGCCTTGGTCATGTGTTCTCAACATGACGTCACCACTGAAGCTGATCGATAAACACCACCAACGAGAATCTATTGCGTTGGTAGCTAAACAGCAAACAGGTACATACACATTCTTTTATTATTTTATACAGTTCTCCCTACATTTTTTTTTTTTTTTAAAACTAGACAACCCCTTTAATGCTGCTCTTCAATCATAATGGTGTCACCACTCTCTTATCTATATCTTAACAACTCTGCAACAAAATAAGTCTGTATGGTATACCTGATCTCTGTACCGCTACCTCAGTCCCCAAATCCATTTGTGCCTATAACTTTGTATTGTGAGAATGAGTCTGCTGAGATATAGCTACTTGCCACTTTTTACTTGTCTACCCTACAATGGGGAAAAAAAAGTATTTAGTCAGCAACCAATTGTGCAAGTTCTCCCACTTAAAAAGATGAGAGAGGCCTGTAATTGACATCATAGGTAGACCTCAACTATGAGAGACAAAATGAGAAAACAAATCCAGAAAAATCACATTGTCTGATTTTTAAAGAATTTATTTGCAAATTATGGTGGAAAATAAGTATTTGGTCAATAACAAAAGTTCATCTCAATACTTTGTTATATATCCTTTGTTGACAATGACAGAGATCAAACATTTTCTGTAAGTCTTCACAAGGTTGACACACACTGATGCTGGTATGTTGGCTCATTCCTCCATGCAGATCTCCTCTAGAGCAGTGATGTTTTGAGGCTGTCGCTGGGCAACACGGACTTTCAACTCCCTCCAAAGGTTATCTATGGGACTGGCTAGGCCACTCCAGGACCTTGCAATGCTTCTTACGAAGCCACTTCTTTGTTGCCCTGGCGGTGTGCTTGGGATCATTGTCATGCTGAAAGACCCAGCCACGTTTCATCTTCAATGCCCTTGCTGATGTAAGTAGGTTTGCACTCAAAATCTCACGATACATGGCCCCATTCATTCTTTCATGTAAACGGATCAATCATCCCGGTCCCTTTGCAGAGAAACAGCCCCAAAGCATGATGTTGCCACCCCCATGCTTCACAGTAGGTACGGTGTTCTTTGGATGCAACTCAGCATTCACTCTCCTCCAAACACGATGAGTTGTGTTTCTACCAAACAGTTCTACTTTGGTTTCATCTGACCATATGACATTCTCCCAATACTCTTCTGGAACATCCAAATGCTCTCTAGCAAACTTCAGACGGGCCCGGATATGTACTGGCTTAAGCAGAGGGACACGTCTGGCACTGCAGGATCTGAGTCCCTGGCGGCATAGTGTGTTACTGACGGTAGCCTTTGTTACGTTAGTCCATGCTTTCTGCAGGTCATTCACTAGGTCAACACTAATGATATGTATCTGATAGCAAGGTATGTGTACCAACAACATAGAATAAATCCCAAATAGTAAATTTAGTACACTTAAAAACTAACTTTTATTAATATCCACTAAAAGTAGATAAATCTATAAAAGAAAGCACCTGATATAGAGGTGCCATACTATAATGGGGTCATATATAGGGTAAAGGTAGCCTACCTCAACATAGCCTCACTTCACAATCACCCCTCAGTTATAAATTGTAGTTCCAATGTTTAGATATCAATTCACTGAAGGAGAAAAGCAAAGGATAAATCCACTAAGGTATAACACACACACACATACACACCAACTGGCTAGAGGTCAGTAAAAGACCGACCAAATTGTCGAACTAGCCACTACCTAGGGAGCTTACATTACACTCCCACAATTGACTGCTTTATACAACAAACAAACAAACACCATAGACGATACAAAAGGAGTATTTGCCCTATCTCCCAGCCTTCCTGACGTGTTTCTGCTGAACTAAACCAGCTCATCAGAGGCACATGCATAAGGGCAAAGCAGAATACACCATAGATGTGTGTAAACTGCCTGTATAATTTAGAGCGCCTAGTATAACCGCCTGGCCGGCCGTGATGAATGACCACAAATGCCGGCGCGCACAGCCTAGCTTGATATCTGCTAAGCCACACCCCTTAGCAGTCCGCGTCATCAGAGGTGCGCCCAATCACAGAGCGCCAACATCCAGAAGCTCCGAACACTAACGTAAGTAGAGAACGCCCATACAGGGCGTTCCCTAAGGTCTGAGAAGACGCACATACGCATCCATGGTAACACCCGGACCCTAACATCGCAGTATTGCTTACGATCAGGCTTCACGGACACGATGGACCAGTGGACCCAGCAGATACTTCTCTGGGTCCATTTCATTGATGATATTTTTATATTTTGGGACGGACCCAGGGAGGAATTCATGGCCTTTGTTAAGGTATTGAACTGTAATGACTTAGGCTTATATTTCACTTTTGAGATCCAGGAGAGTAAAATGACCTTCCTGGATCTATCTATTTTCAAAGAGACCTCAGGTCGTCTTTGTACTTGTGTTCATAGAAAGGCGACAGCTACGAACTCATTATTGCAGTGGGGGAGCTGGCATCCTCCCTCGTTGTGAGCCAGGATACCCAAGGGGCAATACCTCCGTGTCCGCAGAAATTGCTCAAGAATGTCCGATTTTCAGGTGATGGCTAGGGACTTACAGGGGAGATTTAGGAGAAGGGGATACCCTGAGAAGGTACTACGCAAAGCATATCACGAGGCGTTGACGGTGGATAGAGCGCAGCTCTAGAATCCCCGCAATCGGGAGAGTAATAAAGTTGATGTTAGGATTGTAGCGACTTATGACCAGGCAGCAGAAGATATAAGGCGGATTATAGGGGGATCATGGAATATCTTGATGACTGACCCTGAAATAGGATCACTCGTGGGCCCTAGACCTAGTCTGTCCTATCTGAGGGGGCCCAATTTATGTGACAAATTGGTGTACAGCCATTTCTCTAGTACCCCAGGAAATATGTGGTTACATCAGATGCAACGAGATTTGAGTGGAAATTTTCCCTGTGGATCATGTAAATCATGTGGATACATAAAAAAAGGGAATGAACTTCTGAGTGGAGTTTCTGGTAGAACTTTCAAGGTGAACCAGTTTATTAATTGTAAGACTAGCGGGGTTGTGTATCTTATCACTTGCTCCTGCGGACTCCAGTATGTTGGTAAAACTATTCGGGAGTTCCACAGGAGGATAAGGGAACACATCAATGACATAGCTAGGGAGGAGGATACATCTGTATCCACACATATACGGGAAAAACATGGTGGTGATGCTAAGCATCTTAGTTTTCAGAGTATTGAGATGGTGGTGCTGTCCCCTAGAGGGGGTGATTATGACAGAAGGGTGCTCCAGAGGGAGGCACGCTGGATTTTTTTTGTTTGATACGGTCTATCCTAGGGGCCTTAATATATTTATATCTTACTCATCCTTTATTGATAAGGGTTATATTTATCTATCCCTAGTGACTGTTTGTAGGCAGTTTATATCTAGGTTTATTACTCTTCCCTCTATTCAGCGTTCTTTCTCTTTTCTTCTCCCCTTCTCCCTTCCTGCCCGCGTTTTTGAGATTTCTATGGGGTGGTTTACTATTTGAGCCCTTTGTGTGGGTTCTTTATGTGATCATTATCTTTAGTTTTCTGTAGGTGTTGCCTGGCCACCTCTCATGGTGTTCTATATCTCTGAAGCCTGATCGTAAACAATACTGCGATATTAGGGTCCAGGTGTTACCATGGATGCATATATGTGTCTTCTCAGACCTTAGGGAATGCTCTGTATGGGTGTTCTCTACTTACGTTAGTGTCTGGAGCTTCTGGGTGTTGGCGCTCTGTGAATGGGCGCACCTCTGATGACGCGGACTGCTAAGGGGTGTGGCTTAGCAGATATCAAGCTAGACTGTGCGCGCCGGCATTTGCGGTCATTCATCACGGCCGGCCGGTTATACTAGGCACTCTAAATTATACAGGCAGTTTGCACACATCTATGGTGTATTCTGCTTTGCCCTTATGCATGTGCCTCTGATGAGCTGGTTTAGTTCAGCAGAAACGCGTCAGGAAGGCTGGGAGTTAGGGCAAATACTCCTTTTGTATCGTCTATGGTGTTTGTTTGTTTGTGGTATTAGGCAGTCAATTGTGGGAGTGTAATGTAAGCTTCCTAGGTAGTGGCTAGACAATTTGGTCAGTCTATTACTGACCTCTAGCCAGTTGGTGTGTATGTGTGTGTGTGTGTGTTATACCTTAGTGGATTTATCCGTTGCTTTTCCCCTTCAGTAAATTGATACCTAAACATTGGAACTACAATTTATAACTGAGGGGTGATTGTGAAGTGATATAGGTATCACCATACTATCCTCCTATGTTGAGGTAGGCTAACTTTACCCTATATATGACCCCATTATAGTATGGCACCTCTATATCAGGTACTTTCTTTTATAGATTTATATACTTTTAGTGGATATTAATAAAAGTTAGTTTTTAAGTGTACTAAATTTACTATTTGGGATTCATTCACTAGGTCCCCCCGTGTGGTTCTGGGAATTTTGCTCACCGTTTTTGTGATCATTTTGACCCCACAGGGTGAGATCTTGCGTGGAGCCCCTGATCGAGGGAGATTATCAGTGGTCTTGTATGTCTTCCATTTTCTAATTATTGCTCCCACAGTTGATTTCTTCATACCAAGCTGCTTGCCTATTGCAGATTCAGTCTTCCCAGCCTGGTGCAGGTCTACAATTTTGTTTCTGGTGTCCTTCCACAGCTCTTTGGTCTTCACCATAGTGGAGTTTGGAGTGTGACTGTTTGAAGTTGTGGACAGGTGTCTTTTATACTGATAACAATTTCAAACAGGTGCCATTACTACAGGTAATGAGTGGAGGACAGAGGAGCCTCTTAAAGAAGAAGTTTCAGGTCTGTGAGAGCCAGAAATCTTGCTTGTTTGTAGGTGACCAAATGCTTATTTTCCACCATAATTTGCAAATAAATTCTTAAAAATCAGACTGTGATTTTCTAGATATGTTTTCTCATTTTGTCTCTCATAGTTGAGGTCTACCTATGATGTCAATTACAGGCCTCTCTCATCTTTTTAAGTGGGAGAACTTGCACAATTGGTGGCTGACTAAATACTTTTTTTTCCCCACTGTATGTTGTGCATCCAGTACCCCTAGTCATGGCTGGCATCCACAATCCTGAACCCCCTTACCACTGTGTGTTTACTCTGAACTTATGACTATATCTGTACTTTTTTTGTCAATCCCTGCATATCTAAACTTGGCTTATTGGAAACTCATCCCATTTGTTGCAAACTTATATTGTGCGTAAATGGAACAATGTGCTTTGCCATGATACCGTCTAAATTCTATTTTGTGCTTGACATGGTGTGTCATAACTCCTAGCAACGACAACTGTCACTCCTCTATTTATCAGGCTATATAGCTAAGCCATACATATGTTTCAACATACCTTTTCACTCCATGCCCAAAGGCCAACTCCAAGAAAGGCAATCCCCAAAAACTGAAAGATAAAAAATATATGTTTGTTATGATTCTTTACTTTCTACACAAAGTATTTATAGATAGATAGATTGATAAAACAAAGTCAAATGTGTCTGTTCATAATTCAGTAGTAAAACATTGAAGTAGTTTGCAAATCTCAGTCCTGGGATATCCAGATATCAGATTTAAAGTCTAAGTTAACTTTCAAAACCAACTTTTGAAAATGGTCTCAGTGTTTTAAAAGTGCAAAAGACAAACTGCAATAGGTCTTTATTAAACATTTCCTACATATTTTGTACCTACAGCCAATATGCAGGAAATGTGTCTCTATAGTAACATATGTTTACCAAGTAGTAAAAGAAAAAACAGAAGGGACTATGACTGCAGGATCAGACATCACAGGGAATGTTTGTAATCTGTTACCATGTAGGTAAGCAATTTCTCATTTTAGAGAATTGGGCAATAAAAAAATTAGTTTTAAAGGTGTTGTACCACCTGGTACATATATTATTGGTGCTGTCGGGTGGATCAAGGCATAATGCCCACATATTCATGCAATCCAAACATAAGTGACTGACATTTTTCAAAGGGTTACATTTGTCATGTTGCTTGCTATCAAATAGGGACTACTAAAGTGGTCTGCACTCTGATACTCTGAGCTCTTTTAAAGCTGCTAGATTTGTAAATAAGAGGCTACCAGTGCACAGAATAAGGCAATAAATCAACTAACTAGCTGGCAGCAGCCTTCTACTCAACTTCTCCCTTCTCCATAGAGTTCTGTGTGTGAAGCTGAATACAGACAGTCGTATGTAAACAAGCAGTCAGACTGAAGTGGTGAAGGAAACAGATACCCGTAATAAGATATATTACAAAGTTTTTAATATTAACCTGTACTATTAATTTATGAAAGTTATTTATAACTGGAGGTACACTTTAAGGCCTAAAATAGTCTGGTCACTAAGAAGTTAAAAACTGAAAAAGAGGACAGCAGGTATTTCATTATGCATTCCTTGTAAATGTTTATGGTGGATTAGGATTAGGAAATTTTTCTTAAAATTATGGCTATATTGTGTTACCGCAAACAGAATTGTACACCAGTATATGGATTTTTTATTAATGACTAAAATATGTCAAAATCACCTTCGGTTGTAAAGAAATTTTTATCATTTACAAAGGCACACCCTGCAGCACAGGGATTTATTTCTCAAATCGTTCAGTTATCATGACATATTTCTTGGCTTGACTTTATTTTTAAAAATGCTAACAGATTGGATTGTTGCTCCAAATGTCATCATTGCATAATTTAAGAATTCACAGTATTGTAATTGAATTTTTTTTTTTTTTTTTTGCAAATAACTCAGAACACCACATTTGTACTGAAACTCATTCCCAGATGTGAGGAGCAGCAATCCAGGCTACAGCCCAATTATACAACTATAATGTTGCTAGGGCGGATGGGAGGAGAAGATATTTCATTAAGCATGTGCTTAATCAGGTATAAGGAATTCAGTATCTACAGTACACTGTCGAACACAAACAGATTGCAAGCCAACTACAAAAAAGCAAACGTATCAGATGTCTAGCAGGCCATTTATTTCTACCATTTTTGGAATAAAACACTTGTACATTTTCAGCTTCTTGTTTTATTTACCTCCATTAAAGGGGCTGTCAAATATAAGAAAAACATAGCTGCTTTTCTAAAAATAGTACGTCACCTTCCATAGGAGGAGTCTGATATTGAAGATTGCCTCTATCAAAGTGAATAGGATTGAGGTGCAATACCACACTGACCCTATGGACAGGCTGTTTTTTGAAGAAAGCATCTGTCTTTCTAATCGCGTACAGCCTTTATAATGTAGTCTACAGTTTTACCTAGTGAGTATAAAATAATACCTTTATCATATCTGCCCTTTAACAAGGAAGTTATTATTGAGCCATGTAAACATAGTGATCCAGACGGCCATCAGAATTGACAAGTGTAGTGGCGCGTTCAACCTCAGCTGCAATTTGGATTCAGCGGAACTACCTGGCACCAATGGTTCCTCTATGGGTACAGAAAGTTGCAAACAGATACATTTCGCAGATTCCAATTCACCTATTGGTGGTGGCCTCAAATGACACAGAGTGGCCAAACCTTCCTTTACTCACAACACTGTAGGATCAGCGCTACTCTCTTTTGACACGTATGTCACTAATATACCCACCACTGTTACAGTGCAGTTGTCAGAAAAAACTTTAGAAAAAGGATTCCCTGATAAATTAGGACATTAAAGTAAATAATTCTCAATTATACTACAAATAAATGTAGTATGTACAATAACTAAAAAAAAAACATTAAAAATGAAAAGAAAAGCTAAAAGCTTAGGAGGACATTATGGAGCACCCTTCTGTTTTTCCTGACACTGAGAATATATTTGTTGACATTTTGGGTATTCAGAATTAATTATTTTCCATAGAGTTATGGTCTAAAGTTACAAGAATTACAATGGCAGTCCTGAAACCAATTAATATTGTAACTTAGCGGACCACTACCTATTGGTTTTCATACAGAAGAAGACTCCTGTAAGGCTGTCAGCTCCCTATACGATCATGGACTTAAGGGTTTTTTTGGACCAAAGAATAGGTTATCAATATCAGATTGGTGAAGGTCCAACACCTGGCACCCACACTGAACAGATGTTCTTAGCAGCTGGTAGACAGAGAAAGGAGCAGGGAGCAAACAGCTCTGTTCTCTGTGTAGTGGCTGAACTGATTTACCGCAGCTTAGTTCCCATTCAAGTGAAAGACAGCTGATTTGCAGTACTTGGTATAGCCAATACATAGAGAACAGAGCTATCTGCTTCCTGCTCCATTCTCTGCATATTAACTGCAGAGAACAGCTGATACCACTGATTTATGGGGGAGCTGAAGGTCGGACCCTCATTTATGTGATACTGATGACCTATAGGATTAGAATTTATGATTAGGAATGGGGTTGGAGCAATGTAGGCAGGTTTCTGGGCAATAGAGATGGGAGAAAGTTTGAAGATTTTTTTAGTTTCATGTTGTTCAGTCCAAAGATTTGTTTCAGGTCGATTAAGTTTGTCATGAGTCAGAGTTTACATTAAAACATAGTTTAAGACACTGTCAGGGCTCCTAGGACTCTATCTGACATTGGAAAAATGATGATAAGCAGTGGATACAAACTGCTAGTTTAACCATACACTGCACTGTCACTTTCTTTACACTTATCCCCCCACTCCTATGATTTTTCTCCCTATCTATCTAAAATTGATTAAATCTAACCAAACTGTGATCCAGACTAGTCCTCCTCTCCTATAATTCTGTAGTAATATTGCCATGTTGGTGTTTTTCTACTAGCAGTAATTGCTTTGGATCATGCAGTGATAAGACATCTTTCCCTCAGCTTGCGGTATCACAAAATGGCTTTTCTTCCAGCCCACAGTCTTAAAGGGGTTTTCTGGGCAAAAAAATGTTTTGTTTTGTTTTTAAAAATAGGTCTGTTAGTGCTATTAATGGGTTAATAAATGTACCCATATACCTGTAGCAGTGCTTCGAGTGATTTCTTGATGTCTCTGGGAGCTCCTGGTATCTTCTGCATTTGTTTACATGGTTCAGCTTCCTGCTATGTAACTTCCACACTAACCCCTCTCACCTCACTCCCCCCCTCCTCCTCTCTCCCTCCCTCCCATACACCCCCCTGTCTCTCTAGCTATCCCGCCCACTACTAGCTCTTCCCAACCTACTCAGCCTAACCCCCGACTCCATTATATACAGTCATATGAAAAAGTTTGGGCACCCCTATTAATCTTAATCATTTTTAGTTCTAAATATTTGGGTGTTTGCAACAGCCATTTCAATTTGATATATCTAATAACTGATGGACACAGTAATATTTCAGGATTGAAATGAGGTTTATTGTACTAACAGTAAATGTGCAATATGCATTAAACCAAAATTTGACCGATACAAAAATTTGGGTACCCTTATCATTTTATTGATTTGAATACTCCTAACTACTTTTTACTGACTTACTGAAGCACAAAATTGGTGTTGTAACCTCACTGAGCTTTGAACTTCATAGCCAGGTGTATCCAATCATGAGAAAAGGTATTTAAGGTGGCCAATTGCAAGTTGTTCTCCTATTTGAATCTCCTCTGAAGAGTGGCATCATGGGCTCCTCGAAACAACTCTCAAATGATCTGAAAACAAAGATTGTTCAACATAGTTGTTCAGGGGAAGGATACAAAAAGTTGTCTCAGAGATTTAACCTGTCAGTTTCCACTGTGAGGAACATAGTAAGGAAATGGAAGACCACAGGGACAGTTCTTGTTAAGCCCAGAAGTGGCAGGCCAAGAAAAATATCAGAAAGGCAGAGAAGAAGAAGAATGTTGAGAACAGTCAAGGACAATCCACAGACCACCTCCAAAGAGCTGCAGCATCATCTTGCTGCAGATGGTGTCACTGTGCATCGGTCAACAATACAGCACACTTTGCACAAGGAGAAGCTGTATGGGAGAGTGATGCGAAAGAAGCCGTTTCTGAAAGCACGCCACAAACAGAGTCGCCTGAGGTATGCAAAAGCACATTTGGACAAGCCAGCTTCATTTTGGAAGAAGGTCCTGTGGACTGATGAAACAAAGATTGAGTTGTTTGGTCATACAAAAAGGCGTTATGCATGGCGTCAAAAAAACACAGCATTCCAAGAAAAACACTTGCTACCCACTGTAAAATTTGGTGGAGGTTCCATCATGCTTTGGGGCTGTGTGGCCAATGCCGGCACCGGGAATCTTGTTAAAGTTGAGGGTCGCATGGATTCAACTCAGTATCAGCAGATTCTTGAGAATAATGTACAAGAATCAGTGACGAATTTGAAGTTACGCCGGGGATGGATATTTCAGCAAGACAATGATCCAAAACACAGCTCCAAATCTACTCAGGCATTCATGCAGAGGAACAATTACAATGTTCTGGAATGGCCATCCCAGTCCCCAGACCTGAATATCATTGAACATCTGTGGGATAATTTGAAGCGGGCTGTCCATGCTCGGCGACCATCAAACTTAACTGAACTGGAATTGTTTTGTAAAGAGGAATGGTCAAAAATACCTTCATCCAGGATCCAGGAACTGATTAAAAGCTACAGGAAGCGACTAGAGGCTGTTATTTTTGCAAAAGGAGGATCTACTAAATATTAATGTCACTTTTCTGTTGAGGTGCCCATACTTTTGCACCGGTCAAATTTTGGTTTAATGCATATTGCACATTTTCTGTTAGTACAATAAACCTCATTTCAATTCTGAAATATTACTGTGTCCATCAGTTATTAGATATATTAAATTGAAATGGCTGTTGCAAACACCCAAATATTTAGAACTAAAAATGATTAAGATTAATAGGGGTGCCCAAACTTTTTCATATGACTGTACTTACTTCTCTTCCTTTTCCAGGCTTCTTCCTGCGGGATGGCCCATCCCTTTTTTCTGACTGCCGGTGCGCACTACAGTCCCAGTGCTGTTCTGAGCACTGCAGCGACGATCCACCTCTAATGTGCAGTCATGGGAGCTGCGCAGTAAAGGTGGATTGCAGCAGAGCACAGAGCAGCGCTGGTACAATAGCGAGCGCCAGCAGTCGGAAAAGAGGGAGGAGCCATCCTGCAGGAAGAAGCCTGGAAGGTAAGTATGATGGAGTGGATGGAGGGGGGAGCAGTAGTGATGTTTTGTTTCCGGAAAGGGATTGTCACCGGATAATTAGAAAATGTGATATAGGTGAATATACATTTTTTTCTAAAGTAATAATTTAGAAAATAGGCGGGGGGAGGGTGATTATTTTAGTGTAGAAATTGCATTTTTTCCCGGACAACCCCTTTAAGGGTTTTTAAGGCAAGAGTTTAAAATTTTTCATTAAATACATAGAAACTGCTGTTCTAATAGCAAAATGCTGATTCTGCTCACCCAAAAAGGTCTTACAGTCTTTCCTGGATATGTCAGTCTGGTAAAATGTGCATGGCACCATCGACACGTAGAGCAGCAATTATGGACAAAAACAATACATGGTTTTCAAGGCCCACTGGGTAAATATTTTGAGCAGCAATAGCCACAGTCCAGAAACGCAGCAAGGCCAGGTGCTAGTTCCACCACGTTTGGCAGGCCCAGTTCCAATAACATGCAGGACCTATCCACCTCCTCTGTATCCTCCTGTCTGGACTGTTTCCCACCACTATCTTTACTACAGCAAGCTGTTGCTTCCACTCCTCCCTTGTTTCTAGGGTGTAAGGTGGGTCTGCCATGTGGTTTTATAATTAATGAGCCTGGATCCTGTATTCTGCAGCAAGTATTCTGTTGGATGCCTCCTCGTCAACTACAACTGGATAGCGTTTCCACCAAAATTGCTGCGTTGCAGTTGGGTCAAATAGAACATTGTCCCTGTATGGCGCATGTGCTTATCCTGGTGGTTTGCCATTTTATAAATCTGTATAGAGACTTAAGAGGTGCTCCTCATGGCCAGAAAAGTCTCTGAGCATTTCGGCTGTTCTTAGGTCGCAAAAAACACCCCGCTCAATTTGCAGCACCTTAAATATGTTGGAGCGTTTTTGTGAGCAGCAGGGACAATGTGTTATTTCGATTATGTCATTGGAGGCTCATGAGGGAAGTGTGTTGGCTTCTCAAGCCTTTTAAACAGGTCATCAAATTTGTTAGCAGGGTCAACTGCAGCATCAGCAATGTGATACCTTTATTGTATATCTTACAGGAAACACACTCATGCAACAAGGGACGTAAGAAGAGGAACAGCTTCTATGTTTAAGCCAACGTCATCGCCTTGGGGTGTGGCATGCACATTTTCCCAGCTCCCAGCTGCTAATAAAAGAATGGCAAATGAGCAACAAATTAACATAATTCTAAGAGCTGAACACTCCAGGAAAAAGCTGATCTGTGGAGGTCTTGAGTCAGACCTCCACCAATCTAAAATTAATGGCCCCTGAAAGTTGCTAGAACAGCCGATCAGTATGGGGTCTGGGTCTCAGACCCTAACAGATCACATAGTGATGACCTATCCTGTGGATAGGTCATCAGTATGTAAAATCAATTTGAGCTACCACATGAGTCACGTGACATTATAAGGGCCAAGTCTCGGGACAGAAAATTCTAAACTTTGCTATGGAAGTAAGAAAGCTTAGAAAGCTTACTGGCTAGATGCATCTGTATCATCTCCATGTTGTTATAGCACTTCATTCCTTTTATTTACTACTCATCTTAATCGTGCCTCGTGATCAGTGTTATGGTCAGTGATCTGCAATAGTGACTGTGTGCCAAAACCAAGAGTGGGTTGAAAACATAGAACAGGTGCAAAGCTTTCCATTATACCTATCTGTGTGTAGTCTCCACTCCTGGTTATGACTCATAATAATTGATGCAAATCACTGATGTGTGAATAAGGCTTTACGCTAGCTGTATCTGCAGAGTTTAGAATTTTTAACTGCATCATTTCCACAGTGTTCCATTTAAAGGGAAGGTTATATGTATAGCAACGCTTGATGCTTTGCTTTTATAAAATCTATTCTAAAGTCATGTCACTATTTTTGAGAACATATAACTAGTCAAACTGAAATTTTCAGGTGTTACCTTTAAACAGAATATTTCTGACTAGGAGTCCCAATGCGGGCTACATGGCGATTTCGGCCATGACTCCCAATGTGCGACTCATGTTAGTGAATCAAGTCGCATTGTGACCCACTTGGTTGTGCAACAGGAGTTGTGGACAAAATTGCTTTGTGGCCCTAGGCTAAACCATACACTGAGTTAATTGGTATGGTAAATGGATGAACAACAAGTGGTCAGTTTGTCTTTCTGGCTGATGATAACATTAATTTCACAATAAGCAAACATAGATGAGGTGACTAGAATACAATACATGCAAATTGATCCCAATATGTAATTTTTATGGCAGATTTCTCAATAATTCATCTGAATACATTAACCGAGTCTGCCTTTGGTCTACAGTCTGTAATAGAATAGAAGGGGATGACTAGGGCAAACATGATCAATTTGTAAAAACATACTGTATGAAAAGACAATGTTCTCCTCGTGTTTGCGTGGGTTTCCTCCGGGTACTCTGGTTTCCTCCCACCCTCCAAAGACAAACTGATAGGGAATGTAGATTGTAAGCCCTATATGGGACAGTGACTGTCAATGTCTGTAAAGTGCTGCAGAATATGATGGCGCTATACAAGTAAGCATAATAATAATAATAATAAATCCATGAGTATACATGGCTGAGTGTTTATTTATACTCATTGCCAAGTGAGGTCAGAAATAATCTTTTTCCCTTTATGACAATTTTCTCATGCAGCATTTATTGGTCCTCCTTCTAGATCACTTACAGTTATGTTCAGGATAGGTTGCCACCACAAATATGTGCAATTTCAGCACTGATGAGATGACCATCAAATATATATACACCAAAAAAGTGAATAGAGCAGCATGTGCACCACTGCTCCATTCACATGTGGCAATTTTGGGTTCCTGTTCTTGTGATCGCCTGTAGCCAAACTTTGATCAATAAGACATTTACCTCCTATGATATGGCTACAGGGTAAATGTCTTTGGCAGGAAAAAACCCTTTAAGGCTAAGGCCCCACATAGCAGAAAAAACACAGCAAAAACGTGCTGAGGTTTTTGGTGCATTTTCCTCTGCATTTTTTTATATTCATGAGAAGACCCCTTTAACTAAAATCTCATTTACTTTGTTGGTGCTGTAAAACACAGAAGGGAAAATTTATAATTCCCTCTATGCCATGCCCTTTCTTGCACCAAACATGCACCTCCAGCGCTTACTTGTGTGTTGCCCGCCACATTCTGTAAATGTTGGTGTTGCAGGGCAGGGATTGGGGGGCAGCATGGCTGATTTACTAAAACTCATGCCAGTTTCCTGGTGTGAGTTAGAATGGAAATCTATGCTAGTTCCTACCTGGTGCAGATTTCCATTTTGGAGCCGGGACCTCCGACAGATTTATGAAGTGGCTGCAGCCTTTTCATAAATCTCTCGCACCCTCCTCTAGTCTGGCAGTTTTTTTAAGACTGGCGTATGACATTTGCTCCAGAGTTCTTTTTCGCTGGATTTCCACAGCAGTCAAAAACATTGCTTTCTGCAATGTGGGGACTTAGCCTAAATGGAGATCCTGACAATCACTCAAAGTTGGATATCACTCACAATGTATAAACGGTTGGAGTCCACATCTGCATGCTATAGGGATGCGTTCATACAGGTTTTTTACATCACTATTTTCAGGGCAAAACAAATATTTCTATTAGGCGGAAGCCCCATGTTGCGGAAACGCTGCTTTTTTTTTTTGCGAATTTTGCTGCGTTTTTTGAGCCAAAGCCAAGACTGGCTACAAAAAGAATGGGAAATGTATAGAAAGTGCTTATACTTCTACCTTCTGCTCAATCTATTCCTGGCTTTCACTCAAAAAAACGCAGCAAAATCTGCAACAAAAAAAGCTGCGTTTCTGCAACATCGGGCCGCATACTTTTTCTCAGTTTACTTCCATTCTTGGCTTACAAAGTATTGACTAGATCTGAACTGTGTGAAAGTGGTTTTAGTCTGAGTTCGTTTTTGTATTCCAAAGTAAATTGTACACTACAAAAAACAAGACATGAACTGAGCTTTGCCGCTAGTAAAAGAATTGTCCTTTTCAAGATGATTTACTGCACTAGTATATCACATCCCATTTAACCCATATTTCAGTGTTCCTGAATATCCACAAGGTAATAGCACAGACTCTTGCCAAAGTTCACCTTGGGCCATATGATGTCTATACTTATGCAAACTGAAGCATTTTTCCAGTTACCTTGTATGGAATTAAAGGACAGAAACACAGATTATAAGTAGAAGCATTGAAAACAACCATGTACAAGAATGTACAAATAATAAAGGTTTAGGTTTGGAATTACTGGATCTAAACCCCTCAAACAATAAATGCTTTTGTGCTTTCTTTACATAACATAAACCGCACAATAGGAAAGATTGAAGTGGTTATACTTACAGTTTCTTAATGGATATCTACAGCTTAAATACTACATGAGACTTCTGGAAAAAAATTAAACAATGCCTTGTGCACATGGAAGGTATGGGGGAACCCATATGCTCCCAAACATGTGTAAAGACTATTGCCACTTGTTTCTAAGCATATATACAGTGCTGGCCAAAAGTATTGGCACCCCTGCAATTCTGTCAGATAATACTCAATTTCTTCCAGAAAATGATTGCAATCACAAATGCTTTGGTAATAATATCTTCATTTAATTTGTCTTCAATGGAAAACCACAAAAAGAATTGTCAAAAAGCCAAATTGGATATAATTCCACACCAAACATAAAAAAGGGGGTGGACAAAAGTATTGGCACCCTTTGAAAAATCTTGTGATGCTTCTCTAATTTGTGTAATTAACAGCACCTGTTACTTACCTATGGAACATAACAGGTGGTGGCAATAACTAAATCACACTTGCAGCCAGTTGAAATGGATTAAAGTTGACTCAACCTCTGTCCTGTGTCCTTGTGTGTACCACATTGAGCATGGAGAAAAGAAAGAAGACCAAAGAACTGTCTGAGGACTTGAGAAGCAAAATTGTGAGGAAGCATGAGCAATCTCAAGGCTACAAGTCCATCTCCAAAGACCTGAATGTTCCTGTGTCTACCGTGCGCAGTGTCATCAAGAAGTTTAAAGCTCATGGCACTGTGGCTAACCTCCCTAGATGTGGACGGAAAAGAAAAATTGACGAGAGATTTCAACGAAAGATTGTGCGGATGGTGGCTAAAGAACCTTGACTAACATCCAAACAAGTTCTAGCTGCCCTGCAGTCCGAGGGTACAACAGTGTCAACCCGTACTATCCGTCGGCGTCTGAATGAAAAGGGACTCTATGGTAGGATACCCAGGAAGACCCCACTTCTGACCCAGAGACATAAAAAAGCCAGGCTGGAGTTTGCCAAAACTTACCTGAGAAAGCCAAAAACTTTTTGGAAGAATGTTCTCTGGTCAGATGAGACAAAAGTAGAGCTTTTTGGGAAAAGGCATCAACATAGAGTTTACAGGAAAAAAAAAAAGAGGCCTTCAAAGAAAAGAACACGATCCCTACAGTCAAACATGGCAGAGGTTCCCTGATGTTTTGGGGTTGCTTTGCTGCCTCTGGCACTGGACTGCTTGACCGTGTGCATGGCATTATGAAGTCTGAAGACTACCAACAAATTTTGCAGCATAATGTAGGGCCCAGTGTGAGAAAGCTGGGTCTCCCTCAGAGGTCATGGGTCTTCCAGCAGGACAATGACCCAAAACACACTTCAAAAAGCACTAGAAAATGGTTTGAGAGAAAGCACTGGAGACTTCTAAAGTGGCCAGCAATGAGTCCAGACCTGAATCCCATAGAACACCTGTGGAGAGATCTCAAAATGGCAGTTTGGAGAAGGCACCCTTCAAATCTCAGGGACCTGGAGAAATTTGCCAAAGAAGAATGGTCTAAAATTCCAGCAGAGCATTGTAAGAAACTCATTGATGGTTACCGGAAGCGGTTGTTCGCAGTTATTTTGTCTAAAGGTTGTGCTACCAAGTATTAGGCTGAGGGTGCCAATACTTTTGTCCGGCCCATTTTTGGAGTTTTGTGTAAAATGATCAATGATTTGACTTTTTTTTCATTCTCTTTTGTGTTTTTTCATTGCAAGCAAAATAAATGAAGATATTATTACCAAAGCATTTGTGATTGCAATCATTTTCTGGAAGAAATTGAGTATTATCTGACAGAATTGCAGGGGTGCCAATACTTTTGGCCAGCACTGTATATGTTTCAGGACTATGGCACAATGGAAGGATTCATCAAGTCTGGTATATTGTATGTTAATCTTGATCCTGCGCCAGTGGAGGGTTCGTTTAATTCATTCAGGTGCATCTTCCAGGAACCGTGTGTCTCAGCTAAAAAGTATGCCAATTTATTGCTGGCATAGATTTCAGCCATCATTTATGTTACAACCCCCGTGCCCTGCCTCCATCCCGCCCACGTTCAGAAAAGGGTGACATAAAAAAAGCCTCCTGTGACTATTTTAGTGGTGTGAAATGTCTCAAACTTCCTGTTTGCGACTTTTATTCACAATAAAAAGTTGCACAGTTCTTAGTGAATCTGCCCCAGTGAGCCTTTTGATTTAGTTTCATATTTTCTTGCTCATTGTCACAGGTGAATTTGTGGTGTTATTTTATAGGTCTATATCTGTTTCTATTGCTGTGCTGCCACCTATGGGCCAAACTGTTGTTAATATCTTGGCACTTTTTGTTGACATAAATTGCATCCTTGATCATCCTTGGTGATCCCTGGTCACTATTTCTTTGTGGCAGGTCCTTACAAGGGGTTGTGCAGTTCTTTTCAATTGATGACTGGCCACTGTGAAACAGATGGGTTGCGGTCCCGGGTGTCAACCCCCCACTGATCTCTTACTGGGTATCAATGCTGAGGATAGCTCCTTAATAAAAAGAACTGCACAACCCCTTTAAGAAACCCTGCCATCAGATGCTGGCTCAGAATATAATTTTGCATAGATATCCCACTAGATTCTCTTATCTATTTCACACCACCAACTCTCCTCTTCTGGGTCCAGCTCGGACACATGCAGGGCATGTGCTGTACTGTAAAGCATGTGCACAATGTCAATTTTAGATGGCAACCACAAAGTTGGCTCCAGTAAAGCATATGCCTGATGTCAATTTTAGATGAGAGCCCTGAATAGCCCCAGCACATATTAAATATGAGGGGACAGTGCTGGCTGGAGATGGCCACCAGGAAGAGATGAAAATGAGTGCATCAAAGGAATGTATGCAAACCTATATTACTGCCCTTTACAGTGCCATAAGTTGAAAGTAAAAATTCTGGTGGCAGACTCTCTCTTTAAAAAAAAAAAAAAGTCAGTATTGTGTGATTTAACAGAATACAAAAAATAAACTTCCATTATACAGTTTCCAGGCTTGAGAGGATCTCAGGATAAGAACGGCTAAATCTTTCAAGGAATTTCAAGCATAAGAATATTGTCCACTACATAATACTCCAAACTGAAAATTATTCATCTGGTGAAAAGCTGCCGCACAGACTGGAAAAGCAGCATTTAGGCTACATGCATACAACGATAGTGGTTTTGCTTTCCGCAAATACTGATCAGCAATCCGCACATATACATGTCTGTATTGCATCAGTATGTCATCCGCAATCATGAATCTTATAGGATTCCCTACAATGGTCTGTCGCGCAAATGTGGACAAATATAGGACATGCTTCATAGTTTGCGGACCCCTTCTATGGCTCGGACAAACGTCTGCTATTTTTGTGGACGTGTGTATGGGCCCACAGAAATGTATGGGTCTGCACTTTTATCCACAATTGCGGATAAAATACGGTAGTGTGCATGGGGCCTTAGGGTGGGTTCACACTTGCGCCAGAGTCCGTATGCCGCGAATCCGACTGAAAATCTCGGAAAACTGTATAGGGACAGGATAGGGAAAGGTTTGAGACACACTGCTTAAAAACCCATTCATTTGAATGGGTTTTTAAAGCAATGCGTGGGTGTGAGCTTACACCCTCTGCGTCGCGAAGCCCTTTTTTTCGCTGGAAACAAAGTCGGACATGCAGGACTTTGTTTCTGACGAAAAAAAATGGATTTGCAGCGCAGAGGGTGTAAGCGCACACCCGCGCATTGCTTTAAAAACCCATTCAAATGAATGGGTTTTTAAGCAATGTGTCTCAGACCTTTCCCTATCCAGTCCCTTTACAGTTTTCCGAGATTTTCAGTAGGATTCGCGGTGGACGGACTCCGGTGCAAGTATGAACCCACCCTCAGTTGTCAAATGATGAGCTCCAATAATAAGAATTCAAAATATTTAACAATTCTTAGCAAAGGTGAATTTGTACGGATGTTAGTACTTAACCCCTTCTCGTCTAAGCCATTTTTCAATTTTCTTTTTAGATCACCAGCATCCAAAGGCTATAATTTTTTTTTTTTTTTTTTGTTCACAAAGCTGTATGAGGGCTTAAGTCTTCTGGGACAAATTGGAATGGGGTGGAGAAAAACTGCATTTGCACTACTTTCTTATGGGTTTTATATTTACGGTGTTCTTTGTGCAGCCAAAATTACAAAAATCCAAAACTTAGAAAAAAAAAAAAAATTCTTGGAGTATATAATAACTTTGCCCTCATAAGGTCTGGTCCTAATAAGTTTCTATAAAGAGATAAATCCTTTAAATGTAATAACCCTTTAAAGAAGAAGCCAACCATATGTCCCCAGCATAAAATACCTCTCTTGATATTCTGGTCATAGGGTGTAATCTTTTGAAGAGTACGAACAAATTCTATTTCTATAGACTACAGTAGATGTCAATACAATAATTCCAAGAATTTCTTATTCAACATGATGCTTGCAGAGGAAAAAAAAAAATGGACACCCCAGTTAGAATTAAGGAAATCCTACATTTTCTTATTTATACAGTTTCTAGAACTGAACAATAAAGCTGATAGTGGCACAAGGCCATGAAGAAAGTTATTTGTCCAGCTGCAGCCTTGCAGTAAAGCCTAGATATCGGCAGGGGATTTATAAGAAAGGGTTCAAGTGTTCAAGACCTCATGATTAATAGTTAAGACAGGTGAAGCATGAAGAGCAAAGAATGAACCTATTGACAAGGATTTAAAAAACAATATATGATGTAACATACATATGTGTCAACAAAGGATACTGAGTGTTTATTTGCGCGGTACAGTTGAATCTCAGTATTTCATGTACCAAGAGTTTGAAATGCGTGAATACATGCTAAGAATGACCGCGGCATCTAAACTGCACAGGCGCTACCGGCGCCGACATTTTTCACCGATCACCACCCTCCTGAATGCCCTATTGAAGGCTCCCAGGCTTGTCATTGCATTAGATCTATTGCACGCTGCCAGAGGCAGCGCGTAATAGAGAGGTAGGCATTTTGCTATTCACTGCGATACAGTAGTATGAGCGATCAGATCAATGAGATCAAAAGTATTATCAGACCCCCTATGTTTCAAGGTCTCTAGGGGGTCTGATCATAAAAGTAAAAGAAGAAATTTAAAAGTTTTTAAAAGTATAAAAAAAAACATACATAAAAGTTCAAATCACCCCTCTTTTCCTAGATCAGATATAAAAGTAAATAAACAAAAGTAAACAAACACATTAGGTATCCCCCCCGTTCCAAAATGCCCAAACTACTAAAATATTTATCCCATACGATTAACAGCGTAAAAAAAGCCAAATAGTGTTTTTTTCAACACTTTGCCTCTTATAAAAAATTTAATAAGAAGTGATCAACCATCAGATCTTTCCCCAAATGGTATCATTAAAAACATCATCTAGTCCCGCTTAAAAAGACGTCATACCCAGCTCCATACATGTAAATATGAAAAAGTTACAGGTGTCACAAACAAATTTTTTTTTCAGTTTTTCATTTTTTAAAAGGTATCAAAACATTACAAATACTATATAAATTTTATATTACCATGTTCGTACTGACCGTAAAATTAAACCCATATGAAATTGGTGCAAATGCATTTTTTCTCCAATTGCACCTCATTCTGAATTTTTTTCTAGCTTCCCAGTACATTGCACAGCATATTGAATTGTGCCTTTACAAAATACAATTTGTTTCACAAACAATAACCCATCATGTGAGTCTGTGAACTGAGAAATGAAAAAGTTATTGCTCTTGGACTGTGGGGAGGGAAAAATTAAAATGCAAAAACGAAAAATGGCTGTGTCCTTAAGGGGTTAAAAAGTCTCGTGTACATATATAGCTTGTTATACAAGAGAATATACACTTTAAATGCTCTTACCAGGTGAAACTATTCAGGGACAATGGATTCACATCCCTGACAACAAGCCAAGAAAACATATATATTCAGCAGCAAGTAGGATTTACATTATGTCATATATTATTCAGTGTATTATTCATATAGTACTCAGCTATTACCATCCTTATTATCTTTCTGCACTAAAAGGGAAATAAAAAATAAAACCTTGGATATTAAATCCAGTGGCCGTTGCTCTCAGGGGTTCTGCTGTGCTCCATTTTTCCACTCTACATCTATATGAGCCTGCAGAACAGTTGCAGGAAGTATTTCTAAAGTTTGGAGACGATTTACATCTGGTTATATACTCTGCCCAGCTTGATTTAAGCGCTTCATATTTTATCAAGGTCATGTGGAGTCATATGCAGGAAAAATACTCCAAGCTACCAGTGGGAGAAAATAAAATAGCAGACATGTAAAAAGCTTTGCATATATTTATCTGCATTCACACTTATATGGAAGTGTCTTTTACATGTATCTGTACCTTTATAATTGGACATAGAGAAATTACAGAAAAAAATTATATGGCCAAAAATATGTGATCACCTCTCCTAGGGTATTTGCAATCCGCTACATAAAAACAAGCACTCAACCATAATGTTTCTGTAGACAAACAGCAGTATGGAGCCCTGCTCAACTTCTATTCAACAGCTCAGCCACAATGCAATAGAATGCGCAAACTCACAGTGCAGGGTTTGGTAGATACCAGGAAAATGCTACTAAGAAGAATACATCATGACTACTGTAAAATTTATGGAGAAGCAAAAACAGTATGGGTCTGTGTTTTGGGCTTTTGCGCTAAGTTTCTTATTTCTGGTGATACAAGGCATACAAAGACATTTTCGATAGCTGTATGCTTCTAATTTTGAGGCAATAATTTGTTGAGGGACTTTTTTTCTTTTCCTGCATGTCTGCACCTCAGTGCACAAAGCAAGGTCCATATTGAGATTTAATCCAAACCCTTTTAGGATAAGGCCCCATGCAGCAAATCGCTGCAAAAACCACTATGGCAACACATTTCAGTTTTTCTGAAATGTGTCAATTCACCAGAATCCCATCCAATTTGCAGTTAATGTAAAATGCAGAGTTTTTTGCCGACAGGGTTTTCGTAACATGGGGACCCAGCCTTAGAAAGTTTTCCTAGAAGCGGATCCAACAAGCTCATGCAGGTGAAATATCAGGCATTCAACTCACTTTTTGCCAAATAGTGTACAAGTACAGGATACATCCAAAGGAGACCAGACCAATTAACTTTGGTTGCAAGGGCCAAAAATATATAACCCCTTTACTATAGGTTCACACTAGCGTTCAGGTTTCTATTCTTCAGGTCCACTTGGGGACCCGAAGAACAGAAACCTTATCCGTTTAAAAAGTGGTTAACCAGCGGAAACTCACAGACCCCATAGACTATAATGGGGTCCGACGGGTTTCCGACTGAAATCAGTGGAGAGAACAGTTCTGTTTGCAGGACTTTTCTCTCCGCATATTTTAAGTGGAATAGGGGACAGAGTCCCTGAACGCTAGTGTAAACCGACCCTTAGCTATAATTGTATATAAGCTATATAGAAGAAATAAAAAACTTTTATATGCAGGCAAAATATTTCTATTCAAAACTTTGAAAATGCAGATCATAAAATCTGATGCCCTAAGTTAACAGAATGTACTCTCGCTGCTTATTAAACAAGACTTACATCTCTGACACCGGTAATCTGCATACTCATTTGTAAAGGGTGGCTTGGTTTGATGAGTTTAATTTACTGTTTATCTCATTACACTAGCTATGGGGATTACAGAAATAGAAAATGCAATTTCAGGTGCCTTCAGGCATCAAGCAAGAATGTGTAATTATTTTCTCATGATGCATACAAATAGATAAAAAGTAGGATTGAATAGTGTCTCGCTATGAACGGAGGGCACAAGAGAGTTGTATTACAAGCCCCTTAAGCATCATTTGCAATGCTGCAGGTAAATATAGTGGCATGAGAATGGAAGTCAAATCCTTTGTAACCTGATAGTAGATAAATGAAACAGCTTATTGTGTATCACGCTTTATCAGAGAGGACTAGCTACAATTAATGGGAGGGGGATGAGAAATTTGATTCTTGGAAACTGTTACTCCAATAAAAATGGTATGTGGTAGGTTTATTATGTGTAAATACAAATGAATATAAAGAAGTACAAATACAAACACATTATCTGAAAGTTACATTATAGTGTCACAATTTGAAGATAACATAGTTTTAAAATGATAAGTGAATTGTCTTTGGTGACCAGATAAATTTGGATATATACATAAAATAGTGGTCAGCCAATCCTACCTTCCAATCCCCATAACTTTTTAATTTTTCCGTTCACAAAGCCATATGAGAGCTTAATGTTTGCGGGACAAATTGTTCTTTATAATGGTACCATTTAAAATTCAATACAACATACTGGGAAGTTGGAAGAAAAATCAGAATGGGGGCATGGCCTGAACATGGCATTTAGCTAGACTTATCTTCCAGTTGCTCCCAGACCCAGAGTGGATTTTCAGCATCTTCCTGGGTTCAGAACCGATCCTCCGCTTCTCTGTGGCCATGGCATTTCGCCTGGGTCGCAAGGGCTCCTCTTCTCAGTCCTCAGAGTCGCAGATCTCGAAGTTATTGCTGGCTGCAGCTCCTGCTTCTCTCTCTGAGGGTGGCTTCAAGATGGTGTCAGTGCGCGCTCCGTTGCTGTTCTCTGTGCTGCCGCCTCTCCTGCTCCTGGCACCTGCTCCCCCGCTTCCCAAGCCTGCACGAGACCCACAGCAGGCATCCTCCTTTGTGGCTCCCCAGACAGCTCCAGAGCTGCCTTCTCTAGCGCATTGAGACCCAGCTGCCCTGTTGCATGTGTCCTCCTCTTCAGGGCGACTCCAAGGTGGAGGCCCCACACCTCTGCAGGCTCTCCAGCCCCAGTCTGCTGCATGGGGGTCAGTGTCTCCGCAGCCTCCTCTTCACAGCTACTCTCCAGCGGCTGCGCCCTGGAGAGCATGAGCCTCCCCTCAAAACTTATATAAACGCTGCAGGGTTCCTTCCGCAGCCCTCTTCAATGACCTCTTGATTTCCCCCCCCCCCCCAGCCTCCCTCAGTACCTGGAGGATCCTAAGCCTCCACTGTGCCTGGACAGACTTCCAGTGGCGCACTTGCTGTGCCAGACAATCCCTCCTGGCTCGTCAAGTTGGGGGCCCTGCTTGCTGCCACCCTGTCTACCGATCCTCAGTTGGCTGGCCTTTTGAAAGACGTGTCCACACCACCAGGAGATTGCTTCCCGTGGTTGCAGGAGTCTGCTCTAGACCAGGGGGCCGCAGGCTGTGCTGTCCAGTCCACCCCAGCAGCTTTCCGCTTACAACCCTCTCCAGACTTGTCCGATTCCTCCGCTCCTGACTCAGTTTCTCTTGGCTGCAAATCTAAATGCCCAAAGTTGTCAGATATTTGGAATCTTCTGAGCTCTCTCCCTACCAAGATGGACTTGGAAACTATTGTGCGCAGAGTGGAAACTAAGCAGGAATGCATCTTCTCCAAATTCAAGTCTAAACTTAAATCCTTAGCTGCTCAGGTCTCCACCCAGCAGCAGGAGTCCATTCAGCTTGAACAACGGGTCTCTACAGTGGAACAATTTGTGGCTACTCACAGATCGCTCAATAGACCTCTCCTCTTGCAGGTAGATGACCAAGAAAACAGAGGTCACCAAAATAATGTCAAGCTAAGAGGCATCCCTGACAGTGTCCCTCCAGCTGAGCTCCGTGCTGTGGTGACATCCATCTTCAATGTTGCCCTTTCCCGACCTGTCGATACAGAAGTGAATACAGATAGAGTCCATAGGGTTTTGGGTCCCAGACGCACCGACTCCACAGAACTTTGTTATGTTCTCTGCCGTATTCATTTCTTTAAGAAGGAGGACATCCTTCAGGTGGCCTAGAGAAATGGCCCTCATTCATGGACACTCATGTTCAGGTCCTTCCTGATGTCTCTCGACGCACTCTGGTGATGTGTAGAATCCTTAAACCGGTCCTGAAGATTGTTATGGAGGCTGGAGCCACCTACAGATGAGACCTTCAGATTCAACGCAACGGGTCGAGCTTCCCTCTACACGCTCCTGATCAGGCGCCTGCTTTAGCCAAGTTTCTGGACCTGCCTGAAATTTTTCTTCCTGATTGGCTGGTGTTTCCTCTGCCTTCCACTTCCTCCAACGGCCGCTCTTCCTCCCCAACCTTGCCTATCCAGAGGCGTGATATGAAGAACCCAGTGCTGCGCCCTTCGTGATGGGATGTATTCCTCCAACTGGTCTCCCGCAATGACCTCCCGTGCGCCAATACCTCGCTGTTAGACTCTCCGGCACCATCTATACGATGCCTCATCGTCAGTTCCTCCGGTTGCACTCTCTTATTCGAGATGGTTCCTGAGATATTGCCTTGCCTGGTTAGCTAGGCAATGATTGTTGTAGTGTTCCGCCCCGGTGGGAACCCACTGCAGAGTAGGTTCTGGGTGGGCTCTCACTGGTGACACCCTCCCTTAGCCCATTTTGTTAACACCTTCTGTCTTTAAATACTCTCCTGCCCCCCCCCCGGTTCATAGTGCCCCTTGCATTGCGTATCCTAGGAATGTCCAGGTCACTAGTCCTGTCCTCATCCCCTGGTCCTTGCCTAGTGTTAGCGGTACAGACTCTGTGGGTTAGACCCATTCAGAGTTGGCACCGCTTTTCCCTGGTTCTGCCCCTGCCCCTAGCAACCTTTTTGTATACAGTCCCACTCAGGGAATGGTTAGCTCCCTATTGTGGTTCTACCTCTCCCCCAATAGTTACTTTGCAGCTCTCTGGTTGTGCATTTCGGTGTGCTCCGGAGACCTGCTTTAGTGAGTTGTCACACTGTTAGTGTTTCTCCGTTCATTGATTAGCTTTGATTGGGGTTGTTTTTATCTGTTTTTGTCTTTGTGTGTGATTCGCTCATAGTTTCACTATATTACACGACTTAGGTTCTTTCTAGTGGTGACTGCGACCGGCGTCCTGTTAGGTTCCCTCTAGTGATGCCAGGGAGCGGGGACATGTTACTATTTCACATGGAATAGGTTCCCTTCCATGGTGAATGCGGCCAGCGGTATGTTACTATATCATAGGGTATTGGCTCTCTCTAGTGGTGACAGTGGTATGTTACTATATATTGTCGAATGTGCTCCCTCTAGCGGTGACTGCGGCCAGTGGCATGTTACTATATAATATGGAATAGGTCTGGCCTTCTCCGGTTCTCTTCCCACTGTACCTCCTGCTTTTACGTTCACTTCTCATTATGTGTTTTCGTGCGAGTGTCTCACGCCTTATCTATTTGTTTGTTTGTTCTTGGCCCTCACCAGGGTTGGTTTCCGACTCCTGTTTGTTGGGAAGTAGGTTTTATATGGTTTGTACTTTCTGTGTCTTTGATTTATTGGTAATAAATAATGAATTTATAAAAAAAAATATATCAGAATGGACACAAACCGATGAACTACACTGTGTTCCAAATTATTATGCAAAAAGTGTTTAGGAGTGATAAGGTAAGAATTTTTTTGTTTGTCAGTTAAACTCATTGATGGTGATGTGTGTCAGGGCTCTTTATATCACTGAAAGCAATTGCAGACACCTGTGCTAATTAGTTTGGCAGGTGTGTCCAATTAAAGGCAAGACTACTTAAGAAGGCTGTCCCACATTATTTACCAGCCTACATTTTCAGCCAAAATGGGAAAGAAAAAGGATGTGTCGGCTGCTGAGAAGCAACAAATTGTGGAGTGTTTAGTTCAAGGCATGACTACAATCAACATTGCCAAGACACTTCATCGTGATCATCGCACAATCAAGAAGTATGTAGCTGATTCACAGCACACACGTGTGCGTGCTGATAAGGGAAAATTGAGGACTCTTTCCAACAGGCAATTACGTCAGGTTAAAAGAGCAGCTTCAAAAATGCCTTGTCATAGCAGCAGACAAGTTTTTGAAGCTGCTGGTGCCTCCAACGTCGCCCGAACAACAAGATGCAGGGTCCTTCAGAGGTTTGCAGCTGTGCGTAAGCCATCCTGTCGACCTCCTCTATCCACTGCACACAAGCAGAAACGGCTCCAGTGGGCCAAACAATACATGAAGACTGACTTCAAAACTGTTTTGTTCACCGATGAGTGCCGTGCAACGCTCGATGGTCCAGATGGATGGAGTGGAGGATGGCTTGTTGATGGACACCCCATGCAAACACGTCTACGGCACCAACAAGGAGGAGGTGGAGTAATGTTTTGGGCTGGAATCATGGGGAGAGAGATTGTCGGCCACTTTAGGATCCCTGAAGGGGTAAAGATGAACTCCATAATGTATGTGGAGTTTCTCAAACAGCACTTCCTGCCATGGTTCAAGAAGAAGAACCATGCATTCCGTAGAAAGATCATTTTCATGCATGATAATGCACCGTCTCATGCTGCAAATAACACATCTGCATCTCTGGCTGCTATGGGCATAAAAGGGGACAAACTTATGGTGTGGCCCCCATGCTCCCCTGACCTCAACCCCATTGAGAACCTCTGGAGCATCATCAAAAGGAGTGTCTATGATGGCGTGAGGCAGTTCACATCTAAGCAACAGCTCTGGGAGGGTATTCTGTCCTCATGCAAAACAATTGAAGCAGAAACCATCCAAAAGCTGACAAATTCAATGGACGAGAGAGTTCAGAAGCTTCTTTCGAACAAGGGGTCCTATGTGCAAATGTAACATCACCTAGAATAAAGTTTTGGCTTGAAAACTGTTTGATTTCAGTTTGTAATGACCTGCTAATGCTTATAATTTCACAATGACCATTTTTTTGTTCTTAATAAAAATGAAAAGGTTGCAAATTCTGCTGTGCATAATAATTTGAAACATGCATTTTGAGTGCATTTTGAGTGTTTATTTTTTTTTAAATATACTGTTATCATAGGCAGTTTGTTCAAAAACCTTTCAATTATACTCGAATAGTTGATGAATGGAAAATTACAATGACTGCAATTCATATAGGCAATTTTGGAAAATATGAGAAAATATTATTTGCATAAAAATTTGGAACACAGTGTAATGGAGAGATAATAATCTTTTTATTGATATGCAAATTAGCCTGCATGTTCATTGAGGCAGCCCTAATTTGCCAGTTTCGCCTTTACAGGCCTGCAAGACTATGCTCTGTGAGGCTAGGTTCACATCTGTGTTGGAGTGCACGGGTTCTCCGTCGTTTGGGGCCACCAGCAGACCCGAACAACGGAAAAGCCCTGCACAAGTGTGAACCTAGCCTGATGTGTAAGTACATCACAAACAGCTATACACTTCTTTGTTAGTTGGCTACTATGTATCAGTCTGAAGTCCAGGCTGTTTAGCTCACAGAGCATGGTCTAGACTTCATGCAGTTGTAGGCACTAGCAATGTGCATGCTTGCAGAATCTTCTCATTCACTGACAACAAATATTTAGAAAACGGTAAGAAACTGAAACAAGGCATAGCAGAAAGTTGTAGAATTCAGCTTTATAAACATACAATGGAAAACCCCCTTTAAACGAGATTGAGAAAAGATACTAAAACTGCCACCAATTACATTTAAAACTACATGGTCTTGGATATCCGTTTTTGCTTTACATGGAGTGTGAACACAAGTCTATTATGCAGGGAATGTGTTTTTTTATCATACAGATTTTCATTCTTTTTACAATTCAGCAATCTACTTGATACAGAACTATATATCCCCCATGATGTTCCTCTAGCCAGAGGCACAATCCCAGCTGCACATAGTGTATGCCTAAGGTTCTTAACATCTAAGCTATTTTATTTTTAGCACTGAAGTAATAACTCCTTCTGTCGTATTATCAGGCAAGGTGATGGGGGGGGGGGGGGGAGTCATTTAATTAATTAAAACATTGGTTCAATGTGACGATCTAATTTTTGTATATACACACGTGGACAAAATTGTTGGTACCCCTGGTTTAATGAAAGAAAAACCCACAATGGTCACAGAAACAACTTGAATCTGAGAAAAGTAATAGATAACAATTCTATGAAAATGAACAAATGAAAGTCAGACATTGCTTTTCAACCATGCTTCAACAGAATTTTTAAAAAAAGAAAACTCATGAAACAGGCCTGGACAGAAATGATGGTACCCTTAACTTAATATTTTGTTGCACAATCTTTTGAGGCAATCACTGCAATCAAACAATTCCTGTAACTGTCAATGAGACTTCTGCACCTCTCAACAGGTATTTTGGCCCACTCCATATGAGCAAACTGCTCAAGTTGTCTCGGGTTTGAAGGGTGCCTTTTCCAGACGGCATGTTTCAGCTCCTTCCAAAGATGCTCAATAGGATTTAGGTCAGAGCTCATAGAAGGCCACTTCAGAATAGTCCAATGTTTTCCTCTTACCCAATCTTGGGTGTTTTAGCTGTGTGTTTTGGGTCATTATCCTGTTGCAAGACCCATGACCTGCGACTGAGAACAAGCTTTCTGACACTGGGCAGCACATTTCTCTCTAGAATCCCTTGATAGTCTTGAGATTTCATTGTACCCTGCACAGATTCAAGACACCCTGTGCCAGATGCAGCAAAGCAGCCCCAGAACATAACAGAGCCTCCTCCATGTTTCACAGTAGGGACAGTGTTCTTTTCAAGATATGCTTCATTTTTCCATCTGTGAACATAGAGCTGATGTGCCTTGCCAAAAATTTCGATTTTTGTCTCATCTGTCCATAGGACATTATCCCAGAAGCTTTGTGGCTTGTAAAGATGTAGATTGGCAAATTACTTTTGTCAGATTCAAGCTATTTCTGTGACCATTGTGGGTTTTTCTTTCATTAAACGAGTGGTACCAACAATTTTGTCCACGTGTGTATATTTAATTACAAAATACAGATCCATGCCGTACAAGAGACAGTAAAATCACAAAACAAAGGGATGTGAATATATGCATATTTTTGGGTTGTGTTGTGAGAGTTCTGTACAATGTATCTATTACAGCAATGATACATTTGTTATATTTACACTTACGCTAGGTTCACACTAGCGTTTGGCTTTCCGTTCTTCGGGTCCGCTTGGGGACCCAAAGAATGGAAACCTAATCTGCTTAAAAAGCAGTTACCCCCGGAAACCCATGGACCCCATAGACTATAGTGAGGTCCGCCGTAGTTCCAACCCTAGTGTGAACCCTACCTTAGATCCATTCAACAGATTTGTTTTTCTTTTAAGGCTGTTCACAGTGTTGTTGCCTTTCCCTTGTTCCCATCACACAAAGGATCATAACAAGGCAAAGAATAGTTTCCTTTATTAACGGATACAAATGGAAAACAGAATTATAAAGGGTGGTCCCTTCTGTTTTGTTATGTGTTTTTTTCTTTAAATGGAAAAATTACATAAACCTGTCAAAAGTATGTACCAAGAACTTACTCTTTTGATGCGTGTTTGACACATAGGAAGCTATGTTAATGTTATATTATAATATAAGTTTATAAACCTAATAAAGAAAAGAATGTACACACACACTATAGATACCTAATACTGTAATTTTTAGAAAGTCTCTTTCGTTTTTCTTTTATTAGTTATGGAATACCTCTTGCCATTTTTATGTTTAATATTACAGTCCACTATCTAATGAAGGGAAAGTTTTGGCCGAAAAAATTCAGTGTACATCTGTGTTTTAATAATTGGGATCATCTGCTCCAAAAAATTATTATGTGATACTTGTCAGAGGATATGTATGTTCAGTTTTATTAGACTCCAGATGACTGAGGTATGATTAATCCTTTGTCCTGAACCTATCCCAAGTGTTTCTAACATGTTTTAGATTTCTGCCTGCTATTCACGAAGGGCAGAAAATCAAGTATCCCATGTTGAAAGTAAAAAAAAAAAAGTGGCGGATACAGAATTTATCCTTCTCCCATCTACTCTTAGAAATAAAACTGAAATGAAAACTTTATTTGCCCCTTCCTCTCCTCGGCTATAATTGGACTTAACCACCAGTGGTGTACATCTACCGTGCTATGATTGTGCAGGCGTAATAGTTTTGCCCACAAAATGACCCAACAGAAGGGCAGGCTCCACACTATAGAAACTGGAAGGATTAAAATCATCAAAGGAAGAGTGCTCCTTTTGCCTCCCATCATCACCCCTGACAAAGTAAAAACAAAAAACATTGACTTTGTTTGCATTCTGCTAAATAAAAAAAAAAAAAAAACAACAGACGGGGAGCGGGGAAAATGGTATAGAATAATAAAAGACCTGTTGCTTATCTGGTAAATTGTCCGCCAGTCAAGTGCAACCACTTCAGTGCTCACTGCCAAACTTTGTTTACTGTGCTGCAGCGATGATATACCTGCTACATACCTGTTTCAACAAATCACTGACCTCAGCTGTGCATTGTACCAGTGTATGGCACTGGCAAATATTTTATTATTTGATGCTATTTGCCCCACTTGGACAGTTTTTGTTACTCTCAGAAAAATGCCTTTAATATAAATAAAATGGAGTGGTGGTGTGAGGAAGCAAATAAGGGTTTGATCATCAGTCACATTAACAACAGTTACCAAGTTAATGGCATTTAAGGAGGCAAGCATAATAGCATACAATGGCAACATTCTAACATCACAACAGACCATAGAACAAAGGACCAACAACGAAAGTTCTTCATTATTACTGGAGACCCTTCAGGTGTAGTGTAGCAAAGTGCAGTTGAGGGGAGGGGGAGTAGGAGAGACAGGGAGATGAGGGAGGGAAAAGAGGATGTGCAGACAAGTACTGCTCCCACTAAGGCCTCTCTAGACAGAAAAAGAAAGCAAGGTATTTCTTGGTAGGAGTTTATCTAGTGGCTCTGTTATGAGTAAATGCATAAGGGGATGTGGAAAGTTACAGGGCCATACTGGCAAGTAAGGTTTGTTCCAGGAACCAAGTGGTCAGTCTAAAACAATCTTTAATTCTACGTTCAATATATGCAGTAAGTAGCCATTTAATTGGTGACCAGGTGACAAAAAAGGAACTAACTTGCGATTCCTTTCTCAGAGATGCGACCACCTAATCCATGCAAAGCAGACAGACTAAGGCCTCATGCACACGACCGTGTGCTATTTCAGTGTGCTATCCTGGTTTTTCCTGGATAGCACACTGACCCATTCATTTCAATGGGCCAATGCACACTACTTTGTTTTCCATGGGCCACGAGTCCATGCCATAAAACTCAGAGCATGTCCTACTCTGCTCAGTGTTTGCAGCACAGACTAGCCCACAGGGTTTTTTTGCGGATCTGCTAAAACGGATGACACACTGATGCAATACTGACCATTTCTGCACACATATAGCACTGAACACTGGGTCGTATTTTATGGACTGCAAATTACACACGGTCATGTGCATGATGCCTAACTTTTCCAAGAATAAACAGTGGGTGGGAACATTTGGGGCTCACCAATTTTGTAATATGGTTTTGCGGGCTGCCACTGAGATGGATGTTGAAAAACAGCTTCTTACCAAGATGAGGTACTGGAGTCATTATAAGTGATGTGACCAGGCTGGGGTGAGTCCAGTGGTGTAGGTTGTGTTACTGTAAAAGTGTGAACCTGTTTCCAGAATAACTGTATTGGAGGACTGGCCAATAGCCTTCTCATATCTGGTTCCTGGGAGATCTAGAGAATGAAGGGGCCGCAGCACTGGTTTAGTGTTGTATCTCAGTCTCTGTTTTTCCAAGCACAGTAGCGCTTCTGGACCTCCACTGATCAGAAAGTGTTGGCATATTCTAATAACATGCCATCACTTTATGAGATACAAAAATCCCTTTAATTCTCAGTTATAGTTCTGGAGTTAAATGAAAGTCAATTATAGAAACCTGCAAATGTCTAGTAAATGTAGTATTATGCCAAGGTAAATGTTCCTCCTCTGATACAATTAGGAATGAGCTCCAGTTAGGCACTTGAAGTCTTTTTTAAGTCATTAATTATCTGGAATCCAAGGTCTGGATAAAAGGTCTTACAGTTTATGTGTGGAATATTTTTGTCTTATGGATACTTACACTTTATAACTATTAATACTCATTAATGCACTTTCCTTTTCCTACAAATTCTTTCCATATATTGTAGAAACATTTCCATTTTTCCTTAGTTAATTCTGTTTTGTCAACAAAAGGAAATAAATAAAAAGTCACTTAGAATTCAGTGTAAGAAAGTATCAACATCTATTCTTAAAGTTTTACACTCAGATAAAAGACCTTGTACACCCTGGTATTTTTCCATTACATTTTTAATGTATATATTACATAATCCGTTAGCATTATTAGGCCCGGTTCACATCTGCATTCGGGTTTCCATTTGGGGAGTCTGCTTGGGGACCCCCTGAACGGAAACCTATACGCATAAAAAGCGGTTTACCTGGAAAACCCGCTGACCCCATAGACTATAAAGGGGTCCGTGTGGTTTCCGCTCAGTTTCCACATATAGCAAGTGGAGAGGAAAGGGCTGCAAGCTAGTCTATGGGCTCCACGGGTTTATCGCTTTTTTATGCGTATAGGTTTCCGTTCGGGGTGTCTCCACGCGGACTCCCCAAATGGAAACCCGAACACAGATGTGAACCGGGCCTTACTTTGATGCTGTACAACACTTCAGCTTTGTACTTGAGCCGCAGAATTGGTTAAAGTGTAGAAAACAAACAGTTGTTGTAAATGGTACATGCAATGGTACATACCTCACTGATCTGTATTAGGCCTAACTTATTTTACTCTATTAATGGCCTCAAGGATTGTTAGTTTTTACTGATGAAACAAATCTTTATACAATAGTATACTTACTGGCCGTTTTATTTGACTTTTCAGGATAAGATGTTATGTGTGTACATCAGGAGTACGACTATGTCTGGTCACTATACAGCATGACTTATAGTCTGAAGTTTTTAGCAGATTTTACCTCTGCATGCCCTATCTGTAATTTGCAGTCTTGTCTGAGCTGACGGATGACGGCTGCCATACACTGCACACAGTGAGGAAATTGCAGACCCTGGATCATGAAAGACATACAGTGCCTTGTGAAAGTATTCGGCCCCTTTGAACTTTTCAACCTTTTGCCACATTTCAGGCTTCAAACATAAGGATATAAAATTTAAATTTTTTGGTGAAGAATCAACAACAAGTGGGACACAATTGTGAAGTGGAACGAAATTTAGTGGATATTTTAAACTTTTGTAAAAAATTAAAAACTGAAAAGTGGGGCGTGCCAAATTATTCGGCCCCCTTAAGTTAATACTTTGAAGCGCCACCTTTTGCTGCAATTACAGCTGCAAGTCGCTTGGGGTATGTGTCTATCAGTTTTGCACATCGAGAGACTGAAATTCTTGCCCATTCTTCCTTGGAAAACAGCTCGAGCTCAGTGAGGATGGATGGAGAGCGTTTGTGAAAAGCAGTTTTCAGCTCTTTCCACAGATTCTCGATTGGATTCAGGTCTGGACTTTGACTTGGCCATTCTAACACCTGGATACGTTTATTTGTGAACCATTCCATTGTAGATTTTGCTTTATGTTTGGGATCATTGTCTTGTTGGAAGATAAATCTCCGTCCCAGTCTCAGGTCTTTTGCAGACTCAAATAGGTTTTCTTCCAGAATGGTCCTGAATTTGGCTCCAGCCATCTTCCCATCAATTTTAACCATCTTCCCTGTCCCTGCTGAAGAAAAGCAGGCCCAAACCATGATGCTGCCACCACCATGTTTGACAGTGGGGATGGTGTGTTCAGGGTGATGAGCTGTGTTGCTTTTACGCCAAACATATCGTTTTGCATTGTGGCCAAAAAGTTTGATTTTGGTTTCATCTGACCAGAGCACCTTCTTCCACATGTTTGGTGTGTCTCCCAGGTGGCTTGTGGCAAACTTTAAACAAGACTTTTTATGGATATCTTTGAGAAATGGCTTTCTTCTTGCCACTTCCATAAAGGCCAGATTTGTGCAGTGTACGACTGATTGTTGTCCTATGGACAGACTCTCCCACCTCAGCTGTAGATCTCTGCAGTTCATCCAGAGTGATCATGGACCTCTTGGCTGCATCTCTGATCAGTCTTTTCCTTGTTTGAGATAAAAGTTTAGAGGGACGGCCGGGTCTTGGTAGATTTGCAGTGGTCTGATACTCCTTCCATTTCAATATGATCGCTTGCACAGTGCTCCTTGGGATGTTTAAAGTTTGGGAAATCTTTTTGTATCCAAATCCGGCTTTAAACTTCTCCACAACAGTATCACGGACCTGCCTGGTGTGTTCCTTGGTCTTCATGATGCTCTCTGCGCTTTAAACAGAACCCTGAGACTATCACAGAGCAGGTGCATTTATACAGAGACTTGATTACACACAGGTGGATTATATTTATCATCAGTCATTTAGGACAACATTGGATCATTCAGAGATCCTCACTGAACTTCTGGAGTGAGTTTGCTGCACTGAAAGTAAAGGGGCCGAATAATTTGGCACGCCCCACTTTTCAGTTTTTTATTTTTTACAAAAGTTTAGAATAACCAATAAATTTCGTTCCACTTCATAATTGTGTCCCACTTGTTGTTGATTCTTCACCAAAAAATTAAAATGTTATACCTTTATGTCTGAAGCCTGAAATGTGGCAAAAGGTTGAAAAGTTCAAGGGACTTTCGCAAGGCACTGTCTATGCAGAAGTGCTGACATGTGCTGATGTGAATACCTTACATTACTTTAGTTATTATAGCTGCTCCAGCATCAAACTTATGCTAGGTTCACACTTGCGCTCATGTTTCCGTTCTTCGGGTCCGCTTGGGGACCCAAAAAAGAGAAACCCAGTCCGCTTAAAAAGGGATTACCCATAGACTATAATGGAGTCCGCCAGGTTTCCGCCCAAAAAAATGAGCATTTTTAAAGTGGAATGGGGGACAGAATCCCCGAATGGAAAGTGAGTGCTGGTGTTAATCCAACCTAAACCTGCCATCTCTTATTTCCATCTCACACCCCCTCCTCTATAGATTTCTTTAGACATGTGTATATTCGGAGTCATGTGATCTGCAGTCAATCAGTGATTTTCAGAGTGAAAGTTATTTTAACATGGGGAAGGGGAGCAGGAAAACAGTAACAAGAGCAGAAAGAGTAATTTCTCTCTGACAAGATATATTACAAAGTTTCTTATAATCACCGTTACTATTCATCTGTGCAAAGTTTGCTGAAATGACAGTACCTTATTAGACAGTGACGTATTAGACCATGCATGTTCTGCTAAGGATTCTGGGAAAAGAATATGCAAATAAGTCCTCCTTGGTGGAAAAAGAGGAACTTGCTCTAGCACCACCCTTTGGAAGGTAGCTAATGAAAGATCAATGTCCTGTACACCAGAAGGTGGCCAGAAAAGCCAATATTCTCTTTAAGGAATTGTAGAACCCCTTCTGACACACATCTATGAGCTCTCATGCAGCCAGCCAGTACCATTTCACACTGATGAGAAGCAATAACCTTGAAACAGCCGTCTGCCTCCCTTTCTTTTGGAAGAGATATTCTGGCTTGGCTTTATTCCCAGATTAGGCCAACAGGTTACAAGAAAAACAGACATTTATATATTGGGATCTGCCTTCCATAAGGTGGCACTAGAACAAGTTTCCCTTTTTCCACCAAGGAGGACTTACTTGCATATTATTTCCCTAGAATCCTTAGCAGGGCATGCTTAATCTAAAAAGTTCCTATACACCACAAGGTGGAAATAGTTTCCTTAAAGAGACATAGTACCCCTCCTGACCCACTCTGCATTGGGCACTGCATAAATGAATGAATTTTTTTTCTAGTAGCATTTTTGCACCAAAGCCAAGAATGGCTACAAGAGGAATGGGAAATATATAGGAAGCATTCACACTTTTACCTTCTGCTCAATCCAATCCTGGAACTGGCTCAAAAAAAAAAAAAAAAAAAAAAAAAAAAACGCAGCAAAATCTGCAACAAAAAAAAGCTGCGTTTCCGCAACATGGGGACTCAGCCTTAAAAAAAATCCTTTACTTGATTCACTAAGTTAACTAATTTGATTATTTGACACAAATTTTACTATGCTAATCTCCCTATCTTTCGAAAAATTATTCTACTTAAGAAATACAAGTAAAGACCAAGTTAATAATCACACACACTGCTACCAGCTATGCAACAAAAAGTTTATTCATTTATCTAGAATACATATGAATACACATTAAAATGTGATTGAAATCATTGACCTAAGACATGTTATTTTCTGCTAATCAAAATCTTTACAAACTGGAAGCATTCAGAAACAGTAATTAAAATGGCTTTAATTTTTCATATTGCAAGAACACTGATTGCCAAGGATTAAATGAAGAAAACATAACAGTAAATACAGAAAATAAAAGCCCGCCATGCTCATTTCCAAACTAATTCTTTATCTATCGTTTAAGACTGCAGAGTTCATTTACACACTGCACGATGTTTGGCAAAACTGAATGATAATTTATAGAAACTATCAAAGTAAGCAATTATGTTGAAGTGAATACACAGGCCTGATTTATCAGTACGCTTTACAGTTATTTTATAAAATCCTTTCAACACTATCATTACAGAAGTAGGCTTGTTTCCTAAGAAATAAATCTTTCAAAATATTCTTTAACTAAATTTCTATTAACTCAAACCAGATTAACAGTTTTTGTGACCATTTATGCCCATGTCCTTAATAAATTAAAGATGCATTGCTATGAAGCTTGTCTACTTGATACTTATTCATAAGGTGAATCAGTCCATTTGAGAACCAGTTCAAAATACAAATGTAGCAAATGCTAACTAGACTCAGAACATAACTTAATATCAAGCGTGGTAGTCAGAAGGGCGTTCCTGACAGTCTAGCTGCGCTGTGAGGAACGCCTCCCCTGACAGTACTCGTCCATAGACTTGTATTGGGGGGGGGGGGTGGCATTCCTCACAGCTCAGTGTCATCGCTGGGCGGTAAGGAACGCCCCCCCAGTACAGGGCTATGGACGAGTACTGTCAGGGGGGTGTTCCTCACAGCTCAGCTAGACTGTCAGGAACGCCCTTCTGACAGTGGGCAGAGATCGGTGCCGGAACTAACGGCACGGATATCTCCAGCCCTGGGGCACATAACGGGAAAGCCGACAATGTGCTGAATTCAGTGCACTGTTGGCTTTCTAGCGGTATATAAAAAGGCATGTGCCTGAGGCCTCTTTGAGATGAGGATTTCTTTCAGAGAAGAACTATTTTGTAAGTGTATTCCAGAGACAAATTTATGAATGTAGATTCTCTGCACTATTACTGTACAGGAGAGGCACTGGCATGTTGGAGAGTGAATATGCCAGGCTAAAGGTGCCTACCAATTTCCTGTGACTCAAGATGTGAATGGGGATAAGTAAAACGTGATGACATCACAAGCAATGTAATTTCACGTACAGTCTGGGGAGTGGCAAAGATGTGTTGATTCTATGTTGAAAATAATGTAACCCAAGTTCATTGTACAGTCATGGCCAAAAGTTTTGAGAATGACACAAATATTCTATTTTCACATGATCTGCTGCCCTCTGGTTTTTATGTGTGTTTGTCAGATGTTTTTATCACATACAGAAATAGAATTGCATTCATATTATGAGTAACAGAAGCTTATATTGACAGTTAGAATGAGTTAATGCAGCAAGTCAATATTTGCAGTGTTGACCCTTCTTCTTCAGGACCTCTGCAATTCTCCCTGGCATGCTCTCAATCAACTTCTGGACCAAATCTTGACTGATAGCAGTCCATTCTTGCAGAATCAATGCTTTAATTTTGTCTGAATTTGTTGGTTTTTGTTTGTCCACCCGTCTCTTGATGATTGACCACAAGTTCTCAATGGGATTAAGATCTGGGGAGTTTCCAGGCCATGGACCCAAAATCTCTATGTTTTGTTCCCTGAGCCATTTAGTTATCACCTTTGCTTTATGGCAAGGTGCTCCATCATGCTGGAAAAGGCATTGTTGAGCGCCAAACTGCTCTTGGACGGTTGGGAGAAGTTGCTCTTGGAGGACATTCTGGTACCATTCTTTATTCATGGCTGTGTTTTTAGGCAAGACTGTGAGAGAGCCGATTCCCTTGGCTGAGAAGCAACCCCACACATGAATGGTTTCAGGATGCTTTACAGTTGGCATGAGACAAGACTGGTGGTAGCGCTCACCTCTTCTTCTCCGAATAAGCTGTTTTCCAGATGTTCCAAACAATCGAAAAGGGGATTCATCAGAGAAAATGACTTTCCCCCAGTCCTCAGCAGTCGACTCCCTGTACCTTTTGCAGAATATCAGTCTATCCCTGATGTTTTTTCTGGAGAGAAGTGGCTTCTTTGCTGCCCTCCTTGAGACCAGGTCTTGCTCCAAGAGTCTCCGCCTCACAGTGCGTGCAGATGCACTCACACCTGCCTGCTGCCATTCCTCAGCAAGCTCTGCACTGCTGGTAGCCCGATCCCGCAGCTGAAACACTTTTAAGAGACGGTCCTGCCGCTTGCTGGTCTTTCTTGGGCGCCCTGGAGCCTTTTTGGCACCAATGGAACCTCTCTCCTTGAAGTTCTTGATGATGCGATAGATTGTTCACTGAGGTGCAATCTTTCTAGCTGCAATACTCTTCCCAGTTAGGCCATTTTTGTGCAGTGCAATGATGACTGCACGTGTTTCTTTAGAGATAACCATGGTTAACAGAAGAGAAACAATGATGGCAAGCACCAGCCTCCTTTTAAAGTGTCCAGTGGTGTCATTCTTACTTAATCATGACAGATTGATCTCTAGCCCTGTCCTCATCAACACCCACACCTGTGTTAATGGAGCAATCACTGAAACGATGTTAGGTGGTCCTTTTAAGGCAGGGCTGCAATGATGTTGAAATGTGTTTTGGGGGATAAAGTTCATTTTCTAGGCAAATATTGACTTTGCAAGTAATTACTGTTAAGCTGATCACTCTTTATAACATTCTGGAGTATATGCAAATTGCCATTAGAAAAACTGAAGCAGTAGACTTTGTAAAAATTAATATTTGTATCATTCTCAAAACTTTTGGCCATGACTGTACTGTGCTTTCATTTATTAAAGGGGTTTTCCAGATAAAAAGTTAGCTGAGAGCAGTGTAAGGTGTAAAATAAAAAATAAGTGTAGCTCACCTCTTTATCCCACTGTCCCATCAGCAGAGCGCCAGTTCTTTAAAGGAGTTGGCCACTTTCAGACCAATTTTGAGAGACAAATGAATTGTTTGTATAATAAAAAGTTGTACATTTTTCCAATATACTTTCTGTATCAATTCCTCACAGTTTTCTAGATCTCTGCTTGCTGTCATTCATTTTGCTTACCTCTAGTGGATGAAATTTTGACCATGGTCATGTGATATATGGTCCATGGTCATGTGATGAGCACACAGGTGCACAGCTTGTTATAGTCACAGCACAGTAATCAGATCTCTTCCTGGTAACAAGCTGTGCACCTGTGTGCTCATTATATGACCATGGACAATACATCACATGACCATGGTCAGACTTTAACAGAATGAATGACAGCAAGTAGAGATCTAGAAAATCGTGAGGAATTGATAAAGAAAATATATTGGAAAATTGTTCAACTTTTTATTATACACACAATAACATTTGTCTCTCAATATTGGTCTGAAAGTGGCCAACCCCTTTAAGTTTCTGGTGACAGGACATCAGCAGTGATGGCAATGTTCCCTGGCCTCTGCAGCCAATCAAAGGACTCAACAGTCATGCTGCAGCAGTAGAATCTCTGTAGCAATGGCTGCTGTGACCACACAGGGAGACAATGGGATAATGGCTGTATTGCCATCTGGCCCCTTTGGCCTCACTGTGGTCGAAGGAGAGCAGAGTTACACTTATTTTTTACACCGTACCCTGCTCTCGGCTATTTTTTCCTAGAAAACCTTTTACATATGTACTTCTCCTACTTATCTTTATAAGACCTCTTTTACCAGTTATCTATGTATAAATGAAAAATGTAGACTATGCCTTGCCAGCATGCAACCACCCTAATTTTAATGTCACATATTTCTATAGCAACAACTCAAATGGCCAGCAAATGATTATTTCAGCTAACTTACCAGAATCAGGTTGTCCCTGTGACAGTCTTTTCTCTTTTGTAGCAATGTGCTAGTAGGTACAATACTGCCTTAATGCAGAGCTTATATTACTGAACAGAAAATAAAATATTATATTACTTTAATTGAAAAATTAAAACATAAAGGTAAAAAGCAGCGCATAGCTCCAGGTGATGAGGTTCCAGTTGGTGTTCACATTTTGACTATTTGCACCCACGATTATCCACAGGTGAAATAAAAGTAATTCTGCCTCCATAGCACTTGTTCTACTGATTTTCTATTATGACTCACTAGATCAAACAATTCTGAAGAGCAGAACCCCAGCCAGTAAAAAATAACACACATTAATAATACATGCAGATGTTTTTACGCTTGCATGAAGCAGTTGCTGCTGCTGTGTGATAAATGTACTGAAGCACAAAAAGTCTCAGTATTAAATATCTATAGATAAACATCTGAAGGCCGTCAGTTATTTTATAAGCTCCATATACTGCCTACTGTATATCTGGCCATACAAATTAGGACTCTAATGATAATTTGCATAAGGCACAAATGCAGCCAGACTGTTCTTTGGGTAGGGAGTGTCAAGTGCACTAAAATTCATTGTTTCTCTCTGGAGGCAGAGCTGGAGGACTGACAGCAAAGTATGCGTAGCAGCAAACTAGCCCCTGAGAAGCCAGGGAAACCAAATAATTGTTCTTAAGTGTATGTCCACTAGAAGTATTTTAACCTTTTAATGCACATAGCAAAGTCATAAAAATTGATGCAAAGGCAAATGATTCTGATGAGTTGGGATACTGAATACAAGCATATAAAATTACAGGTTATGGTTGCAGCTTTATAAAATTTAAAAATAAATTAAAATTATTAGGCTGTATTCATATCAGCGTTGGCACATATGACAAAAACCTAACAGACCCCATTATAGTCAGTGTGGTCCACTGGATGCTGTTTGGATCCAACAGGCTTCTATTATTTTTGTTGTTCTGCTCCTATAATAGAGTAGAACCACATAAATATTTAACAAAAATATCTTAAAATCAGCATGAAACACCCCAAGAAATCTTACTACAAGGCAATAATTATATTCAGAAATCACCAGATATACAGTCATATGAAAAAGTTTGGGCACCCCTATTAATCTTAATCATTTTTAGTTCTAAATATTTGGGTGTTTGCAACAGCCATTTCAATTTGATATATCTAATAACTGATGGACACAGTAATATTTCAGGATTGAAATGAGGTTTATTGTACTAACAGAAAATGTGCAATATGCATTAAACCAAAATTTGACTGGTGCAAAAGTATGGGCACCTCAACAGAAAAGTGACATTAATATTTAGTAGATCCTCCTTTTGCAAAAATAACAGCCTCTAGTCGCTTCCTGTAGCTTTTAATCAGTTCCTGGATCCTGGATGAAGGTATTTTTGACCATTCCTCTTTACAAAACAATTCCAGTTCAGTTAAGTTTGATAGTCGCCGAGCATAGATAGCCCGCTTCAAATTATCCCACAGATGTTCAATGATATTCAGGTCTGGGGACTGGGATGGCCATTCCAGAACATTGTAATTGTTCCTCTGCATGAATGCCTGAGTAGATTTGGAGCTGTGTTTTGGATCATTGTCTTGCTGAAATATCCATCCCCGGCGTAACTTCAAATTCGTCACTGATTCTTGTACATTATTCTCAAGAATCTGCTGATACTGAGTTGAATCCATGCGACCCTCAACTTTAACAAGATTCCCCGTGCCGGCATTGGCCACACAGCCCCAAAGCAAGATGGAACCTCCACCAAATTTTACAGTGGGTAGCAAGTGTTTTTCTTGGAATGCTGTGTTTTTTTGACGCCATGCATAACGCCTTTTTGTATGACCAAACAACTCAATCTTTGTTTCATCAGTCCACAGGACCTTCTTCCAAAATGAAGCTGGCTTGTCCAAATGTGCTTTTGCATACCTCAGGCGACTCTGTTTGTGGCGTGCTTTCAGAAACGGCTTCTTTCGCATCACTCTCCCATACAGCTTCTCCTTGTGCAAAGTGTGCTGTATTGTTGACCGATGCACAGTGACACCATCTGCAGCAAGATGATGCTGCAGCTCTTTGGAGGTGGTCTGTGGATTGTCCTTGACTGTTCTCACCATTCTTCTTCTCTGCCTTTCTGATATTTTTCTTGGCCTGCCACTTCTGGGCTTAACAAGAACTGTCCCTGTGGTCTTCCATTTCCTTACTATGTTCCTCACAGTGGAAACTGACAGGTTAAATCTCTGAGACAACTTTTTGTATCCTTCCCCTGAACAACTATGTTGAACAATCTTTGTTTTCAGATCATTTGAGAGTTGTTTTGAGGAGCCCATGATGCCACTCTTCAGAGGAGATTCAAATAGGAGAACAACATGCAATTGGCCACCTTAAATACCTTTTCTCATGATTGGATACACCTGGCTATGAAGTTCAAAGCTCAGTGAGGTTACAAAACCAATTTTGTGCTGCAGTAAGTCAGTAAAAAGTAGTTAGGAGTATTCAAATCAATAAAATGATAAGGGTACCCAAATTTTTGCACCGGTCAAATTTTGGTTTAATGCATATTGCACATTTTCTGTTAGTACAATAAACCTCATTTCAATCCTGAAATATTACTGTGTCCATCAGTTATTAGATATATCAATGAAATGGCTGTTGCAAACACTCAAATATTTAGAACTAAAAATGATTAAGATTAATAGGGGTGCCCAAACTTTTTCATATGACTGTAAATGGCAGGAATCTCAGTTTAGCTGCTGTTGCTTTAATGTTATCATATCAACCTGTTAAGCTTCTGTAGTTTTCAGGGCTCTCTTATGCTGATCCAATTAGCTCCTGAGGAGGGATATTTAAACCCTGTTCCTGCTCATCCAGGTGCCTGCTATTTGGTTGTACTCTAGTGTGGCTCCCATGCCCTGATTGTTTTTGCTGGACTGCTCTAATACTGATCTTTGGTGCTGGTGAAGACGTTTGGATGCCTGGGATCTATCTCTCAGCGCTATGTGACATTTAAAAAACTACTTCTACTGCTCTCTGTTGTCAGTCAGTCACTGCAATTTCTGAAATTTGCTCCAGAGATACTATCGTAACAATGGCATAATCATTCTTTGAAATGCAGCAACAAACTGTAAAGGGTCTATTCTGAGTTAGACAACCCCTTTCTAAAGGCCTTTTTTTATGGCATATGGAACTAATAAAGGAATGACTCAACCTTACTACTCAAAGTCCCATTAAGTGCACTTTTACTTAGCTCAGCTGATTAAAGAAATCTCACTCTTGTGGATTTGGACTGGCTATGTCTTGCATGGTGGCTGGTGCAGGACACATATATAACCAGCTTTAAACTTCCAGTGTAAAAATCAGTTATTTGCCGAATCCACGAAGATCAGCCGATCACTCCCTCAACTTGTTTATTAAAAAAGTGGGTTGCCAGGGGCGTGGCCTATGTATTGCTGGTGAGCAGTTGCATCTCTGGGTAGCTCCTGCCCTACCAGCTTTCTTTAGCCTACACATCTGCAGCCGGGCCTTTCTGATGGGCAAAAAACTACCTAGGAAGACTGATTCAGGGACCCCTGCTCCAGGAGACAGTTATACACAGCAGTCCCTTACTCCTTACCTACTCCCTGGACCAACGCTGCTCAGGTCTTCCTCGCACCGGCGGCCATCTTGGGCCGGCGCTTCAACTACCTCAGCGCAGCCTCCGCTCTCCCCCATGGCCTCTCTGGACATCCAGCAGCTCTCAGCAATGTCCTTGCCTGCTCCACGGTCCCTGTCAGCGCCAGCCAGACCACGCTGCAGGGAAGCACCTGGTCCTCCTGCATATGCTTCCAGCGCTGCGCTTTCACCGGGGATGCATGTGGACCTGCCGGTATCTCCCCCTACTGAGCCTCTAGACCCTCCTGCTGCAGCCTCCGCTACTGTGCTGACTCAGGACCTAAACTCCTTGCAGTTCCAACAGGTCACTCCACAACTCCTGCCTTCCACTGCCCTGACTCTGCCTGTTCCTCCAGCCCCTGCTGCCGCTCCACATGCTTTGACTGTTGCAGGCCTTGTGCATGGCACTGAACCTCCTGCTGTTCTCTGGTCCTCTGCTGGACACCTCTCCTCCTTCCTCTCCTCTTGGTGATGCTGAGCCAGACCTGGGGGAGGCCCCCTCTATATACCAATATGCTGTACCTGATACGGAGGACAAGGACCCGGCATTCCTCCCTCTGCAGCCGCATGGCCGTCTGACTGCCCTTCCTGCTTCCCTACCAACTCAGGGGGCTCAGCTGCTTGCTCACCTACCAAGCAGACAGGACTTCCAGTCCATGGCTGCTGAAGTCACAGATGCCTTTCACAAAGAAATCTCTGCTCTAAGGAAGGACTTTCAGCAAATTACAACTAGAGTGGAGACTTTAGAGGAGGATCATGATCCGACTTGGGTCCATCTTTCCCAGCTTCAGACCTCTGTTCACTCCCAATATCAAGTTGTGTAACAAATGCAGCGCCACATAGAATACTTGGATAACCGTGGGCGCCGTAATAATATTAGAGTTAAGGGCCTGCCTGAGGCTTCCCAAGACGAGGATCTCCATGTTACTCTGAAGGCGATATTTAATGCTATCCTTCAAAAACCTTCTTCTCATAAAATCAAGCTGGATCATGCCCATAGGGCCCTCCGTCCCTAAGGGGTCTGGCCCGACTCCACATGATGTCATTTGCTGTGTACATTACTTTACTCTCAAGGAGTCTATCCTTTCCAAAGCTCGTCAGCTCAAGGACTTTGACGGAGACAAAATCCAACTTTACCAGGACCACTCTTGGATCACTCTGCAGAAAAGGTGTCATCTTCGTCCACTCCTTCAGTTACTTCAGGACCGTCAAATCCCATACCGCTGGGGCTTCCCCTTTTCTTTAACTGCACGACTAAATGGACGTTCTGCCACTCTGCGTTCCTATGCTGACCTGTAATCCTTCTGTTCTACACTGGATTTACCGCCTCCGGAGCTGTCTGACTGGGACCTTACCCCTCCACCGACCCCACTTTCTCCAGTCTGGAATTTCCAGAAGACCAAGAGGCATCATCTACCTTTCCCGGGGACCTCGGTCAGGAGGCTGCAGGTGGCTCCTCCACCTCCATGAAAGTTGTGGACCTGACCGTTACCTTTTTTACTTCCCGAGTCCTTGGACTACTGCTGTCACCTTGACTTCTAGCAGTCGTATCCTTTTTTTCTTATACCTCATATTGCTGTTCCTGGTTATAACTAGCAGTTTTTATGTTTTTTTGCACTGATGTGTTCCATTAGCTTGCCATTGTTTAAGGGTGGGGTGGGGAGGGTAGCTGTTTACCTGTTCTATCAACCGATATTTCCCCCACGGTTTCTGGTGGTTGTGGATTATCATCTTGCATTTTGTGCCTCCCCCCAGGCACTTACTTTCTAGGGGGTATTTTCCAGCTGTGAGCCCCCCCCCCGTTTCTCCCTACAGGGCTCATTTGGACTTTTGGGCCTGGCCCTACCTGGACTGGTGCCTCCTACCCCCGGTCGGGAGATTTAGTCCTGTCGATCGATGTACTGTAATACTGTTCTTAGGATTTTTGTAATATGTATTGTCCACTTGTTTGTCTCTTCCCCTCCCCCTCTCTTCTCTTTCTTTACTTTCTAGGTTTGGAGATCGCCGCTTTACTCCTTCTACGCACAGGTGGTTGGCATGGGATTCCACGACCTCTTTTATGTCTGCCTCCCCTGAGAGCTGCACTTCATGGGTGGGATCTGCTGTGCTTATTGCTGCTTCGCTCATACTCCGTCCTCATGGCTAAGTGCGTATCATTGAATGTCAAGGGCCTGAGCTCCAACACTAAGCAACGTATGGTCTTGCGTGAGCTTCGGTCCCTCCGGGCGGACGTGGCGTTTCTCCAAGAAACGTATTACGACCACCAGGTACATTTCAATTTGCTAAGCATTACTATCCAAGTGCCTACTCTGCTTACCATAACCGCCGAAAGGCAGGCGTGGCTATTTTACTGTCCCGTACATGCCCCATTACAGTTGCCACCTCCCATCTTGACCCCCAGAGTCGTTACATTATTTTGGAGGGCCACCTACATGGCCAACCTAATGTCCTATGCAATGTTTATGCCCCTAACTCTTCCCAGCTCTCCTTCCTGCGCGATATCCTGGTCCGTCTGCGAGCCCACTCTGGTGCGGCCTGGCTGCTTGGCGGAGACTTTAATATGTTTTTCCGAGATTGTCCCTCCGTGCTAATCCAGCCGTGGCCTCTCAGCCTCGCCTCGCCAGGGAGTTTCGCCAATGAATTCGGTCCTCCGCTCTTTACGACCTATGGCGCGTTAATAACCCCACAGTTCGCTCCTACACATTCTTTACCCATCCCCATAAGACACATACGAGGATAGACTACTTTTTCGGTAATGCCCTTACACTCCGTTTGCTTGTCAATGCGGATATTGGTCCTCTCTCATGGTCTGATCATGTCCCAGTCTGTTACCCTCTCTCCCACACCGGTCCCGACCAGGCGCTGCCACTGGTGCCTTAATGAGTCCCTCCTACACTCAGAGACCAGCTGTAACACTATGAATACCCATTTGGTTGATTACTTTCAAGATAACGAGGCTTCAGTCCCTTTGGTCTCTACCCTCTGGGAAGCCCATAAGGCTGTCATGCAAGGGCACTGCATTGCCGTAGCAACGAGATTGAAAAAAGACAGAAAAGCCAGGGAGGTGGCCCTGCATGCTAAGATAAAATCCCTCACTGATAGTTTAGCGATACGTCCCTCTCTGTCCCTCCTCCTTCAATTGGTTGCAGCCCTAGCTGACCTACGCGACCTAGCTATGCATGCTACCCAAAATCGCCTACTCTACTCGCCTACTAATGCTACTGTGAGCGTCGCTCATACCTTGCTAGCTAGAACCTTGCAGGATCAACAAGCCTCTTCTACCCCCCATGTCATTCGTGGCCCCTCTGGCTCCCTACTACACCATACTGAAGATATTGCTACGGCATTCCGATGTTATTACACCCGTTTATACCCGTCCAGAACTCACCCAGACCTCCCCGCTACTTCCCAAGGCCTGCAGGACTATTTAGACTCTTGCAACCTACCCTCCCTAGACTCCTCGGCCCTTGCTTCTCTTAACGCCCGGATTACGGACGAGGAGATTACCGACACTCTGAAGAGTCTTCCGAATGGTAAGGCCCTGGGCCCTGACGGCTTCACCTATTTATACTATAAGACCTTCCAGTCAATACGACTTCCTCACCTCAGAATTTATTCAACTCCTTCCTGGACGGTGCTCCCATACCACAGTCGATGCTACACTCCCATATCACCCTAGTTCCTAAACCAAACAAAGACCCCCAAGAGTGCTCTAACTATCAACCCATAGCTCTCCTTAACTCTGATCTTAAACTTTTCACTAAAATCCTAGCTACTAGATTGAACGCTTGGCTCCCTTCTCTTATCCACAAGGACCAGGTGGGTTTCTTTCCCTGCCGTCAGGGGGATGACAACACCAGAAGGGCTGTGGATTTGTTAGAGGTAGCTAACCATACTGCTACCCCTGCCCTTCTTTTGAGCTTGGATGCTGAGAAGGCCTTCGATCGCCTTGACTGATCTTTCATGTTTGCTACTCTTAAGAAGTTTGGCTTTTCAGGGGCCTTCCTCTCAGCAGTTACTGCACTTTACTCTCCCCCCCCCCCGGGTGGTAAAGCTACCACTTCCTCATCGTTCCCTATTCGCAATGGGATTCAGCAGGGTTGCACTCTATCCCCTCTTATTTTTGCTCTCTGTATCGAACCTCTAGCTTCTGTGATACGTTCCAATCCCGATATTGCGGGGATTCCTGTATGTGATCGAGACTTTAAAATTAGGCTCTTTGCTGATGATGTCCTGCTGACCCTCACTAACCCACACACCTCCCTCCCGAATCTAATGTTAACATTGCGAGATTACGGTCACTTCTCTGGTTATAAGGTTAACACCTTGAAAACGGAGGCCCTCCCATTGAATATTCCAAACTCTGTCCTCCATCTTCTGCGCCATAACTACAATTTCCAATGGAGGGACCATTCCCTTCGCTATCTGGGTATCCAACTATCCTCATCCTATACTACCTTATATTCGGCTAACTATCCCCGGCTGTTTCGTGACCTCCAATCCATCCTGGATAAATGGCGTCCCTTACATATCTCCCTGATAGGGTGTATCACTGCTGTTAAGATGACGCTCCTTCCTAAACTCCTCAATTTTTTTAAAACCCTGCCAGTGGCGGTCCCCCCGCTCGGAGCTATGCTCTCTTCAGAAGGCTATTTTCCAATTCATTTGGAATGGGAAGAGGCACCACATTCCCCGTTCAGTTATACTGGCTGGTAAGGCTGAGGGGGGGTCTGGCGGTTCCTCACCTACTTCTTTACTATTGGGCGGCCCATCTACGATGTATACTGTTTTGGGCGTCGGCCCAGGCCTATACTAAATGGGTGGAAATAGAAACGCTCTGGCTGGCTCCCATCCATCAGAATGCTTTCTTATGGTCTCATCCACCCGTCCTGCCTTCCACACCTCTTTTAGGACCCATTCGCTTCACTAGGACCATCTGGATTACCTGCCATAAGCTCTTCCCACTCGCCTCCCATCACTCATCCATGGTTTCCTTCCTGTATAACCCCCCTCCTCCCAGGGGGGGCTGGGGCCTGATATGGTGCGTCCATGGAGCAGACTAGGTTTGTTTCATATCGCTGACCTGATTGACCCGTTGACCTTGGAGCTCAGGCCTTTTGACTATTTTACTTCCAACTTGTGCTTACCACCTGCCGAATGGCTTCACTATAGACAAATACATGGTCAGGTGGTCGGAGGCTCTGAGCAAGCAGATCTCCCCGGCACAGTGGAGGATCGTATGGTCGGTCGCGTGCTGCTAAATCATCCATCTGTATTACATACTGTGAAACCCAATATAAGTTGCTGATATTCTGGTACCACACCCCGGCCCTCTTACACACCCTCAGCTATAGCATTCCCAGTGCTTGCTGGAGATGCCTCTTTGGTCAAGGCACGTTATATCATATCTTTTGGAGCTGCCCCATGATCCGTGCTTTCTGGACTGAAGTTAAGGAGTTAACTGACAAGCTCTTTCTCCAGGGTGTCCCGCTAGATACTTTGGTTTACCTACTTAACCTGCCTCCCTGACACCTTGGCAAAAAGTCCTCTAGGCTCTTCCTATATCTTTGCACAGAAGCTAAAACACTGGAAGAGTGTGCATCCCCCTACTGGTCCTGCTCTTGTGGCCCGTGTCAAGGATGTACGCAGCCTAGAGTATCTTACCGCCACACTCCATAGTACGATGGATGCCTTCAAGTTGATCTGGTCTCCGTGGGATGCGTACTGCATCCTCCATGGCCTCGGATCTCCTTGCCCCCCTACCTCCTCTCCCCCTGTTTCCGGTCCTTGTCTGTGTCATGTTTCATGTTTGATGTTTTATTTGTCCCTTTTCAAACTGGCTTTTCTTGGTTTCCTGTTTACTGCTCCCTTCCTCATTTGTTTTTCGTATTTTGGATGTTTATCATTTTGCTTGTAAAGTGTTTGTAAAACAAAAAAAAAAAAAAAAAAAAAGTAGGCTGCCTTGATAAGACACAGTAAATTTACAATGTTTTACAGACAATTACATATTATAATGCACCTAAACATATTATTACACGCATAGTGATCATTGTGCCCAGTTCAGCATGTTATGCCATCTGATTAACCAATGTTAAAATACAATTATATCAAATACAATTATATATGGTAAACACAAGAAATGAAATGAGGATGACTCTGGATTAGTCATGTCCATATTTCAATGAGCACAGCTGGGCTGTACATGATCGATAGAACCTATTTAAAGTCACAACCTTTATCTGAAAGTCAGTTATTAACAGTGATGGTTCACCTACGGGTTTTAAAGGTCAGCTGCATAACATTTTATAAGTCATGGACTATGCTGAAAAATCGACATTACCTATAAAAACTACCTTTTGGCTACCTGACCATTGGACTAGTCTGATCATTAAAATATATTGACCATAACATTGCATGTACATGACTGATATGACTACTCTGCTACTGCATCGACACTTCTACTATCTCTCAAATGCTAACCTTTGTTAAAATCATGTATACTATTGATACCAGTTACCTGCCAACATTTCTGGACTCTTAGGCTTCATGCATATGACTGAGTGTGGTGTCTAAGGGGGGCTCCAATGCTCCGTTCCAATCTGATAATTATACAGCAGGTCCTATCATGTGTCTTGAAATCGGATAAGAACAGACCCTCCCATAGAAAGGAATGTGCACGGAAAGCACTCAAAAAAAACTCTCAGTCACCTGCCTTCCTGTAAAGAGGACCCTTCACCACCTCCACCAACTCCAGTTCTTAGCATCTGTTAATAGGTATTGCACCACCGATTCCAGCACAGTTGGAATTTTTTCTCTTTTTGGTGCCTGATATGGTATTTAGGCTCTGTACTGTCAGGTGGATGGTGTCAGGCAGCAGCAGACAAGGGGTTTGATTCTGAGCTCTAACATTGGCTGCATCTGATTGGTGCTCTGAATCACGCCCCATGCCTGACACTGCCCTTCTTACATTATAGAGCTTAAATAGCACATCAGGCACCAAAAGCAACCTCGCTTGGTGCTCGGGAACCATGGGGCCTAGAAAGAAAATTCCAACTGTGCTGGAATCTGGAGCAGCAGCTATTAACAGATGGTAAGAACTAGAATTGGTGGAGGTGGTGAAAGGTCCTCTTTAAGGCAAGTACCTTCCTTTAAAAAAATGTTCCATATTTTATTACCAATGATATTACATCACTTATTGCTAATTATTATATCATTCTGTCAGTACGGCGTAGGATAATACAGAGTATAACTAACATCATTTGTTGCAACAGTGGGGAAAATTCCGCAGCTGAATTCTGGCTTACTTAGTGCCAATAAAATTGCTATGCACCACACTTATTTTATTATGTTGTAGACACTTTTTGCACCTCATTCAACAACATTCAACAAGGGGTTATCGCTTATGATTCATCTACATGCACCAAAAGCTTCGGTGTAAAGCAAGACAACCAATAGGTGGTGTAAAGTCAGACAAAAGTGTTTAAAAATGCACCAAATTTATTATCTAGCATAAACCACTTTGGTAAATTTGGTGCATCTTTAGGCTGTCTAAGTTTATACGCTCTAAATTTTAGACAAGATCAGTAAATCTGCTTCAAAGTTTACTATATTTTTATTTTGTTTTGTGTCTTTAAGACTCCATACATTTTACTAATCAGCAGCAAGTTTCCTAAGCTTTTTGTCAGTTTTTCTGATTTCACAGAACAATAATTCTAAGTAAAAGATGTAATTCTTTATACTACAGAACCCATCAACAAAAGTAACTCAGTTGTTGTGACATTCTAATAAGAACACATGATGTGTGGAAAGCAACCGAATATTTGAAGGGTGGTTGAACTCTTCCCTTGAATTTTCTAGTTCACTAAGGCCTCCGCTTCCTAACTGTTACATGTTATTTCAGCTTTCTCCACTATTTCCTCCTATTATCACTTCAGTTCATAACCCCTAGAAGAACCAATGTTTGTTCAGTGGTGCTATAGGGAAATAATTATGCAAAAAGAGAGCGCATATCACAAACACAGATTCTGAGGCAGTTTATCATTATGGCATGGTTTTCCTCCCTGGAATTTTTCGGCTGTGTTGTAAATACAGTGGTTCAGCATGTCAATATATGAGAATAAGTGTATTTTCCAATTACTTAGATACAGCTCTCTGTAGTAAGAAAAAAAAAAAAAAAAAGGTTGGACACACATGATAGTTCTATTATTGGTTCCTTTGTTAGTGGTGCAATTGAAATGATACATCTGAATTTACTAGTAGGTTCATAACTGCTTTTGTAAAGAAGTGCTACTCCCCCCCCACACAAAAAAAAAAAAATTAAAATAAAAAGTTTGCAGAGGACTATAGTAGTTGGATAAATCATGCCAAGTTTACTTGTCTTTCTTACCATCCATACAATAAATATTTTCTACAAACATAAAAATAAAGAATAACTTAGAGTTAAGTACAAAGGTCCAGAGATTTCATCAATTTTAACATAGGGGTGGAGTAAGCTCTCTTAGTGACCAATGTGAAGGTTCTGCAGTGCCTTGCAAAAGTATTCCTACCTCTTGAACTTTTTCACATTTTGTCACCTTACAACCACAAACGTAAATTTTTATTTATTTTTTTTTTATTTTATGCTTACTTGTATAGCGCCATCATATTCCGCAGTGCTTTACAGACATTGTAAGTCACTGTCCCATATAGGGCTCACAATCTACATTTCCCTATCAGTATGTCTTTGGAGTGTGGGAGGAAACCGGAGTACACGGGGGAAACCCACGCAAAAACAGGGAGAACATACAAACTCCTTGCAGATGTTGTCCTTGGCAGGATTCGAACCCAGGGATCTAGCGCTGCAGTTCTAACCACTGAGCCACCGTATTTTATTGAGATTTTAAGTGATAGACAACACAAAGTAGCACATAATTGTGAAGTGGAAGGAAAATAATACATGGTTTTCAAAATTTTAACCAAATAAAAATCTGAAAAGTGTGACGTGCAAAATTATTCAGCCCCCCTGTTAGGGAATTACCAGTTAAGCAATTCCCCAGTTGCTGCTGCTGAAACCTGGGAGGAAGGGAACGACAGAGACAGTGAGTCCTAATGCTCAACCCAGCACAAGTCCCTACCTCCTTGCCTCAACTACCCTTGGCGGCAGAGGACAACTGGGCGACGGTCCCTTCCTACAATACAAGAGTAAACACAAAGTGCAGACAAGAGAAACAGACACGAGTAGTCAAAAGAGCCATGGGTCAGAACCAGAAGAATAGTCAAAGGAAATGCCAAGGTCAGAAATATAATAACAGTAACAGATAATAGCCAGCACGCTCAGAGAAGCTAATAGCAAGCATCAAAGAGAGGGCTGGAAAACTATATAAAGGGAATTCACCCTAGGCTTGATTGGCAAGGAGGAATGTCAATCAAATAGCTATAAACTTTAACTCCTTAGTAACCAAAGGAACTAATAGAACTGGCTGGGCTGACACACAGCAATGAATACTCAAGCTTTGCTAAACCAACAGGGACAAAGGATCACAAATGAACACGCCTCCTGCGCCGTAGCATGTGACCGGAGGATGGCGCAGAGGCAAAGATGTATTCCCTATATGAATACTTTGTAGAGCCACCTTTTGCTGCAATTACAGCTGCAAGTCTTTTGGGTTATGTCTCTACCTGCTTTGCGCTGAGATTTTTGCCCATTCTTTACAAAATAGTTCAAGCTCAACCAGATTGGATGTAGAGCGTCTGGGAACAGCAATTTTCATGTTTTGCCACAGATGCTCAATGGAATTTAGGTCTGGACTTTGACTGGGCCATTCTAACACATGAATATTCTTTGATCTAAACCATTCCACGGTAGCTCTCAATCTGTTAGTTTAGGTGAACAGCCATGTCTTGGTAGGTTTGCAGTTGTAGAATACTTTTTTCATCTTTGGATGGTGGATTGAACAGTGCTCCTTGGGATGCTCAAAGCTTGGGATATATTTTTAGAACCTAACCCTACTTTAAATGTTTTCATTACTTTATCTCTGAACTGCCTGGTGAGTTCTTTGGTCTTCATGATGCTGTTTGTTCACTAGTGTTCTCTAACAAACTACTGAGGCCTTCACAGAACAGGTGTATTTATACTGAGACTAAATTACACACAGTTGTACTCTATTAACTAAATAAGCGACTTCTGAAGGCAATTGATTGCACTGGATTTTATTTAGGGGTATCAGAGTACAGGGGGCTGAATACTTTTGCACGTCACTTTTCAAATTTTTATTTGATTAAAATTTTGAAAACTATGTATCATTTTCGTTCCACTTCACAATTATCTGCTACTTTGTGTTGGTCTATCACTTAAAATCTCAATAAAATACATTTAAGTTTGTGGTTGTAAGGTGACAAAATGTGAAAAAGTTCAAGGGGTATGAATACTTTTGCAAGCCACTGTAAATGTCTACTACACTCACACTTCTCTGTCTGTGCTGCCATAAGTTTATGGGCAAACAACCATTAGCAGAAACTTCTAAATCTTCTACTTCAGCAGTCTAACATCTAATGTGAATAGCCAGCTTTAGACAGTGACTGTATTCAGTATTTCCAATTTTTTTCCCTGTGTGTCGAGAAACACCAGGATACAGAGTTTTTCAGGGAACCAGGTAGAGTCAGCTCCAAACTGGTGCTGCAATGATGATGTTCAGTACCACTGTTTTATACTGGGGTCCCCATTCTAAGGAGGTTTAAATATATTTTAAATTTCATAATAATATTATTTAATAAGTATATGATTAATTAAAATATAATATTTTAATTACTTTAAAAACCCTTTAAGGCTAAGGCCCCACGTAGCGGGCTGCAGCAAAAAAGTGCTGTAGGAAAAACCGTGGCAGAAAAGCATTGCGTTTTTTTTTCCCACAGCGCTTTTCACAGAAAGTCCACAGAGGTTTCCTCTGTGGACTGTCTGCTTCAATTATACCTATAGGGAAGCCGCCGGCGTTTTCGTAGGTATAATTGACATGCTGCAATTTCAAAAACAGCAACGGTTTTGTAAATCGCAGCATTTCCACTGCACGCATTTTTCTGCTAAGGCTAAGGCCCCAGGTAGTGAAGTGCAGCAAGAAAATGCTGCAGAAGAAATGCATCGTGTTTTTTTCCACAGCACTTTTCATTGCAATTTCGCAGAGTTTTCCTCTGCAGACTTTCTCACCCTATTATACCTATACAGAAAACACCAGTGTTTCCACAGGTTTAACTGATATCACTGTGGATTTTTTTTCTGTAATGTGAGGATGGGATTAGCCAGAATGTAAAACGCTGCATTTTCGCAACGTGGGGCTTCAGCCTGAGACAAATAAAGATGCATGAAAACTTAAAGGGGTTGTCTACAAATAAATAAAAATAAAAAAACCACACTCACCGATCCCTGACTCAGTAGCTACCTGGGTCTGCCACCACGTCTGTTCGGGCGCGAGCCGTGTTTTCCCCCTCCAGAAGTCCTGCGTCGTGCCATGACTGTTGAGACCACTAATTGACAGCAGAAAAGGTCCCGGTAACATGACATGTGAGTGATGTCACTGGGCTCTTTCCAATCTTCACTGAGGCCACTGATCGGCCTTAGAGATCACGTGTGGCGTAGGACTTCTTTTGAGGAAGGCATGGCGCACCCGAACAGATAGCAGGGTGAACACCAGAGTGTCAGGGACAGGAAAATCTGATTTTTTTTTTTTTTTTTTTTTTTAATGTTACACCTTCCCTGGCTTCTACCAATTCCTGGACAACCCCTTTAATAGATAGAAATAAACAATTATGATTTCATTTTTAATTTTACTTGGATAAATTATTTGCTTATCTGCATGCATTTGGCTACTGCTTAATAGTGCCTGTTGTAATACAATAATATACTAGTAAGTTAATTGAATGTTGAAATATAATAGTATCCTATATACACATTAACCCGAACTGTATCACAGAAGAAAGAAAGAAACAAACAATGAAAAGTCATTGGAAAAACATTTGTTTTGCAGTCTTCTATGATAACTTCTATAATAATGCTGTACAGTTTAACCAATAGACACTACCATGTCTTTTCATACAGCTGCACTTTCTTCGCCCCACACATTTTTCAAGCAAAAATGTGACTTGTGGGAGGAATGTTGTAGTAGATCTTACAGTCCACTTCACAATGGGCCTGCTAGTCAGTAATGCTTTTGTTCATTTTCTTCACTAGCAGAGCTGCCTTTACCAGATTGGCGCTCATGATGTGCAGTGGATTCAGCACTGACCTCATCTCTCCTGACTCCCACAATCATCCAGATGTTACATGGGTGAACTAAGCATTAACTTGCAATATGAGAAGCTCATGTAAGATCAGGCAATACTTCTACACCCACTTTTATATGCTTAGAAAGTGATATGATGCTTTGGGCTTCCCACAGTTACATAATTACCAGATATTTTGCAGAGCAAAGTTCAAGTATGGGACAAGAAAACCCCAAAAAAGTATTGTTTCTGTGATAGATACTTTTCTATGATAGATACAACTATGACATGACAGTAGGAAATATTGTTTGATGAAATAATATAGTCAAGGTACATGTGTAGGAGATATGAACTTACAGTATCATGGAATTGAAGTGAAAAAAAATTGAGCATGGTTCTTCTGAGGGTTTTTCAATGAATTGTGTTGGTGCAGTGAAAAAAACTAGCATCATAAAAATTGACTTACCAACCCTGGGAACTAGGTCTCTATCATTGCACTTTATGCATCGGTGTATGCTCCTAGGCATGGATGAGGGGTAGGCTAAGTAACTGCTTTAGGGTCAAAAGGATGAGGGGGGGGGGGGTGCAATTTTATTAAATTTAGTTTTTTAATTTTTTTTGCTGTGGAATCGCTTAACACTGCAAGAAGAATAGTCTGCAAAGGTCACCCCCTTTAAACAATGTTGCAGTTTGATCTGGATTCATTTTATGATCTGATCTGAATTTAATGTCTTATTTATATATATGAGGTTCTCCTAGATGCGACCTTTCCAGATACCAGATGATCCTCCTAAAATCCTAACATATTTTTGCCTGTATCCTGTCTGGTAACACCTGAATGGAACTTTCCCAGACCTCAAAAAAGCATTGTACTTTGTTGTCCTTACAAATATAAACTGTCTGCCCAGTGCGTTGAATAGAGGTGGGCTAGTTTTTCTAAGTATATAGATGGAGGCTGTGGTTTTATCCAAACCTGCAAAATGGCTTCCAAAGCTACTGCCACCCACGCACAGCAGAAGCTTTCTGCTCCCTTTCTGCTTAACACATGTTAAGGGGGATCTATCTAGTACCCCCCCCCCCCCAACCACTGAGGAGTAAATGGAACAAAATTCTTAACGCAATCTAGGGTAAAAAGACCAGACAACATGGTAAAATCTTTGCACAAGACAATAAACAGTGAAGTATATCTGCATCACCATGAAAGTAAAGTCCTAAACACGAGCACTATGAGGGGATAAGTAGTATCTATGCAATATACTAATGGTTATTTCAGTGAATCAGGCTGATGGCATGGTCTTGTTAGAGTAGTCTATCACCCGTAGTAATGTCAATATGTCCATTGAGGTAATGGACTTAATCCAGTGGGCCATCCCTGTCAATGTCTGGGAATAGTATAGCTCAGGGAGGTAAATCCCATTGTTTTACCATTGTTTTTGTATCAGGTAAGCTGCTGTGATATCATAAATAAGTTTTCAAACAAATAAATGCTATCACATTACAAGGGGACTTCAGTCATGTAAGCAGCTGTGACATCAAAACCATGTTTTGATGTTTGTTACGTAGGATGTTGTGACATCACATTTTTGTTAAAGTAAGCTAAGCCACTGTGACATCATATATTACTAGTTAATATGACTAGGTAATATGTTGTGAAATCACAAATGTATATAACATTCTGTGACAGCTATACTTTAGTCAGGTAAATTTGCTGACATCACAAGTGTCTACTATTTAAACTCAGGGGTGGAAATATACATATACATATCCTATACTTGTACGGAGTCCTGTAAATATAAATACAGATCCCTAATGATCCTCCTTAAAGGGGTTGGTCACTTTCATTTTAATAGAGAGACAAATGTTATTGTTTGTATAATAAAAAGCTGTACAATTGTCCTATATATTTTCTGTATCAATTCCCCACAGTTTTCTAGATCTCTGCTTGCTGTCATCCTTTCTGCTTACTTCTAGTGGATAAACATCAGTCCATGGTCATGTGATGTACACACACAGGTGCACAGCTCGTTACCAGGCACCTGTATACATCACATGACCATGGACTGATTTTTATCCACTGGGATTAAGCAGAAAGGATGACAGCAAGCAGAGATGTAGAAAACTGAGGAATTAATATAGAAATTATATTGGAAAATTGTACAACTCTTTATTACACAAACAATAAATACATTTGTCTATCAATATTTGTCAGAAAGTGGCCAACTCCTTTAGTCTAAGGCCCCACGAAGCATCCTGCAGCAAAAAAGATTTGCGGGAAAAACTGCGGTGGCAACGCATTGCGGTTTTGTTCCACAGCACTTTTCACAGAGACTCTGTAGAGGTTTCCTCCACGGACTTTCTGCTTTCATTATCTTTTTTTTATTTTTGGTTTTGGAAATTGCATTGTGTCCACTATGCGTACTTTCCCTCATATAGGGGAAACACAGAAAGGGTAGTAAAACTTGATTTTTTCACAAGTTCAAAGTAACAGTGACCTTTACAGATTTACAGCCAAATGCTACTTGTGAAACTGAGGTTAACCCCTTCAACACTGGTGACATTTTTGACTCCCAGCCTTCTAAACCCAATAACTAATAATTTTTCCGTTCACAGAGCCGTATGAAGGACAAATTGTTCTTCATGACAATACCATGTATTATTTTGTACAATGTACTGGGAAGTTAGAAAAAAAAAATTCTGAGAATTGGGTGGCGGGGATTCAGAGGTCACGTGTGGCGGGGACTTCCGCAGGAAGATAACAATGGAACAGGAGGAGAGGACCACGCTGGGAGGCATTGGAGCACTGAGGAGAGGTGAGTATGATTTATTTTTTTTTCACCATTCCCAGCAAATTTAAAAAAATATTTATTGGCCCATTTGTGCCTGGCAACCCCTTTAAGCAGTATTTAATTTTCTATTACCTGGACTTGCAGCAATTTTCCTTTTTGTAGGAACTAGTTGTCATGTTGTGCCAGCCACTCTGGCATTCACTTCCCATTTCAGAAATATTTGCATGTTTTCTGTGAGACATCTGCCAAAAATAGCAAGAACACATCTTTACAATGTGTCTGCCATGCACCACTAGACGCTCTGTAGGCCAAACTAATGAATACAAACAGAAACAAACTATGTAAACTTGTAGGATTACTCTCCAAAGAATCAGTATTGTTTCCTTATTTTACCAAAACTGTCTGCTTTTCATTTTTTAAAGAATTTTCTAATATCTTCCTCATCTCAAGTCCTCACAAATTGTTTGTTCTATTTCATTTCCATGGGGATGCCTATTAAATTCCAAAGTATGGATAAAAAGTTGTTTTCTGTCATTAGGCACAGAAATCCAGTATTGTGAACCAGAGAGTTGGACTCCAAAAGAAGGTAATAAAAAAAAATAAATAGCCACTCTGTAAGACTGAGGATAGTATCAGCCAACACCCTGATAACCAGAAAATACTGTACAATGAAGTCAGACATGAACAGTTCACCCAAGAAGCGTGACTGAAAATTCACTAGAGAAATCTTCTCTCTCTTTCAGAAAATTCCTCTACTGTTTTTGGCGTGCGTTAATTGCCCAGTGATTCACCACTGTCACAAAATGATTGTGTGGTGGGTACATTACATAGAAGCTGCACAAGAATCACAAAACATGTCTATTGAAGTCTATGGAGTAAAAATGAAAGAAACAAAAATAAAGTGACATGAGGCAATTGAGATAATAGAACAAATTTGCAAGATCTTGTATGGTTCAAATAACCATGATGCCTTAGTCTATTAGGAAATATTGTAGATCACTGTGTAACAACCAGATATAAGTATATTAAGAACATATAAATTCTTTAAAACTCAAACAATGTGATTTTCTGGATTCTCATAGTTGAGGTCTACCTATGATGTCAATTACAGGCCGGCCTCATCTTTTTAAGTGGGAGAACTTGCACAATTGGTGGCTGACTAAATACTTTTTTTCCCCACTGTATGTAAAGTTTGCTAAAGGGTTAGGTATGTTTTACATTAAAATATTAATGGGGCAGATTTAAGGTATTTTTTTTTTAATGTCAGTTTTCATAATCCCCTGAGCTGGCAAAGGGTGTGCCTCATTTATGACGAGGTGCATGCCTCCTCACAAATAAGGTCATCCTCCGAAAGGTCATGTTGCTGCAGGGAAAATCTATGTCAGATCATAGCTGGTATAGATTTCCAGCATCATTTACACCAGACTTCTGTAATAAATTATAATAAATCTGGCATGGCCAATCTCCTTTCCTCCTGCACACCCTCACCACACCCCCTTTTTCAGAAAAGTGGCGTGGATGGGGAAGAATAGAAAAAAGTTGCAATCTTTTGTGTAAAAAAATGTTTTTGTAAGCCTAAACCAGGAGTGGGTCCTAAACACAAAAGATATACAAATGTTACCATTATACTTTTTCTCTATGCAGCTTCTACTACAGGTTTAGTTTACAAATACTGATGCAAAATGCTGGCCAAAATACAGGTGCCATCAGTTGCTGCAGCCTATCTTTGCAGGAAGAGAAAGCCAATATATGTGTATATACATGGAAAACAAACTCATTCATTGCAATATAGTAGCTAATCTGAGGGTGAATTTACAGAGGCAAAATTGTAGGAACTGACACTGCATTTATCAGATGTTATTTACTGAATGTGAACAGTATCACTTTCATTAGAACAATTCATTTAGGTTGAAGATGAGTGGATGGTGCCACCTTTGACTTTGGTTATTCTAGTTAGAGGGAGGAGGAGACTAGAGACTTTTATTTCCTGCTGAAGTGAAAAAAGATGGCTCTCTGATTCCTAGTTCAGAAGAAAGGGGAAATTGAAGCACCCTGGTCAGACTGGCCCCATTTTGGCAGTACAAGTCAGCCCAAGTGTCATTGCTGCAGTCAAGAGATGGGCATTTGCACTTCTTACTTTTTTGGAATTCGTATGCATGACAGACTGAAGGGAAATTTGGATGGACCTCAGCTACAATCTCAGGCCAGGTTGAAGACCCTTTTTGTAACATGTACCTCACAGCCTGGGCATTGCAGGTATTTTTGGTGCTTTTGTGTAAAACTTAAAGAATCCTTTTTGTGGTTGAGACTGACCAAATTAGGTTTCTGAGAACTGTGTCTCCATTTCATGGAAGATCACTGTTCCTTGCTTCCTGCCTTACGTCAAGTAAAATGTTAGTTGTGGTACCATTTGAAAGTGTCTCCTGAATCCTCTATCCTCCACTACCATCAAGGGTACTCCAACCACCATGAGGCTCAGGGAGTCTTACTGCAGGGTAGTATCTTGGGGGGATACTACTATCAGCATCTTCCACACTGCAGGCCCCCTCGTCACTGTGCTAGCACTGAGGGGTGCTGGAGGGTTGGTCAAGCTAACTACAACCCCCATGAGCCCATCAGTGACCAACTACTATGCTCAATCTCCCTGCTCTCCTCCACCATGCTGTTGCAGAATTTCCATTACATATTCCAGGCAGGATTTGCAGTCATAGTAGAGGAACTAAAATGTGCACACATTTTAACTCAATGATGGCTTATACACCTTTTTTATAATCTACAACAAATTCAACAAACATTTCCATGGTGAACATTACATTCAATCTGAAGAAAAAGAAAAATTATATGGATTCAATAATGGATGTAAACATACAAGAAATATACCAAATACATGTTATTTTTCTTTTTACAGATCCATCTAAAAGGAACCATACAAAATGAATGTATCCTTTAAAACCATTGCTTTGTATGTCAATGTGTTAGGTATGTATTTCTCTAAAAATAAATAAAAACTCAATTATATGGCCCAAACATAATGTGAATTGAGACTTAGCATGACATGTTACAATGTATCAAAGTTATATGTTGAACTAACAGCGTGACTCACAGCAATAAATACTATATGTAAGTACAGCAGTTTTATTAGTCAAAGGCATTTTCCTGGCCTGGAAATAATTTTCTGCAATATGATGCTCAAGTGTAACGTAATAATGTTAAAACCAGCTGTATATTCCGAGCTTGTCATTCTGTATGCTCCGCAGAGAACAACATACAGGCTACTGTTTATGAAGCTGATTTTGCTTATACTAACATAACTGTCATTTTGTAATCAATGTGAAGGTTTTTGGACTATTCTGCACTCCCTAGGACATAGAAAAAGTCTGCATTCTTATAATGTGCACATGTGGAACATTGTTATTGCTTTATAATGTACAGTAGTTTACACACAGCATAAAAATATCATAGGAACTAACATCTTGAACAATAGCAAAATGTACAAAGAAAACCCAATAACATCAGTTATTTCTATCATCAGTAAGTTTCTAGCTTCAATGGAAATGTTCACTCTCCAGAACTACTTACTGTAAATGTGGCTGGTTTGCTGTCTAAATGTATATATTTATGCTTATAAAAGTTATGAGACTTGATCATACTTATGAAGGTTTTTTTATGGGTGAGGTATACCTGTAATTTAAAACAAGGACAGACAGTGACAGGACCTTATGGCCCTACCACATATACATAAAGCAAGCACAAAATATGCATATACACATGTATAACATGGAGAGCAAACAGTCAGCGCACTAGAGGGTGATGGTCTTATGGACGCAGCCAGCCTGCTATACACAGGAGGTTAAGGAAGGTGCCAGTGGAGCCATGGGACCCGGGTTTTAGTGCTCATCAGATAGCTGGCATGCAGTGATAACAAGGTACCCTCAGAGGTGTGGAGGTGGGGGTGAGAAGACTGAACACAGGAGCCCTGAAGAGGGCTCTAGCCAGAGGTGTGTAATAATAATAATAACTTTATTTATATAGCGCCAACATATTCTGCATCACGGTCCCTGGTGATCAGAACACGGAGTCTAGAATGGGGAAGGCGGCCAAATGGCACCGCAATGAAGCCTGCGCTAGGGACAGGGAAACTCCCCTTCCATCACCTAAACGACAGACCCTTTTTTATCATCGGTTCTTTTCTGTTTGCAAATAATTCCAAGTTATTCAATTTTTCAGTTACAGTAAAGATTTCTGAAATTTCAACCCAGTTGTCTTTACTGTGTGCATCACCTGTGCATACACATATCACATGCAAATACACATTACACATGCATAAATACGCATACATTTTACGCGCCCATACACACAGACAAATACGATGTGTATTTTAGCTGTGGAGCCCGCAGTAGAAATGCAAGGCTAAACATTGGGTTCCTGCCATACAGTAGTTACTGCTGAAGGTCGGCATCCTGATTAGTGTTGCGAGATAGGGCAGAATATCTAATTTTACAGCATCCTGGAAAAAGTAGTATGTGTCAGTGACTCCCAAGCAAATACACTAGATAAAATATTAAAGCCAAGTTAAATGCATAGTTATGTTCATAGAACAAAGCCAACTGCATACACACAGTATCAGAACCAAGTTTACTATATAGATATGATACTAAGCCTACTGTATAGATACAATACTAGCACAGCCTGTGTCAGCACCTGGTAAACGTGGGCAGGTACCGGGGACCACTGGGCTCAAGGTGGTCCACTGCTTAGTGGAGAACTGAAAACATCAGTTTTATTACCAAAACAGCCTTTCCTTGTTAAATCTCCTGTGTTCTAAAGCTTCCCCTTTCTGACCTCTGATCCCTATGTAGATGCTGTCTTCTCCAAATGATATACAGTGCTTCCTTAACAGCTGGTAGGTGAGTGACCAGCAGATAACTGATAAATAAGCACTATAAGTTTATAAGTCAGTCCACTGTGCATTTCCTCTACCCTGGGACTTGTAGTACCTGAATTTGTCAGTGAATGTGTATATCTGTAGTTGTAAGGAGGAATCTTTACAACAAATGTCCAGTGTAAAAGCGTAACATGATAAAACTTAACAGGCCCCATTGCAAATCAGTGGGATCTGACTTACAATGGGGTTAGTATACATTCACACGGCTGAATTTAGAGCTAAATTTACATCCACCACCATTCACTGCAATGTTAAAAACAAGACAGAAGCTTTCTTCCATCTTGCTTGTTATTGTTTTAAACAGAAGATAAAGTCTGTGCAGAAGGAGCAGACATGAACAGAGTTTACTGCATAGATACATTACAAGAACTAAGCTTAGCACATATATAAGCTGTAGAGTCAATCTTATTGCATAGATATAATAGTCCTGCCTAGGCATTTGTGTTTAGGTTACTTGTCTGCCCATGTTTGATCTGTGCTTGAATATTCACTCTGAACGTGTGCTGCATGCTTTGACCTGTATCTGGATTTCTGATTTTGAACCCCTACCACTTATGGGATTGATTTCCAGGGGTTGGCTTTTAGACATCTTAGTTCCAGCAAAGGGAAAACCTAATGCTTCAGCAAACCAAGATATTCTGGACAATTGTATGCTTCTAAGTTTGTGGTAACAGTTTGGGTAAGGCCCTTTTATGTTCCAGCATGACTGTGCCCCAGTGTACAAAGCAAGGTCCATAAAGGCATGGTTGAGTGAGTTTGGTATAGAAGAACTTGACTAGCCTGCACAAAGCCCTGACCATAACTCCATCTAACACCTTTGGGATGAACTAGAATGGTGACTGTGAGTAAGGCAGACACATTAGTGTCTGACCTCAGAAATACTTTTATGAATGAATAGACAAAAATGACTACAGACACCCTCCAAAATCTTATAGAAAATATAAGTGTTAATTTATCTTGAACAATGTTTTACACCTGAATAGTTTGTGCCTAAAGTAAAACGAAGTGCACACCTCGCCATAAATTGGGCGCATCCTACGGGTCCAAGCATCTAAACAAAACTTCACACCAGCACCTTGCTGGCTTAGAATTCTGGCATTATTTATGCCAGAAAACTAGCATAAATAGTGATAAATCTGATAGAGCCAGGAAAGTGGCGACACTTTTTTTTAATGCCTTGTACACCAGTAGAAGTAGGCTGGGCCCCTAGAATCAATTCCACTGGTGGGCCCTAGATATTCCAGTCTGACACTGCAAGGGTTACACTTAAAAATAATAACGTACTTCCTAAGTCATCACTGTCAGCTGCAGTCTAGACAGCAAATTTAATAGGTAATATCTAACAGGTATAATATATGTAACTTCAATATTAGTGAGTTTGATGAAAGAAGCCCCACTTGTATATGTATCATTACTGAATTATAATGTTCATGAATATATCCTTAGTGAATGTATTGTTTATGCATGTGTCATCAGAATATTACATTGGTATGTGAGTACAAAAGTAATGTCAGGGGTGTAAATGATTTTTACTGTCATCAAGACCAGATATACTGCCAAGGCAGGTTTATTGCTTTACAACTTCTTGGGCAGTCCGGCATATAACTTCATGATGTGGAAAGTGGGAGGAGGGGGGCACTCTGGCAGGAGGCGTGGCTAAGCACAAGCCTGGAGCTTTGCATTACAAAGGACTGGAACTTGGAACTTTTGTCACATCTTGGATCCAGCAAGCTGGGTGTGCCCAGTCCATCAGAAGAGATTCTCCAACCTCCATGGAGCCAAAAGGACTCTAGGTTATTAGGTTTATTCTGTTTTTCTCCTATAATTTTACAATTGTTTTGCTTGTCTCGTCATCTCGTCTTTTTCATATATAGCACTGAACCCTCTGGGTATTAAATCATTAAATGTAATGATACTTTGTGTTTGCACTATGAGCCCATTACCTTTTGAAGTGTGTTTGTGTCTGACTGTTAGAGAGATGTGTGCATGTGAGTGAGGTTTCTGCTGAGCACAAAGTCAGTAGTGGTGGCAGCGTGTATTTGGGGCGCAGGAACTGTGTTGGGATGTGATTTATGCTCAATTTGAGCCTGATTTAATGGCAAGTGCAAGATTGAGTGAGTGGAGTAAATTGACCCCTGACAGCCGTACCTACGTGCTAAGACGATCCAAACAAGACAGTGAGCAGATCGGGATCGTCACTGTCAGTTAAGAACAGTAATTGTACATTCACTCCAACATGTTTTGCCAGCTTTCTGGTGTCTTCAGAGGTGCATGGGAATATAACCGTTGTAAATAACATAGGCCATTAGAATGAAACATTTGTATAAGAAAGTAAGAAATCTGAATGTCAACCTAAAGTTTTCCTTTAGGATATTATCTTAACTATGTCATAGGGTTATCTCTTCAGTCCTATTATGATATATGCATGTCATAGAGAGGTGTCTATTGACCAGAAGGGAAATCCTCTCAGTAAGAGCAGTTCCCACTGTGGCTGATCCAGCACTTCCATGTAATAAATGGGAAAAATGTCTGGTCAGATGCAGCTTTTCCCATCAATAACAACTGACCAGAAAGGGATAGAAAATCCAATCCCATGTCAGTCAGGCTTACGCTTAAAAAGATATTGTATTCATAAGACAACTACTTTAACCCCTTCCTGCTCTGCGCCGTACTATTACATCATGCTGAGCATATAGTTAAAGGGGTATTCCCATGAACATAATCACATCTATATTTGTAGATAATTAAAAGTTAAACATTTTTGCAAATATAAGTAGTTAAAAATTCTGCAGAGTTTTAAAGATTTTTTCTAACAATCTTAGTGGTGACTGTTTGTTGTCTTGAGCAGTTGCCAATGGCTACGACCACGAATGCAGAAACTTTCTATGGTCTGGGACTTGTCAAGAACCAAGCAATGATTTTCTTATTGTAGCTGGGCTATCAGACAGGGACACTACATGTATGAGAAGATATCCCGGCCATAATAAGGACATCATGGCTGATTTTCTGACCTTAGAAAGGTCCTGCATTCATGTCGTATCCACTGGCAACCGATCAAGACAACAACTTGTGATCACAAGATATTTAGAGAAAATATTTAAGACTCTGCAAAATGTTTAATTACTTATATTGGCAAAAATGTTTAACTTTTAATTATCTACAAATTTAAAAATGGTTCTGTTCATGGGAATACCCCTTTAACACTCAGCGCCGTAATAGTACGGCGCTGCAATGCCACGGGGGCACATAAGCTGCGCCTGCAGCATTACTTCCAGGACTTGGCTGTGTTATACTGCCGAGGGCCTGGGAACAGCTATTGGGATCACAGCATCCAGGGAATCCGGGGCAAGATCACCCCCTCGTCATCCCTCAACCCCCGCGGTAAGATCACGGGTTCCAAGGGGTTGACATAGCAGCCCAAAAGCAGGGCCACAGCCTCCTGACTGCCTATGCATAGTTCCCATAGGAACTAATGTGCGATGTGCTGCAATACTATGTATTGCAGGACATTGCACTAGGGATCTGAGATCCCAGCTTCAAGTCCCCTTGTGGGTCAGGCAAAAAGTAAAAAAAAAAAAAAATAATAAAAAACACACACACAGTCTAAAATAAAGAATAAACAAACAAATAAAAAGTTTAAAAACTCCACCTTTATATTTAAAAAAATACACAATGTAAACAAAAATAAACAAACATGTTAGGTATCCCCATGTGTTTATAAGTCCCCACTATCCAAAAATAGCGTTAATTATCCTGTATGGTGAATGCCGTAAAAATAATATACCACAATGCACAAATGAACATATTTTCGTCACTTTGCTTTCCCAAAAAATAACAATAAAAAGTTATCAAAAAGTCATATGTACCAAACATTGGCACCAATAAAAAGTACAACTTCAAAAAAAAAAAAAAAAAGTTATAGCCGTCAGAATACGGTGACCCTGTAAAAATCATTCATTTTTAAAAAGTGACATGTTATTTGCAAAAGCGGTAAAACGTAATAAAAACCAATATAAATATGGTATAGCCATAATCGTAATGACCCATTGGACAAAGCTGCCATGTCATTTTTAATGCAGAGTGAACGCCGTAAAAACAAAATGCAAAAAATTATGATAGAATTGTGGGTTTTCACATGGACCCCCAAAAAACGTAAATCAAAGCTAATCAAAACTTTATACCCCATACTATGTACCCCAAAATAAGGGAAAATATGAAAAAGTCACCGAGCATAAATGTACAAACTACCCTGCGTCCATAAAGGGTTAAGAATATAAAGTTTTTGTCCCGCATAGCCATGTCACTATGAGTCTCAAGCTATAATACGTGTGTATTTTTGTTGATTATATGTTCCATGAATATATTAATAAATAAAACTACTGCTTTGCACTATGCTCTTTATAAAGTTTAAGTATAGGAACTGCTGCTTTGTACTATGTTTTTATAACGTTTAAGTATAGACAAAAATGTACAGCTTCAATGTACTTTCTCTAACCCAATATCAAGAAAAAAACATAGTATGGAAATAATAAAGTACAACATAACCACTAATTGTTCAAGACACATTTTATGTGGCTGCACTGACATTCTAAGCCAGAGATTGCATTTTATAAAACTGATGGAACCAAGAAAAATACTACAGCATGGTTTGGCTGTGTAGTAAGCCATAATTACAGAAACTTTGATCAAAATGCCTTTTTAAGCACTTAAAACTATACAGTAAATAAACTTGAGAAAACCACAACTTCTTTCAAACCACTGCAGCCACATGTGGAGTTGGTCTTCCCTAACCTGATACCGCCCAAGGAGCCATAAAGTCTGCAGCCAAAATGAACATGCAGAAGAGTGAACTACAGAAGAGTACACAATTTATATTAATCTATACCCTATATACTGACAACATATAATCTAGAAGTGCTGGTCTGGTGGGGAAAAAAAATACTAAAGTATGCTTTAAATGGACATTATTTATTTATTAATGCATTATTTATAATAAACGTTGCAAGCTAATATAATAAACTTTGGAATATATCTTATAAAAAAAAATGGCTTTCCTTCACCCTGTAAACTGTCATTCGCTCTAAAATCTCCTAAACCCATCTTGCTAGAGCAAACACATTCTAGAGCTCACATTTCTCAGATTAGGTAGAAACCTATGGTGTAGGGGGAGTGACCATGAGCTGAGTGAGACAGGAGAGACACATGACACAGAGGAGACAGTTGCTGAGTTAGATAAATGGTAAGTTTTTTTTTCTCACCCCAAGTTCTTTATTCATAACAATTTGTTTAAAGGGCACCTCTAGGGACCATCACGGATGTTTTTGGCATAAGCAGGAAAAGGAGCAGGAAAGGTGGACGATCAGGGCTACCATCATAAATTTCTGGATCCAATACAACCCCGTACAGCAAAGTATTAAGGCTCCCCCTCCTGCCTACATTACCATTTTTCTAACTTGTACCCCAGAACTCTTTTAACAGTTGTAAAAATGACAAAAAAAATTCAACACCAGATCAGAGGTAAGGTGAAAAAAAAAAAAAAAAAACCCATACTCACCTTCCCTGGTGCTCGGGTGGGATATCTGTGTCCTTTCCTGAGGCCGCAGATTGGCCTTAGCAGTCACGTGGAGCAGCAGGACCGGACCGCACTGGGAGACACCAGGGACAAACGAACATGTTTTTTTTTTTTCCCTTCCCTGGCCTAATATTAAAAAAGTGGTTATCCTGGACAACCGCTTTGATTCATCTCCCAAAATTATTCCATGCCCTAGACCAGTGATGGCTAACCTTTTAAGCTCGGTGTGTCAAAATTCGTAAAACCTAGCTTAACTCGGGTGGCGTGTCACATCCAGAAATATCCATAATTTTGTGATATTTGTAGCTCTAGTAAAAAATAAAAATAAATAAAAAGTTATATTTTTGATATATGTATTTGTATTACATGTATATGACCCTCTTTTTCTGGCCCATCACACAGTATATGACCCCCTTTTTCTGGCCCATCACGGTATATGACCCCCTTTTGCTGGCCCACCACACGGTATATGACCCCCTTTTCCTGGCTCACCACACGGTATATGACCTCCTTTTCCGTCACACGGTATATAACCTCCTTTTCCTGGTCCGTCACGGTATATGACCCTCTTTTTCTGGCCCATCACACAGTATATGACCCCTTTTTGCTGGCCCATCACACAGTATATGACCCCCTTTTTGCTGGCCCATGACACGGTATATGATCCCCTTTTCCTGGCCCACCACACAGTATATGACCCTCTTTTCCTGGCCCATCACACGGTATATGACCCCCTTTTGCTGGCCCATCACATTGTATATGATCCCATTTTCCTGACCCACCACACGGTATATGACCCCCTTTTCCTGGCCCACCACACGGTATATGATCGCCTTTTCCTGGCCCACCACACGGTATATGACCCCCTTTTCCTGGCCCGCCACACGGTATATGATCGCCTTTTCCTGACCCACCACACAGTATATGATCGCCTTTTTCTGGCACACCACATGGTATATGACCCCCTTTTCCTGGCCCACCACACGGTATATGACCCCCTTTTTTTTGCTCCCCACAGTATATGAACCCCCTTTTTTTTTTTTACCCGCCCACATACACAGCATATGATCCCCCTATTTATGACCCCCACACAGTTTATGACCCCTTTTATAACCCCCAAACAGTATATCAGCCCTTTTTTAAAGCCCACCCACAGTATATGACCCCCTGTTGTGTGTCACCCAAAATGTCTTGGCATGTCACGTGTGACACGCGTGTCATAGGTTCACCATCAGGGCCCTAGACCAATGGTTCTCAACCTGCGGTACGTGTACCCCAGGTGGTATGCCATGTAGTCTCAGTGAGTACACAGCATGGCTGGGAACCACTGCTTTGGAAGTGGCAGATTTGGTGCTCAGGTTCTGAGAAAGTGCCACTCAAACCACCCATCATCTTCTAATACTGATGAACAGTGACTGCCAAGCAGAGTCAGGGTGACGGGTCTCCTCTACAGAAGCGACTAGCATGTGCTAAACAGACAAATAGCTTTTGATCTCTGATATGATGAGTGAAAAGCTGGTTCTAACCTAAAAGATCCACAGAACTTTTAGTGTGTTTCTGCCACACGTGCCCCCCACAAGAAAAAGAATTTTCTTTCCCATTTGAGATTGGGAGCCGGATCTGTCACATGACAGACACAACAGCCCCAGTGGGGGTACTAGTTTGGAACTTTTTTTTCATGAGGGGGTACTTGGCTTGAAAACGCTGAGAAACACTGCCCTATACCATAAACCATATTAATTCTGAAATATCTTGATTCTAAGTTAAAAAAAAAAAAGTCTACAAGTCTATAAGTCTACTTACAAATACTATAACTCTACAGAAGCAGGTTTCAGACCCTAGAGTATAATAAGCAGAGCACCAGGGGAGGTGATGAAACATAAAAAAACAATGTTACTCACCTTTCCTGAGCTCCATGGTGGCTCTGTGCTCTGCAGGCGCTTCTACCTGAAGTAAGAGACCGCTGACAGGGCATCAGGGGTCACGTCCGGCATCACGACGTGACCCCTGAGACCCAATCAGCGGTCGTTGAACTACAGGCAGAAGCGCCCCGAAGAGAACAGAGCGGATGTGGAGCTCAGGAAAGGTGAGTAACATTGTTTTTTATGTTTGTCATCTCTCTTGGCCCTCCGCTTATTATACTCTGGGGTCTGAAGAGACCCAACAGTATAATAATAGCTAGTGAGTGGCGAAAATTGGAATATTGTAAAAGTTAGAATATTATACTGTGCAGGGGCCACTATGGGACGTAATACCTTGTGCAGGGGCCGCTATGGGATGTATACCTTGTGCAGGGGCCGCTAAGGGACATAATACCGTGTGCAGGGGCCGCTAATGCACATAATACCGTGTGCAGGGGCCACTATGGGAAATATACCGTGTGAAGGGGCCACTATGAGATATAATACCGTATGCAGGCGCCGCTATGGGACATATACCGTGTGAAGGGTGCCTTTATGGGATATAATACCGTGTGCGGGGGCCACTATGAGACATAATACCATGTGCAGGGGCCGCTATGGTATATAATACCGTGTGCAGGGGCCGCTATGGGATATAATACCGTGTGCTGGAGCCACTATGGGACATTATTCTGTATGTGTGTATTTTCTGTATTAAGGATGTGTTTTTGCACAGAAAACTCAGACATTTTTTTTTTTGTGCAAAAATGCACCATGTGAACGCAGTTTTACATCGAAGTAAAAGTTCCAGTGGCCTAAGAATATAGCTGCATCCAATACATAATGTGTTTTCACCATAAAGATGCTGCCATACGGTGCTCCTGGACACTTACATTTACCACTAATTGGGGGCTGCGCATGGACTTTCATTGCTTCTAATCGGAAAGTACAGGAGCGCCCCAGGAAATAGCAGTAAACTCATGCATCCTAAAGCATCTGGTGGCAGCACTTCTGTGTTATGGTTTGTGGTATATGACTTTAGTTTAGGGGTCGTCAGACTTACAATTATTGACCGGCACTCCGAGTACCTCATGTTTGATTTTTTTTTTTTTTTTTTTACTTAAAATCGGCACGCCGAACAAAAAAAGGTTGCCTACCCCTGCTGTAGACACAGACACAGTTATGATAGGCGTCCGTTATTTATTTTAACGGACTATATCAAAATGGACATTCAACGGTAGTGTGAACGTCCCCTTAAAAACAGAGGCAAGGGCTAGACAGAGAGCAACTACAATTAGGTTAGTAACATTTTAGGAATATCTGAACAAGTGGTAGGTAACATTTACATGTAACTGTATATACTGCACAGGAGTCTACATATAACTTCTCATATGCTAAACAATGGAGCTGATTTATCAAGATCGGCATTTTTCACACTGATCTGGATAATTCTTGCCCAGCTGGAGATTGTACCTATTTGATAACAAGGTGCAGTCTTAGGGTGGGTTCACACTTGCTGCGGAACTCCGTCCGCCGCGAATCCGACCTAAATGTCGGAAAACTGGATAGGCACTGGATAGGAGAAGGTTTGCAACGCATTGCTTAAAACCCCATTCACTTGAATGGGGTTTTAAAGCAATGCGTGGGTGTGCGCTTACACCCTCTGCGCCGCAAAGCCATTTTTTTTTTTCGCTGGAAACAAAGTCGGACATGCAGGACTTTGTTTCCGACGAAAAAAACGGCTTCGCGGTGCAGAGGGTGTAAGTGCACACCCGCGCATTGCTTTTAAGCAATAAATCGCAAATCTTCCTCTATCCAGTCTTCCGACATTTAGGTCTCATTTGAGGACTGAGTGCCGCCGTGAACCCACTCTTAGGTCCATGCACCTAAGCAGAAATCTATGCCAACTCCTTACAAGCACAGATTTCTGGCATCATTTATTCCAGTAATCTGACGTAAATAGTGATAAATGAGATAGGGTCGATGGCCCTGCCCCTAGCACACCCCCTCTGACAAAAGTGGAAAACGAGAGCAAAACTTAAAAAAATTGCAATTTTTGCACAAACATTCGGACTTGCACAAAGAAATTGTGAATTTTATATGCTTTTTATGGAAGTTTTCTAGCGTACACACCATGATAAATTAGCCCAAGTGTGCTTAGTCAAGAAGACAACCATCCATGGACAATGCTGGTGGAACCTATTATCTACAATATGAATGGCTGGTAAACTAGGAATACAATTTTTAATTTGATTTCCAAGGTGTGGTTAACTGACTTTCGAGCAAAGTCTATCTCTAGCTCTAAAACCATTTTTACAAAGGAATTTTTAGACTTCTTTGGGCAATGTCCTAGAGTGTTTCTATAGAAACGGCATAGATGATATGACAAACTGCATGAAATCAGCAGAGAATTTATGCTGAACATCCCAATTCTGTCCATGTTATAGCCTGTGCAAACCAGTGCAGGAAATTGAGGCACTCTCCATAATATCCTAAAGGATTATTTTCTACACATAAACTGCTTCTTTAGAACAGAACCTTCTAAAGGATTTATCGCAAGCTACTTTACAAAGGGAAAACAATCATAATATATATATTTGTTTGCTTGGGTAAATGTATCAAAACCTGTTTGATCAGAAATTCATGATATCCATTTACTGAGGAATAAATGATTTATAGTTCCTGAAGGGACATATATCAGGTTCTTATTATAAACATATTCTTTTCATCTTTGATGACCAACGTAACAAAAACAAATCTTCAAATATTCCACTTTTCACACTGGCCATTGGGGCTGACATTTCCTACTGTCTGTCTACCTTGCCAGCTTTGCTTTGTAGACTGGGAAAGTGTCAGCAGAGGGTGAGAAATATAATCCAAACAACAACAAGATATTTTCTCAGCTCACCCTTATATTTCAATATTGGTAACTCCAAATCCTGAAGCTTCTCGGAAAAAAAATTCTGGACTCAAAAGCTGTAAAATCCAAAAAAGATTGGTAAAATTCCATCATCAAAACAAGGAACTTATTATCCTGTAAAAATTAACCTTTATTCTCCATATTAAAAGAATGACATACAGAAGGTCCGCAGTTAGCTGTTCTTACGCGTTTAAGGGCATTTCACCTCTTACTCATAGTCTTGGCTCTATTGTACTGAGGCATAAAAAAGGCAGAATAGAAACACTATAAACATAGATATGGCTCTGTATGCAATTTCCCTACTCTCAGTGGTTTTCTGGTGGAGTGACTATACTCCATCACGTCTTCGAAACTGTAATAAGCAAAGGCATTTCACTATAGTTTACATATTTAACTGATAGTCATTGTATAGTCCAGATATTCAACTGATCTGGCCCACCAGCCTCTTGGACATAGGATTCTGGTCTATTTGATTCTGTTTTTGATACCCAGACTATATACACCTACTTGCATGCCCTCCTTCCAGAGAGGCCTTCTGGGCACAAAATAAAATGCACAAAAAGGGTTTCATCTGTCAGGTCCTCTCAAACAAAATTGAACCAATTTGTAGGCTTTATACACTCTGTTTTAATTCAGTGTCCAGGAACCATCCATTTTTTAGGCCATACTTATCTTCCATATTGAGCAAGCACTCATTACAGTCATCTTAGTCTCAATCTGGCGTGGAAGCAAGCTCCTCCCATGATAAACAGTCCTCAGTGACGCCAAAAAGACAATAGTTTCGGCTTTGCACATTTTCCTGCAAATGCTACACTCTGCTTTAACTCTTTACTGCCTGTTATCCTGATATCAAGAGCCAAAAATGAAAATGAAACAACTATGCCAAAACAGGTATTGGACCCCTTAGTCACCCTTACTCTTTCCCCAGGGTTGGTTTCAGATTTTGGAGGGCCCTTGGGCGGCAGAGTCTCAGTAGGCCTCTTGTCAGTCATGGATTACATGAGTGCTGGGATTTATACAGAACATCATGTAAACTCTTTCTGCATAGACTTTATATTTTGTTTAAAACAGTAACAAACAAGATGGAAGAAAGCTTCTGTCTTGTTTTTAACATTGCAGTGAATGGTGGTAGAGGCAAATTTAGCTCCAAATTCAGCCGTGTGAATGTATCCTTATCCAGCAGAACCCACTGACTTGCAATGGGGTCTGTTAAGCTTTATCATGTTACACTTTTATACTGGGCATTTGTTGTAATGATTCCTCCTTACAACTACAGATATACACATTCACTGACAAGTGTGTAACAAGATTCAGGTACTACAAGTCCCATGGAAGAAGAAATGCACAGTGAACTGACATATAAACTTATAGTGCTTATCTATTACTTATCTGCTGGCCGCTCACCTACCAGCTGTTACAGAAGCACTGTATATCATTTGGAGAAGACAGCAGATATAGAGGAGTCAGAAGTCAGAAATGGGGAAAATTTAGGACACAGGGGATAAGGCTGGTTAGGTAATAAAACTGATGTTTTCAGTTCTCAATTGAGCAGTGGGTCCAGGTTTGCTGGGTGTTGACGCCAGCCCTGTTTTCTCCACAGTGTAGTCATAGTCAGACACTTGCTGGCCAAGAAGTATACTCTCACACACTTGTCGCAATGGGAATCGTATAACATTTACCATCTGGATCACTACAGCTTAGTTAATATTGAAGATAGTGGGAGATGAGCAACACTGACGGGTACCCAGCCGATATACATGGGACAGAGTTTCCTGAATTTGGCCCTGGATTGTGTACAGGACAAGGGACGGAAGCGGCTCCGTACAGCTGAATGCCCCAGATCCCATCTGTTTTTCCCCAATCATGCATGTATGCTTTGTCCTAAGGATAGGCCATAAAAATCTTAACTTCCGACAACCCCTTTGAAATGAATGTACCACATCATTTTACTGGTTGCAAAAAGGTGTCTTCTGGTAAATTGGCTCCATACCTCTATTTCTTCTTTGCAAGAAGTGATTGCACAAACAATATGTTTCCTCAATATGGAAAAACTAGAAATGGAGAGCTTAAAAGGAAGCGATGCCAAGAAATTCTTCCAGAAACAGAGCACCTTTATATGCCAAGTTTTTAATACACAGAGACTCATGACAATGTTTAGATTTAGCATGTGGCACTTAACCAAACTGAATGTAAGTTCACTAATGGAAAGCAGGGCTGCCTATAAGCCCCCCACAATTAAATTTTGCACCCGTTAAATTGATAATGCCCTACTCCGCAAGGTAACAATTTCCTCTTTGTGCCCCCCCCCCCAGCAAATTAACAGTGCCCCCTTGTGCTCCCACTATATAATGGTGCTCTCCTTGTGCTGCCTGCAAGTTAACAATGCTCCTCTTGTGCCCCAATAAGAAAATTGTATCCCCCCACATAAGCAATAATGGCCCACCACACATAGACAATAGTCCCCCCACATAGATAACAGTCCCCTCCATGTAGGTAATAGTGCCCACCCCTCACAAACCAGTCCCCCTTTCCACACCTACCGCTGTCTGCTATACTAAAATGTATAATTGCCTTCTCTCTACAGAGTGGCAATGTGCATGCACCCCTCTGACTATAGGGCCCGGTCACACGTGCAACTGTTGTGACCCATATAGCTACAGCACTACATTTCAGGATTTGAAAGGGAACGCAGTAGAAAACATGTGATGTATATTTGAATGAAAGAGTTTATTCCATGTGCTCATAAGATTAAAATATTTTAGTGCTTAAAACATTAAAAACATTGAACTCAGAATCTCAGTTTGAGCCCAACCCTGGGCTTCTTCCATAAACTTCACTAACTAAAATTCATTGTATGTAGTATGGTTTATAAAGCACTATAGAAGTCTGCAGTGCAATATTAAATGCACTATATGTAATGTGTTTTGGTTTGTGGCGTTTTGGAGGGTCAATGGCATTTTTTTTTTTCAAAACACAGTGTGCTATGAGTATGGTGTTTTATGGCATTTTTACCATAGGATTTTCTATGTCAAAACCCAGTCCCCACTATGTCCAGTTTTAAGTGATTTTCTGTAAATAATGCTCACTGCATAATGTTTTCTATCTTTCTAATATACTTTGTATCAATATTCTCATGGTTCAAATGCGACTCCATTCACTAACATTAGTGAAAGAATTGCAGGGCGACATGGCAAACTTTGGTTGTGCAATGAGAGTTGCAGTCAAAAACGCCATGTAGCCCCAGCATTAAAGTGGAAGTCCTCCTTTGCAGAGTTTTGTCACATGGATTTCTAACTACAAACTGATCTCCTTGCAACCTGATTCTTATGTGTTGTAATTGCCAGTGTTTAGTCAGATTCTGAACTCCAGCTGTCAGAATTTTACCGTTTCAAATCCCAAAGAAGGTGGTTTAGCAATGCTCAGAGATTTAGCCGCACACATTAGATTTGGCCAAGATGCGGCTGTCCAATCGATGATGGGATTGTTCATATGAATAATCCCACCTTCAACATTAACAACTAAACTGCTGGATCAGTAGGAAAGCTGGTTATATATATATATATATATATATATATATATATATATATATATATATATATATATATAAAAAAGCTGTTAACTGGCCGAGGATTCCCTTCCTTTGGCCGATCATGCCAAACATTGATATTTTCGGTCAACCACCGTTCGTTGCATACAGATGCTCGGAGTATTTTCATGGCTGACTGTAAGCCGAAAATCTAATGTGCATGACTAACTTTAAAAAATTTGTCTGCCAGCTGTAGATGAAGAAAATTAACCCCTGCATTCTCTGCATCATTTTTTTTGCTTCAATGCTATGCACAAAATCCTGCAGACTGACTTTCAGTATTCCTCTTTCAGTGTTGTAACAATGGCTTGGCACGTCTCAGGAATAATCCCAGACAAAGATGGTTGCTAGATGACTGTTGTAAACCAGAGATCTTTTAGGGGCCCTCCTGTGGCCAGAAGACGAAGAGTTGAAGCAAACCGTTGCTCTGAAAGAATTACTTGACACATAACCATGTTCCGTTTTTGAATTAAAGGAGGGACAAAATCCAACAATTTCTAGAAGGTTTCATCTGATATTAACAAGTAATTGCAAAAGTCAGAATTATTTTCCCTTATCTCGCTTAGCAATGGCATGTGAGACAAAGACTTTCATTGTTTCAGCAACTGGTTTGAGCACATAAATCTTTGGCACTTTGAAGGTCAATCATAACTCTCCAGCTCAACAACATGCATGAGTATCTCCAAAGCCAGCCAATGTCTTCCCATGAGTGACATCGTAATCCAAACCGAGATCCAGAAAACACTATGAACAAAATAGCCAACTACCCTGCACAGAACACTGGGGGATATTTTTCAATTCTTCCACGGCACTTTTGGTGCAGAGGGAGGATATTGTGGCACACGTTTGGTGCTAGGCCCATTCTTGTGCGAATCATGCACCACAATCCCCGTTCTTGCCACACTGCGTCCCTGGCCCACATATTCATTATAAGGCCAGTTTTCTGGTAGGAGTTATAATGAAAATCTTTGCCAGTTTCTATCTGGTGTGGATCTTCATTCTGGCACTGGATGCATGAAGACGCTGATACTGTGTTTTGGGGAATGTCGTCACATGCATCCAAGTAGATTCAAGACATCAGAAAACACAGCTTTCCAGGATGTAAAAATTAATAAATAATGTACATATTGCTACTTACCTTACCAGTTCCGCTACTGTGCACTACTGCTGATCCTTGTGTGAAACCTACCACTCCTGTAATCCAGTTATGTACATTGACATCACATCAACTGACCATGGCAACCAATTGCTGGACACAGTGTTGACATTCTGTCCATAGTGATGTTATCACTGTGTAAGCTATCTGCAGCCACAGTCACCTGAAAAAGGCATCAGTAAGCACAAATCTCTGAATTATCATTTTTTGTAGCCTTTAATTCTAGTTATATTTTTGTCTGGGTGACAAAAAAAAAAAAAAAAAACAAAAAACACATGACTGGCACACAGGACATATATTGTATTTGCCTATTTATACAGTTTAATTCACATAACGTTACATAACTAGGAAGACATGCCATCCAAGAGTCTTTACACCTTCAGGGACTCTTAATATATAAAGATCAACAAAGGGTTATATTTCTATCTTATAAAGTGATGGTATATCACTAGGATATACCATCAGATTATGATTTGTGGGTGTTCATCCTCTGGGAGTTTACTGATCCTGAGAATGAAAGGAACATATCACCTAAGTTTTTACTAAACAGCAGAACTCCCAGTCACCCAGCTATGCAGCCAACCCCATTCTCTTTGTAGGCTAATGCCCCATGTAGTGAAATGGAGCTACAAAACGCTGTGGAAAAAAATGTAGTAGAAACACATTGCGTTTTTTTCCGCAGTGTTTTTCATTGTATTTTTGCTGAGTTTTTTTGCTGCGTATTTTCTTCCCTTATTAAACCTATAGGGAAAACAACAGCGTTTCAGCAGGTATAAATGACATGCTGAGATTTTCAAAAACGTGGACACTTTTGAAAATGCAGCTTTTCCACAGTGGATTTTTTTGTGTGAATGGGATTAGTACTGTAAAACGTAATGTGGGGCTTTAGCCGAAAGGTGCTCCTGTGGCGCCCATGGATCGCTGAGGCAGTCAACCTACCCAAGGACAGGGAAGCTGAGTTCCTGCTATTGTGCATTTGCAGAAATAAAACCAAAGAAAGTACCTCACACTTCCAAAGGTTATCTTATCACCAGGTAACAACAGGTATTCAGTCTCAACAGAAATATACAACAGTAGCTGCCCTGATTTCCTGGCTTTATGTTGGACTGTGTGGTGAAACAGGGAGCAATGTGGCTGGAGAGATCTTCTCGGAATGGACTAAGGAGACCAGACAGTAGGTGCTAAGATATTACAGGTATGGCATAAATCCATAGAGCGGTGGTTAATGTGTGGAGATACACCCATTTTAGCCTCATGCATAGCGCAATATTTGCCTTTAACCTAATGGCTACAACTGGCTAATCTCAGCTTCCATCGGAAGCGAAGAACACTGGAGCAACTTAAGCATCTCCTGCATGTAGAGAGACTAGAGAAAGAACATAACAAAAGCAAAACACACCAAAAAGTTTGTGTTGTAGCCATTTACAAGTTTGGAAATCTTATGCGTCCATTTACGTTAACCGAGTGGTACCTTCTGGAGTAGCTAAATGGGAGCTTAGGTAGGTTAAGGGTGGGGATTTCAACAGGGTTACTTTGGAATGCTGCACCTTTTGCTAACTATTTTGTGTATTTTGTATAGTTGTATGTTAAAAGTCTTCGTACCCCATCTTCTGTAGTATGTCTGTGAATAGTCTGCTGGATCAATAAAGATAAAGGATGTTGCTCCATAATGCTCCAAAAAAAAAAAAATCACCAATATTTTGGCACATCTACAAATAGATGGTGTAAAGTTAGGTATAAAAGTGTCCCGCCAGATTTATTATCCAGCAAGAATCACTGTGATAAATCTGGTGCATCTTTAGACTGTCTAGTCTAAGTTCATACTGGGTAAGGCATCAGGCACACTACCGTGTGCACTGTCCGTAGGTTAGCCGTGTTTTTCACAGTTAGCACACTGACCTATTAATTTCTATGGCCCCATCCAAACAACCGTATATTTTTACAGTCCTGTGTATAGAGCCGTGGCCAAAACTCAGGACTGCTCCCATTCCGCCATGTGCTGTCCGTGCTGTGCTGTTTAATTGCATCCCGGCTACATGCAGACTATCGTGTGCATGTAGTCTATTAGACAAGATTAGTAAATCTACCTAAATGAAGGGGATACAGCACTACACAAGTGTTTTGGCCCAAAACCTATAGTGGTCCCCAAAATAGGACCCTCATTGATAACAAAATGATGGTGTATCTTAGAGCTATGCCATCACTTTACAAGATGAGAATAACCTTTTAATATGGTGGATCTTACCAGAAGTAGCAATAGACATACATTATATGGAGAAAAGTATTGGGCTGCAGCCCTTAGTACACGTTAGTTCACATAAACATGCCGTGTACTCAGCCATGAAAAAGGCCGAGTGTACACCCAAGGGTAACCCGTTTAAACCAATCTCTCATAGACTTGAGTCTATTGAAGGATCCGTGAAAATGACCAAGGAAATGGCATGTTTTATTATACGGATCAGTCACAGGCCATTAATACAATGGCTAGCACAGGGCCGGAGAATCCTGCCGTGTGACTAAGCACTAAATCAGTGAATTCAGGCGTTTCATTCAGACCATTGCCACAGATGTATAAAAATCCAACACCTAGCCAAGTAGTCTGCCTTTACAACTTTACAAAGACTTGTGAAAGAATGGCTCATTCTAAAGAGCTCACCGAATTCCATCATGGTGCTATAATGGGATGCCACTGTTACAAGAAGTCAGCTTGTGAAATTTCTTCTCTACTAGATATTCCACCATCAACTTTGAGGGATATAATTGAAAAGTGGAAGTGTTTAGGAACAGTGAACCAGTAGACCATATAAAGTTACAGGAGGGGTTGACAATTGCTGAGGAGCATAGTGCACAAAAGTCGCCAATACTCTACTGACTCACTTTGGCTGATTTGTTAAAATGGTCTAAAAGCAAATCTCTCTTAGTTACCTATGGCAGCCAGTCACAGCACATCTTTCATTCTGTATTATGTTCCATAAAAATGAAAGCTGCCTTGTGATTGCAGTTTAGCTTTTAGGCCGGGGCCCCACATGGCATAGACACCGTGGATTGGCCGCCGCGGAAAAAAAACACGCCGTTTTACAGTCACTGCAAGGTGGAAGAGATTCTAGCGAATCCCATCCACACCTTGCAGAAAAATATATGCACTGGACACTATGATTTCCAAAACTGTAGTAGTTTTGGAAATTGCAGCATGTCAATTATACGTATGGAAACACCGGCGGTTTCCCTACAGGTATAATTGAAGCAGAAAGTTTCCGCTGCAGACTTTCTGTGTAAGGTGCTGCGGGCAAAAACCATGATGTATAGCCGCTGTGCTTTTTCCTGCAGCGCATTTTTGGTGCAGCCCGCTACTTGGCGCATTATCCTTAGACTGATTTAATAAATCTGTCCTAATAACTGCAGATTTCCAAACTATCCTCTGACATTAACATCAGCATAAAACTATGTACTGGGAGCTTCAGGGCATGGGTTTCCATAGCTAAACAGCTGCATGAAATTCTTACATCACTAAGCACAATGCCAAGCGTGGGAGTAGTATCAAGCATGTCGCCACCGGACTCTGGAGCCGTGATGACGTGTTCTGTGGAGTGATGAATCACACTTCTCTATCTGGCAGTCTGTCTGGGTGTAGTGAATGCCAGGAGAGCATTACCTACCTGTCTGCATTGTGCCAACTGTAAAGTTTGGTGGAGGACGGATAATACTCCACCAAACTTTCCATGGGTTGGCCTAGGCCCCCTACGTTCCAGTAAAGGGAAATCTTAATGCTTCATCATACCAAGACATTGTAGAAAATTGTATGCTTCCAACTTTGCAGGATCAGTTTAGGGAAGGTCCTTTTCTGTTTTGTGCACAAAGCAAGATCCATAGGGACATGGCTGGGTGCGCTCGGTATGGAAGGACCTCAACCCCATCGAATACCTTTGTTTTGAACTAGAGCAGGGGTCAGCAACCTTTTATGTTTTGTGCGGCGATTTTTTAAAAAAAAAAGTCAAAGATACGAATTTTTGCTGAACACAGAATTCAGAGTGATCTGCAGTAAGCAAGATTTGTGGGGTCAGAGGATGTCCCTCACATAGCCCAGTCTTTTTTGTTGAATAAGCCCATACAAATCTGTCCAGCCTTGTTGAAATGCACAATCGCCCACTTTACCATGTTTGGCTGCCACATCATACTTTACTTTTCTACTTGTTTCAAGGTACAAAAACAAATTGAACAGGCAATTGCAGCCCTCTGACTAGGCTAGTTCACAGCCCAGACACTAGGATGCCATGCCTCATGCATTCCCCATTATTGCTTCCTACATGAGGGAGTGGGGTTACGTGGATCAACAGTGTTTTAAACATTAGAGAGAATCCTGTGCCAATCAAATATGCCTGAAGTGCCGACCTCGGCACAGGTTCCCGAGGTTTCTGACCCCTGAACTAGAGATTGTGAGCCAGGCTCTCTCATCCAACAACAGTGTCTGACCTCAAAAATGCTCTTCGGGATGAATGGACAAAAAATGCCCACAGACACACTCAAAAAAGGGGACGAAATCCATATCAATGCCTATGGATTTAGTTTAGTATGTCATTTAACACCACATTTAGTGAAAAACAGTCAAGAAACATTTTATTAGTTTTTGTAGTACAAAACTATACTCAATTGTATGTAATAAGAAGATTTGCATTGTAAAAATAAAAATAAGTGGTAAGCATAAATTCAGCCCATATATTATCTTATGGATACATCTGCATATGAGTTTTACTAACCAGAAATACCCTTTTGGTGTGAATAGCACACTCTGCTGTGTAGTACCTTCCATCACAATAACTCTCAGACATGGACATCTCTATTAGTAAAAATTGCAAGTGCATTTTTGGATTTTCTATACAGATATGAAAAATAAATGATCTGATATAATGGGTTACTATTGACTGACCACATAAATGAAAGGCTGAGTCCACACATTGCGGAAACACAACCATTTTGTCTGCTGAGTTCATTTAATCTCATCCACACAAAAAGACACTGTGGAAAATCTGCGTTTTCACAAATTAATTTTTATCTCCAGAAACACAAATGTATTGTTGTGTTTTGTTCCACAGTTTTTTTGCTGCATTTCGCTACAAGTGGCCAAACTGAAGCATTGCATTAATTAGATTAAAATCCCTTTTAGTAATATTCAGATGCACTGGGGGAGATTTATGAAGACTGGCACTTTCAATGTCAGTCTTCATATCTCCTGTGGCGGAGGACTTTTCACTTATGACAAGATGCATGCCTCCTCCTAAATCAGGTGTACCCTCTACTTATATCTAGCGTAGATTTAAGGCATCATTTACACCAGGAAGGGTGGGTTCACACCTGCGTTTGAGTCCGTCCGCTTCCAATCCGAGTGAAAATCTCGGGGAACGGGATTGGCATCGGATACCGACAGGTTAGTGACGCATTGGTTAAAAACCCATTCATTTCAATGGGTTTTTAAAGCAATGCGCAGGTGTGCGCTTACACCCTCTGCGCTGCGAATCCTTTTTTTCGTCGGAAACAAAGTCGGACATGCAGGACTTCGTGTCCGACGAAAAAAAACGGCTTCGCGGTGCAGAGGGTGTAAGTGCACACCCGCGCATTGCTTTAAAAACCCATTCAAATGCGGTTTTAACCAATACGTCGCTAACCTGTCGGTATCCGATGCCAATCCCGTTCCCCGAGATTTTCACTCGGATTGGCAGCAGACGGACTGAAGTGCAGGTGTGAACCCACCCTAATCTGACATAATTTACAATAAATCTGGCTTGATTTGTGGCCCTGACTATGCCACGTCCCCTTTGAGGAAAGTGGCAAGTGTGGTGATTTCACTTACATTAATTGATTTTTGATAGTAAACTTGATACGATTTTGCAGCGATTCCAGACTGCAGTGTAGCACCGCCTTCATCACAAGTATTGAAAATGAATGTAGTTGCATTGCAACTAGAACGTAGCTATGACATGATCCAATGTTTGCAAGAAAACCATTAGGTTTGGCCACCCCATTAACTGATCTCAGTGAACTCGAGCTGCAAAACGGACAGGGATAAAACTTGTCCTGAATTTTGCCCCAAGCTTGTGAAAATTCACAGCCATGTGAATGGGGCCATAGAAATGAATGGCTTAGTGTGTTAGCCGTGAGAAACACAGCTAACACACCAACCATACACACGGTCATGTGCATAAAACCTTACAAAAAGCAGTAGAAATGCCACGAGGATAAATACAAGACACGTATAAACATTTTTATACACATTTTTCAGAAAATTAGTTTACAATTCAATTGCAACATAACAGACTTTTATATTATTATTATGATAGAAAAACTTATAACTTTATCATTTCCGTTCGTTGGCTTCCAGCTTGCTTAGCAGACTCTGTGCATAACATTGGATTATAATTATGTCTAATTTCCACAAAACTCATAAATGCATTCAGCACCTTATAAATAAATGATAACAAGTGTCTGTCACCAAGAGTTGCCCCAGTTTCATGACAGCTGCTGGAAGTGTATCCTGGACTACAGAAAACTCTAGTAGAAATCAAGGCGCAAAAAGCTCCCCTCCACAATGGAGATCACACAGTTCTCACTAGGTTTCCTTAGTAATGTACGGTATAATGGGTTGTTTTCGGGCAATCTCGAGGGGGCATCAGTTTAGCCATGCTTTCACAAGTCATTTTTGTTGTGCCTTGCCTCAGACATAGGCAGATCCCATATCATAATAATTGGTGCATGTTTGACGGAGACAAATGTGCATATTAACAGCGGGGTAAAAAGGGGAAAACTGTTGGCTCAAACAACTTTCATCTGGCAGAACAGCTGACACTTTTATTAATATATCAACTGTACCAAAAATATCATATGTGTTTGGTTAAAAATGCTTTCAGTTTTCTGATGTCACCATAGTAAAAGACTGTTCAGAATTTGACAAAAAAATTAGACATTTTCACTAGCGTGCTAAGCTGTGTTAGAACCATTTATGTACTGCTTGGACAGCTGTGCAGTTGATAGGCCAAACTGCCGACTCAGACTCCTCTATTTTTCCAGCCTGTCCGACTCCTACATAAATAGCTGTCAGCCATTGTCAGACATACGTCGTAAAGCTCCTCTAAATCACAAAAACAGCTAATGACTGTATTTCTATGAAAGTAAATATGCATCTAATTATACAATATCAATAGTTGTGCAATATAATTTAAAAGAATAATTTTATGTTGAGGTCAGAGTCCAACTCTGACTCCTCCAAAAATGGATCCCAACTCCAACTCCATAACTCTGACTCCACAGCCCTGATCACACACAGCCTGTTTGCAGTGTGTCAGCTAATGCAAGTCTACTGGCAGCGTACCCGCTATGAGCTACAGTAGCACCACTGTTACAAGAGTTCATCCACTTGCTGCCACTAAAACCTGCAGCACAAAGTGACATCTGCTCTGCAGGTATTGAACTCACACCCTGTCAATTATCTCAGTGGCAGTGTGTAGCCCTGAACAAAAGGACATTTTTGCAAAAATTTTAATGCAAAAACAGCTGTAAGGCTCCACTCACATCTGCATTGTAGTTTTTGATAGAAACAGGAGCCAGGTTGCAATTACAGACACCAGCGGTTCCAGATGGAGCCCATTGACTTATAATAGTGTCCATCAGGGTTCCCTGATTTTTGATGTCATGAATAGTACCAAGTGTTGTGCTTTGGTTTTCATTAAGTACAATGGCATATAGCCTAGACAGGTAAGGAAACAACTTTCAATAAACTTTATTTACTGTGCAAGCCATGTAGAAGACATTCTTTGCACACTGGACAGTAGACCTGCGGTAGTTTGGGAACACACAGCATCATAAACTACTATGATCCTGTTCATACACAGTCAGTGCGAGAAATGCGACTATAACTTAGAACGTGTTTTTGGGCTGAACATTGCCATCTGAATGGGCCCCTTACTACCACATTGCTATGTCCCCAGTATTGTAGTTGCATTGAGACAATGTTTTCCTATTCATAGGACTCTAGCACAACAATACATGGATAGAGTCATTGTCAAGCCTTGGCCTATGACAATACCAGCAAGTGGAAGACTGAGCTACAGGTTCTTGATCCTGTAACCCCAGATGACCAGAGAGGAGACAACCACCATAGTGTATATACAATATACCGCAATTCTCTGCCTTAACACCCACAGATGTATATGGCTATGAACACAATGCAAAAAAGAAACAGTTTCCAACCATACTGATAGAACATATACATGTAAATGAATAGATGATACCATCATCCCCTGGAGGGAAACACATAGCAGGCAGTGATCCACATGACTTATAGTGCGCCCCAAGTGAACTGGGCACAGGAAGAGAAAGCCACTTACCCAGAAGATGACATTGAAGGCGAATATAAAATACTTGATGCAGCAGCTGACCTCTGGACCCTTGTAATGCTTGCCAGACATTGTGCGGGTACATGAAGGCAGATCCCCGAGCTGGCTGCGGGGAAGATCAGGACTCAGAGCCCGGGAAGGAGCCAGGTGGAAGCCGGAGTGCCAGGCCTATAGCCCGGGGACTTCCAATTACTGTGTGTTCTGCTTGGTGTGTATTCGTGTGAGCGGGGCTTCAGTGACAAGAGCCCGTGCAGCGGTATTGCAGTATGCTGCTGGCAATAGTGTGTACACTCTGGAGAGAAGCCATCATCCGTGTGTATGTGTGTGCTGCATGGATGGAGGCAGTATGCGCCCTAGCACAGCGTGTGTCTGGGTCACTTAGCCATGCAGAGTGGACGTCAGTTCATGTTATGCCCTGTGTGACAGCTTAATCCTCCGTCCGTCCCGCCCTCCCCGGTGATGTAGAGCTCCCAGACTGATAGCAGCAGACAGAATAGCCGGCTTCCTCCAGGAGACACTCCTTCCATCCTGTCAGTGTGCTTCTCCTCCCTTCTGTGTGCCCCAGCCCCCTCCCCTCATTACTATACCTCAGTGCTAAATACATCCGTGAGCAATATGTGCTGTCGTCATGGCTGTGCCCCAGTATACAATGCTGGATGGTACAAAATAATATTTATCTATATGTCCCCTCCTTCATTGCCACAATAGCATCTAGTAAGTATACAGTCAGTGTATACACTGCTGGCAGTGTATTATACAGCCACATGTACTGTCTTCATCACCATGCCTCAATATACAATGGTGGATGATATAAAATAAGATATACCATATGGTATAGTTATACAACCTCACCTTCATTAGTACAGTAAGTTATAGTATTGTACAGTCAATGTACACTGCTGCAGTGTATTATACCACAGCACTTCTGCTACCATGCCCATATACAGTGAGGAGAAAAAAAAAATATATATATTATATTATTATACATCCACGAAACAACCCCCAGAAGATAGTACTGTCTACAGTCAATGTACCGCGACCCCGACTTCCACCATGCCTCAATATACAATGGTGGATGATATAAAATAAGATTATATATATATATATATATATATATATATATATTATCTACCATATGGTATAGTTATACAACCTCACCTTCATTAGTACAGTAAGTTATAGTATGTGTACAGTCAGTGTATACACTGCTGACAGTGTATTATACATCCACATGTACTGTCTTCATCAACATGCCTCAATATACAATGGTGGATGATATAAAATAAGATATACCATATGGTATAGTTATACAACCTCACCTTCATTAGTACAGTAAGTTATAGTATGTGTACAGTCAATGTACACTGCTGACAGTGTATTATACATCCACATGTACTTTCTTCATCACCATGCCTCAATATACAATGATGGATGATATAAAATAAGATATATATATATATAATCTGCCATATGGTATAGTTATACAACCTCACCTTCATTAGTACAGTAAGTTATAGTATGTGTACAGTCAGTGTATACACTGCTGACAGTGTATTATACATCCACATGTACTGTCTTCATCAACATGCCTCAATATACAATGGTGGATGATATAAAATAAGATATACCATATGGTATAGTTATACAACCTCACCTTCATTAGTACAGTAAGTTATAGTATGTGTACAGTCAGTGTATACACTGCTGACAGTGTATTATACATCCACATGTACTGTCTTCATCAACATGCCTCAATATACAATGGTGGATGATATAAAATAAGATTTATTATATATATATATATATATATATATATATATATTATCTACCATATGGTATAGTTATACAACCTCACCTTCATTAGTACAGTAAGTTATAGTATGTGTACAGTCAGTGTATACACTGCTGACAGTGTATTATACATCCACATGTACTGTCTTCATCAACATGCCTCAATATACAATGGTGGATGATATAAAATAAGATATACCATATGGTATAGTTATACAACCTCACCTTCATTAGTACAGTAAGTTATAGTATGTGTACAGTCAATGTACACTGCTGACAGTGTATTATACATCCACATGTACTTTCTTCATCACCATGCCTCAATATACAATGATGGATGATATAAAATAAGATTTTTTTATATATATATATATATATATATATATATATATTATCTACCATATGGTATAGTTATACAACCTCACCTTCATTAGTATAGTAAGTTATAGTATGTGAACAGTCAGTGTATACTGCTGACAGTGTATTATACATCCACATGTACTTTTTTCATCACCATGCCTCAATATACAATGGTGGATGATATAAAATAATATATATATATATATAATCTGCCATATGGTATAGTTATACAACCTCACCTTCATTAGTACAGTAAGTTATAGTATGTGTACAGTCAGTGTATACACTGCTGACAGTGTATTATACATCCACATGTACTGTCTTCATCAACATGCCTCAATATACAATGGTGGATGATATAAAATAAGATATACCATATGGTATAGTTATACAACCTCACCTTCATTAGTATAGTAAGTTATAGTATGTGTACAGTCAGTGTATACTGCTGACAGTGTATTATACATCCACATGTACTTTTTTTCATCACCATGCCTCAATATACAATGGTGGATGATATAAAATAATATATATATATAATCTGCCATATGGTATAGTTATACAACCTCACCTTCATTAGTACAGTAAGTTATAGTATGTGTACAGTCAGTGTATACACTGCTGACAGTGTATTATACATCCACATGTACTGTCTTCATCAACATGCCTCAATATACAATGGTGGATGATATAAAATAAGATATACCATATGGTATAGTTATACAACCTCACCTTCATTAGTACAGTAAGTTATAGTATGTGTACAGTCAGTGTATACACTGCTGACAGTGTAGTATACATCCACATGTACTGTCTTCATCAACATGCCTCAATATACAATGGTGGATGATATAAAATAAGATATACCATATGGTATAGTTATACAACCTCACCTTCATTACTACAGTAAGTTATAGTATGTGTACAGTCAATGTACACTGCTGACAGTGTATTATATATCCACATGTACTTTCTTCATCACCATGCCTCAATATACAATGATGGAAGATATAAAATAAGATATATATATATATATATTATCTACCATATGGTATAGTTATACAACCTCACCTTCATTAGTATAGTAAGTTATAGTATGTGTACAGTCAGTGTATACTGCTGACAGTGTATTATACATCCACATGTACTTTTTTCATCACCATGCCTCAATATACAATGGTGGATGATATAAAATATATATATATATATATATATATATATATATATATATATATAAAATCTGCCATATGGTATAGTTATACAACCTCACCTTCATTAGTACAGTAAGTTATAGTATGTGTACAGTCAGTGTATACACTGCTGACAGTGTATTATACATCCACATGTACTGTCTTCATCAACATGCCTCAATATACAATGGTGGATGATATAAAATAAGATATACCATATGGTATAGTTATACAACCTCACCTTCATTAGTACAGTAAGTTATAGTATGTGTACAGTCAGTGTATACACTGCTGACAGTGTATTATACATCCACATGTACTGTCTTCATCACTTTGCTTCATTATACAATGGTGGATGATAAAAAATGTTTTCCCAATCACTTTTCATTGGGTTTTGTTGTCTTCTGTGCTAAGATATCATGCTGCAGAAGTTTGGCCAATTGGAGAAATTCAGGGTTAACTCTGCTACATCAGTATATGTATGCTATCTACCAATTGGTAATGTCATACACCCCCTTCTTCTCTGTTACAATAAAATATAGTCAGTGTACAATGATAGTAGTTTATTATATATCCATGATTCATATTTCGCTTTCATGAAAGTGCCATGGGACATGCAAAAACAGCAGTTACCACAATTATGGAACAATTGGAGTTTAAAAAGTTTTTTTTTTATCCCAGATATCTGGCATAAGTTAATAATAAATTTCCTCCATTAAGTTAATACTGGCCATGCCCGCAGATATTCTGGATCTATAGGAAAGTGTGGGCAATGTATACAACTGTGTGGCCACTATTGGCAGAAACATTTGTAGTGCAAATTATATTTACTGGAACGAGAATAGAAATGTATGGAAATTAAAATACAATTATTATTCTTTAACTACATAGCACCAACATACTGTGCAGCTCTGTACATTGGAGAATAGAGGGGTGCAAAAACATATCTGAAAGCAGTACATTAGAAATAAAGTATATGTGGAAATAAGAAACCTGCCCCCCAAAAAAGGATACTGTAGAGTCTAGGGGCTGTCTGCATCTTGCACTAGTGGGGGCACTAACACAGATTAATTCATAACTCCTGGTGAAGATAGAAGTAAATCAGCAGCTGGCACAGGTAGAAATGTAAGAATGCGGAATTTGTAGGAAATAAACTAGTAGAGATATTGGGGAAAATGTATTAAGAGTGGTATTTGTTACAATGGTCTTCATCTATTCCCCAATGTCATCAAATGCTCCAAAATTATTAAACTGCATGAATTTTAATAATTTTGGCACATTTCAGGTGGTCCATGTGCCAGAAAAGGAAATGTATGCCAGCTGAGAGCTGACATCGATTTCAGTTATTTATGCCATTTTTTTTTTTTTATAGCATTAAATTTGTCAGGCTGAGAAGCCCCATCAATACCATACCGGGCAGTGTTGTGGTGCAATAGCTAGCACTTTTTTGGCTTGCAGTCTTGGATTTGAATCCAGCCAAGCACAACATCTGAATGGAGTTTGTATATTTTCCCCATATTTGCGCAGGTTTCCTCCCACACCAAAAAGACATGTAACAAGTAATGCAAAAATATACAATTTTTTTTGTTGAAAATATGGGCATGCTCCAAAAATTGCAACTTTTATCAATGCAAAGCAGTGGTTGTGGGGCTTAAAGTTACATGCACAGATAGCAAATGGTTATTTGTGTGTTATCTATCCTCCGCAGACCCATTAATTTGCTTCACTGAGCCCCAGGCTTCAAAACGGACAGGTGTGTATGGGGCCATTTGAATATACTGTAATGGGTCAGTGAAAAACACGGTTAGCACACGTTCCTCCTAACAAAGTCCTGCCCTTTGCCATTTCCATGATATATAATTTCTAACTGATATTTCTTCCACTACCCATATGGTACTAGCGCATATCCCTTTCTTCATTGCTACACTACGTTATAGTAAGTATACAACAGTCAGTGTACAGTGCTGGCAGTGTATTTTACATCCATGATCCAAACCTGGACAGCTGGTATGAGAGTGGCCACATATAAGTGATAGATAAGAAGTGAAAGGTTTAATCATGTTAATTTGCTAAAGTCAGTCCACTGTACATTTCATCTGTACTGGGACTTGTAGTACGTTAGCCTGGTTACACAGCTGTCTAATATTAGTCAGTGTGTATATCTGTAGTTGTAAAGAGGAAACATTACAACAAATGCCCAGTATAAAAGCATAACATGATAAAACTCACAGGCCCCATTGTAAGTCAGTGGGTTCTGTTGTATGAAGGTTGTGTCTGTCATGAGACAAGGCCAATATTATGTTGTGGTTTGCACTTATAACATAATCTATGATATAGATATGAACAGAGCCTTAAAGGGGTTGTTCTACGAAGTAAAGTCTTCAGGACCTTTGTCCCAGTCCACATTCAATCTGAGCGAGACCAGGCTGAATGTGGATTGGGACTGGTAATAGCCAGTGCTCCCATTGACTTCAGTGGGGGTGCCAGAGATAGTCGAATGGCAGCAGGGTTATCTCTGGCACTCCCACTAAAGTGAATGAGAGTACCGGGTGTCACCAGTTGCGATCTACATATCACAAGGCATTATGGGAAAGGAGCTGGGGAGCTCATGCGCCCTCTGTTGGATGTAACAGATCCTCACTTTGCTTTTGACTCACCGAGCCTTGAGACAGCAAAACTGGTGCTCTCCTCAATGTGAGAGATTCTTGTCCCTAACCCACTCATTGCCTCCCACTAAGCCAGCCAATTCACTTTGCTCTGTACTGATGAAGGACAACAATCCGGAAACAGCGCTGTACGCAGATAAGTGAAATTGGCTTGGCTAAAATCCCTTTGCTGTCTCAAGGCTCGGTGAGTCAAAAGCAAATTGAGGATCTGTTACATCCAACAGAGGGCGCATGAGCTCCCCAGCTCCTTTCCCATAATGCCTTGTGATCTGTCCTTGCTAAGCAGTCTCTTGCTATTATATACTATTACTGATTTCTGACCATTAGCTTTTTCTTGTAACCCTTGGATTGCTGACTCCTCTTCAATGTTGTTTGTCTTGTCCGCGTTTTGTGTTGTCACTTATCTAAGAAGGGACTGGCACCTAGTTGTCCTCTGTCAACTACGGCAGTGAGGCTAGTAGGCAGGGACAGAGTGTGGGTTCAGTCTAGGACTCACTGTCTTAGGCATTCCCTTCCTCCCAAGTTTTAGCAACAGAACTGGGGAATTGCTCAACTGGCAATTCCCTTTCAGAATAGCAGCCCAAATAACCTTCTGCCATTCCTATTCAGGCCCTTGCAGCCAAGATGGAGGGTTTGGCAGGCCTGGTAGCTGAGCTAGCTAAACAGGTTCATACCCTTACTGAGGCTGCTGCATTATTACCGGCTGTTTCGTTCCCTTTCAGGGTTAAAATGTTACTCCCGGATCGTTTCTCGGGGGACCAAGAAAAATTTGAGACTTTCCCGGAGTCTTGCCGCCTGTGTTTCCGGATTATTCCACATGCATCCCAGGCCCAAATGGTGGGAGTAGTTATATCTCTCCTACAGGGGGGATCCACAAGCTTGGGCCCTTTACAACTTCCATACCAGATGCTTTACCCCCTTTCCAGACCAGGCACATTTTCAAGTTTTTTGTATGTGCGGATTTGGAGGGCTATAACATTTTTATCATTTGTGTTATTCAACTAATTTCTATGTCTTTTTTCAGTGATACATAGGGCTTTATTTTTATGTTGTTTTTATTTTTGCATGTGTTTTAATTTTTTTTATATTCGGGAAAATCTAAACAAAAGAGGAGGGAAAACGTGTCTGTTTTTCACTTTTCATTTTTTTTTTTTTATTTAACACAAAGTGCTACTAAAAAAACTTTATGAAATAGTTTTTCCTCTCCGTTATGGTAATTTTTATTGTTTATGGTGTCGTTGGGGGTGGGGCTATAACCTGTAATAAGGGCGTTTTATTGGCGTATTATTTTATTTATTTTTTTAATTATTTTATTTACCTTTTTTTTTTTTTTTTTTTTTTTTTACTTTTCTATACATTTTTTTTTTCTTTACATTGTGTCCCCATAAGGTCATAATAGACCTTTGGGGACATCTGATCACATTTTTTTTGTTGGGGAGGCTGATTTCCCCTCTAATTGGGGCTGGTACATTTAGCCCCAGTTGCAGGAGGAATACAGCCTCCTGCACGTTACTTATACATAACTATAGAGCTGATCTGGGTCCTGTAGGACCCAGCAGCTCTAACACACACTGATCCTGGCGGATCACATGACTGCCGGGTCAGAGGGGAGCCGCAAGATGGCGGCGCCCATAGCGCTGTATACACAGCGATTGGGAAGGCAGGGAAGGTAATAAACCTTCCCTGTCTTCTCTCTGGGAGCTCCGGCTGAAGTTACAGCCAGCTCCCCATTTCAGCAGCTGCACAATTTTGTGCAGCTGCTGAATTCTACTTGGACGTACTGGTACGTCCTTGCAGAACAAGGCAACCACCTTCCGGACGTATATAGTCTATGGGCGGTATGTAAGTGGTTAAACTCCCTCCTGGGGCTGAGGAGTGGTCTGATTTTGAACAAATTTTTAAGTCCCTGGGCTCTATCTATGCTGAGCCAGACCACACTGGGCTTGTGGAATCGCAGCTCCTCACCATGCGGCAGGTCAAACGCTCTGCCGAGGAGTATTGCTCAGACTTCCACAAGTGCAGTGTAATTGCAGGTTGGTGTGAGTCAGCTCTAAAGACTCACTTTAAGCAAGGCTGTTGTGATCGTGTTATGGAGGTGTGGATTGGTCACCCAGATCCTCCTACTCTTGAGCAGGCCATGACTTTGGCCGTCCGTATTGACCGTAGAATCCGGGAAAATTTTAAAGAGAGAGTAGGGTCTGTTTCCTCCAAGTTTTCTGCCTCTTCCTCTATCTCTCCTGAAAAACCTACTTTTTTTCCCATCATTCCTGGTGAGGAACCCATGCAGCTGGGAGCTGTGGACGCCAAGACTCGATGAGAGCATCGTCTCTGGAATAACCTCTGCCTGTACTGTGGTACTTCAGGTCATATCATCCAAGACTGCTCGATCAGACCCCACACACCAGCGGAAAAACTTTAGTGCCTGAGTGGTAGTCGAAGAACCACTCAGGCAACCAGGTATTTGCCGAAAATAACAATAAGATGATGTTATCTGTGTCTCTGTCCTCTGGGGACAGATCTGATTCTAGCCAAGCCCTAGTTGACTGTGGGTCTGCGGCAAACTTTGTCAAATTTTCGTTTGTCTCAGCTTTGAGCTTTTGCCACTCGACACTCCTCTGTCGGTTACTGGGGCGGATTATTCCCCACTGGCCAGGGGTAAGGTCTGATTCAAGACCCCCTTAATCACTTTGCAAGTGGGCTCTGCACATTTGGAAGTCATAAGCTTTTTTGTTATGGAGCATCTGTCTTCCGATATTATTTTGGGGCTCCCCTGGTTGAACCTCCATGACCCTATTTTTGATTGGGTTAAAAGGGAGTTGGTATAATGGGGAGATCAGTGCTCATCCCACTGTATTGCTTTGCATACCTTAGATTGTGTCAGTGAGGAGATGGTCTCGGCTACTAAAGGTTGTGAACTCCCCTCTAGTCTTAAAACCCGAAAGTATCGGAAACGCCAAGCGAATAAAAACCATTTGCCTAGTCCGCCAGTTGCTGTTCAGCGAGATCTAGAATACAACGCAGAGAAAATACTGAATCCCTCTAAAACTGGTTTGTCTGGTGAGGATCCGGTGGCCCCTCATAAAAAGAGGGGTACTGTAATGTCTCTGCCTGTTCGGGTCTATGTGCCACCCTCCCCTCGCATGCTGAGCGCAGGAGGCTTGTTCAGTTTGATTCCTTGCTTAGGGTTCTTGTTGCTCTGTCTGAACACTGCTCTATTACCTCTTCTCTGTAATGGATTTTCTACCACACCCATCCCCTGCTCCTTGTTTTCCTCCAATCCTCAAATATTTAATCTTATCCTTGCCTGTGTGATTGACATCCAATCTACCAATCAAATCTGGGGCAGATTCTGGACTTCCTATAAACAGGACATCTGCTCACACATGGTTGCTGGCTATTGTGACTCTGTCCTCACTAAGCGGGCTCTTGCTATTGTATATTATTACTAACTTCTGACCTTTGGCTTTTTCTTGTGACTACTCTTTTGGATTGCGATTTGGTACCTCTTGTCTCTCTGGCTTTAAAGGGATTCTATCATTGGGGATGTGCATTTTAAACTAAGGACACGTCAGAATAGCCTTTAGAAAAGCTATTCTATTCCTACCTTTGGTTCAGTCCTGAACGCTGCCGTTTTTTAAATAAATCGCTTTTTCCATCTATGCTCAGAGAGCACAGGTGGCGTTCCCCCTGTGCTCTGAGGATAGCTTTGTCATGACTTGAATGCTGCCTCCTGGGCCGTTGCATCACGCCCCCTGCAATGTCCTGGTCCTCCTAGTTCGTGTAGGAATAGAATAAAGATGGCCACCGAGCATGCGCAGAGCCGACAGCACATGCTCGGCGGCCATCTTTATTCTATTCCTACATGAGCGTATTGCGCTTGTGTACAGCGCATGCGCAGGATTTCGATCCTGCTGAAGATAACGTAGCTGCTTAAGCAGCGAAGAGGAGGACCAGGACATTGCAGGGTGTGTGAAGCAATGGCCCAGGAGGCGGTATTCAAGTCATGACGAAGCTGTGCTCGGAGTAGAGGGGGAACGCCACCTGTGCTTTCTGAGCTTCATTTGCATAGATGGAAAAAGTGATTGAAAACGGCGGCATTGAGGAGTGAACCAAAGATAGGAGTTGAATAGCTTTTCTAAAAGCTATTCTGATGTGTCCTTAGTTTAAAATGCATATCCCCAATGATAGATCCCCTTTAACCCTTGGATTGCTGACTCCTCTTCTGTGTTGTTTGTCCTGTCCGCATTTTGTATTGTCATTTATCTTAGAAGGGACTGGCACCCGGTTGTCCGCTGTCATCTAGGGTAGTGAGGCAAGTAGGCAGGGACAGAGTGTGGGTTCAGCCAGGGCTGTGGAGTCGGTACGCCAAAGCCCCGACTCCGACTCCGACTGACTCCTCAATTTCCCCTGACTCAGTCTCCGACATACATGGCGCATGTTTAAGAGATAACTTAATTTAAGCTTTTTATTATCCTTATGATACAATAATCAAGCTATTTAGGTAGAACATAAAATATATTTATTGGATACAACTTTAGAACACAAAAAACTTTAATAAATTGCAAATATGCAAAACGCTGCAGTAAGTGGTAAAAAAACAGTTTTCAACAAAAACAGTTTTCTCAGTCTCAGCACAATGATTCACTTGCTGACAAGCAGTCACTCTGTGTCCTCGGGCTGTGGGTGGGTCTCCAGCACAATTACAGATAAAGTCAAGCTTTTCAGTCCTCACAATCACAACACTTGTATCTTTTGCTTACTCCAGATAATGGTGCTAAACCTTATAGGTTCACTCAGAACTCAGTCCCATCATTATATGAGGAATAGAACAGACCTTTACAGGACATTTCATCATTTTCAACATTTCATCATTTTCCCAAATTCTTATGAAAATATATTCAGCACATACTGCATTGTACTACTAACTGTACCAATTTATTATATATTTTGGGAGTCGGAGTCGGTCCATTTTAAACCGACTCCGACTCCACCAAAATAGGCACCGACTCCAACTCCGACTCCACAGCCCTGGGTTCAGCTTACGACTCACTGTCTCTGTCATTCCCTTCTTCCCAAGTTTCAGCAACAGCACTGGGGAGTTGCTCAACTGGCAATTCCCTTACAATCGCGTTTTTTTACACAGCGCAGAGATTTCCTCTGCGGACTTTCTGTCCCAATTATACCTATATAAACTTTTTTTAGGTATAATTGACATGTTGCGATTTACAAAAGCACTATGGTTTTTTAAATCGTAACATTTCCGCTTGCGGATATTTTTCTGTAATGTGTGGATGGGATTTGCCAGATTGCAAGTACTGTAAAATGACAATGCACCATCTCATGCAGCAAAAAATACCTTTGAGTCATTGGCTATTATGTGCATAAAAGGAGAGAAGTTCATGGTGTGGCCACCATCCTCCCCTGACCTTAACCCTACTGAGAACCTCTGGAGTATTCTCAAGCAAAAAGATCTATGAGGGTGAGAAGCAGTTCACATCAAAACAGCAGCCCTGGGAGGCTGCAAAGAAATTCAAGCAGAAATTATCCAAAAACTCCCAAGTTCAATGGATGTAAGTATTGTGAAGATGATATCAACGATGGGGTCCTATATTATCATGTAATTTAAGATGTTTTTGATTGATATAGCTCTTGATGTGAATAAATGTGACCTCTTAATGCTACAGATACAATAAATGACCATTTTCAGCTCTTTACAACCTATATGTTGTGCATAATAATTTGGAATGGTGAATTTTGTTTATACTCTAACAGTTAAAGATTTGAATATTATACTGACTGTCATTTGCATTGACCATTTAGGAAAATCAGAGAAAAACATAATATGAATAATAATTTGGAACACGGTGTAAATTGCAATATTAAGAATAGGATTAAATTGAAATTATATCCACTGCTGCAGATAGTAGATAAATAGTCCATTACTTATAACATTTAACCCCACGTGTCTTACATTGCTCAGAATCCTCTATAAGCAGATACACACACTGTCTTCACCTAGGAACCACCATTTTCCCTTACAACATGCAGTTTGAAAAAAATAAAATAAACAGTATTAAAATTCAAATCACCCCTCCTTTCCCTAGAACACATATAAAAGTACTTAAAATGAAACACATACAGTGGAGAAAAAAGTAGTCAGCAACCAATTGTGCAAGTTCTCCCACTTAAAAAGATTAGAGAGGGCTGTAATTGACATCATAGGTAGACCTCAACTATGAGAGACAAAATGAGAAAACATATCTAAAAAATCACATTGTATGATTTTTAAAGAATTTATTTGCAAATTATGGTGGAATATAAGTATTTGGTCACCTACAAACAAGCAAGATTTCTGTCTCTCACAGACCTGTAACCTCTTCTTTAAGAGGCTCCTCTATCCTCCACTCATTACCTGTAGTAATGGCACCTGTTTGACATTGTTATCAGTATAAAAGACACCTGTGCACAACCTCAAACAGTCACACTCCAAACTCCACTATGGTGAAGACCAAAGAGCTGTGGAAGGACACCAGAAACAAAATTGTAGACCTGCGCCAGGCTGGGAAGACTGAATCTGCAATAGGCAAGCAGCTTGGTGTGAAGAAATCAACTGTGGGAGCAATAATTAGAAAATGGAAGACATACAAGACCACTGATAATCTCCCTCGATCAGGGGTTCCACGCAAGATCTCACCCCGTGGGGTCAAAATGATCACAAGAACGGTGAGCAAAAATCCCAGAACCACACGGGGGGACCTAGTGAATGACCCGCAGAAAGCTGGGACTAACGTAACAAAGGCTACCGTCAGTAACACACTATGCCGCCAGGAACTCAGATCCTGCAGTGCCAGACGTGTCCCCCTGTACATATCTGGGCCCGTCTGAAGTTTGCTAGAGAGCAGTTGGATGTTCCAGAAGAGTATTGGGAGAATGTCATATGATCAGATGAAACCAAAGTAGAACTGTTTGGCAGAAACACAACTCGTGTTTGGAGAAGAGTGAATGCTGAGTTGCATCCAAAGAACACCATACCTACTGTGAAGCATGGGGGTGGCAACATCATGCTTTGGTGCTGTTTCTCTGCAAAGGGACCAGGACAACTGATTCGTGTACATGAAAGAATGAATGGAGCCATGTATCGTGAGATTTTGAGAGCAAACTTACTTCCATCAGCAAGGGCATTGAAGATGAAACGTGGCTGGGTCTTTCAGCATGACAATGATCCCTAGCACACCGCCAGGGCAACGAAGGAGTGGCTTCGTAGGAAGCATTTCAAGGTCCTGGAGTGGCTTAGCCAGTCTCCAGATCTCAACCCCATAGGAAACTTTGGAGGGAGTTGAAAGTCCGTGTTGCCAAGCGACAGCCCCAAAACATCACTGCTGTAGAGGAGATCTGCATGGAGGAATGGGACAACAAAGCAGCAACAGTGTGTGCCAACCTTGTGAAGACTTACAGAAAATGTTTTGACCTCTGTCATTGCCAACAAAGGATACAAATTGTACAGTGCTGCGGAATATGTTGGCGCTATATAAATAAAATTTATTATTATTATATATAGCAAAGTATTGAGATGAACTTTTGTTATTGACCAAATACTTATTTTCCACCATAATTTGCAAATAAATTCTTTAAAAATCAGACAATGTGATTTTCTGGATTTGTTTTCTCATTTTGTCTCTCATAGTTGAGGTCTACCTATGTTGTCAATTACAGGCCTCTTTCATCTTTTTAAGTGGGAGAACTTGCATAATTGGTGGCTGACTAAATACTTTTTTCCCCACTGTACACATTAATAATAATAATACATTTTATTTATATAGCGCCAACATATTCCGCAGCACTGTTCACATTAGGCATCCCTGTGTCCAAAAAACGCCCAGTCTACAATCTTATAAAAATATTTTTCCCATACAATGAGCAAAAGAACTGTTTTATCGCTGCTTCACCTCTCATAAAAAATTGAATAAAGAGCAATCAAAGCAATAGATATAACTATAAAAAGTACATCTGTCCCCACAAAAAAAAGACTCATTATGCATCCCTGTACACAGAAATATAAAAAAGTTACAGGTGTCCAACTTATAGAATACAGGTAACATATTATTTCAGCTACACGCTGGTAAAATGGGTGAAAGCTGTAAAAACAGAGCCTGTAAGAAAGTCACGTAAATACAGTTCTTTTCCAATTCTACCCCATTCTGAAATTTTTTCCAGCTTTCCAGAACGTTGTATATTGTATAGTACCATTACAAAGTAGAATTTTTTCCGCAAACATTAAGCCCCTATATAGCTCTGTGAATGGAAAAATAAAAAAGTTATGGCATTTGGCAGGAAGCGGTTAAAGTGACTGCGGCACTCATGTGAGTCTCTGATCACTTCACTGATTACATCACAAGTCTGTTTTACAGCAGCTGTGTCATGTCGTTAAAGTTTCATCCCATTAACAGCTATGGACAAGGCTGTAGTGACATTGCATGTGATATAAACAGTGAATAGGTCATCAATACAAATTAGTTGGACAACTACTTAAAAATCTGAATGTAAAATGAAAAAAGAAAATGTTTTATTTTATTTTAAAGGAGATCCCCATTCATTGCCCCAGAACAACACCCCCCACTCCCAGTTCCTCTTCCACCCCAATTCTGCATCCATCCCCCTCGAAATTACACCATTCCCAACATCACTTTTAACAGAGAAAATTTACTTACCCCTAATATTACACATTACTTAGGCTACATGCACCTGAATCGTAGCTAGGTCTGTGGTAAAACGGCACAGACAGTATATGGATTAAATCCATGTGTCACGTATGTCTCCACAGACTGATACAGGACCTGAGTTTTTTGCTGAACCCACAGGCTCGAGTATGAGGCCGTTAGAATATAATGGGTCAGTGTGCTAGCCATGAAAAACACCGCTAGCACACTGACAAAGTAAGTGTTCATGTGCATGGAGGCTTATACCATTTATCCCTCATTTCTCATAATGCTAAAAATCTTTGCCTGAGGCTCAGGCCACATGTTGCAGAAAAGCTGCTTTTTTGTTGCAGATTTTGCTGTGTTTTTTGAGGCAAAGCCAGGAATGAATTTAGCAGAAGGTAGAAGTATAAGTGATACCTATATATTTCCTATATTCCTGTTGAAAGTGCCAGGTTTTGGTGGTTGACAGTAAGCCATTGTAAGAGGCACAATCGATTACATCCACTGAGTGCTGGGATTCATGCAGAACCTCATGTCTGCTTTTTCTGGGTGGACTTTATCTCCTCTTCGAAACAATCCCAAACAAGATGGAAGAAAGCTTCTGTTTTGTTTTTAACTTTGCAGTGAATGGTGGTAGATGCAAAAGGATGGTGCGCCATGAGCATCTGCCATTCTGTCAGAACAACAAACTGAAAAGTGTGAACCTAGCCTTAGTCATACAGCACTGTAAGCATTGGTTGAATGTATACATCAATAAAATGATCATGCATATAAACCATTCATTGTAGTCTTAATGCTCTTTTTAACAAATATTTAACGCAAAAAAACACAATTGAGGCCACTGTCTGTGCTTTTCATGGACAGCACCCCACCCTCCTCATTTGCAGGTGGTGTGCTATGCGTGGCTGATCTACTTTTCACGTCTTTTTTTTTTTTATTTTCATTTTCTATATTTTGAATGTCTCTGGTTTTGTGAAAAATGCATGACACATGGATGTCATCTGTTTTTTTTCACTGATCCATAGACTTTCATTGGTGTGATGCATCAGCATCACTGAAAAAAAAAAACCTGATGTCTGAATAAAAACATTGTAATTAATGGGTACGTTCATCATCCGCAATTTGGCCTCAATAGTGACGGCTCATGATATGACCCAGAAGGCCGGAAGAGGACCCAGAGAGAGTGCCGCACACCAGGAAGAGACCCAGAAGAGGTGACGGAAGGTATGTATAACTGTTTATTTTTTTACACCTCTCCTGGGCCTCCACCTATTTTACTTTGCTGTATGAAGAGACCCCAAAGCATAATAATTTTACTTCTGTTCAGCCAGAAACTAATCTCTGGGCCGAACCATCTGAACCTGAAAAAGAAACAAATCTTTGATTTGCCCATCTCTAATTAATTCCAGTGCCAGCTAAAGTTGCCCAAATGTAACATTTTGTAATTGACCTTTTAACCCTTTAAGACACAGGGTAGTTTGTACGTTAATGCTCGGCGACTTTTTCATATTTTCCTTCCACGCTTTCCAAAATTCCTAACTTTTTATTTTTCTTTTGACATAGCTATGTGAGGGCTTATTCTTTGCATGACGAGTTGTACTTTCCATTTGCACCATTTTGGGGTACATATGTTTTGATCAGCTTTTATTCATGTTTTTGGGGGGTCCGTGTAAAAAAAACACAATTCTATCATAATTTTTTGCATTTTGTTTTTACTGTGTTCACTCTGCATTAAAAATGACATGGTTACTTTGTCCAATAGGCCATTACAATTGCGGCGATAACATATTTATATTGCTTTTATCATGTTTTACCGCATTTACAAATAAAACGTCACTTGTTGAAAATGAACGATTTCCCTGGGGTCACCATATTCTGACGCCTAACACTTTTTTACTGTTTTGTTGCTGGAGATGTGTCAGGGCTCTTTATTTCTGGGGAAAGTTATACTTTTTATTGGTATCAATGTTTGATATGTATGACTTTTTGATCACTTTTTATTGCTTTTTTTGGGACAAGCAAGCAATAAGTTAATTTGCGCATTGAGGTATTTAATTATTTATTTTTTATGCTGTTCACTGTATGGGATAAATAACGCTATTTTAAGATAGTGAGGACTTATACGCACATGGGGATAACATGTTTTTTATGTTTTTTTTAAATGTAAAGGTGTTTTTTTTAACTTTTTATTATTTGCTTATTTTTTTATTTTAAACTTTTTTTTTTTTTTTTTTTAACCTGTCCCACAAGGAGACCTGAACCAGGGATCTCTGATAGTATTGCATCACATCATACATAGGCTCACTATGTGTAATGTGAAGAGGGTTGCTCGATCTCCTGGCTGCCATGGTAACCCCTTTGACCCCGAGTATCTTCCGATTCCAGTGGCTAGATGTGTGGCACGAGCGCCGAAAGTAATGCCAGAGACAGCTCCTGTGCTCATGACATTACAACGCCATACTATTACAGCACTGAGCGTTAACTACATGTTCGACATAATTGTACGGCGCAGAGTGGGAAGGGGATAAAGACATTGAAAAATTGCTGAATTTGTTTGCCTGTTTCCCTAAATCCCATGGAGGTAAATAGGAGTTCTGGAAACAGCATAGCTTGCTTTCTCTGGCAGGTTATATTCATTACTACTATCTGTTGTGCCTCTATGGGACTTATGGAAACAATTGAGTTTGTTAGAGGTAAATAGGAGTTACTGAAACAGTGTAACTCACTTGGCTGTGCTGTTTCCATAAAATCTATTTACTGCTATGGGAGTCACAAAACAGGCAGGTTTCTTCACTCAGCTACATTGTTCCCATAAATCCTGTTTACCTCTATTGGAGTTATAGAAACAGTCAAGTTTATTTAGCTGTATCCCTAACTCACACAGAGGTAAATAGGAGTTAATAAAACAGCATAGATCTCTCTGATATGCTGTTTCCATAACACCTGTTTACTCTACCTCTATGGGAGTTACAGAAATACCTAAGTTTGTTTGGCTTTTTCCAGTTAATCTTATTTACTGTACCTTTATGAATGTTATGGAAACAGTCAAACAAATTGATCTGTTTCTGTTACTCCAATAGAGGTGTTAGGTAACTACCATACAGATACAGGAACAGCGTAGCAGAGCCAGCTCCTTCGCTCCTTCTGTCGCAGTGTACTGTTATTGTTCATATAATGTGAATTTCGCCAACTTTAGTGAACAATTGCCATTTATTGACACCACAATGTGCCAGCAGGGTCCCCAGCCTCCCTATGTGTGATATCGAGCAGTTTCACTGTAATGTTGGGAACTCTCACTCCGGGGGCCAGGGATCATCTCAAAATGGCACCTCAGTCATGATTGACCAAGGCATCAACAGGGTTAATTCCCACAATCAGTACAGGCACAGATTATGGGCATTGTTGGTGGGTCTCCATTGTATAATACAGAGGAGACCCAGTGGATGTGGTGGCCGCCCAGTTCTGGAGTGGCCACTATATTTAAAGTCCTGACATCTGTTGTACTATTACAGCAAATATCAGGAAATGATTAAAAAAAAATCTATCATCTCCCCCAAGCATATTCAACTGCCACCACCATGTTACAGAGCACATTACAGAGATAAACATCATACCTTTGTTATGTATGCTACTTTTGTGGAGAAAAAAAGTTTGAAGTCTTGGTGAATTGGGGGGGGGGGGAGTCTTCAGCCCTGAGAGCACTAACATTGCTGCTCAGATACGATGGGTGATGTCATAGCAGTGGGAGCATACATTCTCACTGCACTGAGTGGTGCAGACAGGAGATTGTAGGGGTTTGAGTGACAAGATCAAACTGCCTCATTTGCATAAGACTTTGACCTTGTTTTTTTTTCAAAATCTACAATAGTGACATTCATTAAAATATGTTGTTTATCACTGTAATAGTATGGTGGTGACAATTGAATATTCTTGGAGGAGGTGATAGACTCACTTTAAGTCATAAGGTGCCTGTGGGAAATGGAGTTCTATGGTAAATGGTTACTATAGCAGAAGACAATGGGTATCTGCCTGTCTTCCCTCACCACTGATTAATGTAAAAATGTACAGATTTTTTTTTCTCTACATTCAAATTTAGGGATTGGTAGATGTTCTTTGTTAACCCCTTCCCGACATAGTATGTAATAGTATGGCGGATGTTGGGTATTTAAATATGCTGTATTATATAGCAGAGACCCGGCGCTAATGCCTGCGATCAAAGCTGACCGAGGAGCCATTTTGCTAAGGATTGCTGGCATCCAGAGCGAGATCCGGGCCAGCGTCCTGTTGGCATGACAGCCTATTGAAGGCTCCCAGGCTTGTCTGCCATTTTCTTCTATTGCAGGCTGCTTTATGCAGCCTGCAATAGAAGTACCGATGTTTTGCAATGCATTAGCATTGTAATGCATTGCATTAGTGATCAGAACCCCTGGGGTTCAAGACCCCGAGGGGGTCTAATAAATGCACATGTCAGTTCTGGGTAGGTTGGAAGAGGTATTGTGGTGTGTAGTTGTATTTAGTAAGAATTGGCAGGGAATAGAGGGTAATGCTTTAAATTTGGGCTTTATGTCATTTTCCAGAAAAGTCTTTATGCCTGGGGCCCCATATTGCGAAAACGCATCATTATGGCCACAGCAGAAACGCTGCGGCAAAAAACATTGCGTTTTACAGTACCTGCAAAGTGGATGGGATTCTGGCTAACCCTATCGCACATTGTAGAAAAAAATCTGTAGTGGAAAAGCTGCATTTTCAAACACGCTTGCGTTTTTGAAAATCATAGCATGTCAATTATACCTATGGAAACGCTGGTGTTTTCTGTATAGGTATAATAGGGGAAGAAAGTCAGCAGAGCAAAACTCTGCGAATTTGCAATGAAAAATGCTGCAGGAAAGAAAAACGTGATGCGTTTCCGCAATGTTTTTTTCTACAGCTTTTTTTGCTGCTTGGGGCTTTAGCCTTAAGGGTTTATCACCGTTACAAAATTGATAGCCTATTCTTGAAGGGGTATTCCCATCTCAAGGATCCTCTCTATACTGCTAGTTTATGTAAATTCAAGCGTTTTCCTAAATACACTGCTTTAGCAATGCTGCTTTGTTTGTCTGCTATGTTAGATTATTCCTCCAATTGTTTACACAGCCTGTATCTGATAAGACAGGATAAAGCAATGAGCCACTGCTCTCTGGTGGGGCTGAGTGTTCTTACTGTTATGTACAGCTCTGTGTTCAGGATAATCAGTTCAGCTAATTGCAGTTTGCTGATAAAGGCTCCAGAAGACAAGTCTGTTATCTCTCTATGTAAACTCAAAGATAACACTGATTCTGTTGTAGAAGCATGGTAAGTGTTCTATACAAATCTGTGTAATGTAATATACATTTACTGTGCATACTATTTGATTTGCATTTATATTAGATTTCTAGTAATCATAATAAAATCTGATGCTAAAGTCTATATTTTGATACTTTATTGTGTCCTGTTCTTCAAACAATCAAAGTCTTTCCCCCAGCTTGCTGACGAATACAGGAAGTGAGAAGAGACAGCAGGCAAATCTGCTGAGACAGGGAGATTGAAAAAGGCTTTTAAGGTAGGCCATCAATTTTTGATCAGTGGGGTCTGATTGTCAGGATAAGCTGTTTCCTGTAGTGCACAACTTCTGCCATTGTTTAAATGATGGAATCTGTATTATTGTGTTTGTCATACGTTCTATTTGGTTTAACCATAGTGGGGCAGACTTATTACACCAGTCTTAACTTGCACATAGCATGACTGATTTATGAAGAGGCTCCATCAAATATCAGTCTCATACCTGTGCTCCTGAATGGAGACCTATGCAAGTTAGGAAATGGCGTTGATTTCTTCTATAACACATGCCACAAAACTGGTGTAAGTTATAATAAATATGTCCCCGTCCAGTTCCACCCACATTCACACAATGTAGCGAGTGAGGCGGAGAATTCTCCCCATTATCTTTTTTGTGAAACCATTCACCATACAACAGAAACAACTGCTTGAATTATCTGTAGTTTCCTTGAAAGCTGGGTACTAAATTTGAGTGGAAGATAGTGCGACACAAATAGGGATTGTAAAATAAACTGAACAATTAATTACTATTACTATTAACAGATTTCTCAATATGTGCTACATGATAAAGGTTGAATAAAGGTTATCCCATTTTTAAAGCCAGAATTATGTATGGCTGATTTAAAAAAAAACAAGGACATTGCAAGGATTGTCTAATAAAAAACAATAAAATAGGTCAGAATGGGATAAAATAATGAAAGAAACCATACTCACCTTACTGATCCTTCCAACACTCCAGTATACCATCTATATCTGTACTTGCTGTTGCAGTGATGACACCCAGACATGCAAGTGCAGTGATTCAGAACTCAGTAGTGTGGAGATGGCGCAATCTGGACTAGGCCCAAGATGACATCTTCACTGGTCATGGTGACTTTTGGCACCAAATCTTTTTACAGGCCTTAGGCCAGTACAGAAATGCTACATGTCTCATGTGTGATGGTGTTTTGGGAGGTGCCTTGATGTTGAGTGTGAATGAATCACAGGAGACAGGATAGCAGTTGAAACATGCGCAGCTTAGTTTACTTAGTGTGGTTCTTCTAGTTCATTGTGTTACAAAGCAACATGGAGGCACAGTTCATTTACAGCAGTTTCCACAAGTATGGTACTTTACACACATAAACAGGAGTGGCTATGACACTTCACCCCTTTTGCGATCCTCTGACCCTTTCCAGCATGGAAATCTGAGGCTACCCCTGTTAGTTTCCAACCACTACTTGGGAAATGCAGGGCACATCTCGGCCATGGATACCTAAATTTCCACACTGGTCAGCAGTGGAGATGTTCAAAATACGACCAGGTATGAATTCTTGGTTCTGTTTAGGTCCGTTGACCTGGGACTACCTGTTAACACTAACTGCCACTAGGTAACCTACAGAGCTGAATGTGTTCTATGAAAAACTAAACAGCTCTCTTGTAATGTTAGCTCTCATCTAACTAAAGGTGAAAAGGAGGTGTATAACCTGGTGAAACAACTGGGGGCTCCTATCATCTACTAAGTTCTTCCCACCTGCTAGGCAACTCAGAGCTCAAGCTGGAAAGTACATTTAGCCATTTACAAACAATACAAAATAGTATAACATCTTATTACTATATGTGTCATATAGTAATACAATAATTCACCACTAGTAGTTGCACTTTTGGAGGACACTGTGCAAGCAATCACTTGCAGAACAATAAAGCAACCAATATAATTCTATATAGGATTGTTACCTATGGGAAACAGATATTTTTTTCTGTTTAAGGCCAGGCGTGGTTTTTCTACAGATATCCAGAGTAAAATGGTGAGAAAAGTATAATATTGAAGAAGCTTTGTTATGGTTGAAATCTCGGAAAAATATTATAAAAAAAAAAAAAAAGGCTGACAAGGGTGGAAACATAGTATTAATGGAGAAAGGGTACAATTTGAGAAAAGCATACAGACAATTGAATGATACAGTTACCTATGAATTATTGAGGATTGATCCGACTAGAAGAATACAGGGTTCCTTGCAGAGTTTTTTGAGGAAAAATGTTGAAAAAGGATTTTGTATGTGAAGCACTTTCTCTTGTATTAGGTAACAATGTATTGTGACAGGACCAGGGGCAAAGTGGTAGAAGGAGTATACATTTCTCCCAGGTTCCTGTCATATACCTTCTAAAAGCACCTGGAAAAGGTGTGATCCTTGCTGGAGGGTTTAATCTAAACCCTGGTAAAAGGTCTGGCGGCTGGAGTAAGTAGAGTTGGGTGTGGCTCTACTCCATTCAGCCACTTCAGGTTTTGAGTTGACTGGGGGGTTAAATCCTTGGTTCCTAAAGTGTGCGCATATAAGGACAGACAGCACACATGTATTTGGCTCTCTCTGCTCCTGGAAATCCACTGTGAGTTATACTGCTGTGTTTTGTGTTTAGGGAGCTGTGCAGTAGGCCCAGCTCTCTCTAGTTAGTTACCTGCATTGTGTATTGTAGGTAGTGGCCGGACGGCTAGGAGTTTATTTTGTATTTTATTGTTTTTGTTTTTCCTTCAACCACTAATAAAACTGGTTGCGGCCAGTTGCACCATACTGGACTGGACTCTAATTGTTGTGCCAAAAAGTGCTCGTCTATCTGAGGAGACGACGATCCCTGAGCTAATCCCGTTACAGTATTTATATTTAATGATACCTGGTATGTGCAGAAGACCGGTACGGCCATGGGCACGCCGGTCTCTTGCACATATGCAAATTTGTTTTTGGCATTTTTGGAAGAATTTTTTGTATTCCATACAGACAATCCCTTTATTACTAAAATTAAGACATATCTGCAATTTGTCGATGATGTGTTTATGGTTTGGGAAGGATCATCAACAGAATTTGAGGAGTTTGTGAGTTATTTAAATGAGAAAAATGGTATAAAGATGTTTTTCATGAGTAAAGTCAGTCATGAAAGGCTAGAATTTTTGGATGTACAGTCATGGCCAAAAGTTTTGAGAATGATACAAATATTAATTTTTACAAAGTCTACTGCTTCAGTTTTTCTAATGGCAATTTGCATATACTCCAGAATGTTATAAAGAGTGATCAGCTTAACAGCAATTACTTGCAAAGTCAATATTTGCCTAGAAAATGAACTTTATCCCCCAAAACACATTTCAACATCATTGCAGCCCTGCCTTAAAAGGACCACCTAACATCGTTTCAGTGATTGCTCCATTAACACAGGTGTGGGTGTTGATGAGGACAGGGCTGGAGATCAATCTGTCATGATTAAGTAAGAATTACACCACTAGACACTTTAAAAGGAGGCTGGTGCTTGCCATCATTGTTTCTCTTCTGTTAACCATGGTTATCTCTAAAGAAACACGTGCAGTCATCATTGCACTGCACAAAAATGGCCTAACTGGGAAGAGTATTGCAGCTAGAAAGATTGCACCTCAGTCAACAATCTATCGCATCATCAAGAACTTCAAGGAGAGAGGTTCCATTGGTGCCAAAAAGGCTCCAGGGCGCCCAAGAAAGACCAGCAAGCGGCAGGACCGTCTCTTAAAAGTGTTTCAGCTGCGGGATCGGGCTACCAGCAGTGCAGAGCTTGCTGAGGAATGGCAGCAGGCAGGTGTGAGTGCATCTGCACGCACTGTGAGGCGGAGACTCTTGGAGCAAGGCCTGGTCTCAAGGAGGGCAGCAAAGAAGCCACTTCTCTCCAGAAAAAAAATCAGGGACAGACTGATATTCTGCAAAAGGTACAGGGAGTGGACTGCTGAGGACTGGGGTAAAGTCATTTTCTCTGATGAATCCCCTTTTCGATTGTTTGGAACATCTGGAAAACAGCTTATTCGGAGAAGAAGAGGTGAGCGCTACCACCAGTCTTGTCTCATGCCAACTGTAAAGCATCCTGAAACCATTCATGTGTGGGGTTGCTTCTCAGCCAAGGGAATCGGCTCTCTCACAGTCTTGCCTAAAAACACAGCCATGAATAAAGAATGGTACCAGAATGTCCTCCAAGAGCAACTTCTCCCAACCGTCCAAGAGCAGTTTGGCGCTCAACAATGCCTTTTCCAGCATGGAGCACCTTGCCATAAAGCAAAGGTGATAACTAAATGGCTCAGGGAACAAAACATAGAGATTTTGGGTCCATGGCCTGGAAACTCCCCAGATCTTAATCCCATTGAGAACTTGTGGTCAATCATCAAGAGACGGGTGGACAAACAAAAACCAACAAATTCAGACAAAATTAAAGCATTGATTCTGCAAGAATGGACTGCTATCAGTCAGGATTTGGTCCAGAAGTTGATTGAGAGCATGCCAGGGAGAATTGCAGAGGTCCTGAAGAAGAAGGGTCAACACTGCAAATATTGACTTACTGCATTAACTCATTCTAACTGTCAATATAAGCTTCTGTTACTCATAATATGAATGCAATTATATTTCTGTATGTGATAAAAACATTTGACAAACACACATAAAAACCAGAGGGCAGCAGATCATGTGAAAATAGAATATTTGTGTCATTCTCAAAACTTTTGGCCATGACTGTACTGGTGGTTCAAGGAGATAGTCTGAAGACTTCATCATATAGGACACCAACCGCAACTAATGCATACTTCCATTATGATAGTTATCATCCAGTACATACAAAAACTTCTATTCCGTATAATCAATTTTTGAGATTGGACAGAATTAATAATGATGAAGATCTTTTAAAACAGGCTTCTGAAATGAAGATACGTTTTATAAAGAGGGGTTACCCTGTAAAAGTGTTGGATCAGGCATGGGATAAGGTAGTAAGCAATAAAAATAAAGAGGGAACAAGTTTAAAAAAAAAAAAAAAAAAAAAAGGTAAATGGTTCATTTTTTCCTTTAAATTTAATTCTATGGCAGAGAAAATTAGGGATATTATCAGAAGTAATTGGTATATGATAGAAAGAGATCCTGTTTTGAAAGAAATAGCGATACGTCAACCAGTGATTTCTTTTAGATGTAGTAAGTCATTAAAGGATGTAGTAGTTAAAACTCAATTAATAGACAATAGGGATGACAATTGGCTACACAAAAGTGCTCCGAGTGGTCATTTCAAATGTGGCAACTGTAACTTCTGTTTTGCTAATTTACAGAACAACCATTGTGATGTAGGAGGTATATCAAGGTCAATAAACCAATTTATAAACTGCAAATCACAATTTGTAGTTTATGCATTAGTTTGCCCCTGTAAAAGATTTCATATAGGGAAAACCATTCGATGCCTATATGTCAGGGTAAAAGAACATTTTAGGTCTATTTCAACTGGGGTTGGTTGCCCAAGATTAATAAGACATGTCCGTGAAGTACATAGAGGTGATAGTAATGTCTTGAGATTTTTTGGATTGGAAAGGGTGGACCCTCCAAAATATGGAGGAGATAGAGGTATGATTTTATTAAAAAAGGAGGCTAGATGAATAATGCTGACAAATGCTATGGGACCACTGGGTCTCAATGACTGTAATGATCTTAGTTTTTTCCTTTAATAATAAAAAGAATTTGATATAGCAATTGTTGTTTGATGTGTTTTAGCAATTTGTGTAAAGAAATGTTCAGATGAACGCACTGTCTCCCAGGTCGGGTTTTGTTAGAGGGGAAACAGAGCGTTCATCTGACAGATACATTCTATGTTGCACACATGCGTAGCAGTGTCCTAAAGACGTGATTACGTCTCTACGTTTCCTCGGAAGAGTGTAAAAGGAAAATGGCTGTGATATGTGTTGTACAACTGAGGGCCGGAGGAAATGCGGTAGCGCGAAACTGCCCTTGCCCGAACAGTTTGTGGCTATGGCATGCTACTATACAATGTTTGTCCTGCGATTAGCTACCAATAAAGCAAGAAAAAGTTTTAGAGAATCATGAGTGCTTTACTTTTTTCTACAATATATAAGTAGAATATTGTGGTACAATACTTCTTTAAAGACTATGACAAGCAAGCAACATGCAGAAGTATGAAGAGGAATAAAGATGCCCTCTTATTTTACATAAATTATTAAGGATCTGGACATTTAATTACTAGCAATCTGTATACCAAAGGCAGGGCCTAATATGTCATTCATCGCTTTGATGAGAGGCATAATATATTGCAGTACATAGGTATTGCAGTGTATTACATTAGTGTTAGAGTCTCTAGTGTTGAAGTGGCGAGGTGTATGACTAGCCTTGGCACGTAATACTGTACAACTTATTATTTCAATACTGAAGTGGCTTGGTGGGTTTAAAAATGTAAAAAAGAAATAAAAATGTTTAAAAATATTTTATAAAATGAAAAAAAAAAAAAAAAAAAAAAAAACACACAACACATAAACCTTAAAATTTACATTCCAGAATTGAAGTACATTATATGTGCCCACAAAATACAATTTCTTGTAAAGCTACATTGAAATAAAATTTAAAAAGTTAAGAACGCTGAATGCAGAGAGGGATGAAATGTTACTGGTATAGGCTAAAATGAGTGCGAACACTAAAAGGTTAAAATGGACATAAGACATCTGCGTTATCTGCCAGCAATATTTACTTGAATTATAATTTTAAAATCTGCAATAAAAAAGGTGATATTTTTAGGAAGTTTTTTTTTGCAATTTTAATGAGTGTTAAAGGGGTTTTCCAGGGCAAAAAAAAAAAAAAAAGTCATATTTGGTGACAGTAGTAAATGGTGTTAACCGTTACTCCACTGTTCTCCCTGACGTTCCAGTCCTCTCCACTAGTCTGTTCTTTCAGCATTCCAGCAATGTCAATGTCAATGACCCCTCACAATGCTTTGGCAGCCAATCACTGGCAATCCCTGGTAATACATTTTACTCACACAAGCATATTGTCACCAGTGTTTACTGGAATAGAAAATGTTTGGCACAACACAGGTTAACATCATCAGTCCAAAAAAATTGGTCCCTGCTCCACTGGCATGGGAGCAAAGACTGTGCCTGTCTCTTTAGTTGGGGTATAAAATGACACTTCCTATTCTGGGCCTCCATCAGCCTCTATATCAGCTCAATTTCAGCTCCCATAGCTTCTCCTCCAGCACCTAGGACACAGTAGAGGCCCACCTCTAGGTCACTCCAATTTTCTGAATACAATATGCTTCCCCACTTGAAGATTATGCATTTTCTCTGGTAGATCACCCAATTTTACAGATTGCTAATGCACAAACAAGTGCTCTCCAGTTCCATCCTCCTGGACACATTCAAATTCCCTCCTTTTACGAAAATAGACCACTGTCCCTTTCACCTGAAAGTCACAGATAAGATCAGCTCTGCAAGTAATCTAATTTAATATAGGTAAACTTGGGCACACATGGTTTTTCTGTGAGGCCCAAGGTGTGAGCCCAATCAAGGTGTTCGCAGTTCAGGACCACTTCAGTATAGACCAAATAATGAGTGCCATGAATGGGATGGCAGAGATGTTTGGGGGTAATAAAGTTCTTGGCTATTCAAGTTGAGAATTGGAGAAGTGGGTCAGTGGTGTGTGAACCAACACGAGAATGGGCACAGTTCTGATTGCTCTCAGAAAGCGTGTGTACCCCGTGTGCACTTGTAGTCACAAGTAATGTTGAGAAGAACTGTAGTGTTTACTAAGTACACTAATAAATCCAAATGACATTTTAAAAGTGAAGCGGCCATTTGTTTACTTCAGTATCAAAGAATTATTAAAACCCAATAACCTACTTTGACACTGCTTGTTTACTGGAGTGTCTATGGTGTACTACTGTAGTATTTCAGTACTGCTAACCATTGATGTGCCTACCCCTTTAGCCCCTACTTTATTTATGATTCATAAGTGTTTTAGGATATTCAACTTTATGTAACAGAAACTTTTCAAGGAGGTTGAATGGATTAAAGAGGATTGGATTAAGAAATTCAATGCTGCTGGACGGATTAACTATTTAAACCTACTGAGCTCTATTGTTACAAGCCAATATGGTTCTAATCAGACTCTTGATAAGCTCTTCGAAGGGACAGGACAAGCTTGAAAATACCACATGTGTGAATTAGCCATGTTTTTGTTGCCTGTGTTCATGCGGTGCAGTTTTGATGCACTTTTTTTAGCCAAAGGAAAAATTTTATTAAGAAAGAAGGGAAGAATAAGGCTATGAACACAAGTGGAGTGATTACAACAAGTTGGTGATGCAAAGTGCAGTGATTTGGGGTGTTTTTTTGTTTGTTTTTTTGCCATAATGGCTTTCAGGAGAACAAAGGAATGGATACGAAAAAATAGAATCAACAGTCTTTTCTTTACACTTTTCTTTCCTTTTGAATGCATTTTTGGCTTTGGCAGAACGCCACTAAAAAGTGTGAATCCAGGCAAATAGTGTAGTCAAGTACAGTATATTAGATTTGTCTGCCAATGTAGTGGTGCAGTAAACCCTGCAGGAAGGACTTTACATATAAAGACTCTCTTATTCTTTATAAAACATCTAAAATATACCATAATATACCAAGCTAAATCACCACAGCTATTAAGAACATCCTTGAAGGATATTACCATGAAGAAAATGGCAATTACGACTTTAATGGCAGAAAAAAAAAAAACCTAAAATATTATAATGAACGTTCAATAGAGAAGCCAGATGACAATTCTTCATAGACAGGCCTATAAATAACATAATCTCCCTTCAATCACTAATAATTATACTTAATCATAAAATGCTGTTTACGTGTATTCAGATGAGCCAGCAAACAGTATTAGTAAGATAAATAACACTGATAAAAAAAAGCAGCTTAGTAGGCTTAGCTAGGTAATGAAGACAGGTTATAACAGCTGTATCAGGTTGGATGCAGACAATTCCATGACTTGTACTGTAGTAGAATGTATGCGGTGTCTGTCCAAGTTGGCATGCCACACTTAAATTAAACAAATGGAACTGAAGGGAAGAAAATAGATTTATGCTTTTAGCTGTAAAAACCTAAGAAAGTGGTTTATATTTATTGCACGATTGTGCTTGATTTACACAAGTGAAAGGGATTGTTCAAGAGTTGATATTGATGGCCTATCCTATCCAACATAATGAAACTAAACTGCCCGATCAGGGGGCACTATAGGAGAAATGCTAGAAATATAAAAAAAAATACTCCGAGTTTGTGCTAAATGGCATATAATCGTCCCAATTCAGCTGATCATGCCATATATTTTTCAGCAGACCTATGCCAATAATTTCCAACAAGAAGGACCATTTTTTATCAAATAGAAGTTGGTCATTGCTGTTTTTAAATTACGATCAGCCAAAATCAGCTGATTTTTTTTTTTTTTCATGTGTATGCCCCGCTTTAGGATAGACAATCAATATCAACTCCTGAACAACCCTTTTAATATTAAGCACAACACTTCTCAGCTTTTCTATTCTCAGAGGGATTGGTGAATTTCATTATGGGTGCCTGAGGCCCAAGGCTCGAGGGGGAAAAGCCTTAACTGCAAAATACCTACTGCAGACTGCAATTTGGGAATAAGGCTACATTCAGACAACCAAGTTCTAATTTTTACAGCACCCGAGGGGAACCTGTTTTTACAGATCCCCATGCATTTTGAGTGTATGGAGGGATCCGTGAAAATGGACAAAAATAGCCCCCATTGGCTGACATTAAATTTAATGCTGCTGCGTGATGTCTGCTAAATAACGGAAGCTCACAGCCATTAGTCACTGTCATGTGAATGTAGCTTAACAGTTTGCAGAAAGAATGGGCACCTAGGAAGGGGTCATATGTTCAGTGCAGGGAGTAAGAGATTCTTCCTATCAAGAAACAGTGCTCACCCCGCCTGACCCTGCACATAACTTGCCAGACGCCTCTCTGTGATCCCTTCCAACAGCTGGCTGGTCCTCTGAAGCTGCATGATCTGGAGTCAGCAATCATATCAGAGGCAGACTACTGCAGTCAAGACAAACAGCAGGTGCACAAACACACATGCAAGTTGCCCGCAGCCTGTGTGTATGTATATTTTGTATGTGTAATACTGTGTCTGTGTGTACATATTTATGTGTAATAGTGTGCCTTTGTGTGTATGAATATATTTGGTTAGGCTTGGTTCACATCTGCGCCTCGGCTTCCCATTTTTTTAGAATCTGTTTCATCACACTATTTCATCCATGTTTTTGGGTGGGTTCTATGACAAAGTTCCTGGCCTCCAACGCAGATGCCTAATAGTGTGCTTCTGTGTTTGTACTTATATGTGTAAAAGTGTGCCTGTATGTCCATAAAAGCATGCCTTTGTATCAAAAGCAAGCTACATGTATTGTATATATAGGTTTGCCAATGTGTATGTGCATGTAAAAGAATTCTGCTATGTGTTTAAGCAAAAGCACTGCTGTACATACATGTAAAAATGAGCTGCTGTTTGAATGTATGTAAAAGGCTACTTGTTTGTGTAAGTAAAAGTGGTTTTTGCACTTTTCACAGAAAGTCTGCAAAGGAAAACTAGCTGCTTCTATTATACCTATAGGGAAACCACCAGTGTTTCCGTAGGTATAATTGACATGCTGCGATTTCTAAAGAAGGAATTTAACACCACCAAAAGTTCTTCTAAACACTTAAAGTATATCCTGCAAAATATGCTGTTGGTGGTATAGTGAACATGATATGGCAAAGTGCATTCTTGCTCCCAAGACAATCAAGATTGTAATTTGACACAAAAAATATCAAATTTTCAAAGTAAATTGGACAAATCTGCACCACATAGATTTTACCCCTTATGTTACAATATGCCTGACGTTGACTTTGATCAAAAATATATATATGTACCTTGACTTTTGCTACAGATAACACTCATTGGCATATGTTATCAAAAACAATTGGATACTTTATACATACTTTGAGTTTATTTTTAGATAACAAAAGAAAACTTGCTGATGTGTAGTGGGCCTCACAATGCATAATATTTGGTGAATACAGAGTAACTATTTTTGGTATTACTGTATGTAGCTTGTTTTTTTTGTACTATATCTAAACAGTCAGCTTTGTTCTGGTACTATATCTATGTAGTAAACTTGCTTCTGTTATTATATCTATGTAGCAAGCTTGGTTATGTTATATCTAGGCAGTAAGCTTGACTTCTATACGGTATCTATATAATAAACTTGGCTGTATAACTGTGTATGTATATAGTAAATTTAATTCTCTCAACGTATCTATGTAGTAAGCTTGGTTCTTATTATGTATCTATGTAGTAAACTTTGCTTTTGTACTGTATCTACTGTATGCAGTAAACTTGGTTCTGGTACTGTGTCTAGGGAGAAAGCTTGGTTCTGTTACACTATCTAGGCAGTATGGTTGGATATCTACAGTGCTGGCCAAAAGTATTGGCATCCCTGCAATTCTGTCAGATAATACTCAATTTCTTCCAGAAAATGATTGCAATCACAAATGCTTTGGTAATAATATCTTCATTTAATTTGCTTGCAATGAAAAAACACAAAAGAGAATGAAAAAAAAAAGTCAAATCATTGATCATTTTACACAAAACTCCAAAAATTGGCCGGACAAAAGTATTGGCACCCTCAGCCTAATATTTGGTAGCACAACCTTTAGGCAAAATAACTGTGAACAACCGCTTCCGGTAACCATCAATGAGTTTCTTACAATGCTCTGCTGGAATTTTAGACCATTCTTCTTTGGCAAATTTCTCCAGGTCCCTGAAATTTGAAGGGTGCCTTCTCCAAACTGCCATTTTGAGATCTCTCCACAGGTGTTCTATGGGATTCAGGTCTGGACTCATTGCTGGCCACTTTAGAAGTCTCCAGTGCTTTCTCTCAAACCATTTTCTAGTGCTTTTTGAAGTGTGTTTTGGGTCATTGTCCTGCTGGAAGACCCATGACCTCTGAGGGAGACCCAGATTTCTCACACTGGGCCCTACATTATGCTGAAAAATTTGTTGGTAGTCTTCAGACTTCATAATGCCATGCACACGGTCAAGCAGTCCAGTGCCAGAGGCAGCAAAGCAACCCCAAAACATCAGGGAACCTCCGCCATGTTTGACTGTAGGGACCGTGTTCTTTTCTTTGAAGGTCTCTTTTTTTTTTTCCTGTAAACTCTATGTTGATGCCTTTTCCCAAAAAGCTCTACTTTTGTCTCATCTGACCAGAGAACATTCTGCCAAAAAGTTTTTGGCTTTCTCAGGTAAGTTTTGGCAAACTCCAGCCTGGCTATTTTATGTCTCTGGGTCAGAAGTGGGGTCTTCCTGGGTATCCTACCATAGAGTCCCTTTTCATTCAGACGCCGACGGATAGTACGGGTTGACACTGTTGTACCCTCGGACTGCAGGGCAGCTAGAACTTGTTTGGATGTTAGTCAAGGTTCTTTAGCCACCATCCGCACAATCTTTTGTTGAAATCTCTCGTCAATTTTTCTTTTCCGTCCACATCTAGGGAGGTTAGCCACAGTGCCATGGGCTTTAAACTTCTTGATGACACTGCGCACGGTAGACACAGGAACATTCAGGTCTTTGAAGATGGACTTGTAGCCTTGAGATTGCTCATGCTTCCTCACAATTTTGCTTCTCAAGTCCTCAGACAGTTCTTTGGTCTTCTTTCTTTTCTCCATGCTCAATGTGGTACACACAAGGACACAGAACAGAGGTTGAGTCAACTTTAATCCATTTCAACTGGCTGCAAGTGTGATTTAGATATTGCCACCACCTGTTATGTGCCACAGGTAAGTAACAGGTGCTGTTAACTACACAAATTAGAGAAGCATCACCTGATTTTTCAAAGGGTGCCAATACTTTTGTCCACCCCCTTTTTTTATGTTTGGTGTGGAATTATATCCAATTTGGCTTTTTGACAATTCTTTTTGTGGTTTTCCATTGAAGACAAATTAAATGAAGATATTATTACCAAAGCATTTGTGATTGCAATCATTTTCTGGAAGAAATTGAGTATTATCTGACAGAATTGCAGGGGTGCCAATACTTTTGGCCAGCACTGTATGTAGTAATTGGCTCTTGTATTTAGAAAGTACGATTTTTATGGTACTGCATCTATGTAGTAAGCTTGTTTTTTTTAACCTGATGTGGCAGTAAGCTTGGATATGGTATTCTATCTATAAAATAAGCTTGGTTCTCATAGGTTATCTATGCAGTTAATTTGCTTTATGGTAAAGTATCTACAGTATGTAGTAAAGTTGTATTTTATATTATATCTATGTGGTAAGCTTCATTTTGGCACTGTATCTAGGTAAAAATCACCATTTTCTATTCCTTATGATGTACTTGGGTGGAATTGGAGAAAACTGTGTTTGTGTGACTTCCTGACGGGCTTCGTTTAACATAATTTAATGTGCAGCCAAAATGACATGTCATCTGTATTCTATTGGTTGGTACGATTCTGGGGATACCAAATTAATATGGCCTTTTTTTTTTTTTTTTTTTTTTTTTTCCCCAAGTCGCCATATTCTGACAGCCATAACTTTTTTATATTTCCATGTACAGGGATGCATAAAGTGTCTTATTTTGCAGGCCAGATGTAATTTTTATTTATACTATTTTGGGGAATGTCTATTGCTTTGGTCGCTTTTTATAAGTGGCAAAACAGCAAAAAAACAGTGGTTCAGCTCTATTGATTTTTTTTTTTTTCCCTACAATGGCATTCTCCATATGAAAAAAAATATTTTTATAAATTTGTAGACTGGGAATTTTTCGGACACAGGGATACGTAAGGTGTATGTGTTTAACTTTATTTATGTGCTTTTATATGTGTTCTAGAGAAAGGAGGTGATTTTTAATCAAATTGAATTACATTTTATTTTTTTTTAGATGTTGTTAACTTTTTTTTTTTCAATGTAATTTTTAGACCCTAGGGGGTCTGATCACTAATACAATTCACTGCAACACATAGAGCAGCCGGGAATAGAATACATACAATGACAAGCCTGGAAGCCTGCAACGAGTAGCAATGGATCGCTGGCCCCGTATCTCACTCCCAAGGCCGGCGATCCACTCTAAAATGGCAATGAAGTAGGCCTCACTATTGAGGTGTGGCTCACTGGCTGGTGATGCTCATGTCCCTGCCAGTGTCCCCTTTGACACAAAGCAGTGACTCTAAAGCAGAAACTGCACTGATAAAGCCAGCCTTGAATTAGAATGACCTGTAATGATATGCAGGCTCAGTGCTCTACTCTGGAGTAACATTATATCAAGAAATTCTAAGTCTGATTTGCTCCAATTCAATGTAAAAATATATTCATATTATTTGCATTATTGAGATAGTTGGCAAATGCCTCTAACGCTTCAGGAGTATCATTCCAAACTATAAATATGTCATTCACATATTTCAAAAATACTGTCATGAACCTAATATATGGATTACGATCTGTGAATACATATTACTCTTCAAAACAGGCCAAATATAAATTGGCATAAGTAGAAGAGACAGATGTCCCTATTGCTGCCCCCATATCTTGGACAAACCATTTGTCTCCAAACTAGAACTTGTTCTATATCAACACCGGCATCGGAGCTTCACAGACAGAATCAGAGAAGGCCTGACAATTCCTTGCCTATTGCAAAGCAGAAGTTCATTTTTTCATTTAGATACAGCCCAAATGGCAACACAGATAAAATCTGCGATCTGAAAAATTTTGCATATGATAAAAAGAGACCCAGTATTAGCATAGGTAGAACAGACCTCGGATCACTTTTAGATAGCTCTAGGTGCTTTAGGTCTAAACAACCGTAATAATCTGAATGTGTTTCTGTGATTTTAATTATTGTGAATGTTGTTAACATTGTTTGTTTATTTGGTTGATATGATGGCACACAGTACATCTCCTTTCTTTAGGGAAGTAACATTACTGCCACATAATCATGTTGTACACTTACTCATTTTATCACTACCCTCTTTCCCCACATGGATTAGAAGATCTGAATATGAAATGGTGAGTTGTCGCACATTTATTCTAAAACTATTTTTCTTTGATATGTATGCTGTTTGATATAAGAACTGAGCACCAACAGTATTCTCATGCATCACATGTGTTAAAAAAAATGCCTCCTCCTCCTCAAATAAATATTCCAGTTGTAGTGTCAATTGTTCTCTGCTACTTGGATTGTTTCATCTATAACAGAGTAGGTCACAGTGCTCCTATAAGACTGCCAACCACAATGCCGTTACAAGTGTTATATGTGCTGCCCCATGAGAGTCTGCCACAGAACTTTTTACTAAGCAGTGTTAGCCAGAGTAGCATCCAGTGTATCCAAAGTATCAGCAACAGTGCCCACTTGCGCCCCTCTAAGACAATGGTTGGAATATATTAAAACTGACATTTCCTACAGGTGCACCAAAGATGCACCACAACTACTCCTATCTACGCCTATTTTCTGGCATATTGGAAATAGCAAATTCCTCCAATGTCTCTGTAAAAAAAACCCTACCCATTGGAAATTAAGAAATAGAGAGGCTCCTAGCCAGTGACTGCACTGATCTTAATAAACAGTACAAAAACAATAGCATAGTGCAGCACTCCATGTGCTTTAATCATAAGGAGCAGTCGTCTCTTTGAAACACACCATTTATTCACTAACTTGTAATAAGCAATAGCTACAATGCAGTCATGCCATTCTGAAAACAATATCAGCATCCTGCTTGATTTTGCTGCGGTTTCCATGGCTGATTTAACTGTGGATTCCGCGGCTTGGGAGTCCCTGCCGATTCGGCCCATTCATCAGGGCCTAATCAGCAGAGGAAAGCCGTAAAGAATGCCGATGCCCTGCATTCCACCGCGGCTAGAAGGAATTTCTCTTCATTTTCCGCCATATGAAAATGCAGATGGAGCTTTCTTCTGTCATTTTTTTACTTGACAAACATGATGGAAGAAAGCTTTCATCATGTTGTTTACATTAGAGTCAATGGGAACGGACAACGATGGAGAGCTCTGTCTGTGTCCATCACTCTATCACTATTAAAGTTCCTTTTTCTCATCCTATGACAATGAGAGCAACAGACACAACAGTAGTGTGAACGTTCCCTTACTCTAATAGAGACAGGGCCAGTAGAGAAAAATATCAGAGTATAGTAAACCTTAGGATTCCAGTAACTAATGCAGTCATGATTAAAAAAAAAAGGGCCACTCTTGTAAATAGTCTTAAGTCTGGTAATGGATCTGAGCCTCATTCAATTGAATACCAGAAAAAACCAATAGGCAAAATTAGTGATGTTTCTGTCAAAAAAAAAAAAAAAAAAAAATAGAGATTTTAAATTGTAGAACTCCATGCCTTAGGGAAACTCCAAAGAGGTTTAAAAATCCAAAATATAATAATAATAATAATAATAATAATAATAATAATAATAATAATAATAATAATATAAAAATAAATAAAAAAATATTTGAAACAGAAAGCTTTCGTAGGGACAGAAAGATTAAAACAAACTGAAAATTGTACAGTAGATGTATTTAGAACTTCCTTAAAGGGACAGGAAAGAAGAGTTATACTAAAAAGGATGATATCTAAATCTGTAAACCTTGTGGTCTAGTGGCTTTTTGATCAACTTTGTTGCAAAGATTAAAAGCACATCTGAACTAAATGCAGACCACATGTCCTCATATTTCACCACTTATGTAATACTTATTTAAAGTTCATAAAAACACAACATTAGGAGTAACCTGTAAGGGATTTGAACAGATGAGCTATGGGTTTATTTTTTTGGGTTACCATAGAGGAAGATAAACTGAATCAGATGATTTGTATAACTTATGAATTATTTTGACTCGCTTTTTCGAGCACTTTATATTTTAAGTTTAACAGAATATTTCTTTACGTGGAAGCTGAAAGAAATCCGTGCTGGGATAAATCATTTCCAGTCTTCTAATTCTGTACTTAGTGGTGGCATTCAGTTCTCTCCAGGTCGTCTGAACAGGTTGTTAAAATCATAGCAGCTCCCTGATCTGCTCCTGCAACTGCTGTACAGTGCACCTAAGATCCCTTTTGCTGTCTCAAGGCTTGGTGAGTCAAAAGCAAATTGAGGATCTGTTACATCCAATAGAGGGTGCATGAGCTCCCCAGCTCCTTTCCCATAATGCCTTGTGATATGTACAGTGCACCTATTTATAGTGACCAGTGTCGTCCTCTGTACTGACACTGCATTCACTTTCCCACCAATTCAGTAAGAAGATACTGTACCATACATAAATTAGACTCTCTTGTCTTCTTCCCACTTGTCCTGTGGCTGCTAACGTTGTACTGCTCTTCAGTCTTCAACTAGATGGCACCTCTATTTTTCCACAGCCTGAATCCAAGATCTTAATCTCAATATCACAAGTAGAGGAGTAGAGTGACATGTATTGGGCGCTTATAGTGCCATGTGTGATGTGAGTCCAAAGGTCCTTACACTGTCACTGTTTCATTGTACAGTATATTGTAGCAATCAAAACTATTATTTATTTAGTCTTTTAACTGGGGAAGAGCCGCGTATTTTGCTCCACTCAGAGAAGACTTCATCTGTGAGTCACTGGATATAATTTATTGTGCCTTGAACTGCTGCAGGTCAGTAATGGACTTCCTTATGCAGTCTCTCCTGACCTTGGTCCTAATATCATATTTATGTTCTCAACTTGGTGTACTGAGCATATTTCTGGTACTATACCTATGCAGTTTGCTTAGTCTGATAATATATTCTTGTATTGAACTAAAGGTGTCATTTAGGATTAAAAAAGGGTCTTCTTTTTTTCCAGAAGCAGAATCACTCCTGTATAGTATTGCAATTCCATCCAATCCACTTGATTGATTCTTTTTGGTTGAAGACATGTGGTTTCTGATACAACTTTTTTTTTTTTCTGTTGTAATTTTGCTGTGTTATTTTCGAGCAAAAGCGAAGAGTGCCTTCGAAAAGGAGGCATTTACACTTCTTCCTTCTGCTAAATCCACTTTAGCTTCAAAAAACAAACAAAAAAAACAGTAAAAATCTGCAAAAAAGCAGCAAAAACATAGTCTGTATCTCTAGCCTTAAAAGTGTACATAACTTGTGCTCACAGTAGATGAAGGATGGACCCTCAGAATCATTCCTTCTGGTGGGAAGTGCAAGAGTACAAGATCCTAATTTTATAATGAACAAGGAGCAGTGGGGTAATGCTATGGGGCCTACAACATTAGGTGCAACGGTTCTGCTTTTTTTTTTTTTTTTTTCTCAAATCAGCTGTTACTTACTGCATTACTCCAGCAAGTAATGGCTGATATTTACTGACCCATTCCCGCCCCTGTTCATGACCTCCTCCACTCTGGCCTCCAGAGGACGCCACAGAATACATCCAATCGGGATGTAATATACAGCAATAAGCTGGAGCTGAAGTGGAGGTGAGCATGGGAAGGAGTGGGGCTGAGTAAGTAAATATTGGCACCGGCTGGAGTAATTTGGTAGGTAGTAGCCTAATGTCAATCTGTGGGTAAAAGGGGCATTATACGGTATGTGGGCTAGTATGGGGGGTTATACTGTGTGTGAGCCAATAAAGGGAGATTTATACTGCATGGGTGCCATTAAAAGGGAATTATACTGTGTGGGGGTCCAGTAAAGGAAGCATTTTACTGTGTGGGGGACAAATCAGTAATATGAAAGGCGGTATATATTTAAAGAGGAACTTTCACCACTCCCACCAATTCAAGTTCTTAGCATCTGTTAATAGTCGCTGCTCCACTGATTCCAGCACAGTTGGAATATTTTCTCTCTAGCCTTCACTGTTTCTGAGCAACAAGAGTAAATAGTATATCAGGTACCAAAAGTATTTAAGATCTGTAATGTCAAAAGTGCAGTGTCAGGCAGAGGCGCATGATTCAGGGCCCCAGTCAGAGGCAGCCAGTGTCAGAGCTCAGTATCACACCCCTTGTCAGTTCCTGCCTGACACCGCCCTCCTGACAGTACATAGTCTAAATAGCATATCAGATACCAAAACTAACAGCACTGATTGTTCAGGAACAATAGGGGCTAGAGATAAAACTCCAACTGTGCTGGAATTAGTGGAGCAGCACCTATTAAATGATGCAAAGGACCAGACTTGTCGGAGGTGGTGAAAGGTTCTCTTTAAATACTTTGTTTTCATGTTCAAGTCTATTATATTTATGAATTATATTAATGTTATCAGTTTCTGCTGGCACATTCTGGTTAACATGGTAAAGTTTTATGTGAAATGATCACATACAGGGCCTCTGTAAGGTGGCATTTTGTTCATTCTATAGGCAGTTGCCAGGATGATGCCACTTCTACCACAGGTTATAAGGCATTGAGTAATAGCACATTTAATATCTGTTTGTTATTTAGGGCTATATGCTGGACAGTTATTTAACATTAAAAAAAAATCTTGGTATAGAAAAAAAATAAGTCTTCATTTTGTAGCTCATTGTTATCAGTCTTATTCCAGACATGAAGGTGCTTCCATCTAGTGGTAGACTCCTATATCGTGCAACAAATTAGAAAGTGAGAAACTATATATATATATATATATATATATATATATATATATATATATATATATACACAGTACAGACCAAAAGTTTGGACACACCTTCTCATTCCAAGAGTATTCTGTATTTTCATGACTATAAAAATTGTAGATTCACACTGAAGGCATCAAAACTATGAATTAACACATGTGGAATTATATACTTAAAAAAGTGTGAAACAACTGAAAATATGTCTTATATTCTAGGTTCTTCAAAGTAGCCACCTTTTGCTTTGATTACTGCTTTGCACACTCTGAGCTTCAAGAGGTAGTCACCTGAAATGGTTTTCACTTCACAGGTGTGCCCTGTCAGGTTTAATAAGTGGGATTTCTTGCCTTATAAATGGGGTTGGGACCATCAGTTGTGTTGTTTAGAAGTCAGGTGGATACACAGCTGATAGTCCTACTGAATGGAGTGTTAGAATTTGTATTATGGCAAGAAAAAAGCAGCTAAGTAAAGAAAAATGAGTGGCCATCATTACTTTAAGAAATGAAGGTCAGTCAGTCCGAAAAATTGGGAAAACTTTGAAAGTGTCCCCAAGTGCAGTGGCCAAAATCATCAAGCTCTACAAAGAAACTGGCTCACATGAGGACCGCCCCAGGAAAGGAAGACCAAGAGTCACCTCTGCTGCGGAGGATAAATTCATCCGAGTCACCAGCCTCAGAAATCGCAGGTTAACAGCAGCTCAGATTAGAGACCAGGTCAATGCCAGCGCTGTATGCAGATAAGTGAAATTGGCTTGGCTAAGATCCCTTTTGCTGTCTCAAGGCTCGGTGAGTCAAAAGCAAATTGAGGATCTGTTACATCCAATAGAGGGCGCATGAGCTCCCCAGCTCCTTTCCCATAATGCCTTGTGATATGTAGATGCTAAGTAGAGGGCGAAAGGCAATTAAAATCTCTACACACCTTCACTGGTGCTCTCCTCAATGTGAGAGATTCTTGTCCCAGGTCAATGCCACACAGAGTTCTAGCAGCAGACACATCTCTACAACAACTGTTAAGTGGAGACTGTGTGCAGCAGGCCTTCATGGTAAAATACCTGCTAGGAAACCACTGCTAAGGACAGGCAACAAGCAGAAGAGACTTGTTTGGGCTAAAGAACACAAGGAATGGACATTAGACCTGTGGAAATCTGTGCTTTGGTCTGATGAGTCCAAATTTGAGATATTTGGTTCCAACCACCGTGTCTTTGTGCGACGCAGAAAAGGTGAACGAATGGACTCTATATGCCTGGTTCCCACCGTGAAGCATGGAGGAGGAGGTGTGATGGTGTTGGGGTGCTTTGCTGGTGACACTGTTGGGGATTTATTTAAAATTGAAGGAATACTGAACCAGCATGGTTACCACAGCATCTTGCAGCGGCATGCTATTCCATCCGGTTTGCGTTTAGTTGGACCATCATTTATTTTTCAACAGGACAATGACTCCAAACACACCTCCAGACTGTGTAAGGGCTAATTGACCAAGAAGGAGAGTGATGGGGTGCTACGCCAGATGACCTGGTCTCCACAGTCACCAGACCTGAACCCAATCGAGATGGTTTGGGGTGAGCTGGACCGCAGAGTGAAGGCAAAAGGGCCAACAAGTGCTAAGCATCTCTGGGAACTCCTTCAAGACTGTTGGAAGACCATTTCAGGTGACTACCTCTTGAAGCTCATCAAGAGAATGCTAAGAGTGTGCAAAGCAGTAATCAAAGCAAAAAGGTGGCTACTTTGAAGAACCTATTCATAGTTTTGATGCCTTCAGTGTGAATCTACAATTTTTATAGTCATGAAAATACAGAAAACTCTTGGAATGAGAAGGTGTGTCCAAACTTTTGGTCTGTACTGTATGTTTATATATATATATATATATATATATATATATATATAGTTTCTCACTTTCTAATTTGTTGCACGATATAGGAGTCTACCACTAGATGGAAGCACCTTCATATCTGGAATAAGACTGATAACAATGAGCTACAAAATGAAGACTTATTTTTTTTCTATACCAAGATTTTTTTTTAATGTTAAATAACTGTCCAGCATATAGCCCTAAATAACAAACAGATATTAAATGTGCTATTACTCAATGCCTTATAACCTGTGGTAGAAGTGGCATCATCCAAAGTATTCAGAACCCTTTAAATTTTTCATTCTTTGTTTCATTGCAGCCATTTGATAAAAGCAAAAAAGTTCATTTTATTTCTCATTAATGTACACTCAGCACCCCATCTTGACAGAAAAAAACAGAAACGTAGATATTTTTGCAAATTTATTAAAAAAGAAAAAACTGAAATATCGCATGGTCATAAGTATTCAGACCCTTTGCTCAGTATTAAGTAGAAGCTCCCTTTTGAGCTAGTACAGCCATGAGTCTTCTTGGGAATGATGCAACAAGTTTTTCACATCTGGATTTGGGGATCCTCTGCCATTCTTGAGCTGTGAGGACAGGTGTGTGCCTTTCCTAATCAAGTCCAATCAGTTTAATTAAACACAGCTGGACTCCAATGAAGGAGTAGAACCATCTCAAGGAGTATCAGAAGGAAATGAACAGCATGTGAGTTAAATATGAGTGTCACAGCAAAGGGTCTGAATACTTATGACCATGTGATATTTCAGTTTTTCCTTTTTTAATAAATTTGCAAAAATATATACATTTCTGTGTTTTTTCTGTCAAGATGGGGTGCTGCGTGTACATTAATGAGGAATAAAATTAACTTTTTTGCTTTTAGCAAATGGCTGCAATGAAACAAAGAGTGAAAAATTTAAAGGAGGAATACTTTCCGTACCCACTGTATATAAAAAATTTAATATTATATAATCATATAACACAAGAAGGCCAATTTCATCTAAAGTAGCAAAATAACTATTCTGTACAAGCCATTTCTGTATCGACTGTAATGTTACCATTGTAAGAATTGCAGGACTACTGCCTAGGGTCCACCAGTAAAAATCTTTCTGGAGGCCACCTGTACAGCTACATTCAAATACTACCTGATAACTGTTTGCACATTGGATCTGTACATGTCATCTGAGTGGTTAATGGTCCATGATTGGAGTTGCCTCTGATTATGGACACCACTAGAGGTTCCTGCTGTATAAAACAGCACAGCCCCTGAGCAGGCACCATCTTTAAAGGGATTCTATCATTGGGAAACCCTATTTTCACTAACAGCATGTCAGAATAGCCTTTAAAAAGACTATTTGTCTACTACCTTTATTTTTCTGCTCCGAGTCGCCGTTTTGGAGAATTTTCTTTATGCAAATTAGTCTTCAGAAAGCACAGGGGGTGTCCCCTGTGCTCAAGTCACACGCTCTTCTGAAAATCCGGCGGTTGGTCCCGGCTTTCAGCTGTGTAACACAGCCGAGTGCTGGAAGTAATGCAACAGGCACAGCTTCTGTGCCCACGTCATTACAGCGCCATACTACCCGTGTTTCTCCGAAAATAAGACAGGGCCTTCTATTATTTTTTGCTCCGAAAGATGGTTTAGGGCTTATTTTCAGGGGATGTCTTATTTTTTTCCCATTAACAAGAATCCACTCACCAGAGCCCTTTGCACCCAAAACAATTTAGAGTTGGTAAGTGCTAATGGTGGATGATAGGCTGTGGATGTATCACTCCTGTCTCAGGCTCCTTGCCATTGCAACAGTGTTCCACCGCAGCCAAGTGTAGCAGTTGTCCTCCCCTGGTGACCGGAGGCAGCCACAATGTAGTCATGCCAGTAGGACTACCCGATCTGTGTGTGAGAAACCAGCACTACCGATAGTCAGTTCTCCAATTGTTGTGGAGAACTCTCTCACTAGAGTCATCTTGTACAGATAGCTCCGTTAAAGTCAATGTGTGAGTCTCTTGGGGGTGCAATTCTTTTCGGGGTTTCATTGATGAAGGGTCTACTGTATTTCTTCTGCTGTATTCTATTTACATGTATAGATGGACACTTTTTTTTTTTTTTTAAATGAACTGAAGCTAGGGCTTATTTTCGGAGTAGGGCTTATATTTCAAGCATGCTCCAAAACTCCTGAAAAATCATGCTAGGGATTATTTTCGGGGTAGGTCTTATTTTCGGAGAAACACGGTATTACAGCGCTGAGCGTTAACTATACGCTTAGTGCAACATAATAGTACGGCGCAGAATAGGAAGGGGTTAATAGCTGCTGCTTCACTGATTGTGGCACAGTCGGAGTTTTTTCTCTAGACCACCCTGTTGCCGAGTAATCAATGCTGTTAACTTTGGTGTCTGATATGCTATTGAGGCCCTACTGTCAGGAAGGCGGTGTCAGGCAGGAGCAGACAAAGGGTGTGATTCTGAGTTCTGACACTGTCCATCTCTGATTGGAGCTCTGAATCACGCCCCCCTGCCTGACACTGCCCTTCTGACATTACAGAGCTTAAACTGATTGCTTGGGAACAGTGGGGGCTCAGATGGAATATGCAGAAACTGCAATAATGAGTAGAACAGTACTCGTGGTTCCAATAGCTTTTATTCCAGTAAAAAGGCAACACGTTTCAACACTAACAGTGTGTCTTCATCAGACCAACTGAGTAATGAATGACAGACACATACATATAAATATATGAGTATATAAAAAGAAGCATAAACATAAAATCCAGTAGTCGAATAATTAAGTCAATGGATATAAAACAAATATAAAATACAAAACATGGTCGCCATGTATTGGTGTGACATAAAATGTCCACAAATTAATAATTAATTAATGAGGGACTTATGCATAATCAGTTGTGTGAGATGGTAATACATGAAGGTTATACTACAGCTACCTGCTACGATTCGGGGGATACATGTGAGAAGACAAGAAGTGGTAGGTTAAGCGGGATAGAGTAGAGCAACTGTGGTAGTGGCAATGATCAGATGGGGTAAGATAGTGATATTTCTTATAGAGTAGTGATAACAATAGTGATCAAAATAATAACGTAGTACATTAAAAAAGAGAGACTGATGCTGTACAAAGGATGATAGTTGGAGATTGAGTGCTGAATGGTAAATGTGAACCAATGTGAGGTAAAATGGGTGTGTATGAATATGATGGGATGAATGTGTGGGATTCTGTATGGTGGAAATGCAAAGATGATGTTATAAAACAAGATTGGTGTATGCATGATAAATAGCTAGTATAATGCATCCAAACATGTAGAAAATGGAAGGTCACTTACCCAGATAATGGAGCTGTGTGGGACAGAACTTCAGACAACAGGTAAGTACTGAGAATATATAGGGAAAGGGGTGGGGTGGGTGGGAGAGAGGCTGGAGCATGTGCAGATGCAGGCAGAGTGGAGCGCAGGTTCAGAAGCTGTGTCCACTCAGGTGTGTGCAATAAGTCATTAGTAAGCTGCAACTGGAGTCTGTACATGTCCTGTGTGTGTAAGGAGGAGAGGGAGTGGAAAAGGTGGAGAAAAAGAGAAAGAAAGAGGAACCAGGGGGGAGAGGGAGGGAAGTAGAAAGAATCTCCAACTATCATCCTTTGTACAGCATCAGTCTCTCTTTTTTAATGTAACTACGTCATTATTATTATTTTGATCACTATTGTTATCACTACTCTATAAGAAATATCACTATCTTACCCCATCTGATCATTGCCACTACCACAGTTGCTCTACTCTATCCCACTTAACCAGTGGTGAACCTAGCCTCTTTGCTGCCTGAGGCGGACTATCGAAAGACGCCCCCCCCAAAAAAAAAATATAAAATTGCGTTTACATGCTGTTAGCATCACACGCTGTTATTGTCATACAATAAACATACACAAACTTATGAAACAGTTTTTAAGAATTCTTCTTCCTGTATTACTTCAGTATCAGATCAACCACACGGTATTAACAATGAAAGTAACTTCACACATCTTCTGCTTGGTGGATGGACGAGCCCGCAAGGCCCCCATTCTCTATAATAGGAGCTCCGCAGATAGCTGAGTACTGGACTTCGGGTATCTTCGGAAGTCCCATCGAAGTGAATGAGAGCCACGCGGGTTCGTCCATCCACCAAGTGACACACCTATATATATGGCTGCAGCCAGGCTGGATTCCCAACCAATGGGGGGGAAAAATCCAATTCTCAGGCCCAGTGGGGGTCTCAGCAGACTGACCCCCATCACTCAGGTATTTATCCTCTTATCATTTAGGTGAATACAGGGCAGTGACATTTTGTGACTTACAGGTGACGTCTCTGACTAATCAGTCACATTTCCCTTCTCTTCCCTTTGGACCGCCATGACCACTTCTTCCAGCTGTGACTTGTCTCTGCAAAGTTTGCAACACAGACATCTTTGGCTCCTCACTTTTCCAGGCATCCGACCCACATTGTCCTCAACTACACAAAGCCCCCATCCTGCTGCTACCCCAATTATAAAATATATGATATAACCCCCATAATGAATAATACTCCCAAGTGCATCTTTATATTAATAATGTCCGTGTGTACCCTGTATAAATAGTGCCCCTTATTAATAATGCCCCAGGTGTCAACTAATTAAAAGGTTTTCCAGATCATTAATAAACTAATCAGTGGGGCTCAAAAACCCAGGACCCCTACTGATCAGCTGTGTGAATGGTACATGTGTAAGCGCCGTGACCGCTTCTCTGTTGACATAGTGTCATTCATCTCATAGCGGCCATGTAATGTAACTACAGCTCCGTCCTATACATGTCTATGTGACAAGGCTGGAATTACATCACACGGCCACTATAAACAGACAGCGTGTGATATATACATAGCCCCTGTTTATAATGTCCCATTTACACACACTATAATGTTTCACAGCAGCCCCTGCACACTGTATTATGCCTCGCAGCGGCCCCTGCACACAGTAATATACTCCATAGTGGCCCCTGCACACGGTATTATGACCCGCAGTGGCCCCTACATACGATATTATGTTCCACAGCAACCCCTGCACACAGTTTTATGCTCCCTAGTGGCACCTGCATACAGTATTATGCCCCATATTGGCCCCTGCACACGGTATTATGCTCCATAGTGACTCCTGCACTGGTATTATACTCCATAGTGGCCCCTGCACTTGTATTATGCTCCATAGTGGCCTCTGCACTGGTATTATGCTCCATAGTGGCCCCTGTACTGGTATTATGCTCCATAGTGGCCCCTACAGTTGTATTATGCTCCAAAGTGGCCCCTGCACAGGGTATTATGCTCCATAGTGGCCCCTGCACTTTTATTATGCTCCACAGTGGCCCCTGCACAGGGTATTATGCTCCTCAGTGGCCCCTGCACACGGTAATATGCTCCACAGTGGCCCCTGCACTGGTATTGTGCTTCACAGTGGCCCCTGCACTGGTATTGTGCTTCACAGTGGCCCCTGCACACGCTATTATTCCCCATAGTTGCCCACCCATGAACTATTATTATACTCGGGGGTCTTTTCAGTTCCCCGAGTATAATGATCGGAGACCCAGGGGAGGTGACAAACATAAAAACCAGTGTTACTTACCTATCCTGGACACCGGTGCACTCCTTGCAGCTTTCGGCCCTGTCTAATTGCGCACACACGTCACGTGATCAGGCCGGCGACGCGACCTGATGACGTCACCAGAGGCCCCAAGCCTGCCCGGAGTAACATTGATCGCTGGAGAGGTGAGTAACACTGGTTTTTATGTTTATCACCTCCCCTGGGTATCCGATTATTATACTCCGGGGTCTAAAAAGACCCCGGAGTATAATAATAGTAGTATTTTTGGCCCGCGGCCTCACTTACCAATGCTCGCGGCTGCTCACAGCGGCATCCACTTCCTCTTCTGCGTCCCATAGCAGAAGAGGAAGCGGAGGCAGCCACGAGCAGACGCGGGGTAGGTAAATAAATAGGCCGTAACCTGCTGCTGATACTCCAGCAGGTTACGGCCTATTTATATATAAAAAAAAAAGTTCTCCGCACCTACCTGCGATGCCTTGATGGAGCCGCCGCCTCTTCTTGTCTGCGACGTCTGTGTCTCAGTGTAGGCGGCGTGATGACGTCATTGTATCGCCGCCTGCGCTGATATGCGACGTCTCGTAAACCAGCCCAGGACAGGCCCCGCTCAGCTCTGGTCTTATTTTAAAGCGGCCTGTCCTGGGCTGGTTTACATTAAATAAATAGTAAAAATGCCGCCTCTATAGCGATGCGCCCCTGGGATTATCACAATGACAAACCATGACACCTGAGACATGAATGGAGCCTAAGCTTTATTTACATAAAAATACTTTGCATTTGTTTTTGTGATTTTTCAAACAATGTCTCAACATATAGCCTTTTAACCCTTCATGCTACAGAGATTAGCTGATAAAACTATAACTGTAATGTGATGGTTTGAGCAGCAGTGTACTAAGGTTATATGGGCCTGGCATGAGCTACCCTTACAGTGCTGGGCACATAATACCTGCTCCTTATCACAGAGGATATTCTTTGCTTGGAGGCTTTTTCTGCCAACGCCCCTCCCCTCCCCCCGCGACACCCAACATCCACTGTTCCCCAAACCTTGCCTCACCCGCCCCCCCTGCGACACCCAACATCCACCGCCCCCCGCGACACCCAACCCGCCATCATCATCAATCTGGTATTTATCCTCTATCCTATGGATAGGGGATAAATACTTAGAAAAGCAATATTTATCTAATAGGAAACACTTACCTCAGTAGCGCTTTTGAGAGCAGGGACACCTTAGGAGACTGCGCAGGAGCCACTGTGTGTCCTATCACATCAGGTCACGTCACGTGATGCACGCAGCCAAGCATGGGTGCGGGCGGGGGCGGAGAGCAAGGAGCAGGCTAAGTGAATGGAGGCGGAGAGCAAGGAGCAGGCTAAGTGATCGCTTGAGGGTGGACCGCTGGAGCAGCGCTGCTGCCAATAGGTGAGTGTTGAAGCAGCGCTGTCTCTGCACGGCCACCCCGAGCTACCTCTCTCCTCCCCTGCTTAAAACGCTAAACCAGCCCTGGTCAGGTCCCGCTCAGCATGTTTTTTAAAGCGGCCTGTCTTGGGATGATTTAGGTCAATCAAAATGCCGCCCCCCGAAACTGACAAGATAGCGCCGCCTGAGGTGGCCGCCTCATTAGCGGTGCGCCCCTGCACTTAACCTACCACTTCTTGTCTTCTCATATGTATCCCTTGAATCGTAGCAGGTAGCTGTAGTATAACCTTCATGTATTACCATCTCACACAACTGATTATGCATAAGTCCCTCATTAATTAATTATTAATTTCTGCAGACATTTTATGTCACAACAATATATGGGGACCATATGTTGTATTCTATATTTGTTTTATATCCATTGACTTAATTATTTGACTACTGGATTTTATGTTTATGCTTCTTTTTATATACTCATATATTTATGTATTTATATGTATGTGTCTGTCATTCATTACTCACTTGTTCTGATGAAGACACACTGTTAGTGTCAAAACGCGTTGCCTTTTTACTGGAATAAAAGCTATTGGAACCACGACTGTTCTACTCATTATTGCAGTTTCTGCATATTCCATCTGGGTACAGCAGCGCTCAATTAGTCCCCTACCCTTTTTAACCCTACGTGTATATGTACTTTTACCACTGACTTTCGGTCAAGTGGTCCTGGGGTGAGCTGCAGCTTATGACACCCACCACAAGGAACATTTCAGTTACCTCCTAGGCTATCGCCAATATCCCACTGAGGGTGTGTACTGCATATTTCGGAGGCGCCATTGTGGGTATCTGTGTACGCACACTTTTACCTTTATTATTTAACATTGGTTGGAGACAGTGTGAGGTTGCAATATCCAAGATAATCATTATTCTACCAGTAGTTCTATGTAGTTATCTCAATGTGTCTATTGTGTTGACCCAGAACATGTTGTCATGTACCCCTTTTGCTAATGGAATGCTACAACAGAATTGATCCATTGTCTATACTATTGTACTGTCCTGATAGGGGCCTACTGCACTGGTAGGTGAACAGATTAAATACGGGTATATTTATTAAAAAAAAAAAAAAAAGTATGATTTTCCCATCTAGGAATTCCAGTAAACACCTTTAACCCATTTTTAGAAACTAGAAACTATGGGTGGAATTTATCATTCCATCTACGCCAAAAAACTCATGTAGAGGAATGATAGTGAGGCGCATATTTGGCACAAGGAACTTTCTTGCGCCAATGTGCACCCCTAGCCCTGATGCATGCCTCACCCAGCTGTTGTGGGTGTTGCGGGGCGGGGACTGCGGCAGGCCGAACTGATTTATTAAAACTCATGACAGTTTCCTGATAGATTTATGAAGAAACCGCAGCCTCTTCATAAATCTCTTGGTCCCTGCGCCAGTTGGCCCATTACTAAGACTGGCATACAATACGCCAGTCTTAATAAATTTGTCCCTATGACTTTTTCCACTTTTCACATTGTTCTGTTTTGAAACCATAAGTTTTTCATCTTTCTGTCAATGTATCTCTTTAAACATTGCTTTTTGACAAAATTAGTTGTATTTTTTGATACCAACGTTTTGAGGTGACTATCTTATTGACTAATTTGTATTAACCCTTCTTTGGAGCGAGATAAAAAAAAAAAAAAATCACCAATTCTGCCATTGTTGTGTAAAGAGTACCTTTCATGTCCTATAAGATACTACTGCAAAGCTTACAGGAATATTCGTCTCAAGGAGTAGGAAACTCCTGGATATAAAAAAAAAAAGCCAGGATGCGCACTTCTCTTTAGGAATATAGGACACAGGGTCACCAAAGAGCTCGACAGAACTTTAATATTTATTGAGATTAATACGGATAACGCGCTTAGGGGGTTTAATACACGGCTTAGAGTGCACCCCTTCATCAGATCCAACAGACAGCTACTACAAAAGAATAAAATGTTCCCAAATTTTAAATTACAATTCAAAGCACCACTGGTATAAAAATGGTTATCGCTTTTAGAAGGTGTTGATGTGAGCGCAATCCGCTCTAAGTATCACCGTATTGAAGTCCAAATTAATAAAGTTGGTGTATAAGCTATATTATAGAGAATCACACAACACACACAGTTATTGTGTATCTAGTGGGGAAAAGGTGGTCTTAAATACAGTGTGTAGACAAGACAGGTTGAACTAGTACAACTAGCATAACATGATTGGTGACAAAGCTGTAAAATAGTTTTTGGCAGTTGGACAACAGACAGACAGGAGCCTCACCCCATTAAGGCATCTGGTGGGGGATGAGCTCTCTAAACAAATGTATGAATGTTAAATGGCTACAGGCATGGTCCCACATGGCCATGGAATACAAAATGGAGGATACATAAGCTGAGGCATCCTCCACAACGTAAAAGCAAATTTTTATTTTTCCATTGAGAAGTAGTTCAGGCTTGTTTTTTTGACAGCTGTGCTAAGCATTGGTACCATTCTGGGATACAATTGACTTTTTAATTTTCACTTTTTATTTAATTCTTTAAAAGGCAAGGTGATCCAAAAACACCATTTCTGGCATTTTTTTTATGGAATTCACCGTGTGGTATAAATAAATGTTTATAGCATGCGTTGTTAGGGAAGATATTTAATTTATATAATTTCATGTTCAATTTTTAACAATAAAACTTTAAAAAAAAAAGTCACTTGTTTTTGCCATCTTCTAAAACATTTTATTTTTCAATGTGTGCTTAAAATAGAAAACCTAGTTCTTGTGCTACCAAACAGGCCTTATGTAACCATACTTGGTTATGCAGCCACCACAGCATCCAATAACCAAACATATACTAACACACAATTGCTTTAAAAGGGTTGTCCAGGAATTCCAGTCCTGGGCCAGGAGGCCAGGGAAGATAAAACATAAAAAAAAAAACCCAAAAAAAAACCCCACAAATACCCAGTCCCGAGTAAGTCCTTGGAGAATGTGACCAACAAGGCCAAACAGTAGTCTCAGCGATCACAGGAAGGAAAAATGGCTGGGTCTTTAAGGTGTTAAAGCAGTTGTTAATGTGCGTTAGTATATGCTTCGTTATTGGGCGCTAGGGATGCTGCTTAACCATGGAGTGGTAACATAAGGCCACTTCAGTAGCATGAGAATCAGGTTTTCTACTTTGGTTGCATACACTAATACAGTTGCTTGGTCAAGCAGCACCAGTTTACTTACAGTAACCCTAAGCTATAGGTGCATACAGAGCAGTGTTATTGTGTCAGGATGGCACGAGTACACTTTGTGTTATAGAAATAGGTGACTTTTTGCCAAAAGAGCAGCTCTGTTCATTGGTTCCATTCTGTAGTACATGTGACTGATTACTTTTTTTTTTTTTTTTAAATAAAAGAAAATCCATCATTTGTAGTGTTTACATTTTTTTTAATAAAAGCAATTATTAGTTTTATAGTTTGAGTTGTTACAGATGTGTTTTTTTTTTAAATCAGAATTTTTATTTTTTTTTTTGTCCAAAGAGGGGATTATCTGATTGCAGTTAAAATACACTGTAGGACTAAAGTACTGCTGGGTTCTGGCTCCTAGAATAAACACTGGATTAATGAAGGCAGGTCCTCCTCCCCCCCCCCCCGACATGGAAACGCTTTAGTTCCCCAATCACTCTGCAGAGAAATTGGATGAACGATAATAGGGTCGAAAACCCTGTAGATTCTGCAGTTGCTATTGACTCCCACCTCTAAGGCTGGGTCTCCACATAGCATAAACCTGCAGAAAATCCCATCCATACATTGTAGAAAAACTTCTGCAGTGGACATGCTGCGTTTTCAAAAACAGTCACTTTTTGTAAAATTGCAGCATGACAATTATACCTATGGAAATGCTTGCATTTTCCGTATAGGTATATGACACAGGAAAAACACTGCAGACTTTTTGTGAAAAGCACTGCAGGAAAAATCAATGCGTATTCGCCATGGTTTTTCCTGCAGCGCTTTTTGGCTGTGGCACATTACATGGGGCCGAAGCCTAAAGGGGGTAAACGCTCACAAAAACAGTTCTTTCAGACTACAAAAAGGTGTTATCTTTAGGTTACAGCTGACACTTGCTGCGGATGGCATAATAGTACATAATGGTTTGGGAAGAGACTAGATTAGGAGACATTGTGTCAGTAAATGATGGGGGAGTGGAATGTACACAAAAGGGGATGGCAAAAGCTCACATAGGCCCATTGAAAGTAGTGGCATAAACGTCATGATGTGAACATAGATTTTCTTTATATATAATCTTGTAAAGTCAATATGCAGCTATTAAACAAGTTAGAATACATAGTTAATACTTTTAGACACAATTGAAATTTTAAAAAAAAATAAAAATCCTAAAAGTCATCCAATCATACACATGCATGATGATGCCATCACCAAGACTTCAACTTTATCAATACAACTTGTTAATATGCCCGTCTTCGCTACAGTGCATCCCCTCCAAAAGAGCACACTCTTCGTGTAGACTAGGTATGCGGTGACAGATTTACAGATTATTATACACTATGCATTCTAGAATCTCCACAGAAAAACTATAATTGAAAGATTTGTACCTCATGTTCTGGAACTACTACTGGTTTTGGACTGTGTCAGTATCCTGCACCAGTATTTCAATGTGAAAGTGCCCTAAAACTTACTGCTGCTCTGGAAGCCTTGTCCTGGAAAAGTACTACACAGACAGCAATTCATATGAACGAACATCATCTATTACTACAGAGCAGATGGAACTATCCTCAATGGCTACTTGAAGAGAAGGGGGTAGGTTTGAAACAACCCAATTGAGCATTTATCTTTTCATAAAATTTCTATTAATGGAATGTATATTATCCATACATTTATTTTTTGACCAAAAAAAAACAAAAAAAACACACTTTAAATAAATATATATATTTTGTTACAAAAAAAAACAAAAAACACTTTTCCATCAGTCCAATGGTGGTCTGTAGTTTGTGTCGACTGTGATAAAAAGTAGATCTCACATTTGGATAAATCAGCTTTCATTTGTATATGTAACATGCCATGGTGAGTAAAGCTGGCAATAAATTATAGACTTTAATCTGTTAGGTTTAGTCATTTCAGCCAACTACCGTTGGCAGTGGCAGGTGAGAAATTTTTGGCCAGTCAGCTGAAAATAATTGACCAGTCGTTTGCCGTTTTGCACAGACTCTGTAAAATACCCATTTTCTAACCTGCACCCTCTGACCAAGCTGTATGTTAAAAGGGTTTTCCCCATGAACCATATTTGGATTTACAGACACGTAACATTTTTGCAACTATAAACATTGTGCAGAATTTTAAAGATTTTTCTCTAACCATCTTAGTGGAGAGTGTCATTTGTCAGTTTCCAATGCATTCTCCATGGAATGCAGGAACTTTCTATGGTCTGGGACTTGTCAAACCCAGCCATGATTTCCTCATTGGGGCTGGGACATTACATGCATAAGCAGATAACCCACCCACAATAAAAACATGGCTGGGTTACTGACAAGTCCCAGACTTCCTGCATTCATGATTGTATCTATTAGCAACATACCAAGACAACAGACTATCACCACTGATTATTAGCGGAAATCCTTAAAACTGCAAAATTTTGATTCAAATTTGCAAAAAAAAAAAAAAAAAAAGTTTAAACTTGTCTATAAATTCCAATAAGGTTCTGTTCATGGGAAAACCTCTTGTGTGAGGATGATCGGTTTGGACAAATGATCCCACATAAGTATTTTGAAACAGTATTTTTAAACATAACCAGGAGTGGGCCAAAAATTTGAGAGTACAGTTCCTAGTTCTGGCTTACAAATACGGACCAGAAAGTGTGAATAAGGCCTCAGGCTTAATTTTTGATACAGTTACATGTCTAATAGAAGAGGGTTCTTTTTACACCTAAACAATAGAGGCAGTTGGACTTTTTTCACATATTAGTCTATGGAGAGGGGAGGCTGCTGGAAAGGCACACTGATCACTACAGCACTCTTCTACTCTGAGCAATGGAACATTTCTTACGCCGCTGTATCTTTATTGATTTTCCAATTCTGTGCAGTGTAAACAGCCTACAGTAGCACTTTTATAATTGGAGGTATGCTTAAGGTGACAAACTGCTCACAATGCATGAACTGCTATAGAGAAGCAAGTTTTCTTTCAATAGGTTTTCATATGATATACATTTATAATCCTGGAGGATCTGTATCATAGCCAGTATACCTGAACTTTGCCTAGTAGGATCACAGCTGATGAATTGCACACATGGTATTAGTCACAGTTCAAAAGTTCCCTTAATTCAATATGCAATGGGAATACCTATCAATGAAGGGAAGAAAATTACTACATTTTTTTTCCCGGAATCTCTGTTTTCCTAAAGTTACACTCACATCACCATATCATCTTCAACATATTTAGTGCCATTGAGTGTTTGAAAGCAGAAAAACAATTTAAAAAAAAAAACAAAAACACACCCTCAGGACCCCCACAGATCAAGAGAACAGAGGCCTCAAATCCAGAATTTTAATGGAGACAACCACACATGCATGCTGCAGTTCAGTTCTTTGCTATAGGACTGCAGTAAAAAAGTTGAATACAGCAATCTACCATTCTTAACAGGATCATTGACTTGAATAGAGTGAGCACATGTGCAGCTGCCACTCCATTGAAACAGAGGTATGCTCAATCTCCATTCTTGTGACTGCAGGTGACCCAGCACTCTGACACATCTCCCTATCTTTTATATTGGTGATAAAGAGCCTTTCATGGTACAACCCCTTTAAAAAAAAAGTAACAGTTTAGTTTTTGGCAATATACACACAAGGCTACATGAAGGCGTGACTGCAGTGACAAGTTCCTATTTTTTGTTTAAGGATGCTAGGTTGGTATATGCCTATGCAGTTTGCCACTGGAGTGTGTGCTAGCTTTTCAATAAAAAAAAAAAAAATGCTGCTTACACAGTCAAAATGATTTGAAAAATCTATTTAAGTATCCATATCTCACTCCCAAAGCAACAGTTGCATCAGCACTCATTCCTAACTGCAAGCCCTAGTAAAAAAAACAAAAAAAAAAACAAAAACACACTATTAACTTCACCGAATTCTCACCAGTGTTTGAGGAAGTCAGATCTTTATAACAAGGCCCAACTTTCCAAGCACACACAAACAGCAGGAATATATCTGTAGTCAGTTCAGCCTATGTTACAATAAATAAATAAAAGGCCAGAATAGGAGCAGTAGGTACCAGATAAGGGGACATTTTCTAAATTGCTTGATGTAACGTTATCGCCATATTTACAGACAATACACCTTAGATTTCTATCAGTGTGTATGAATTACTAGATGTAACTGTTGCCATTTTGCAGGGAGTGATTTCTCTTTTGAAAAGAAAAAAAATGACAAATCTAGTTGTCTAAAAGACAATTCACTGTACATGTTTATTTACAGTTTTGTACACTGTCTTAATATGAATGTTGACTGCTTTGCTACTTGAGCCATTTTTTTTTTTTTTTTTTTTATAACCAAAGCAAAATATAGTCTAATACAATGTGTTAAAATACGCCATAGGATACAAAAATTAAAAAAAAAAAATAAAACAAAAGACATACTATTTCTAGTAAGGAATGTCATTATGATGTACATTAAAAAAAGTCCACAATTATGTTTAAGAAATCACAGAAACAGGTCACTGATTCTACTGAAATGCATAAACTTGCAGCAAAGCTTCGCAATGGCATACAAAATAAAAAATTAAATTAAAGAAGGTTTCTAAACGCACAAAATAACACTTTTATTCAACCAATTTTCTTTTTTTCCCCTGGATCCATCACCAATGTTACATGAACTAAAAGAAAAAAAAAAAAAAAAAAAAAAGAATTCAGAATATCACTAATGTTATCAAGGAGGGAACAAATAAATTAAACCTAGCAGCCAACATCAGCACAAAATACAGCCAAAACAATGCTGTTAAAAAGAGAAAAAAAAAGAAAAATAAAACAAACCATGAATCGCTAGATAAGTTTGAATGCATTTTAATCCTCCGCCTTGCAAATCAGCAAACTATTGTTAACTGCATACAATGCAAATGTAAATATTCATTTTCCTGTGGGAGTTGCAAGTGCACACTCTGGATAAATATTTCTGTAATAGTAAATAGGCAAAAATAAGGACTATTACAGAGATAATCTGGGCAACCTATGAGATAACTGGGAGGAAGGGCATTTGCACGTTGAAATGTTTTGATTGGATAACTTATTTTTCCAAATATAAAAAAAAAAAGAAAAAATAAAATGTGAGGGAATTTGAACATAGCACAAGACAAAAGGCGATGACTTTTCACAATTCTTAGCAATATTGAGGTGGAAATCAAATTTTAATGCAGTCCACTCTGCTTTTGTAGAGGCTTTGGTACAGCTCCCAAGTCACGATTGCTTGACGCAGTCTCCTATGAAAGAATACTCAGAAGGCGTCTTCTTAAACAACAAATCTATTCTTAGTGGTGGAGCCGCTCTTAGTAGCAGTGTCTGCATGGGACTGGTATCCAATCACTACTTTTGGGGGAAGTCCTAACCTTTCCTTGTAAACTCTCCTAGAGAAAAAAAAAAATAGAAAAGTTAGAATTTAGATATGACACTGTAGTGTATGGCACCTGCTACTATCAGCTGATTGGCTGTGGGGCAAAGTGTCAGACCCCACTGATCTAAGGCCCAGAAAACCATTTTAGGGTGGGTTCACACTTGCGGCGGAGTCCATCCGCCGCGAATCCACCTGAAAATCTCAGGAAACTGTATAGGGACTGGATAGCAAAAGGTTAGCGACGCATTGCTTAAAAACCCATTCATTTGAATGGGTTTTTAAAGCAATTCGCGGGTGTGCGCTTACACCTTTTGTGCCGCGAATCCAGTTTTTTGCACTGGAAACAAAGTCAGACATGCAGTTATTTTACCTGAATCATTAACCAAAAATTACGCAGATTAAAAAGGAGCACTGAATATGGCTGCACTTCCTGTTGTGATTTCTACAAATATGTCTGTTACACCAAAAGAAAACTGATAGAAACTAGAGAATTACCTTTAGAGGTTTACTAGTTTGAGGACAGCCATACTTTTCTTATTTGAAAACCATGATCATATTGTCGGTTTTTAAAGGAGTTATATTACAAATTACAATGATCTCCTATGGACAGGATGGGGATAAATGCCTGACAGCTGGAGGCCCCACCTATCACTAGAATGGTTCCTTTTTACTGCACAACTGTGAGAACTTTGAAGCAAAAGTCAAGAATGCATCATGCCACTCCGTTCAATGTCTATGGGGCAGATGGAAATGGACAACTGGTGTTACAGGGGTTGCTTTTCTTAGCCTAAGGATAGTCCATAAAATAAGCCATAAATATCTGACTGGTGGAGGCAGACAGCTGGCCCACAAAAGGATCAGCTGCCTGGAGTTGCTTCCAATCACTGTACTATAGTGAACAGAGCTGGAAGCAGATTGTTCGGTGACATGATAGTGGCCAGACGCCTGTACCGTAGCTCAGCTCCAATTGACAGCAACAGAAAAAAATAATTCTGAAAACCCCTTTAAAGAGTAACATATCAATGACCTACCTTTAAGAATAGGAAATCAGTATCTGATTAGTGGAGGTATGCCAACCAGCGCTCCACCAATGAGCTGTTTGGAAGAAGTGCAGCATTCACATAAGCACTACATCACCACTTGCCAAGCTTGGTATTGCAGTCCAGTTCCATTTATTTCAGTGGGACGGAGCTGCACAATGGCCATGTGACCATCACATGTGATGTCATAGGCCTGAGAACAGATGTCTGAGCTACACATCCCCTTCAAACAGCTGATCATGGAGGTGCTGGGATTCAGATCACTGCTGAAATATTGATTGCCTATCCTACAGACAGCTCAAATGTTATAGTCCCAGAAAGCCACTTTAAGGCTTAAAGCCCCACATAGTGAGACGTAGAAAAAAAACCAGACAGACACTGTATAAACGCATGACTTTTTTGAAGGCTTTTTTTTTTTGTTGCTATCCTCTGCGGACTTTCAGCACTTATTAAACCTATATGGAAAACGCCAGCTTTTCTGTATTTATAATTGACATACTGCGATTTTCAAAAACACTTGTGTTTTATGAAAATGCAACTTTTCCGCTGCAGATTGTTTTTCAGCAATGTGTGGATGGGATTAGCCAGAATTCCATCCACTTTGCAGGTATCGTTTTTCGCAACGTGTGATCACAGCTTAACAGTTGTAATTTTACAATAAATTTATGTAACATTAAATAGGTACTCAACTAAAATCCATACTGCACTTAGACATGTTCCCAAAGCACAAAAATAATCAAAAACACACTTAATGCATTAAAAAAAAAAAAAAATCATATCGTATGAATATATTGTTACTTACCCTATATGTGTAACAGCGTCCCTGTTTTCACATTCAGTAGTCCAGATTGCTATTTTATCACCTTTTGCTCTAACATTTACAACTGCTCCACATACATCATCACTGTAGTCATCAAAGGACTCTCCAATAAGGCACATGAGCTAAAGAAAAAAAAAAAAAAAATTTGCAGCATGATCTCAATTCTACACCAGAAAAATCTGCTATGTGTGAACATAAATTCCTTTCATGTGTTTTGCTGTACAGTTTGTAAACCTTTTTAAAAGACATACAAATAAGCTTATAAACACATTGGTAGCAGGTGGTAAAAGGTTGTCTCATAAATGCTCAGCACATTATCCAACCAATGAGACCCCCACCGTTGAAGAGTACTGACATTCTGCAGCTCTTTATTCATTCAAGAGGAGGAGCCGGCCCCACAGAAGAAAGTAATGTTCCGTGCCCAGAAAATCCGGACAGGAAAGTATGATGGAGTGGGTTGACTGAGTTAGTTGAGAAGGGCTAGAAGTGGGTGTATGAGAGTGAGAGGGAAGTAGTGCGAGTCAGCTCTGAGTGAAGCACAATGCATCATGGTATATGTAGGAAAACAGAACAGAAAGCTACCCATGTAAACAAAATGCAGTTCCCAGAGAAACCCATAAATCACTCAAAACACTGCTAAAAGGTATTTGGTTGTACTTATTTAATCTATTAATAGCACTGACCTTTTTTGAAAAATGATTTTATGTACCACAATTATAACCCCAAAATAGGGTAGTAAGTAGGTCTGAAGTTGCCATAAAGACTGACATTGTTCTGCTCGAGCAACTAAGAGGCATTGTTCTTTATTTTGACCTTGACATTAAAATGCATTTAAGAAGAAAAAAAAATGCTACTAAAAAAATCATGTTGGTAGGTTAAGTAGGTCCTGGGTAGGTCTTGGAACCAGGCCTGTTCCTCTACCATTGTTATTTTATAGGAGGATAGTATCAGTAAAAGCCATAAGACTTCTTTAGCTTTACTTTCTTAGTCCTCCACTGTGTGCAAAAAGCAACAGATTACAAGTCATTTGATTCATATATTGTAATAAAACCCTTTCAGTTAGAAGCTTGTAAAGTTGATAGTGTCAGTTAACAGCAAAATCCCAAAGTTTTACTACTTGGGCTTATAGCTGGTATGCTATGAAGCTGCAGCTACACTTCTATTTCATTTCAGGCACTAAAGAGGGTTATAAAAAAGTAGCATAAATGGCAACAATGTTGTTAGTGTCATACTCTGCTCCCAAGGAGAAGACTTTGTGAAATGACCCATTTTAAAACTCATTGTACAGCTCACTGGTATCAATGGTAGCTATCTGAAGGCCAGTAAGGTAGGAATCTTTAGCAAAACTATCCATAATTTTTCCAAGGCAGTTTTTGCCTCCCTAGATCAACAGGACGTTATACTACTGTGGTTAACTTGATAAATGTAGGTCTTTTTCAATTAAACAGCACAGTAGGAGTAATTCACAAACCTACCGTTTCTAACCAAAAGCGATCTAAGTCATTTCTTCTTTGCTGCTTATTCAGGGTAATTAGCCATCTTCCTCCGCGCTTATTCTTTTCATCCTCCCACATGGGTTCAATCCCATCCTGCATTGGGGACAAATATACATTTTAGGTCTATGAGATACAGTCTCTTAAAATACATGGCAAGGACTGAATCATGACTAGATTACTACATCAATGCTATCACTGGATTTACAGAAATAGGCATAGGCTGCAAACAGAATTTAATAAAATAATAAATATAGAACCATTACTTACCTGTGAATTCTCTGGCAGTTTCAGTGCTCCATGCTAGTCTTTACTTGGATGCAGCAATGACATCCCTGTTTACACAAATGACTACTGCAGCCAATCACTGACCTCAGTGGACTTGTGCTGTATACTGATGAGGCTAGTGATGGGCTGCAGAAGTCATATGAGTAGATCACTGGGAATCAAAGACCAGTGGGTAGTACAGACACTGGAATAGTAAGGGATTTATTTAAAAGAATATCATTCTTTTATTACTTTATGCTATTCTACCTCCAGTTTCCCTCCCTTGGAAGATTTTTGCCAGAACTTGTAAAGCTCCTTTAACATATCAGGGCATCGAATCATAATCCAATAACAATAATGACAGTGTAAAACGTACCTTAAAGAGCGAGTAGTCACAACCTGACATTAAGTTACTAGACAACTGGATGTGATTGTAAAGCCTGGGCAGAAAAAAAAAAAAAAAAAAAAAAAAAAACACGCATAAATAATTTTGCAGTCAGGACTTCAATAACACATAACAGAATTGCTAACAACCTGTCTACAGACACACAACCATGGTAGACTATTTTCTACTGGACTCTATTGAAAACAATTCACTTCCATTGGCATTGTTTTTTTAGATGTAGTAAACGAATTTGCTAAATGGATCAAAGATATGAACTGTGATATGAACGTACCCTGACATGCTCGGTATTTTAAGAGAGTGGAGAAAGATGAATGGCAAGATGCTAACTCTGTGCAGTCAAAGTAAGAGAGGTAAAAAGCGTGGTTTGTCCCATTTCAATAGGCATCTCATTTTATTTTCACCTGGACCTAGGTCACTGTAGTACTTTCACAAAAATTCAGCTATAATTGAACTTATTGGTAAAGAGAAGAATCTGAACATTACTGCCTATACACAAGCGAGTCCCATAGTATTTAATGTGTAAAGAGAAAAAAAAAATAAAAAGCTTGGAAACACTTATCTAGGATTGAGGTTTTCGAGCAGCAGAATTAGTGGCACTTGATGTATGAAACTTCTTTATACGTTAAGTAAAGTCAACAATTAGGCTGTCGTAATAAAAAAAAAAAAAAAAGTTCATACTTACGCCCAAAAATCTTCGACTGTGTCAAACTTTGAAATTAGGCGAAGATTGGCCTGCCAGGTTTTGCTTTTGTCATTTTTGAAGAACCACAAGGCCCATCTGTAATGTCATATACAAACAGAACAAAGTTAGTGTGAGCAGCTTGTCAACATTCAGGGGGGGAAAAAAAAAAAAAGTGTTTTGGGATGACTCCTTTTCTTATAGGATATACTTCATGGATTTTTCCACCTAGAGTCTTAGTCTTGTATAGATTTAAAGTCATTTTATGATTTTGCATTTATGATTTATGCATTCAAAAACAATACTGACAATTTTCTGGTATGGATTGGCAATATTGTGGTGCACATTTGAAGCAAAGCCCCTTGTGCCAAATGTGCATAACATTCCCCTTTTGTGTGCAACTGGATGGGGACGCTTTAGACTGACATTTATAACTCCAGTTTTGTAGCATAAGTTACACAGGAAATCTGGGCCAGTTCCAGACTGGTGTATATTTCCATTCCAGTGCATGGGCATGCACTTGATATATTAAGAGGCTGGAGTGTGCTGGCATACACCTTTTATTTTTTTAATTAAATTAGCTTTTTTTTTTTTTTTTTTTTAAAAGGTATTTCTGTGTGCCTATTCAGCATTGAGATCCCATAGCAGGGACTTCTGTTCAGGTTATCCCCTCTCCTATCAATCAGAGAGCATACTATACTTTTGCTCTCTGATTGTGACATAGAGGGATAATGTAATACCCCTCTGAGCCTTATTAGAGGGGTATTCTTATATAATACCCCCTGAACATAACCAGGAAGTTTTTTGGCGCTGCAATCTGGACAATGGTAAACATCTGGGTCACAGAGCCACTAGAGTTGCACCAAACACTTACACAACACATACACAAAGTCATCAATAAAATTTACATTTCACCCAATCCCTGTCCTGTCCATACCTGATATTTCTAGAGTAAAATACACCTCTATAGTGATATCCGTTACACGCTAAAGTAGCAGTAATAACGATCACTAGAAATGAACGTATAAATTGCTACAAATTTTAAAGGGGGATAGAAAGTTTTTATTTAAACTCCTATCTAATTGGCACATTTCTGCGATTTTGGTGTTTCTTTAACACCTGCAAATATATATAAAAAAAAACTCTCTCTGTATATATGTGGTATGTATGAATTCCTCACATCTTGCAGTTTTTTTGGAAAGTACATTTTGTTTGCAGAAAGGGATTGCTTGAGCCTGCACTTTAGTGGCAAATTTGAATTTTTGTGCAATTTTTGCTGGTAATCTCTTGTTTGCTGCAAAGTTGCATGAAGGTGGTTGTACATATTAGATATTAAGCTGTAGTTTTATATACTGTATACTGTGCAATCTCAAAAAAGTTAGATTTTGATTTCACAGTCCAAGTTTGCTAGGTGCAATATAGATTTTTAACATCAGTGAATAACAGCAAAATCTTGCTTGTCTTCTGTATCTGTTTTTGAGAGTACGAGCACTTGTTGTAGCTGATGTTTGCAGTACATATAAATTGTGTACACCTTGATCTTTTATTTTAAATGTATTTTGTGTGTGAATGTAAGATTGAATAAGAGTTTTAGTGCATTTTTTCACAAAATTTGTGTTTGTCATAAAGTTACATGAAGGGGGACGAGGCTATTGATAACCCATTGAGACATGTAATTTTCAGGTTGTCTACTTTCAAAAAATATATAGGGTTTAGGGGTTCACTTGCTTTCCATGGTGTGTAATCCCTACATTTTATAGGATGATACTTTAACATTTCCAACTTCAAAGCAGATTTTTGTTCTCTCCAGTTCTAGTGATTTTCTGCAGACCTGTGCATACAGGTGTAGGCCCTAGTGATATGAATGAACTCTGCACATATTGATATCTTATTTTTAGGTGGTTTGGTGCATATAACTTTAGTTTCAACTTTTAGCACCTAATATACATTTATTTGCTGTTTTTTTTTTTTTTTTTTTTTAATAAAACATTCACTTTAAAGCAAAATTGCATGAAGGTACCGCCTGTTTGCATATAGTACCAAGTGGCATTCTGACAATGCTGCAGGTGTCTACTTTAAGAAAATATATAGTTATGGGGGGTTGGCATGATGTTTTAATGTTGCAATTTAGGTTTTATTTGTCCATCTCAAAACTGTAAAAATTGCTCTGGCTACCGAAGGTGCAAAATTTCCAGAGACCACTGGCAGTGAAAGGGTTAATGGCTTGATTAACAGTCATGATCAGTCAGCAGCAGTAAAGATCCTAATTCCTTAAAAAGTTAGTGATTGAATTTCTATGAAATAAAAATATGCATTTAATTGTACAAGATTAAAAATTTGTATACGATTTTTTTCCAATTGCACCCAAAATTTGTCCCAACTCCAATACACCACAGCCTTGCAGTTGAGTGGAGTCAGAAAAGTTTACCCAAATCAGTCTTCAAAATAAAATTACTATATTATACGATTGATATTGTATAATCGTATGCATAGTTATTTGCATATTTACTTTCATAAGAATTTAATCACTAACTTTTCTGCGAATTAGAGAAGTTTTGCAGATTCTGTCTAACAATGGCATGCAAATTAAAAGTAGTAGCTGGGCTGTGGAAAAACAAAATTCTTACCAAAAAACTGTAAAAAGTAAAAAATGCTATGGAGCTAGCAGACAACACTATTAAGTGCTTATAGAGGAATAGACCTGCTGGCCTTGGATACCCTCCCATGGGCTATAAAGATAAATACTGCAAACATGAAGCAAATGGATCTGATGAACAAGTTCTCACAAAACACTGTCCTTGGTTGCAAGACTGCAGTTTACAAATAAGATAAGGTCAAGTGTTTAAATACAACAAATCCCAATGTGTAAATATATATATGTGTAATATAACTGCTAATGCTTGGATCAGATGACTGTTATGGATTTATACAGAGGGATTTACTGTATCAACACTTGAACAGGCCTTGGCTACAAATTGCAATCTGGCAACCAAGGACAGCACCCATCAATTTAGTTCACATTTGCAAAAACATTTCATGGGTTGACTAAAAATTTCTCTAGATAAAACAAATCAAATAGGAACGAATACTGTCAAAGCCTGGAGTTGGATTAAACAAAAAAAGACACAACAAAAGTAGATAAGCAAACTAAGGCAAACAATTCCATCACAACCAACCTGAAACCAAATCCAAATATGAGCACCACTTTCCCCTGGAGGTTACCCATATGCAGAAACTGGCTACCACAAAATCGTTGAAGTCTTTATTAACCCCTTAACCCTAAATCATGTATATGTACGTGATTGGGTGTGAAGGGTTGTATGGAGACAGCTCAGGAGCTGAGCTGTCTCCATACAGGTAGGATGCCAGTTGTGTAATACAGCCAGGATCCGCCGCTAACAGCCTGCACCGATCGCGGCTGTTAACCCTTCAGACGCCACGGTCAAACAGGGCCGCGGCATCTAAACTGCACAGGTGCCACCAGTGCCGCCATTTTTCACCGATCGCCACCCTCCTGAACGTCATCGGAGTGCGGAAATTGCTTAACCTTGACAGCCAGGAGCCTATTGAAGGCTGCCAGGCTTGTCATTGCATTAGATCTATTGCACACTGCCAGAGGCAGCGTATAATAGAAGTGAAGTGAAGGCATTTTGCTATTCACTGCAATACACAAAAGTTCAAAATCACCCCCTTTCCCTAGATCAGATATAAAAGCAAATAAAAGTAAACAAACATTAGGTATCCCCCCCCCACCCCCCGCTACAAAATGCCCAAACTTAACCCCTTAAGGACCCAGCCCAAAAGTGCATTAAGGACCAGGCCTCGTTTTTTCAAAACTGACATGTGTCACTTTATATGGCAATAACTTTGAGACGTCTTAACTTACACAAGTGATTTTGAGATTGTTTTTTCGTGACACATTGCACTTCATGTTAGTGGTAAACACTAATGAATATTTTTGTATTTATTTATAGAAAAATAGGAAATTTGATCGAAATTTTGAAAAAAAAATCGCAATTTTCAAAATGTGAAATGCTCTGCTTTTCAGATAGATAGTCATACCACCCAAATACATTAATACATATTATCTACCATATCTCTGCTTTATATCGGCATCATCTTTTAATCGTCCTGTAATTTATTTTGGATGTTAGAAGGCTTACAAGTGTAACAGCGATTTTGCAGATTTACAAGAAAATTTCCCAAACTAATTTTTTAGGGACCACTTCAGTTCTGAAGAGGATTATAAAGGCCTATATATTAGAAACCCCCATAAATCACCCCATTTTCAAAACTGCACCCCTCAAATAATGCAAAACAACATTTGGGAAGTTTGTTAACCCTTTAAGAATTTCACTGGAATTAAAACAATATGGAGGTGAAATTTAGACATTTAATTTTTTCCCACTAATTCCTTAATTTAGCCCTAAAATTAACACATTCACAAAGGGTTAAAGGAAAAAATGCATCTCACAGTTTGTTATGCAATTTCTCCCGAGCACGGAAATACCCCACAAGTGGGTGTAAACTGATGTTTGGGCGAATGGCAGTGCACGGAAGGGAAGGAGCGACACTGGGCGTCTGAAAAGCAGATTTTGCTGGAATAGTTTTCAGGTGCCATGTCTCATTTGCAAAGCCCCTAGAGTACCAATACAAAGGAAAACCCCAAAAAGTGACCCCATTTTGCAAACTACACCCCTCACAGAATTCATATAGGGGTATAGTGAGCATTTTGACCTTACATTCGTTTCACAAATTTTGCTAACACTGGGATGTATAAATGAAACATTACTAAAATGTCACTTTATCCCCAAAGTTTTCATTTTCACAATGGGTTAAAGGAGAAAAAGCACCCCACAGTTTGCAAAATAATTGCTCCTAAACACAGCAATACCCCATATGTGGTCGTAATATGCTGTATGGGTACATGGCAAGGCTCAGAATGGAAAGAGCGCTATTTAGCTTTTGGAGAGCAGATTTTGCTGGTATAGTTTTCAGGTGCCATGTCGCATTTGCAGAGCCCCCAAAGTACCAATACAGTGGAAACCCCCTAAAAGTGACCCCATTTTGGAAACTACACCCCTCACAGAACATATCAAGGGACATAATGAGCATTTTGACCCTACAGCTGTTTCACAGATTTTATTAACATTGGGACATTAAAATGAAAAATTACTTTTTTTTCCAATTAACCGTCAATTTAGCCCCAAATTTTTCATTTTCACAAGAGGACAAAGGAGAAAAAGCACCCCAAAGTTCGTTACACAATTTCTCCTGAACACAGAAATGCCCCATATGTGGTTGTAATCTGCTGCATGGGTAAATGGCAGGGCTAAAAATGGAAAGAGCGCTATTTAGCTTTTGGAGGGCAGATGTGGCTGGAATAGTTTTTGGGTGCCATGTCGCATTTGCAGAGCCCCTAAAGTACCAATACAATGGAAACCTCTCAAAAGTGACCCCATTTTAGAAGCTACACCCCTCAAGGAATGTATCAAGGGGTATTATCATTTAGAGCCTAAAAATGCTTCCCAAAAATTAATGTACAAAGTGAAAATTAAAGTTTTTAAAGAAATATCCAATTTCAGTGCCTAATACGTTGCGGCCACTTTGTGGTATCAGAGACATGCACTCCTAAAACTATTAAGTGGGCTATCCCAGGGACAAAAAAAATTAAATATGTGGGTATAAACTGCTGCTTGGGCACGCAGCAGGGCTCAGAAGGGAAGGAGCACTGTGGTTTTTTTTAGCTTTTGGAGTACAGATTTAGAGGGACTTTCTGGTCGCCATGATATTTTTGCAGAGCCCTGGAGGTGCCAGTAAATTGGAATTCCCCAAGAAGTGACCCCCATTTTGTAGGGGCAATTTTAGGGTCTCTGCAAATGTGACATGGCGTCCAAAAAAACAACAATCTAAATATGCGCTCCAAAAGCACATAGCACTCCTTCACATTTGCGCCCTGCTGTGTGCCCAAATGACAGTTTATGCCCACACGTATGACACTGGTGTACCCAGGATAACGTACTTAACAATGCCATATGTGGGTATAAACTGCTGTTTGGGCACAGCCAGGCACAGAAGGGAAAGAGCGCTATTTTGGTTTTTAGAGCACAGTTTGCTTTTTGGACACCATGCCACTTTTGCAGAGACCATGAATTGTCAGTAAAGTGGAATCCGCAGACATGTCACCCCATTTTGGAAACTATACCCTTCAAGGGATTTATCAAGTGGGGTAGCGAGAATTATTAACTTTTAAGTGTTGCATTCTTTTAATTTCCAAAAATGAATGCGCAGCTGATAATGAAAAGTTAAAAATGAAATTTTTCTATAGATACACCATTTCAGTGCCCGATATGTTGTGCCCAGCTTATGTCTGCACAGACACACACTCCAAAAACTGGTGATCGGGGATCCCGGGCACAACAGCTTTTGGAGCGTTCATCTCTGATACAAGCCGGGCACAACATATTACGCACATAAATGTCGTATTCCTGGAATAATTGTCATTTTCACCTTTCATCATCAGCTGCCTATTCATTTACGGATAATAAATTATAGCAACACTTGGGGGTTAAAAATGCTCACTGTACACCTGGATAAATTCCTTCAGGGGTGCAGTTTCCAAAATGGGGTGACATGTCAGGGGATTCCACTGTACTGGCATTTCAGCTCTGCAAAAGTGCAATGGCGTCCAAAAACCAAATAGCGCTCCTTCCCTTCTGTGCCCGGCTGTGCCCAAACAGGAGTTTATACCCATATATCACATTAAGTACCTTATCCTGGGTACACCAGTGTCATACATGTGGGTATAAACTGCGGTTTGGGCACACAGCAGGGCGCAGAAGGAAAGGAGCGTTATGTGGCTTTTGGAGCGCAGATTCAGATGTTTGGGATCTGGATGCCATGTCATGTTTGCAGAGCCTCTAAAGTACCAGTAAAGTGGAATCTCCTAGGGAATGACCCCATTTTGAAAAGTGCACCCCTCAAAGAATTTATCAAGGGGTGTTGTGAGCATTAGTATCCCAGACGTAACTGCACAGCGGATGGGGAAAAGTGAATATGTAATCTGTGCGTAGTACATTGGGTACACTAAATTCCCTACTATTTCCCCAGTAGTTCCTATTATTGGGGAGGTCACTCTGGGGGTCACTTCTGGTTTATTATCCCTCTAAATCTGGGGTGTACCCTAATATACGCTCGCACAGCTTATACATTCCCTTCCTGCCGCAGCCAGTTATGCTCTAATGATTTGGCGATTTTTGGGGTTTTTGTCTTCACATTGTATGAGTTATATTTTCTTTATTTCTCTGGTGATGTAGCCATATGAGGGCTTGTGGTTTTCAGGGTGAGATGTATTTTTTAATGACATCATTTTTAGGTGCTTACAACTTATTAAATAAATTTAATTAACTCTTTCTTGGTGGATTAAAAAACAACCCCATCAATTCTGGCACTGCGTTTTATCTTTTAAATTTTTCACCATGCAGCGTAGAGCATAAGTAACATGTTACCTTTATTCTGTGGGTCGGTACGATTACGGCGATACCTCATTTATAATGTTTTTTTATGCAATACCAATTTTGCAGAACAAAAACCCATTTGGGGACATAAATGAATTTTTTTTTGCATCGCCATCTTCTAAGATGCGTAGCATTTTTATTTTTCAGTTTAGAGAGTTGGTTTAGGGCTTATTTTTTGCGGTACAACCTGTGCTTTTTATTGGTACTGTTTTGGGGTACATATGACTTTTTGATCACTTTTTATGGCATATTTTGTAAGGTGAGATGGTGAAAAATCGTTACTTTTGGCGGGTTTTTTCCGTTTTTTTCCCCCGACTTTCACCGTGTACATTAAATATGGTTTCAGTTTTATTGTATAGGTTGTTACGGACGCAACGATACCAAATATGTATTGTTTTTATTAATTTTTAGGTTTATTTTTTATATAATTCATTTTATATAGGAAAAGGGAATTTTTGGGGCTTTATTCTTTTATTAATTTTTTTCACATACTTTATTATTTTTTTTTTTCACTTTTTTTTTACTTTTTCTTGTGTCCCATTAGGACACCTGAGCCAGCAATGCTTTGCGCTGACTTCCTGATGTCTCGGCAGGATCAACCAGGTAGTGGTCATGTTTGACCGCGGCATCCAAGGGGTTAAAACCGCCGATCGGAAGTTATGGCCGACCGGGGGTTATGGAGCAGGGTGTTAGCTGTCAGATACAGCTAACACCCGGTTCCGATACCGCCCGCTCAGATAGTGAGCGGGCGGCCGGCCTCGGGCGTAGCATTACGTCCTGGTGCGCGAAGTACCTAGCGCCCAGGACGTAATAGTACGTCCAAGGTCGTTAAGGGGTTAATACACTGTTGACAACCTAGGTTAAACATGTTGGGCAATTAAAGGAAAGAGACATTGGGCATCAATTTCTGCGCGCACACACACACACTAACCCTTTCCTGACATCCGTCATACTATTATGGCACATGACTGTTCATTACACATGGCAGCTCCTGAGCAGACACCATAGCTGCTTGGTCTAATCTGTATTACAAAGCAGAGACCCAGTAGCAACACCTGTGGTTAGAGCCCACTCTGATCATTGGCATTAACCCTTCAGATGCCTTGGCCAAACATGATGAACAGCCATTTTTTCACCTCTCATTTTGAATATTTTCTGCTGCAGTGTTCACCATACAGAATAAATACTTTTATATTTTATTGCTTGAGGATTTTGTATGGTGTCGTCGGGGGTGAGGCTATAACCTTTAATAAAGGCGTTTTATTGGTGTATTTTTTTTTTTTTTTTTTTTTGCATTGTGTCCCCATAAGGTCATAATAGACCTTTGGGGACATCTGATCACTGTTTTTTTGTTGGGGAGGCCGATTTCCCCTGTAACTGGGGCTGGTATATTTAGCCCCAGCTAAAGGAATGCAGCCTCCTGCATATTACTATAGAGCTGATCTGGGTCCTGTAGGACCCAGCAGCTCTAACACACACTGATCCCGGCGGATCACGTGACCACCGGGTCACAGGGCAGCTCCTGTCTTCTCTCTGGGAGCTCCTGCTGAAGTTACTGCCGGCTACCCATTTCAGCAGCTGCACGATTTCGTGCAGCTCCTGAGTTCTGCTTGGACATACTAGTACGTCCTTGCAGAACAAGGCAACCACCTTCCGGACGTATATAGTCTATGGGCGGTCCGGAAGTGGTTAATACACACTTTGGTTGTTATAACAGCTAGGAGCCTTTTAAAGTCTCCCAGGTCTACCAATACAAACTGCTCAAGCAATCTTGTTATTGAAAGGGGAGGACTTTGGTCACGGGATGGAGCCCCCTCTCAAACTAACCTTTCAAATGCCCTTGACCACGGCATAATAAAGGTTAAACATCCATGAGCTGGTCTCTTATTGCAGACACTGCTGGAAGATATCTCTTGTGCAAAACAGAAGGCATCAGCCAGCTGTGGTCTCCATTCAATACTGAGCAGGTGCCAAGTTTAAAGATTCACCACTGGCCATACATGTTTAGCAATGTCAGGAGTGGGGGTTAACAAGTACAGAATCTGGCCTTTAAATCTGCACCTTTTTTTATCCAGGTGTACAAGGCATAATAAACGTGGCCTTAGGCTTAACGTGGATTATAACCTACCTGTTCTGTAGTGGATGCTTAATGTAGTGCTCAGGGTTTACAATCTCCTGACCAGTTTCTGTTTTTTTCTTCTTCTTGAGTATTGAGAGTTTCCTAAAACAAAAAATTTATAAATGAATCAACGATCTTTTCGCCAATGTCAGTAGACTACAAATACTATGTATAAGGTACCATCACACAAATATATGGCTCACTGAATGTCGCCATATTGTAACAGACGTAAGTTTATGTTTTAGTGCATGGAACTGTATAAAGCGTCTTTTTCCAGATGTTTTATTTATTTCATTTTGGGGAATGTTTGATGAACACTCGGTTTCATGCGGAAACATGCAGAGAGGAGAGTTCTGCTTGCAGCACTTTTCTCTCTGCATGTTTCGTGCGGAGACCGAGTGGAAACCACACGGACCCCATTATAGTCCATGGAGTCCGCAGGTTTCCTTATGTAAACCACTTCTCTCTGCGTATAGGTTTCCGTTCGGCAGGTCACCAAGCAGACTTCCCTGTACAGTCATGGCCAAAAGTTTTGAGAATGATACAAATATTAATTTTTTCAAAGTCCACTGCTTCAGTTTTTCTAATGGCAATTTGCATATACTCCAGAATGTTATAAAGAGTAATCAGCTTAACAGCAATTACTTACAAAGTCAATATTTGCCTAGAAAATGAACTTTATCCCCCAAAACACATTTCAACATCATAGCAGCCCTGCCTTAAAAGGACCACCTAACATCGTTTCAGTGATTGCTCCATTAACACAGGTGTGGGTGTTGATGAGGACAGGGCTGGAGATCAATCTGTCATGATTAAGTAAGAATGACACCACTGGACACTTTAAAAGGAGGCTGGTGCTTGCCATCATTGTTTCTCTTCTGTTAACCATGGTTATCTCTAAAGAAACACGTGCAGTCATCATTGCACTACACAAAAATGGCCTAACTGGGAAGAGTATTGCAGCTAGAAAGATTGCACCTCAGTCAACAATCTATTGCATCATCAAGAACTTCAAGGAAAGAGGTTCCATTGGTGCCAAAAAGGCTCCAGGGCGCCCAAAGAAAGACCAGCAAGCGGCAGGACCGTCTCTTAAAAGTGTTTCAGCTGCGGGATCGGGCTACCAGCAGTGCAGAGCTTGCTGAGGAATGACAGCAGGCAGGTGTGAGTGCATCTGCACGCACTGTGAGGCGGAGACTCTTGGAGCAAGGCCTGGTCTCAAGGAGGGCAGCAAAGAAGCCACTTCTCTCCAGAAAAAACATCAGGGACAGACTGATATTCTGCAAAAGGTACAGGGAGTGGACTGCTGAGGACTGGGGTAAAGTCATTTTCTCTGATGAATCCCCTTTTCGATTGTTTGGAACATCTGGAAAACAGCTTATTCGGAGAAGAAGAGGTGAGCGCTACCACCAGTCTTGTCTCATGCCAACTGTAAAGCATCCTGAAACCATTCATGTGTGGGGTTGCTTCTCAGCCAAGGGAATCGGCTCTCTCACAGTCTTGCCTAAAAACACAGCCATGAATAAAGAATGGTACCAGAATGTCCTCCAAGAGCAACTTCTCCCAACCGTCCAAGAGCAGTTTGGCGCTCAACAATGCCTTTTCCAGCATGATGGAGCACCTTGCCATAAAGCAAAGGTGATAACTAAATGGCTCAGGGAACAAAACATAGAGATTTTGGGTCCATGGCCTGGAAACTCCCCAGATCTTAATCCCATTGAGAACTTGTGGTCAATCATCAAGAGACGGGTGGACAAACAAAAACCAACAAATTCAGACAAAATTAAAGCATTGATTCTGCAAGAATGGATTGCTATCAGTCAGGATTTGGTCCAGAAGTTGATTGAGAGCATGCCAGGAAGAATTGCAGAGGTCCTGAAGAAGAAGGGTCAACACTGCAAATATTGACTTGCTGCATTAACTCATTCTCTGTCAATATAAGCTTCTGTTACTCATAATATGAATGCAATTATATTTCTGTATGTGATAAAAACATCTGACAAACACACATAAAAACCAGAGGGCAGCAGATCATGTGAAAATATAATATTTGTGTCATTCTCAAAACTTTTGGCCATGACTGTACAGAAACCGAATGCAGATGTGAACTGGCCCTGACAGTTGTGGCAGACGCTCAGCTTCTGAGCAGATGCCATACTTAAAAAGAAGGGAGTTTAAATGGAATGCCAGCATGTGTCACACGGGCACAAATATACAGATAAACTGCTGCTTAGGCACACAGCAGGGCTCAGAAGGGAAGCAGCACTGCGATTTTTTAGCTTTTGGAATATAGATTTAGAGGGACTTTCTAGATGCCATGATGTTTTTGCAGAGCCCTGGAGGTGCCAGTAAATTGGAATTCCCCAAGAAGTGACCCCCATTTTGTAGGGGCAATTTTATGGTCTCTGCAAACGTGACATGGCATCCAAAAACCAACAGTCTAAATCTGCGCTCCAAAAGCACATAGCGCTCCTTCACATCTGTGCCCCGCTGTGTGCCCAAACAGCAGTTTATGCCCACATGTATGACACTGGTGTACCCACGATAACATACTTAACAGTGCCATATGTGGGCATAAACTGCTGTTTGGGCACAAAAGGGAAGGAGCGCTATTTTGGTTTTTGGACATCACGCGACTTTTGCAGAGCCCCTGAATTGCCAGTAAAGTGGAATCCGCAGACTTGTTACCATTTTGGAAACTACACCACTGAAGCGATCTATCAAGTGGCGAATTGAGCATTTGAGCGTTGCATTAAATTTAATTTCCAGAAATGAATGCATAGCTGATAATGAAAAGTGAAAAATGCAATTTTTCCAGAAATTCGCCATTTCAGTGCCCGGTATGTCGTACCAAGCTTTTGTCAACAGAGACACACACTGTTAGGCGGGTATCCCAGGCATAATAGGATTTGGAGCGTTCATCTCTGTTACAAGTCGGGCACAACATATTACGCGCTGAAATCACATATTTCTGGAAACATTGTCATTTTCTCCCATCACCATCTGTGTATTAATTTCTGGAAAATAAATTAATGCAAAACTTGGGTGTTAAAAATGCTCACTATACCCCAGATTAATACCTTCAGAGGCGAAACAAAACAGCGGTTTGGCACTTTTGATTTTTTCCCACTATGATGTTTATCCTACAGGAAAAATATTTTCATAAGATTTTAGATCGGGCATTTTCGGACACAGGGAGACCTAATGTGTATGTGTTTCACAGTAATTTTCTACTTTTTATATGTATTCTAGGGAAAGGGGGTGATTTAGAATTTTTTTTTTTTTTTTTTACTATTTTATTAGCCCCTAGGGGGCTTGAAACTGCAATCTTTTTTTTTTTCAATTCAAATATTTTATTGAATTTTTACGAACAGACGAGAAAGACAAAATGCGGACCGGAGCCACCAAAGGGGACCCCAAGATTGTCACAGTCAGCAAGGCAACATAAACATTAATTAGAAGAAGATGAAAAAAAAGAGTGGAGAGGGAAGGGGAACAGAGAGAGAAAGAGGAAGAGGGGGAAAAAAGAGGGGGTATTGGTCAGGCAGAGAGGTGTGGGGCAGTACATTGGAATTCCAACCAGTAAAACCAAATTTTGTTAGAGGCTTCACCTGTGTCATGCAGGAAGGAAGTGAGGTTTTCCCATGCGCATAATCTCATTGACCTTCAGAATCCAGAGGGAGATAGGGGGAGGTTCCACTCGATTACAGAATTGCAGAATGCAAGCTAGTGCCGTGAGGACCAGAAAACGGAGTAGCGAGCGCCTGTATACATGCACCGGAGACTCGCAGTGGTGAAATAGAAACAAAGCAGGGCCCAACTGATGAGACGTCTCAGTAATTTGCAAAACGACCCATTTAACATCATCCCAAAACGAGCAAAGAGCTGAACAGGACCAGAAGACATGAAGCATGTCGCTCTCTTCCTGCCCACACCTCCAGCACATCGGGGAGACCTGCGGGAAAAGTGTATGTAGCTTTGTAGGGACCCTATACCATCGGGACAAGATCTTAAAAGTGGCCTCCTGGTAGAGGGAGCTGACAGAAGCCCCATGCGTGGGTTGGAAAATACGTAGAGAGAGTGTGAGAGAGACAGAGAGAGATCCGCTTCCCATTTCAACATAAAGGGGAACAGACCCATGAGGAGGGAAACAGGATCCTTGAGATTGGAATACCGCTGAATTCAGTGCACTGCCAGCTTTCCCGGTATGTGCCCCGAGGCTGGAGATATCGGGGGTCGTAGTTTCACGGTTTACTGTCAGAAGGGCGTTCCTGACAGTCTAGCTGCGCTGTGAGGAACGCCCTCCCCGACAGTTCTCGTTCATAGCACTGTACTGGGGGGGCGTTCCTCTCAGCTGAGTGTCATCGCTGGGCTATAAGGAACACCCCCTCTCTCTGTACTCGCCCATAGCGCTGTACTGTCAGAGGGGGAATTCCTTACTGCTCGGAGATGCTGCTGAGCTGTGAGAAACACCCCCCAGTACAAGTCTATGGATAGTACTGTCAGGGAGGGCGTTCCTCACAGCGTAGCTAGACTGTCAGGAACACCTTTCTGACAGTAAACCGTGAAACTTACACCGCCGATATCTCCAGCCACGGGGCACATACCGGGAAAGCCGGCAGTGCGCTGAATTCAGCGCGCTGTCGGCTTTCTAGAGGTATGTAAAACCGTATGTGCCTGAGGACATGAAAGGTCCTCTTTAAGGAGATCTAGCTATACTGCTAGCTTATGTAAATCAAAGAGTTTTCCAAAATATATTGCTTTCCAATGCTGCTGTTTTTTTTTTTCTGCTATGTGAAATTATTCCTCCCATTGTTTACACAGCGTTTCCATAGAGCTGGACCTGTGTGATAAGACAGGACAGATGACATCACTCACTATTCTCACTTATCTACAGCTCTGCCATTCAGCTAATTGCAGTTTGCTGATAAAGCCCTGCCTGTTATCTCTCTATGTAAACACATAACACTGAGTCTGTTCTTAGAAGCATATGCATATTATTTGATCTAAATATTTTGTTTTCTAGAAATCTAATATAAATTATGATACTTCATAGTGTCCTGTTCAACAAGCTGGGGGTGGGGGTGGAGGCCACTGACTTTTTGATAAGGAATACAAAAAGCGAGAAGAGGAGACAGCAGGCAAAGCTGCTGAAACAGGGAGATTGGAAAACCCCTTTAACCTCTTTCCGACATCCGTCATAATAGTACAGCGGATGTCGGGTATTTAATTATACAGCAGAGACCCGGCGCTAATGCCCACAATGATCTCAGGCAGTAACCCCTCTGGCACCTCGGTCAAAGCTGACCAAGGCGCCATTTTGCCGGTCAGCTTTGACCGAGACGGGCGTCTTCATTTGCATCTATTGCAGGCTGCTCTATGCCTATAATTTGAAATGCATTAGCATTGTAATGGATTGCATTAGTGATTAGACCCCCTGGGATTAAATAAATGTAAAAAAAAAAAAAATTAATTTAAAAATTCATATCACCCCCTTTCCCTAGAACACAAAAAAGTACTTAAATACTGTGAAACACAAACATTAGGTATCCCTGTATCCGAAAACACCCAGTCTACAAACCTATAAAAATATTTTTTCCATACGATAAAAGTCATAGCGGGGGGGGGGGGCTGGGGGGGAAAAAAAAAAAACACACAAGAGTGCCAAACCGCCGTTTTTTCGCCTCTGATAATTTAAAAAAAAAAAAGGCGATCAAAGTAGAGGCAATTCCCCAAAATGGTATAACTAAAAAGTACACCTGGCCCAAAAAAACCCAAAACGAACACTATGCATCCCCATACACGGAAGTATAAAAAAAAAAAAAAAAAAAAAAGTTACGGATGTCAGCATATTGCAACTTTAAGAAAAAAATTTTTGCACAATTTTAGATTTTTGTTAAGGGGTTAAAATGTAAAAACCATATAAGGTTGGGTTCACATCTGCAGTCGCCTCTTCGCACAAAGTCAGTTTTTGGCTAAGGCCCCACATTGCAGAAACGCAGCTTTTTTGTTGCAGATTTTGCTGCGTTTGAGCCAAAGACAGGAGTGGATTGAGCAGAAGGTAGAAGTATAAGAAGCTTTCTATATATTCACCATTTCTTTTGTAGCCATTCTTGGCTTTGGCTCAAAAAACTGCAACAAAAAAAGCTGCATTTCTGCAAAGTGGGGCCTTGGCCTTTGAAAGTCTCAAAATCCTCAAAAGCTGATTTCAAACAGTTAGTTTTAAAACCCATTGATTTCAATGGTTGGTAAAAACCATCCCAAGGTGTGCGTTTAGAGCATTTCCGCCTGGTATCCGCTTTTTTGAACGGAGGTCTATGAAAAGCAGATTACAATCAGATTGTGTCTGTTTTGCAATCCGTTTTTCCCTCTGCGCATGCTCAGAAATGAAGAAGGGGGAAGAAAAAAAACAGATTGGTCAAAAACGGACACACACGGTTTTTTTTGAACAAACACCCATTGACTAACTGTCTAAAAGACGGATACGGGTATCTACTATGTAACCGTTTGGAATCCTTTTTGTACCAAACCGTTTTTCTCTTAAAACGGTTTGCAAGCGGAAGGATACCAGATGCAGGTGTGAACCTAGCTCCTCCTGATGAATAAGAAACTATATAAATTTGGTATCCCCGGAATCGTACCAAACCATAGAATACAGGTAACATGTCATTTTGGCTGCAGAGTGAATGCCATAAAAACGAAGCCCGTAAGAAAGACGCACAAATGCACTTTTTATTCAAATCCACCCCATTCTGAATTTTTTTTCCAGCTTCCCAGTACATTACACAGAATAATAAATGGTAGCATGGTGAAGAAAAATGTGTCCCACAAACATTAAAACCTCATATGGAAGAGAACGGAAAAATAAAAAAAAATTATGGGGTTTGAAAGGTTGGGGGCAGAGGGAGTCAAACGAAGAATTCTTCCGGCAGGAAGGGGTAGAGATTACAAAGTTTCTTATTTTCACCTGTACTAGTCATTTATGAAAAATTGTTATAATTGGAGGTACTGATGTAGCCAATCACAGGCCTCAGTGGCCACCACTTCACAAATAGTATGTCACAGCAGTCATGTGCCGTTTGAAGAAGTCACTGCTGAGACCTGTGATTGGCTGCAGCAGTGCCCTTACACAAACTGGAAGTCACTTGTAACGTCAGACATCCTGTTTACAGAAGAGTTGAGCTCACGTTGCTGGAATCGGAGGGCCAAAGTTGTGTTTGTTATGCTTATTGTTCCATTAGCAGCAGTTAGAATAAAAAAAAAACAAAAAACACAACATCCCTTTAAAAGTATAGCTCTAACCATGCTGTATACTTCTCTACAGGATGCCTCTGTAGCAAACAACAGTCTATTGCACTACATTTTACATTTAAAAAAACCAAAAAAAAAAAAAAAACACCACACACACTACTCAGCGTATATCGCCCAATGGAGGCTAAAAGATTCTTAACACCTGTTGGTACAATGGGAGCCTAAGGGTACATTTCACAAATACACTGGGTTAAAACAATGCAGAGGATGCTCCAACAGCACATAAGCAAAAACCTACACAAGGCCGTATGTTACAATACCATAAAAATGATCTGCTTGGCAGCATGTAAAATTGCAGACGTTACGATTTCCACACAATGCTTTTACCTACAGCACTTCTGAAAACCCCTAGAATGAACTCTTTTAATTCCATCAGCTGCTAATAGTCCTAACACAGGAACATGACAATCAACTAAAAATAAAGAGGAACACAAATACAGCAAAGCCAGTCAGCCACGAAGAGTAAGACCAACCATACACTTTTTGGACGGCCGTCGGATTTATGATGGGATCATTTATATAATCCCACCATCAACATTGAAAACTAAACAGCTCCATCAGGGAGCCTACTGCTGGCAGTCTGTCGGCTGAAATGGCGAATAAGCCTTTTCAGCTGCTTTTAGTTTATATCAAAAAAGAGTTTCATACAGAAGTAAATCACAATATAGTCCCTACATCACTATTCACTTTAGCACTACTGGAATGTGGCTTACAACTGTCCAGGACACTAGACATTTTCCATGACAGCCACGTGTTACTGAATAACTACCCATGTATGTCTAAGCAGGCCAAAAATATTGCAAATAAAAGAACAACTCCATACTTGAAAGGAGTGTCCAAATTCTGTCAGTGAATTCATACTTCGAACCTCCCCAGACAAATAGAGGTAAGTATACTGGTGCAGATTTATGAAGACTGGTAAACTGTCAGATGGTGCACCTTATCTTACAAGATGCCGATTTCTGGCGTAGGTTTTTGAGGACTGATGGTTTTTGGGAATGTGTTGAAGGTAGTGCATAGCTCTATTTTCTTGTGCAAAAAATGTGCCTTGTATTATGCCTTATATGCCAGAAAACTAGTTGACATATAAAAAAAAAAAAAAAAAAAAATGGAACACTTATTCAATTTGCTTTGTTGTTGGAACAGAAGAATGGTTTAAACAAAGATGGATCTGTCTAACGAGACCGCCACAGATCCCAAGGAAGTATACGCCATTGACTATAATGGAGCAAGTTGAGTATCCATTGTTTCCCATTTAAAACAAAAAAAAAAAAAAAAAAAAACACAATCATGCTTGCAGGACTTTTGTCCACAATTTTAGATGGGGTCTTCACTGGAGGGACCAAAGAAAACCTAAGTATGAATCCACACAATACTTTGCAGTGTGCACTGGAAAACTCAATGCTTATGTGGATAAAATTGCACAGGCAGCTGCACTATGTCAAATAGAGGCATCCCACAAAATAAACCATAGAGTGTAGTTTTATTTATTTATTTCATAGAGAACCTATGTATTTGTGTGGCTTACATAGCACCAACATATTCTGCAGCACTTTACAAGCATTTATGAAGAACCAGAAGTCCGCCAGGCCATACGCTGGAGGTGAAATGTACACCTGCTCATAGCTAACGTACATTTACCACATTAAGCCAGATTTCTGGTATAAATGCTAAAACTGGTAGGGCCAATTGGCCCATATCTTCCAATCCCTTTTTCAAGGAAGTGGTAAAGGCTGCGCAGTATTAAAATTAAAGCTCATTTCACATTACAACTTATGTCTTGGACGCCAAAAAGCTTGCGTACAAGGATTAATAAATCTGCCCCATATAGGGCTCACAGTCTAACTTCCCTATCAGTATGTCTTGAGCATGGACGTAACAATAAATGCCACTGCACAGCCTTAAAGCAACATTGTCAGAAGTAGACCTTGAGAAATCCTACTGACATATACCTTCAATGTACACAGCAAGATTACTGTGCATTGACCCCAAGATTTCTGCGCTGGTCAGAACAGCCGGGAAAATTAACCAAATAGTATGCTAAAGATATAGCTATTAAGCAATTCCATGTTAAATTGTCAAAACTGAAATTATGAGGTTTTTTCGCATGACTCTGTAGTAAGAAAAAAAAAAAAAAAGTATACTGAACATATACCATCATGCCCATTATAACCTACACACATATGAAGTATATACGTCAGGAGACTTTCATTCACAGTTACAGGCAGCAAGATAAATACAATCCTTTCTATAGTATCTCTCATTGATCCATCAGTACAAGTGGTCTAAGCAGAGGAGCAGAACTGCCTGGTTGCCAAGCAATGTGTGTTAACAGGAGTTTTCTAAGCCAAAAATATAAAAAAAACGGGGAATTTATTAAGACTGGCGATTCCTATGACAGTCTTAATGAAGTCCCTGACTGGTGCTCAATTCAGACACTGTCGTGTGTCAGAATGGAAATTATGCAAGTCAGGGAATGGCGTAGATTTCCTATGTAACTTGTAACAAGTTTACTGGTTTACAGCCACCTTTACCCACATTCGCAAAAAGTAGCGAGCAAGGCACAGAATGAAAAAAGGGCCATGCACCACATCTACGGCAGACAACATATAGATGTTACCTTAAGTTCTGCAATTAAACTCCTGCAGTGCGATATTTATTACAGTAAACAAAAACTGTTGAAAAACCATTAGAAAACATTGTTCAATGACTTTTCATTGTTTTTTTGGCTTCTGTGATAAGATATCACGCTACATCAGTTTAAAAGAGGACCTTGCACGTCCTCATCAATGCGCGGTATCATATATCGCTAGAAAGCCGAGAGTGCGCAGAATTCAGTGCACTGTCAGCTTTCCCAGTATATACCCTGGTGCTGGAGATATCGGTTGCCGTTAATTTCAGCACCGATATCTCCCCACTGTCAGAAAGGCGGGCCTTACAGCCTAACATCATCACTGGTGGGTTTTTAAATATGGCAGCTGCCATAGCCACCAGGTCTCTGCTGTAATATACAGAGACCCAGCAGCAATGCATACACTGGTTGTGGCCATTAACCCCCCTAACGCTGAAGGATTTCTCCTTCCATTGCAATGTATTGAATTCGTAATCAGACCCCCTGTCGACGACACCTATGGGAAGTAAAAAAAACCAAACAACACATACACCACGGTATGTGCCCTGGTGGAGGAGACATCGGTGGGGGGGGGGGGGAGGGAAGGGCGTTCCTTACAGCCCAGCAATGACACTGAGCTATGAGGAACGCCTTTCTGACAGTGGGGAGATATATCCTGCACCAGGAAAGCCGTCAGCGCGCTGAATTCAGTGCACTGTCAGCTTTCTAGCGATATATAATACCACACTTTCATGAGGGCATGAAAGAATCCCTTTGGAATTATATCATTGGGAAACCCATTTTTCACTAACACCACGTCGGAATAGCCTTTATTTTTCTGCTCCACGCAGCAGTTTGAGAATTTTTGTTTTTCTTTATGCAAATGAGTCTTCAAAAAGCACAGGAGGCGTGTTTCCCCTGTGCTCAGAAAGAAAGACGCTCTCCCGAAGATCCAGCACCACCTCTCTTCCTTCTGCTGACGCCTCTCCACCTCGTCATCAGCCGTAGAGTCTGTTCAGGATTCAAATCCCGCGCATACTCAGTCAGCTCTGCCATCTCGCGTTGGACAGAGCCGACTGCGCATGTCCAGCTGGCCATTTTCATGTGGATTTGGATCCCGAACAGATGACGTGGCTGAAGAGGCGTCAGCAGAAGAGAGAGGCAGTGCTGGATCTTCGAAAGAGCGTCTTCTTTGAGCACAGGGGACGCCCAGTGTACTTTCTGAAGGCTCATTTGCATAAAAAAAAAAAACGATAATTCTCAGACGGCTGCGTGGAGCAAATAATTAAGGTAGGAGAAAAATAGTCTTTCTAAAGGCTATGGTGTTAGTGAAAAATGGGTTTCCCAAGTGATCAAATCCTTTTTTAAAAAAAAAAAAATAAAAAAATTCACATATGATGAATGCTGTTTTGGAGAGCAGACGATATGGAGGGAGCCAAACTGTTTTGCCTCTGATAAAAATTTCAATAAAGACCTTACAAAGCAGCAGACATTCCCCAAAATAAATAAAAAGTACATCTAGGCCTGCAAAAAATATAAGTTTAAAGTTTGGTATCCCCAGAATTGTAAAGACCGAAGGATGGCTTCAATAATGTCATAACACAGTCTGGACCTGTTAAACATGATATAATAGAACCCATTTTAGGAACATTTCCTTTAAGAGAAAAAAGGTGCTACAAAACTAGATGTGGATGTAGTGATTAAAAAAAAAATTCAGCATGCTAAAAATTAGTGTTTATGGCTAAGGCACTAGTTTGCGGAAACAGCTTTTTTTGTTGCAGTTTAAGCCAAAGCCAAGAATGGCCACAAAAGTAATGGGAAATATATAGCAAGTAATTAAACTTCTACCTTCTGCTCAATCCACTCCTGGTTTTGGCTCAACAATAACACAGCAAAATCTGCAACAAGAAAGCAGTGTTCCCACAACGTGGGGCCTTAGCCTAAATGTACAATGCAGTGAGATTTTTGCAGCAACCTGAAGCAGCTGACACTGAATTTTAGGCTCCTGAACAATCCTTGGACAATCACTTTCTATGTCTTTATGTCTTATAAAGACATATGGGTGTCAGAGGTGTAGAAACACTGCTCTAGCCGATTTCATGTGATCCATACTGTGTACCCTGGCTATGCCCAGCCTCAAAAGGGAACCTGACCCCATGAAAATGCAGTGTAATGTATAGTCAACATGGTATAGAGTAAAAGAAACTGAGGAGATTGAGTTTTATGGGAAAAAGATTAGTTAGAACTTGTCATTTATCCAATTATTTCTGTTCTTAAAAGGAATAACTGAGTCCAGCGGGCAGTCCTATCAGTGACAGCCTCCACCCCTATGACTGTGCATTAGGGCTGGGCAATTATAATCTAAATCAAAGTTGCAATTGGCCATTTCAGGTCTATTACGATTAATGGCAATTATTTAGGCCACGTCCCTTTTACAGTATGACTACGTTTTGGGTGAGCTTTCTCCTGAGCTCCAGCCTGATTCCCTGCTGCTTTTGGCGCTTCAGACTGACATCATGGACTGCTAAGGCTTGAGATTGGGCCTCAGTGTCTCATGGCATCATGACACCACGTGGTTCCTGATGACAGGCAGAAGACAGCAAGAAATCCATCAGAGCCCAAGAAAGCCAAGTAACACTTATGCTTGCTCACCTCCCCTGACCCTCCGCTTATTATACTGTGGGGTCAGAAAAGACTGAGGTTACACAGCATTTTCATGGTGAGAGGTTCCCTTTATGCTCTACTGAACAAACCATCGTCTGCTTTATTATTATGCTTACTTGTATAGCACCTTCATATTCCACAGCGCTTTACAGACAATGACAGTCACTGTCACATATAGGGCTCACAATCTACATTCCCTATCAGCATGTCTTTGGAATATGTGCTTTAAATTGGTCTCATTAAATACAAACCATTTCAGAATGTGATACCCACTATACAGGCCCTAGGTATCTTCACAAAAATTCATGTGAAATCTGCATGAAATTTCAGTGACCGTTCTGCCACTACATAGACCAGTGTAGTCTGCTTCCTGTTCGAGTCCTTAAACCCTCCTCCCTTCCACCCGCAATAGTGCTCATTAAATTTAGGAATCAGGGGCTGGTATGTATATTAATAGGTGTGCTCATATTGGGCAACAAGTACGCTGTTCAAATCTTCAATTGACAACATAACCAGTTTAACAACTTGATGCCAGATATACTCACCTGATCCTGTGCAGGTCTTCAGTGAAGCCATGGAAGTACAGTCATGGCCAAAAGTTTTGAGAATGACACAAATATTATATTTTCACATGATCTGCTGCCCTCTGGTTTTTATGTGTGTTTGTCAGATGTTTTTATCACATACAGAAATATAATTGCATTCATATTATGAGTAACAGAAGCTTATATTGACAGTTAGAATGAGTTAATGCAGCAAGTCAATATTTGCAGTGTTGACCCTTCTTCTTCAGGACCTCTGCAATTCTCCCTGGCATGCTCTCAATCAACTTCTGGACCAAATCCTGACTGATAGCAATCCATTCTTGCAGAATCAATGCTTTAATTTTGTCTGAATTTGTTGGTTTTTATTTGTCCACCCGTCTCTTGATGATTGACCACAAGTTCTCAATGGGATTAAGATCTGGGGAGTTTCCAGGCCATGGACCCAAAATCTCTATGTTTTGTTCCCTGAGCCCATTTAGTTATCACCTTTGCTTTATGGCAAGGTGCTCCATCATGCTGGAAAAGGCATTGTTGAGCGCCAAACTACTCTTGGACGGTTGGGAGAAGTTGCTCTTGGAGGACATTCTGGTACCATTCTTTATTCATGGCTGTGTTTTTAGGCAAGACTGTGAGAGAGCCGATTCCCTTGGCTGAGAAGCAACCCCACACATGAATGGTTTCAGGATGCTTTACAGTTGGCATGAGACAAGACTGGTGGTAGCGCTCACCTCTTCTTCTCCGAATAAGCTGTTTTCCAGATGTTCCAAACAATCGAAAAGGGGATTCATCAGAGAAAATGACTTTACCCCAGTCCTCAGCAGTCCACTCCCTGTACCTTTTGCAGAATATCAGTCTGTCCCTGATGTTTTTTCTGGAGAGAAGTGGCTTCTTTGCTGCCCTCCTTGAGACCAGGCCTTGCTCCAAGAGTCTCCGCCTCACAGTGCGTGCAGATGCACTCACACCTGCCTGCTGCCATTCCTCAGCAAGCTCTGCACTGCTGGTAGCCCGATCCCGCAGCTGAAACACTTTTAAGAGACGGTCCTGCCGCTTGCTGGTCTTTCTTGGGTGCCCTGGAGCCTTTTTGCCACCAATGGAACCTCTCTCCTTGAAGTTCTTGATGATGCGATAGATTGTTGACTGAGGTGCAATCTTTCTAGCTGCAATACTCTTCCCAGTTAGGCCATTTTTGTGCAGTGCAATGATGACTGCACGTGTTTCTTTAGAGATAACCATGGTTAACAGAAGAGAAACAATGATGGCAAGCACCAGCCTCCTTTTAAAGTGTCCAGTGGTGTCATTCTTACTTAATCATGACAGATTGATCTCCAGCCCTGTCCTCATCAACACCCACAGCTGTGTTAATGGAGCAATCACTGAACCGATGTTAGGTGGTCCTTTTAAGGCAGGGCTGCAATGATGTTGAAATGTGTTTTGGGGGATAAAGTTCATTTTCTAGGCAAATATTGACTTTGCAAGTAATTGCTGTTAAGCTGATCACTCTTTATAACATTCTGGAGTATATGCAAATTGCCATTAGAAAAACTGAAGCAGTAGACTTTGTAAAAATTAATATTTGTATCATTCTCAAAACTTTTGGCCATGACTGTACACTGCAGTTTCACTGCACCCAAGTCGTACTATTCCAGCTTCAGTGAACAACTGCACTGGGGTTACCAGGGCTGAGTAAGTATAGAGGGCTTGTTTTGATTGTGGCCTTAGAGCGTTAGGATTGGGGTATTTGGGACATAGTCACCATAAGTACATGTGGATAGTTTAGCATCCCAAAAAACACCTGACATGTTCTATAGCCTCAAACTACCCCCCCCCCCCAAACCCCCCCCACCACACCACCCCCCCCCACCCCCCCCCAAAAACAAAAAAAAAAAAAAAAAAAAAAAAAAAACATCTCAGAAAGATAGCATGCCCAAACACCCAAACAAAACACAAACAAAAAACCCCCAGACCCCACGCTGTCAGTGGAGAAAACAATCCAGCCAACAAGCCCCAAACAGAGGGTGCTATTATAAGACAGGTATTCTCAGAACATAAGAACCATTACAGAAGAAGCTACATCCATATGCCCACCCCTATATGGACACTGATGACCTATCCACAGGACAGGTCATACAACAGTATGCCAGAGGTAGGGAAAGAAAAGACGGAAAGTTTGGGGGGGGGGGCGGGCGCCCCCGCCCGGCCCCCCTGGCAACTGCAATGTGTGGGTGGCCTAAGTGATAACGCAGCCGGTACAAGGCAGCGACACAGCACATGTCCCTCGGCCCTGGCCTCACGTCACGCCGAACTGGAGAAAGGAAAGAGAAAGGATCTGGCAGGATGTCAGGCACTGATGTAACACGGCTCCTGCCCGGCTGCCATCCCCTATATGGCCAGGGAAGCCGGGGGGACACCACGCTGTCGCCGCCGCCTGGGAGAGGAGGAGGAAGTCAGTGAATGGAAAGGAGGAGGAGAGGAGCGCTCACTGGGCTCCGTATGGACTCTCCTCACCCTCCCGCCACGCGGCCCTCTACTCGCGCCCGCGTGACACGCGCACCCACCACGGCTAACAGTAGCGCGCACTAGCGCCCCCTTCCCCCATCACGACCCCTCCACCTCAAAGCCCAAAGACAGATACCGCCCGACGGGCCACGGTACACGAGAGAACCGTCGCAGGCGCGGCCATCTCGGCCTCATATTGAAGGAGGTGCCGGCACAGCGCGGCAGCACAAGCCGCCTGCTACTCCGTAAAGAGACACGCTGCTGCCGGGCTCCTCCTCCTCTAACACCGCCGCTCTCTCCTCTCGGCGACCAGACACCTCCGCGGGCAACACCTCTCACACATCAGCGAGCTATCAGCACCCCCAGTCTGCCGCCACCCTCACGCTGCGTTTTATGTGTACATTTGTCTGGTCACAATTCCACTCACCGGTTCCACGGTCGCCATTTTAGATAGATGTGACTGCACAGCAGCCGCTGGCAGGGAAGAAGAGGAGACGTGAAAAAAAATATTCAAACCCGGTTGGTTTGGGGCGTGCCACGTGATGTCCGGCGGCTTCTGGGCTTGCGCCGCCCCGCCCCATTGCTACCTTCGAGTCTGCCGGGAATTGTAGTTCAATCGCCTGTATAAGTGGCCGCGTCCTGCGAAACAGTGGAAGTCGTGCGAGCTGGGTGACGTAAGAGGGGAGGGAGGTGTGCTGCCTGGTGAAGGGCACAGGGGTGGTGTCCTAGAAATAGCCAAAAAGCAGGACAGCTGTTAATGTTGTATGTGTTGTGGAGGAAGTCCTATGTCGTGTTACAGCGCTATCTACGTCACAATGTGGCTGTGCAGGTTCATTCATTGTCTAGTAGCAGACGTTCTCCTTCCTCATAGTCAAAGATGAATGTATGAAGCGTGCTCTGAACATGGCCTCACTGCCGTTGGCTTTCAGTGTTATACCTTTAGTGTTACGTATACTGAATCAGGTGTATAAACTCCAGCATCTAGCCATGTAGTCTGCCTTTACAAACATCTGTTAGAAAATGGGTCATTCTAAACCGCTCCCTGAATTCCAGTGTGGCAATAGGATGTCACCATTGCTAGTGTACACGCAGCGTTTTTGTGGGCGAATTTTTAAGGCGTAATCTGCCTGCAAAAAAACGCCTCCCAACTTTCCCACTCACCTCAATGAGATTCAGGCAGATTTTTTACTCTAGCTGATTTTTTTTTTCAGCTAGAGGAAAAAAAGATGCGTCATGAACTATGTTCTGGCAGATTCTGCTTTGCAAACCTCATTGAAATGAATGGGAGGCAGAAAAAAATGCTAGTATTTATTTATCTACCTACCATTGATTTCAGTAGGGTTTGCAAGGCGGTATCTGTCTGACAATAGGTCATGACACTTAATCTAGAGGAAAAAAATCTGCTCCACCTGCAAAAAACAGTATGAACTTATTCTAACAGATCAATTCATGACATTTCTTTCTTCATGGATATTCCATCATCAACTGCTAGTGGTATTATTGAAAAGTGGAAGTGAACCACATCATCTCAGTCAAGAAGTGTCAGACCATGTAATGTTACAGAAGCAGGGTTGCTGAGTGCTGTGGGGCATAGTGCATAAAAGTCCCCAGTGCTCTGCTGACTGAGTTCCAAACCTCCTATGGCATTAACATCAGCACAAAGACTCAAATCACTCCCTCTTTCCCTAGAACACCTATAAAAGTAAAAGAATAAAGTGAAACTCCTACACATTAGGGATCTTTGTGTCTGAAAACGCCTGGTCTATAAAGTTATAAAAAAATTTTCCCATATGGTGAAATGTTTCATGCCTGCTGATCTGAGAGGTCGGCAATGATTATGGGGCTTCAGAAGTTCTTTTAAAGAGGTTGCCCTTGGCCTGGCCGCTCTGTTATTCCCGGCCATGCACCCTCCCCCCAATCCTCCACCCCCACACCTCTCTATGCCTCTACTGGTTCTCTCCTTTTTCTCTTCCCTCCCCATTTATTAATAAAATTCGAGTATTGTATTTCACATTTCTGTTTGATTTTGCATGCATGTATGAATGATTATTGTATCTTTTTTATGTGGTACTCAATAAAAACAGTTTTGAAATAAAGGAGTCTGGGATAAAATTATAATTTAACCCTAAACTAAACACCCTCCCCCCGCCTAACTTCTAATTTACTTAACCACTTCCGTGCCGCCCATAGACTATATACGTCCAGAAGGAATTCAGCAACTGCACAAAATTGTATTTTTTTAATCGTAATTATTGCAGGCATTTGGACTGTTAAGGTCATTTTTTGTTGTTTTTTTTGGATTCCATTCTGGATCACTGAAACTTTTCCCCTGAAGTATTAGGAACATTTTTCACAGAGTTGTTGAGGTGGATAGTAGGTGTTAGGCAGTGTGGATTGCAAAGTTTATCTACCTGTGGAATAGCACTGTTGGCTTTTTCCTTGCATTTTCTATTTCTTGTGACAGAAAGGTTGACTGACTTTTTATTATTTATGGCTGATAATTCCTGTGGTGTAGGGTCAGTGAGATTTTGTCCTTCAGTGCATGTTTCCACCGCTAACGTTCAAGTTTCCATCCTGTTTTTTCTTTTTTTAAGTTTTTAGATGGAGTGATCAAACCAGAGTGCAGATTTTGGGGTGAAAAATTTGGTGCATCAGGGAGCAATAGCATTAAAAGCAGAAGACACAGATTTGCTGTATTGCTGCACTAAGTGGTTAGGGTCTGAAAATGTTTCAGTCTGCCGGTGGATGCTGAGGTTGTTCCAGATTTCTTGGGGAGATAATTCTTCGAGGATTCTGTATTTTATTGGTTCTTTGTTTTGGTGTTTGGCATCTGGAGAATTGAATGAAAAATCAATAGTCTTATGATCTGACCAGGTGACTGTATTTACTGTTACTTTTGAGATTTCCAGTCCTCTTTGGAATATCACATCAAGAGAGTGGCCTTTTCTGTAAGTGGGTGAGTGGAATGCTTGAGAGAAGCTTAGTTCATCCATCCCAAATTGTGAAAGGCAGACATCTATCCAGACATTAAAATCTTCAAGTATGATCCACCTTTGGTGGTCTAGGGTTACAATGGACAACATTGCTAATTCACTGAGAATCGTTGATTATGTAGATAATCTGTTTTCCCTTAGTCCGAACAGCAGCACAATATGGGGTATCTCTGCCCCTGTGTGCTCGTAGGACAGGCGGAATTTTTAATTTACATAATTAATTAAATACTCCCCTATAAGAGGCCAAGGAGACCTCCCCTCACTGTGTTAGTTATAAAAAATTAAAGAAAAAAACAACAATCCTTCCTAAAGGGGGAAAGCTTGTGCTGCTGTTCGGACTAAGGGAAAACAAATTATCTACATAATCAACGATTCCCCTTACATCCAAAAGCAGCACAATATGGGGACATAGCAAGTAGATCCCCTAGGGAGGGTTCTCAATCACTACAGTACCGTATGAATGTCCAAAGGCAGTAGCCTCTGAACTACGGACATCTAACTGATAGTATTTAACAAAGGTTAGTTGGTGGTGACCAAAAACGGCTGCACAAACTGCTCAAAAAGCAAGACCGACTCTCAGGCCAGGAGGCCGACACAGCCCTTTGATAAACTCGGGCGATAATCCGAGCAAAATAAATTAAGAGGGTTTCCCTATCCTCTGAAGGACTATGTACGCAGAAGATAAATTTTGGAGACACCATACTATATCCAGAGTATGGAGTTTTCCCCCTTCCTTAGAGGAAGGAGCTGGGAAAGAAAACTGGTAAGGAGACCACCTGGTTAATATTAGCCCGTGAGGGCACCTTAGGGTTAAACCTAGGAAGAAACCTGAGCTGGACCCTAATGAGAAAAAAAAAATATATATGGCTCTTCAGAAAAGAAGCCTGCAACTCTGGTATTCTTTTAGCTGAGGTGATAGCTAGCAAAAAGGTGGTTTGCAAGCCAGAAACTTAAGATCCACCTTCTCAAATGGTTCCAATGTCGGGCCGTAAAGGCCAGAAAGAACTGTGGATAGATCCCAGAGTGGAACGGGAGCTGCAACTACTTACCCAAGTCTCATAGCACCCTTAAGAAATTCTGGGAATTAAGAGGTTCTGAGACAGTCTTTTGCTTTAGCAGGTGGATAGGGCTAAAACCTGTACCTTCAGTGTGGCAGGGGAAAGGCCCTTATCCAAGCGGTCCTGAAGACAATTCTGAATCATTCTCGTAGAAGGATTCGAACTATACACTTCCTGTCTGGAGAACCACTCCTTGAAGACAATACCTATCCTTAGGTATCTTTTATTGGTGGATTCTGCTCTTGCACAGAAAAAAGGTCTTCAGGACGACTTCTGACAGTCCACTAGGGACTGAGCAACCTTCAGGCTGTCAGGTTGAATCTCCTCATCCTGGCACTTCTGAGTTCCTTGGGAAACCAGGTTCTGGATTGGGGGAAGCCTCTAATAGATCCCTCGACTCATGAGCATGAGTTGGGAACACCAAGCTCTTTTTTGGTTATCACAGAGGCTTGGTCCTGTCTGACTTTCATCAATACCCCTGGTATGGAAAGTGGAGGGAAGATGTACGCCAGCCTGAACCTCCAAGGGATGGACAGGGCATCCACTGCCAAGGGATAGTCCTCCTGATGTAGTGAGCAGAACGTCTCTACCTTGGCATTGAGTCTGGTCACCATAAGGTCTACTTCTGGAAGACCCCACTTCAGGGTGATCTGGTGGAACACTCTTCATTGAGAGACTCCTGATACGGTAAGACCCCGACTCAACTGATCCGCTACTATGTTCAAGGAGCACTTGATGTGAACTGCGGAGAGATGGGTCAGATCTTTCTCTGCCCAGGTGAAAATCAGACCTGCCTCCCTGAGAAGGGAGAATTACTTGATGCCTTCCTGTTTATTACAGTCACCATGTTGACGGACCGGATCTTGACAGCTCTTCCTCTGAGAAGAGCAGAAGAATGGAGGAGTGCCAGGTGAACTGCTCTGAGTTACCTCCAGATAGATGATGTCATCTTTTCTAGCCTGCTCCAGACTCCTTGTACTGTTTTCTCGTACAGATGGGCTCCTCATCCTGAAAAGGATGCATCGTCAACAGAGTCCAAAGAGGTTGGACCGTGGACTTTCAGGTGTATCACCAGTTGAGAGAAAGATGGGTTCTGGGAGAAAGTCTGATCCTCTTGTCAAGATTCAGAGGGCTATGATTCCAGACCCCTAGTACTACCGACTGGAGGGGACGCATATGCCATAAAGTCCAAGGAACTGAATTGGCTAGGGCTGACATGAGGCCAGTACTCTCATAATTGTTCTGATGAACATCTGACACATCTTGAGAAGATATAATAACCTGTATAGCGCCCTCATATTCCGCAGCGCCCTCACGGATATTAACAGATATAGGGCACTGTCTCATATAGGACTTACAATCCACATTCCCTATCAGTATGTCTTAGGAGTGTGGGAGGAATCCGGAGACCCCGGAGGAAACCCACACAAACATGGGGAAAAAATACAGTCTCCTTGCAGACTGGGTCGCAAACTGGAAATGTCACCCAGGGGGCGTCAATAGAAACAGCAATTCTCAGATGCCCTCTGTGAGGAGGATAACTGGAACTTGTAAGTTCGCATCCTTTAGGTCGAGAGTGACAAGAACATTGCTTTGGAGCAAGGATGTGACCAACTTCCCGGTGTCCCTTTGGAAACGCTCTTCCTTATGAAGAGACTTATATATTAGGACTATAACATATATTGGTAGCGGGAAGTCTGGAGAGTAGACCCCAAACCTTCTTCTGAGGGGGGACCTTCCCAAGGCCCCCCTGCCCAGGTATTCCAGAAAGGAATTTTCCAGTATAACCTGCTCCAGTGCAGAAGAGAACGGGTTGCGAGAATCTATCTTGTGGTGGGCAAAGAATTCGTCTGCATAACCCTGCTGTACTTATCTGCAAGACCAAAGTTTTTGGATCTTCTCCTGCAGCAGGAGAGACAAAATGGGAGAGACATCCTCCAACAGGAGTACTTGCCGCCACAGGAGGCGAAAAGTTGGCGTCAAAGCCAGGCTTCTTTCTATCCCCTTCCTTGGGGAACTTACGTCCAGCCCCTCTGGGCTGATATCTAGCACGCCTTAGAACGTAGATTGAGGCGGCTGCACTGATAACTTCTGCCCCGGCCAGAAGGTCCTGCTTTCCCTTTAAAGGACTGCGGAAGACACTTAACCTTTTAATCACAAGACCTTCCATGATGTCGTCCAGACCTCTGCTAAAATGTTTACCCAGCTGAAGGGTAGGGAGCATACGTTATACTTGGACGCATTGTCCGCTTCCCGAGGTTTCAACCATAATGGCCTTCTAGCAGCTGTAGAGAAGGCCCTAGATATGGCAGGCATCTTGACCTGGTATACGGAATCTTCTGCTAGATACTTATTCGCTACCTCATTGGAGGCGATGTCCACAGAAGCCTGAGCATGTCAAAGCTTTATCCAGTGTCGCGTCCACTTGGAAGGCCCTTGGCCCCCTATAGGTGGAACTAGAGGCTTCCCCAAGTTCAACATCATGGTCGCCTGACCAGATGGACTTCAGCAGCCTAGGCATCCTTACCAAGAGGCCTGCTGGGATTTAGAGCAGTGTCAACATCACAGTCGCCTGACCAGATGGACTTCAGCAGCCTATGGATCCTTACCAAGAGCCCTGCTGGGATTTAGTGCAGTGTCAACATCCAGTCGCCTGACCAGATGGACTTCAGCAGCCTAGGCATCCTTACCAAGAGCCCTGCTGGGATTTAGCGCAGTGTCAACATCACAGTCGCCTGACCAGATGGACTTCAGCAGCCTAGGCATCCTTACCAAGAGGCCTGCTGGGATTTAGCGCAGTGTCCAACATCACAGTCGCCTGACCAGATGGACTTCAGCAGCCTAGGCATCCTTACCAAGAGGCCTGCTGGGATTTAGCGAAGTGTCTTCATCACACGAGTGCATCACATTGAGTATGTGAAATTCCTCTTCTGATGGAACTGACTGAGGATGTCTCTCAGTACGAAGCTTCTTGAGAAATCTAGTTCCGGATTTCTTATCCTGCTCTTTGACCCACACAATTACGTCACGTATGGAAGAATCCTCAGATGGGGTCCCATGGCATTGGCGAAAGCGAGTATAATTGTACCATCAGGCAGAGGGATGTCGCACTCTATATAAGCGAAATGTTTCATCTTAGAGGACCTTTCCCTCATTAAGTCGCCGCTGCCACCGAAAGCAGTCAGAACAATATCAAACAAAAATGTACAGCCTATCAGAGAGACAAACTTAGGAAAAAGGTTTAAATAAGTAGGGAGAAGACCATACTTACCAACAGTGTCTTTAATACCGCTACATCGGTATAGAGAATGGCCTAAACTAGTCAGTCAGTGCAATCCAGCGCTACTGGGAAAAGGCTACAGAAGTGTAACAGAAAAAAGGGATCCAGGAAACAGGACCTGCAAAAAAGGTTCCGGAACCTGAAGTGACAAAATCACTTCCCCCGGATTAAAAAACCTTTCTCTCCCTCTTCGCTTTAATTCCACTGCTATAGGAAGTGCGGTGTGTCTTTGTGGCAGACTGGAATAGAACCATAACTGCAACAGAAGGGCAGTGTAGGGAACTTGTGTCTGAGACACTGTCATCAGTTTAAACTGAGCACAAACACCTGAAGCATAAGCTCTGCTGAAGAGCTCATCCAGGCAGGAGATGCAGAGAGGTTTATATTAACCCTGCAATACAGCCTCCAAATTCAGAAACAGACACATACTGAATGCACAGCCTGCCCAGCCGCAAACATCTCACCTGAGATCAGACAAGGGCAGGCACACCCAGCTCAGAATGGCCACAGACAGAGAGCGCAGCAGGGAGTAAAAAGGAAGCCTTAGGAGTAAAAAAAAACTTCCAAGGAAAAGATGAACAGCTGAAAGAGGAGAAAAAACTTACAAAAATGTAGTTAACCCCCAAATCCTTAGGAAAAAATGGGAGGACAAAGAGCCTCCCTCCACCTGTCCAACACACATAACAGAAAAAAACACAGTGAGGGGAGGTCTCCTTGGCCTCTTATAGGGGAGTATCATTTAATTGATTATGTAAATTAAAAATTCCGTCTGTCCTACCAGCACACAGGGGCAGAAATACCCCATATTCTGCTGCTGTTGGACGTAAGGGGAAATGCTGTTCCATCCCCTGGAGCTTCATAGATGAATAATAACTTGATGTTTTTGTCTGCTAAAATATGAGCACCAATGTGTTCAAAGGAGATGGTTGCATCAATAAGGAGCATTTTTACCTTTACGCTGGATATGAAACTGATGGCTACACCATCTTCTTTTCTATCCTGTCTCTCACAGTGCAGCACCAAATAGTGCTGCTCTATAACACAGGGTTGTTCCTAGGAGTTCTCGGTGCCGATAGCCCTGAATATTGGGCTGTCTAATAGGGACCTTAGATTAACCAAACAATCAGCTGATGGCTTATTTTTAAAAAGTGGTTTTATTGGTGCCGTAGAGCGGAGCACCCATAGAGTATATACGTCCAGAAGGTGGTTGCCATGTTCTGCAAGGACGTGCAGCTACTGAAATGGGGAGCTGGCTGTAACTTTAGCCAGAGCTCCCAGAGAGAAGGCAGGGAAGGTTTATTACCTTCCCTGCCTTCCTGATCACTGTGTATACAGCACTCAATGAGCCATGATACGGCTCCCCAATGACCCAGCGGTCACTTGATCCACCGGGATCAGAGTCTGTTAAAGCTGCTGGGTCCTACAGGACCCAGATCAGCTCTATAGTAACGGGCAGGAGGCTGTATTCCTCCTGCAACTGGGGCTAAATGTACCAGCCCCAGTTACAGGGGAAAGCAGCCTCCCCCACAAAAAAAAACAGTGATCAGATGTCCCTAAAGGTCTATTATGACCTTATGGGGACACAATGTAAAAAGATGTAAAAAAAAAAAAAAATGAATAAAAAAGTAAAAAATAGATAAATAAATAAAATAATTAAAAAAATAAATAAAACAATATGTCAATAACATGCCTGTAACATCCTTGCCCATCCGGGATTTTTGCGCCATCCTCTGGCTGCATGCTGCAGTGCAGGAGGCATGTCCGGATGTGATTCTTTCCTTTGGGTTTTTCTTGTATTGTCTGAACAATGTCCTATTCCCTCACCTCCTTAATTGATTTTCCACCACACCCATCTCCTTTACCTTGGTTTCTTTCTGCTCCACTAATAGTTAATTTTAGCCTTACCTGTGTGATTGACAGCCTTTCGTCCAATCAATTCTGGGGCAGGTTCTTCCTTCCTATTTATAGTTTGCTCACATTCACATTGGCGCTTGCTATTTCCTTGTGCGTACTGGCTATTACGCTTGCTGTTTACCTGTATTCTTATTCCTGACCTCTGGCTTTGACTATTCTGTACTGTATTGCTCGACTGTTACCGACCCCTTGGCTCGCTGACCTCCCTTTTGTTGTTGTTTGTCCTGTCTGCGTTCTGTGTTGTCACTTATATTAAGAAGGGATCGTCGACCAGTTGCTGGCTGTCGCCTAGGACAGATCAGGCAAGTAGCCAGGGACAGTTGGGGGGTTCAGCTTAGGGATCACTGTCTTGTCGTGCCCCTCCCCCCAGGGTTCACCAGCAGCTACTGGGGAATCGCTCCTCTAGCAATTCCCTTACAACGCCCTTATTAAAAGTTCTAGTCCCACCCCCGATGACACCATACAAATAAAAAGTACCGTAACTGAGAGGAAAAACTATTTTAAAAAGTTTCTTAGTAGCATTTTGTGTTATTAAATAAAAAAAAGTGAAACGTGAAAAACAGACAAGTTTTCCCTCCTCTTTTGTTTATAGTTTCCCAGATATAAAAAAATTAAAACACATGCAAAAATAAAAACATAAAAATAAAGCCCTATGTGTCACCGAGGAAAGAAGCAGAAATTAGTTGAATAGCGCAAATTATAAAAATGTTATAGCTCTCAAAACCGCACATACAAAAAACCCGGTACTGAAGTGGTTAACAAAACCCCAGACTTAGATATAAAAAAAAAATTATTTAGGGAAAATTTGAATGCATCATGCAAATCCGCACTTTAGCACATCGGTTGCTGATTTTATTCCAGTTTTGCAGTAGATTTCACCCATTGCAAAGAAATTTGGAAAATATGTATTTGAATTTTCATGTTTACCTAGACTTAATATTCATGCCAGCTTCATGTCACACTATGTGTGAACCATGAACTGAACTCAATATTCATGCCAGCTTCAAGTCACACTATGTATGAACTGTGAGGGACACAAATCACCTCCTGATAGCAAACAGATAACAGCAAGAATTACTGATCCCTCCATCACGCCCCACAAGTTTCCAGACTGTTTTTTTGACCTGTTGTAAATAACTTCTCTACTTAGATTGCATTTTTTTTTAAGGACTCTAAAATGCTTTGAAAACCATGTGTATAAAAATCTGTGAATTTTCAGTTCTTGTATCACACCATGTCTGATGAAGGGAGCTAGCTAGTACTCCTGAAAGCTTACTTATAAATATACTCAGTTAGCCTCTAAAAGGTATCGCCTGATTTCTTCACTCTTCCATTACCTAGGTGGTTTGACTTGCAAGCTAGAAATGGAAAGAAAATAGAGACTTGGTCTAAGTGTACGGTGTGTCCGTCCAGCTCCCGACACATACCTTAAAGGGAGACTGTTAGCAGGATAATCAGTATCAAAGTAATGACAGTACCTTGTAGGGCTGCTTCTGCATTTTACAAGATGCCTTTCTTATTCTGCATTGCACCTCCATTGTTATGGAAATACGTTTTTTTATTCTTTAGCAAATTAAATGAAAATTATGAAAATGGAACTGCAATGCAAAAAGTGTTTTATGCATCATTTGCATTCATCATTCAATAAGCATTCAGTGTCTTATGCATCATTCACACAGAGTAAGGCATCTGACTCTTTTTTTATTAGTTTTTTTCCTGGGCTACACTGCAACTTTTTTAGTGTTACTAATTAATTAAAAGCTACAAATCTGCAGTCTCACTGTTTTCTATGTATTTGTTGCTATACCCATCACCCTTATTTTTCTTTGACTTGTCTTTGTTTGTTTTTCCATCCTAAATCTTGATTGTAACTTTGCTGACTTAGGGAATGAACACTCCAGGAATGTTTGCTATGAAGCATGGATGAAATAACAAGTAAGTAAATATCTGCATAATTACAAGCTGTAAAGATAAACCTGGTTTCATAGAGACACTGACACCGGCATCTTCCTAGACCAGTCTGACAGGAGCTACATGCTATGGTTTCAGTTCCTTTTACGTCTTGTACTTTAATCTGTTCTTGCTAACAGTGGGATATTTAGGAGTTGGCTAATTTGAAGTACTCCAGTATTTTTCTCATGTCTTATGGTTCACTCTTTTTTCATACATAAACCGCACTAATGCCTGTAGGCTTTAAATGGGATGCACTGACATTCTGACAGCACTTACTTTGTGCATTTGTACTCCTTTGAGAGGTAGTCTTTATCTCAAAACCTGAAAGTGAAACCTCTAAGAAAATTTTAATAATTAGTAATATGGACTTTAAAGGGGTTGTCCCAGATGAAAAATTTGAATGTAGGCAGCAGGAGAGGTGTACAAAATAAAAATATATTTATACATCCTCCCCTCTGTTCCAGCACTGGGCGCCCATCACTTCTGCTGCTCTGCTTGTATATTAAGTGGCTGCAGCAGGGACTGCACATTGATGGACAAACACTACTCACAGCTTATCTGGGACAAACCCTTTAAAAGATTGTGTAAAAATACAAGGGTAGTTGCAGGGATTTATATGGGGGAAAAGAGCTTGACAGTGCCTTCCCTGCACTGGATAATCTTTTTTACTAATATATACCCCCCCCCCCCCCCAGAGCCCCAATGATTAACTTTGCAGAGCACAATGGGGAGCTCCAACTTTGCATCTTCCCTGATGGTATTGCTCGATGGATCTGCCTGTATTTCTCAGAATTTAGGACTCCATTAATCCTGACCAATTACCTAACTATATTTGCCGAAATGAAGCACCAAACACGCAAAGAACCTCCACCATGTTTCTCTGTTGCCTGCAGATACTCATTATTGCTCTGCGGCCCTTAAGCTAACAAATTCCTTCAGTTACAGCCATATATTTAAGATTTTGACTCCTCAGTCCAGAGCACCTGCCGTCATTGTTCTGTACTCTAGTTCCCGTGTCTTTGTACATTATTGAGTCACTTGGCCTTGTTTCCATGTCCAAGGTATGGCTATTTGGCCTCAGTTCTTCCATATGCAAATAAACTGTTTGGTGCACTTAGGATGGGCCAAACCTACTGGAGCACCCAGTGCTGCCCTCAAAACAGAAAGATTGATAACTGCGATTTGCAGCAACCAAAAAAGAAGATAATGCTCCAGCAGGTGTGATTCCGCCCTTAGTGCATCGAACACCTATTTGCATATGAAATAATAATTGTATGTTCATTGTGTCATTAGGGCTGATAATCAAACTGCGGGTAAAAATGCCGGCAGTGGAAAATGAAGAGGAATTCCTCTTCATTTTCCGCCTTGTGAACATACTCTAATATCAAGAATTGCCCACAATCTTGAAAACAAATCGGGATTTTATTTTTAGGTAAATTCGCCATCAATAGCCCATACAACAACATACAGTGCTGGCCAAAAGTATTGGCACCCCTGCAATTCTGTCAGATAATACTCAATTTCTTCCAGAAAATGATTGCAATCACAAATGCTTTGGTAATAATATCTTCATTTAATTTGTCTTCAATGGAAAACCACAAAAAGAATTGTCAAAAAGCCAAATTGGATATAATTCCACACCAAACATAAAAAAGGGGGTGGACAAAAGTATTGGCACCCTTTGAAAAATCAGGTGATGCTTCTCTAATTTGTGTAATTAACAGCACCTGTTACTTACCTGTGGCACATAACAGGTGGTGGCAATAACTAAATCACACTTGCATCCAGTTGAAAGGGATTGAAGTTGACTCAACCTCTGTCCTGTGTCCTTGTGTGTACCACATTGAGCATGGAGAAAAGAAAGAAGACCAAAGAACTGTCTGAGGACTTGAGAAGCAAAATTGTGAGGAAGCATGAGCAATCTCAAGGCTACAAGTCCATCTCCAAAGACCTGAATGTTCCTGTGTCTACCGTGCGCAGTGTCATCAAGAAGTTTAAAGCCCATGGCACTGTGGCAAACCTCCCTAGATGTGGACGGAAAAGAAAAATTGCCGAGAGATTTCAACGAAAGATTGTGCGGATGGTGGCTAAAGAACCTCGACTAACATCCAAACAAGTTCTAGCTGCCCTGCAGTCCGAGGGTACAACAGTGTCAACCCGTACTATCCGTCGGCGTCTGAATCAGGGCTGTGGAGTCGGAGTCGTGGAGTCGGAGTCGTGGAGTCGGAGTCGGTATAAAATGGACCGACTCCGACTCCCAAAATATATAATAAATTGGTACAGTTAGTAGTACAATGCAGTATGTGCTGAATATATTTTCATAAGAATTTGGGAAAATGATGAAATGTTGAAAATGCTGAAATGTCCTGTAAAGGTCTGTTCTATTCCTCATATAATGATGGGACTGAGTTCTGAGTGAACCTATAAGGTTTAGCAGTGCCAGGGCTGTGGAGTCGGAGTCGTGGAGTCGGAGTCGGTGCCTATTTTGGTGGAGTCGGAGTCAGAGTTGGAGTCGGAGTCAGGGGAAATTGAGGAGTCGGAGTCGGGGCTTTGGCGTACCGACTCCACAGCCCTGGTCTGAATGAAAAGGGACTCTATGGTAGGATACCCAGGAAGACCCCACTTCTGACCCAGAGACATAAAAAAGCCAGGCTGGAGTTTGCCAAAACTTACCTGAGAAAGCCAAAAACTTTTTGGAAGAATGTTCTCTAGTCAGATGAGACAAAAGTAGAGCTTTTTGGGAAAAGGCATCAACATAGAGTTTACAGGAAAAAAAAAGAGGCCTTCAAAGAAAAGAACACGGTCCCTACAGTCAAACATGGCGCTGGACTGCTTGACCGTGTGCATGGCATTATGAAGTCTGAAGACTACCAACAAATTTTGCAGCATAATGTAGGGCCCAGTGTGAGAAAGCTGGGTCTCCCTCAGAGGTCATGGGTCTTCCAGCAGGACCCAAAACACACATCAAAAAGCACTAGAAAATGGTTTGAGAGAATGCACTGGAGACTTCTAAAGTGGCCAGCAATGAGTCCAGACCTGAATCCCATAGAACACCTGTGGAGAGATCTCAAAATGGCAGTTTGGAGAAGGCACCCTTCAAATCTCAGGGACCTGGAGAAATTTGCCAAAGAAGAATGGTCTAAAATTCCAGCAGAGCATTGTAAGAAGCTCATTGATGGTTACCGGAAGCGGTTGTTCACAGTTATTTTGTCTAAAGGTTGTGCTACCAAGTATTAGGCTGAGGGTGCCAATACTTTTGTCCGGCCCATTTTTGGAGTTTTGTGTAAAATGATCAATGATTTGACTTTTTTTTTTCATCCTCTTTTGTGTTTTTTCATTGCAAGCAAAATAAATGAAGATATTATTACCAAAGCATTTGTGATTGCAATCATTTTCTGGAAGAAATTGAGAATTATCTGACAGAATTGCAGTGGTGCCAATACTTTTGGCCAGCACTGTATAAAGTGGTTTAAAGTGTAACTGAACTTTGGGACAACTTTTGATTTTTCTGGCAATATTTGTTTCATTAATAAATTTTGTATTATACATTTTTAACAAATTTTGACTCCTTTCTGTGAAATCCTGCCTCTTTTTATTCTTACCATTGCTTCTGAATTGAGAGCTGTTCCTGCCTCTCACTGAGTAAGGCCCGTTGCAGACGATCGTGGGCGAGATCCGTGTGCTATCCTTTTTTTCTCGGATTGCACACTGACCCATTCATTTCTATGGGTACATGAAACGACCATATATTTCACTGATCAGTGTGCAAGCCGTGATTCCGCACCGCGTCAGATAGAACAGGTCCTATTCTGTTCAGTTTTTGCGGAACGGACTCGCCCATAGAAGCCTATGGGAGATTAAAAACCTAGCACACTGATGTACTCAGTGTGTCATCAGTGTTCCGTCCATTTTCACGGACAAGCTAAGGATATAATTAGAAGTCACCTGTGTTTTTTATGGTGGATCCGCAAACTAGGATCACACACTGATGGCACACTGAAGACACTCTGTCGTTTTTGCGGACCTAGTTCACTGATGCTGAAGAAACACTGAAGACACTCTGTCTGCAAAAACTGAAGACTAATTCCTAGTTTGCGGACCACAAAATACCCACGATCGTCTGCAACTAGCCTGAGTACAGGCTTGGATTACGGGGCTGTTTAAAAGAAAGTATCCAAAATTTGTTAATAAAGTATGTTACAAAATTTATTAATGACACAAATTTTGCCAGAATATCAAAAGTTGTTTAAATGTTTAGTTACGCTTTAGGCTACGGCCCCACGTTGCGGAAACACAGCTTTTTTTGTTGCAGATTTTGCTGCACTTTTTTGAGCCAAAGCCAAGAATGGCTACGAAAGGAATGGGAAATATATAGGAAGTTCTTATACTTCTACTTGCTGCTAAATCCACTCCAGGTTTTGGCTCAAAAAACCACAGCAAAATCTGCAACAAAAAAAGCTGCGTTTCCGCAACGTAAGGCCGTAGCCTTAAAGGCGGTTTTGGCGGTGGTACACTCCCTTTAATAACAGCTAAACAAAACATTATATGCACCACAAAATGGTGCCATTCAAAAAATACCAATTTATCATATACCTACAGTGCCTTGCAACAGTATTCATACCCCTTGAACTTTTTCACATTTTGTCACCTTACAACCACAAACTTAGTAGCAGATAATTGTGAAGTGGAAGGAAAATGATACATAGTTTTCAAAATTTTAATCAAATAAAAATCTGTACTTTGTAGAACCACCTTTCACTGCAATTACAGTCTTTCAGGGTATGTCTCTACCAGCTTTGCGCATCTAGAGACTGAGATTTTTGCCCATTCTATAATACCGCACATCTATGAGGACGTGAAAGGTTCTCTTTAATGGTTAAAAGAATGACAGGCTGAATGGTTGGCCCCACACACTTTCTCACATCACCAAATCTGGCCCTCCTTGGAAAAAGTTTGGACACCCCTGCCTTAAGGGTTTAAAATAAAACCGGCACAGACAGAAATGCAAATCAAATCATTGCAGTAGGTAACATTTCTAAAGGGGTCCTAAATTGTTTATTTACAGTTACCTTTGGGGCAGAAATTTTCCCTAGCTGAAACGTTCAGGAATTTGAAGCTGATTTTTCCGCTTCTCCAAATTCAGTGTCAAAATCCACCCCTACCAGGCAGTATTTTCTGCCTCCCATTCACTTCAATGAGAGTTATCAGGCAGAATCTGCCTGAGGATTGAGCATGACGCTTATCTTTCCACTAGCTGAAAAAAATCAGCATCTGACTCCCATTGAAACCAATGGAGGCTGATTTTGAGTCGGAATTCGCTTCAAATTCAGTGCCAAATTCCTCCATGTGAACATACCCTTTCAGTAGTGTGTTTTCACATCGTTTTAAAGCAATTTTCAATATACACAATAGATGTCTTCATACTGGTTGCTACGACTACGTCCAGGGACATGTATAAATCACACAATGACTGTACAAATGTATCTCTGGGTTGCAATGGCAACAAGAGTAAAACATCTGCTATTTTATTTATTTTACATTGCTGACTGCATCCAGGGATTTGGAAACAATGTAAAAGGTGACTTTTTTATTTAATGACTGAACAGCTTCAATTACCTCTTTAATGATTTATATAATTTAAGAAATCATACTTGAATGAAAGAATGAAACCAAGAATTTATTACTGAACTCCAGTTAGCTAATGGATGGCCTAGCCTAGTCATACTTTAGATAGACGTCAATGACAAAATCACTTTGCAATTTCAGATGCTTGTCATACCAATTGCACAGTGCTGACTCGTCTGAAAATGAGAACCTATAATTATGGGGAAGGATAATGTGATTCCAGGAAGTTGTATTTAGGCATATAATACATTTTAGAGTCTAACACCACTCCCCTTATGAAACAAGTATTTTTATTTTTTACTACGTTTTAGTTTATGGAATGACAGAACATGAAATCATCGCAACAAGGATTGTCACCTCAAACCAATTTGGCAGGTGGAATTTGATGAATGTATTTGACATTGAAAATGCATGACACATGGACAATTCCACATATATAATCTTTCAATTAAAAGTTCCTTATATATTTAGTAATACAGTGAGTGACATTTATAGTGCTGATGTGTATGCACTTGTTAGACCTGCAGATGTAAAATACTTCTGATACTTAATAATGTGCTTGAAATGCATTGCTTCACATTCCATGATGAGCTAGAAAAAAGCCCCAAAACTCACAACAAGATTACATAAAATAGCATAATCATAGCAGTCACTAGCTATGCATGTACCTCACTTACTCAGAAATGCTTGTTAGAATAACAGAAGTAGATGTAGTTATACACATAGGTACCTGTGCACTGTACCGATAACTTAGATAAATGACCTGCAACTAAAACTCAGAAGAAGTTATTTCTTACATTGTAAGTTGGCCGGCAGACATCAAGAAGAGGGGTGCCTGGCCCTCCAGAAGGAAGATCCGGACAGGAAGACAGGTAAGTATGTTGGGGTCAGGGGGTTAGTATTGGTGATGTTCTGTTTCCGGAATCTGTTTCACAGATTTCATTAACATTGGGATGTAAAAATTAAAAATTCCTTTTTTTTCCCCAATAAACCATTGCTTTAGACCCAAATTTTTCATTTTCACAAGGAGTCAAAAGGAGAAAATGCAACCCAAAATTTGATTATGCATCTGTGAAAGATCCTCATTGCGCCAACACCGCTTTGGCTCACACCTGAGTCTTCTTTCATATAAAAACCACACTCACCGCCAGTGAGTGCCGGGTTCACAAGATAAATACAAGACAAGCTTTCTAAATTTTATATATTTATTAACCCCTAAATGGGTTGGTATTAACATCTAACACATGCAGTTCAGAACAGATATGTAGATATATGCAAGCATTAACAGTTACTAGTTACAAGATACAGTACAATAAAAATAAAAAGGGAATAACATTGAAATAATTACTTTACCACGCATCTCTTTGATGTGGCTCAATAATCCAACACTCACACATGCTCTGTCATGTGTGAATAACCAGTGGAGGCTATTAGCAGCAGCCTGCCTGCATGCTCTTCACAGTGGTCTGTCTGTAAAAACTCTGTAGTCTGTGATGGTCTCAGCCCAATCTCCTCCCATTGCCTCTTACCTCATCTTTTATACCCTTTATGCCACCTCCCAGAATGAGGTCACCGGCGGCAGCAAGTCTGATTGAATAATGCACTCAAGTTCAGATCCTTTGTAAAGAGCTGAGACCAAGTGAAATGATACAATGTTATCAGCCATATCTGATCTACCAGTGCAGGCTGCACCATGCATGTTTCTTTGATCACTCAGGACTGTATAGGAATACAATGGAGCCCTGCTGTGATGGATACAAAGCCCTATTGTTCCAGTGTTGCCACTACTGCCAATATACACCTAGGATTATGGCTGCGCACCTTATGAGTAAATGGAACTAGAGAGAAATACGCTACCCAGAGACCAAAATACAGCTCTGAATTATAGCCATATTTAAGCAGAATCATCACAGCATCCCACAAATAAATTATCAAAATTGAAAAAATTTTAAAAATTTAACATTTTAAAGAAAAATGCCATTTCAGTGCCCTAAATGTTATGGCTACTTTGGGTCATCAGAGGAACAAAGTCCTAAAACCTTTAAGCAGATTATCCCGGATACAAAAAAAGTTGTATATTTGGGCATAAATTGCTGGTTTATGCCCAAAAACAACTGCCGGGGCGCGGGGGGGGCCCGGCCCCAAGCTATAAATGAGATTTAGAGCGACTGGTTGGCCTGCTTTTGCAGAGCCCCAAAGCTGTCAGTGGAAACAGCAATTTATGCCCAAATATACAACTTTTTTTGTATCCGGGATAATCTGCTTAAAGGTTTTAGGACTTTGTGTCTCTGATGACCCAAAGTAGGCATAACATTTAGGGCACTGAAATGGCATTTTTCTTTAAAATGTTAAATTTTTAAAATTTTTTCAATTTCACAAAGCAGGGCTCGAAAAGGAAAGAGCGCCATGCGTTTGGATTTTGGAGTGTAGATTTAGAGGGACTGGTTTTGGATGCCATGTTGCTTTTGCAGAGCCCCAAAGCTGTCAGTGGAATTCCCCAAGAAATGACCCCATTTTGTAAACTACACCCCTTAAAGAATTTATCAAGGGACATAAGTATTTTTCACACAAACAGATGTATGTATGTCATTTAGTATTTTGTACTTGGTGACAGGTCCTCACTGACCTCCATCCTCTTCCCGAAATGATGGTTATGTGTCATCTAAGCACTTGACTGCCACTGACTTCAACAGTAATTCTGCTGAGATCTGTGATTGGTCGCACTCATATGAAAGCAGATCCTCTGGGGACGTTCTCAAGGTGCATTTACATAGCGCAATTAAAACTGCACGCGAAAAATCTGTATACAGGTTTGGTGCACTTTATGGTACAGTTTATTAATAATAATAACTTTATTTATATAGCGCCAACATATTCCGCAGCACTTTACAAATTAGAGGACACATGAATGGACAATATGAGACATTACAATGGGACAAACAAATTAACATATCAAACAATAGGAGTGAGGGCACTGCTCGAGAAAGCTTACATTCTGTGAGGAATTTCTTGATGACCAGATTCTTAATTTTCAAGCTACAACATATTTTAAAGGGGTTGTCCAGGAAAAACAGTTTTTTCTCAGGAGGCTGAGGAAGGTGAAAAAAAAAACAACAATAAAAAAAACATACTCACCTGTTCCTGGTGTTCAGGTGTCCAAGGCCACTGTGCAGTCCCGAGACGCACCAGGGCTTTTTCTGGCAGAAGTCCCTATTGCATGTGACCACTGACGAACAGCGGCCTTAGGACTCAGGACCTCACAAGTGACGTATTGGAGTGACGTCCCGGCCACTGATTGGCCTCAGAACTGGACAGTGGTCTGTGACACCAGAGCACCGGGAATAGTGGAGTAGTTTTTTTTTTTGTTTTGTTTTTTTGACCTTCTGTGGCCTCCAGAGAAAAAAAACGTTTTTCCTGAACAACCCCTTTAACTGCACCCAGTTACCTTAGTTTACACACTTTACTCTGGTGAATTCTGATGATATGGGTATGTATGTATTGTATTGGTCTGAACAATGGGCAATAAGTGAAATGCCCCCACCTTCCCCGAATAAGTGCAAATACTGAGAACTACACCCAGCAAACAGAACAAGAGAAGTAGTACTGTGCAGTGTCCACATACACAGAACTACACGCAGAATACAGGACAAAAGAAGTGGTGCTGTGCAGCCTCTATATCCCGGGCAATAGAAGTACTACTGTACTGTGTGGCTGAAATAACAATAAGCCAAATAATAATAGTGAATGGAAAGGTTGTTGCTCAGTCAAAAACGTAAACAAAAAATATTAAATAGAACAACTAAAACGTAACTTTTAATTTTTAAAGTACGTATAAAATGTGTGTTAAAGCACTAGGATGAAACACATCCTATGGGAATACATAAGGTGTATTTTTTGCGGGGCCAGATGCTTTTTATTTATATCATTTTGGGAACGTCTATTATTTTGATTGCATTTTATTCAAATTTTTATGGGAGCCAAAACAGCAGAAAAGTGTCAGTTCGCCTCTTGATTTTTTTTTTTTCTCACTACAGTGTGGGAAAAATATTTTTATAACTGGTTGTTTTTGAATTACACTACCGTTCAAAAGTTTAGGGTCACTTAGAAATTTCCTTATTTTTGAAAGAAAAGCACAGCTTATTTCAATGAAGATAACATTAAATGAATCAGAAATACACTCTATACATTGTTAATGTGGTAAATGACTTTTCTAGCTGCAAACGTCTGGTTTTTAATGCAATATCTACATAGGTGTATAGAGGCCCATTTCCAGCAACCATCACTCCAGTGTTCTAACGGTACATTGTCTTTGCTAACTGTGTAAGAAGGCTCATGGATGTTTAGAAAACCCTTGTGCAAGTATGTTAGTACAGCTGAAAACAGTTTTACTGGTTAGAGAAGCTACAGTGGGGAAAAAAAGTATTTAGTCAGCCACCAATTGTGCAAGTTCTCCCACTTAAAAAGATGAGAGAGGCCTGTAATTGACATCATTGGTAGACCTCAACTATGAGAGACAAAATGAGAAAACAAAGCCAGAAAATCACATTGTCTGATTTTTAAAGAATTTATTTGCAAATTATGGTGGAAAATAAGTATTTGGTCAATAACAAAAGTTCATCTCAATACTTTGTCATATATCCTGTGTTGGCAATGACAGAGGTCAAACGTTTTCTGTAAGTCTTCACAAGGTTGGCACAGATTTCCTCTAGAGCAGTGATGTTTTGGGGCTGTCACTGGGCAACACAGACTTTCAACTCCCTCCAAAGGTTTTCTATGAGGTTAAGATCTGGAGACTGGCTAGGCCACTCCAGGACCTTGAAATGCTTCTTCCGAATCCACTCCTTTGTTGCCCTGGTGGTGTGCTTGGGATCATTGTCATGCTGAAAGACCCAGCCATGTTTCATCTTCAATGCCCTTGCTGATGGAAAGGGGTTTGCACTCAAAATCTCATGATACATGGCCCCATTCATTCTTTCATGTACACGGATCAGTTGTCCTGGTCCCTTTGCAGAGAATCAGCCCCAAAGCATGATGTTGCTACCCCCATGCTTCACAGTAGGTATGGTGTTCTTTGGAACTCAGCATTCACTCTCCTCCAAACACGACGCGTTGTGTTTCTACCAAACAGTTCTACTTTGGTTTCATCTGACCATATGACATTTTCCCAATACTCTTTTGGAACATCCAAATGCTCTCTAGCAAACTTCAGACGGGCCCGGATATGTACTGGCTTAAGCAGGGGGACACGTCTGGCACTGCAGGATCTGAGTCCCTGGCGGCATAGTGTGTTACTGACGATAGCCTTTGTTACGTTAGTCCCAGCTTTCTGCAGGTCATTCACTAGGTCCCCCCGTGTGGTTCTGGGATTTTGGCTCACTGTTCTTGTGAACATTTTGACCCCACGGGGTGAGATCTTGCGTGGAGCCCCTGATGGAGGGAGATTATCAGTGGACTTGTATGTCTTCCATTTTCTAATTATTGCTCCCACAGTTGATTTCTTCACACCAAGCTGCTTGCCTATTGCAGATTCAGTCTTCTCAGCCTGGTGCAGGTCTACAATTTTGTTTCTGGTGTCCTTCCACAGCTCTTTGGTCTTCACCATAGTAGAATTTGGAGTGTGACTGTTTGAGGTTGTGGACAGGTCTCTTTTATACTGATAACAATGTCAAACAGGTGCCATTACTACAGGTAATGAGTGGAGGACAGAGGAGCCTCTTAAAGAAGAAGTTACAGGTCTGTGAGAGCCAGAAATCTTGCTTGTTTGTAGGTGACCAAATACTTATTTTCCACCATAATTTGCAAATAAATTCTTTAAAAATCAGACAATGTGATTTTCTGGATTTGTTTTCTCATTTTGTCTTTCATAGTTGAGGTCTAACTATGATGTCAATTAGAGGCCGGCCTCATCTTTTTAAGTAGGAGAACTTGCACAATTGGTGGCTGACTAAATACTTTTTTTCCCCACTGTAAGAAATCCCACTTATTAAACCTGACAGGGCACACCTGTGAAGTAAAAACCATTTCAGGTGACTACCTCTTGAAGCTCATCAAGAGAATGCCAAGAGTGTGCAAAGCAGTAATCAAAGCAAAAGGTGGCTACTTTGAAGAACCTAGAATATAAGACATATTTTCAGTTGTTTCACACTTTTTTGTTAAGTATATAATTCCACGTGTTAATTCATAGTTTTGATGCCTTCAGTGTGAATCTACAATTTTTACTGGCTTTCAAAATAATCAAATAGCCGGCCCAGAATCTCTCTCTCTCTGCACTATCTCCCATTATAGTCTATGGGGTCCGTGGGTAACCGCTTTTTAAGCGGATTGTGTTTCTGTTTTTCAGGTCCCCAAGCGGACCCGAAGAACAAAAACCCAAGCGCAGGTGTGAACCTACAGTTACATGTGCTACTCATTGTTGCAATTAATTGCATTTTCAGGCATTTTTTTTAATGTAGTTTAAAAAAACGAGTTGAAAAATGCATGCGTTTTTCTTTGAATAACATATCTTTTTTTAATTAAAAACAAAGTAGCAGATAAATGTAGAACACTAATTTTGTCAGTCTGTTCAGCTACTGCTTTTTTATTTAATTAAAAACAAATGTGAGAATGCAGCCTAAGGATAAGGCCCCATGTTGTGGAAACACAGCTTTTTTTGTTGCGTCTTTTTGAGCCAAAGCCAGGAGTGGATTAAGCAGAAGGTAGAAGTATAAGAGCTTCCTATATACTGTACAGTCATATGAAAAAGTTTGGGCACCCCTATTAATCTATAATTTTTAGTTCTAAATATTTGGGTGTTTGCAACAGCCATTTCAATTTGATGTATCTAATAACTGATGGACACAGTAATATTTCAGGATTGAAATGAGGTTTATTGTACTAACAGAAAATGTGCAATATGCATTAAACCAAAATTTGACCGGTGCAAAAATTTGGGTACCCTTATCATTTTATTGATTTGAATACTCCTAACTACTGACTTACTGAAGCACAAAATTGGTTTTGTAACCTCACTGAGCTTTGAACTTCATAGCCAGGTGTATCCAATCATGAGAAAAGGTATTTAAGGTGGCCAATTGCAAGTTGTTCTCCTATTTGAATCTCCTCTGAAGAGTGGCATCATGGGCTCCTCAAAACAACTCTCAAATGATCTGAAAACAAAGATTGTTCAACATAGTTGTTCAGGGGAAGGATACAAAAAGTTGTCTCAGAGATTTAACCTGTCAGTTTCCACTGTGAGGAACATAGTAAAGAAATGGAAGACCACAGGGACAGTTCTTGTTAAGCCCAGAAGTGGCAGGCCAAGAAAAATTTCAGAAAGGCAGAGAAGAAGAATGGTGAGAACAGTCAAGGACAATCCACAGACCACCTCCAAAGAGCTGCAGCATCATCTTGCTGCAGATGGTGTCCACTGTGCATCGGTCAACAATACAGCACACTTTGCTCAAGGAGAAGCTGTATGGGAGAGTGATGCCAAAGAAGCCGTTTCTGAAAGCACGCCACAAACAGAGTCGCCTGAGGTATGCAAAAGCATATTTGGACAAGCCAGCTTCATTTTGGAAGAAGGTCCTGTGGACTGATGAAACAAAGATTGAGTTGTTTGGTCATACAAAAAGGCGTTATGCATGGCGTCAAAAAAACACAGCATTCCAAGAAAAACACTTGCTACCCACTGTAAAATTTGGTGGAGGTTCCATCATGCTTTGGGGCTGTGTGGCCAATGCCGGCACCGGGAATCTTGTTAAAGTTGAGGGTCGCATGGATTCAACTCCATATCAGCAGATTCTTGAGAATAATGTACAAGAATCAGTGACGAATTTGAAGTTACGCCGGGGATGGATATTTCAGCAAGACAATGATCCAAAACACAGCTCCAAATCTACTCAGGCATTCATGCAGAGGAACAATTACAATGTTCTGGAATGGCCATCCCAGTCCCCAGACCTGAATATCATTGAACATCTGTGGGATAATTTGAAGCGGGCTGTCCATGCTCGGCGACCATCAAACTTAACTGAACTGGAATTGTTTTGTAAAGAGGAATGGTCAAAAATACCTTCATCCAGGATCCAGGAACTGATTAAAAGCTACAGGAAGCGACTAGAGGCTGTTATTTTTGCAAAAGGAGGATCTACTAAATATTAATGTCACTTTTCTGTTGAGGTGCCCATACTTTTGCACCGGTCAAATTTTGGTTTAATGCATATTGCACATTTTCTGTTAGTACAATAAACCTCATTTCAATCCTGAAATATTACTGTGTCCATCAGTTATTAGATATATCAAATTGAAATGGCTGTTGCAAACACCCAAATATTTAGAACTAAAAATGATTAAGATTAATAGGGGTGCCCAAACTTTTTCATATGACTGTATTTCCTATTTCTTTTGTAGCCATTGAGCTTTGGCTCAAAAAAACACAGCAAAATCTGCAACAAAAAAAAGCTGCATTTCTGCAAAGTTGGGCCTCAGCCTAACGGTACATCGACAAGTACATGCCGATTTTCACTGCTGATTTCATGTCCTCATGTATATGCGGTTTTATATATCGCTACAAAGCGCACTGTTGGCTTTCTAGCGGTAAATAGAACCGCATATTCATTAGGACATGAAAGGTCCTCTTTAAAGGGAGTCTATCACTGCCCCCCGCTACTTTAAACCACTCCCATAGCGCTGTAGTTGGTGTTAGCAGAATAAAAACGATACCTGTATAAACCTGTATAAATGTATAAATGACCCATACAAGAAATATGGGGAAAAGCTGTTCCATGTAAAATCCCCTGAAAAGAAAAGGGGACACTCCCTGAGCCTGGAGAAAGAAAGGTTTAATCTCAAGAGCTGACAAGGCTTTTTCACTGTAAGGACTGTGAATCTGTGGAATAGCCTATCCCAGGAGCTGGTCACAGCAGTCACAGCTGACAGCTTCAAAAAAGGATTAGATGCCTTTTTATAGCAAAATCGCATTGATGGTTATGGAAATCTATAGAATGTCATGCCCTTTACCATCCCCTGGGTGAACTTGGTGGACATATATAGTTTGTATGGTTGAAAAAAAAAAAACACATAACTATGTAACCATGTAACCTTCCTTATGTTTCAGAACCCCAGGGATGCATAGAAAAAGCACTTTTATTCCTTATTCAAATGAGGATCTTGGAGCACAGAGTTTTCTTCTATTACTGAGCACTGTGCATCATCACCAAACACGCCTATCCTGCACTCAGCTCATCCCCCTGGGCAGTGAGAGGAGCAGTATGTAAACAATACCGCCAACCGCGCTTTCTTTGTACTGGTGACCTACGGGGGGTCCCGGGTGTCGGACCCCTGCAGATCTAATATTGATGGCCTATCCTAAGGATAGGCCATCAATGTTAGAAACTGGATAACCCCGTTAAACTCAATGCGCACATTTATTAAGCTACTTGCAATTTTTATGGCATAAATTTCACCTTTTTGTAGTCTTTTTCTGCCCTACACTTCATTTATGAAGTATTTGCAGCTTTTTTTTCCAGATGTGATGCTGCCCTCGCCACTTTGGCTTTTTTGTCAAGAAAAGGGGGCATGGCCTAAATGAAGATCCTTTTCACGCTGTATTTATGACTTGCGCCTTTTTAAAATGGGGGCAAAAAAGGGCGCAAATGCACTCCAGTACATGGGTAGCGTAAAAAAGCAGTTCAGTTCAGACTGCATTAAAAAGGGGCATGGCCAAAAAAGGGGCAGATGATAAATAACTCCCAATGAAAAAAATCTATTTCCCATGCACACAATGCTGTTTTTTTTCTCGTAGAAATTGAATAGGGTGCTGATTTTAAATTCTGCAGCACGTTAATTAATTTATTTTTTTCCAGCATGGATTCAAAAATAATTCCTTCAAAACACACATATCAAAATCCACATATATTTCATATACAGTACATACAGATATACTGTAGTTGTCAATTTTCTGCATGTAAATCCTAGTGTGCATGAATCCTAACAGCAAAACTGCACAGCCAGTAAGACTGGGTTTACATGGTGCTTTAACCCATCCTGACATTCGTTGTAATAGTACAGCGGATGTAGGGTATTTAAATATAATGGCCGCTATACAGTCCCTGACAGAAGTTCTGTCGCTTATCCATGTTGTGGAATCAAAAGCTTATAACCTGACTTTAAATTCATCCATTGTTTTTAGAAATGACTCATATGAAAGCTGAAACCCTCCCAAATGATTTTTTGGTTAAGAAAATAAATTGGTTTCACTGCTGAAATATTCATCATTTAATGAACACAGAAAGGTCAGATTTTGGCAAGACAAAAATTTTGTCGCACACATAAAGTAATGTGAAAATCAAACCAATAATTCTGTTCAAAAACAAAGCTATGTTTCATAACATTGGTGAATGAAGTTGTGGTGCTATTAGAGCCATATTTAATATTTTGTGTGACTTCCATGAGCTTGAAGGACTGCATCCATGCATTTCAACAATGATTCATACAATTTATTGATGAAGTCATCAGGAATAACAAAGAATGCAGTCTTACATGCCTCCCAGAGTTCATCAAGATTCTTTGGTTTTGTCTGCCAAGCTTCCTCTTTCATCCTACCCCAAACATGCTCAATGATGTTCATGTCTGGTGACTGGGCTGGCCAGTTCTGGAGCACCTTGATCTTCTTTGCCTTGAGGAACTTTAATGTAGAGATGGATGTATGAGATGGAGAACCATCCTGCTGCAAAATTTGACCTCTTTTATGATTGGGAATGTAAGAGGAAGCTAATACTTCTTGATATTTTAGGCTATTGATATTGCCTTCCACCTTGCAAATGTTTCGCACACTCCCATACTGAATGTAACCCCAGACCATGATCTTTCCACCACCAAACTTAACTGTTTTCTGGGTGTATCTTGGATCCATACGGGCTCCAGTAGGTCTCCTGCAGTATTTGCGGCGGCTGTGGTGTAATTCAACTGAAGATTCATCTGAGAAATCCACCTTCTTCCACTTTTCCAGCGTCCATCCGTTTAGCAGGCTGTGGGCCTTGGCAAATGCCACACGTTTTTTTAATTGCCTTTTGTTTAGTGCTGGCTTCTGGGCACTGATTCGACCATGGAGGCCATTTCAAGATAGAATCCTACAAACTGTTCTAGTTGACACAGGGACTTGAGGTGACCAGGCCTGTTGGAGCTCTGCTGCAGTGGAAGAGGGGCTGGCTTTTGATTTACTAACCAACAAACTTTCCTCCTGAGCAGTTGTCTTGTGGGGTCTGCCGGACCTGGGCTTGTCAAAAACATCTCCAGTCTGTTCAAATCTTTTTTTAATTCTTTGTACTTGATGCAGAGACACATTAAAGGTGCCAGCCACCTCTGCAGTGGATCTGGTCTTCAGCCTCTTGATAATCAAGGCTTTGGTCGCAGGGTTGATTTTTGGCATGTTGTCAGAGGTGAAGTTGCAGTTCAAGTGAAGGTTGGGGGGTGCTGGAGTTCTTTTTATACACACCCACTAATTAACCGATCAATTAGTGAGCACAGGTGAGGCTTTAAACTAGGATTGGCTGCATTATATGACAAGGCGACAAAACTTTTGTCTTGCCAAAATCTGACCTTTCTGTGTTCATTAAATGATGAATATTTCAGCAGTGAAGCCAATTTATTTTCTTAACCAAAAAATCATTTGGGAGGGTTTCAGCTTTCATATGAGTCATTTCTAAAACCAATGGATGAATTTAAAGTCAGGTTATAAGCTTTTGATTCCACAACATGGATAAGCGACAGAACTTCTGTCAGGGACTGTAGTCACTGGGAAACCTGGCACTAATGCCCGTGATCATTGCCTACTCTGACCGTGTGCATTAAGGCCTCTGATGCCACAGTCAAGCCTGACCTTAGATGCCATTTTAGGTTGGATCACTGGCCCAGAATGAGAGATCTGGGGCCAGCTACCCGTTGCCATGACAGCTGGGAGCCTATTGAAGGCTCCCAGGCTTGTCTGGCATTTACTTGTATTACTGCTCTATGCAGCCTGTAATACAAATGCTGTCAATCTGCAATGCATTGCATTAGGGATTAGACCCCCTGGGGTTCAAGACTCCTAGGGTCTAAAAAAAAAGAAAAAAGTTAAACACGTTAGATATCCTTGTGTCCTAAAAATGCCTGGTCTACAAACTTAGAAAAATATTTTTTCCATACAGTGAATGCCACAGCAGGAAAAAAAAATCAAAAGAGCCGAACCACTGTTTTTTTGCTGGTTCACTGCTCTTAAAAACTTGAATAAAAAGAAATCAAAGGAATAGATATTCACCAAAAAAGTATAACTAAAAAGAACCTCTGACCCCACAAAAAAGACACCTTATGCATCCCCATACACAGAAATATAAAAAAAAGTTACGGAAACTGTTCCAGAATGACGACTCCATGACCCCTATCTCGAGCAACCCGGACTTTCCTGCCACACTTCACTCTTCCTTTCTCTCTCATATCATACACCAGCCACCCTTCAGATTCCATCAGGTTACCTTTACCTCCTCCCTTCTCCGACTTGTGCTCGCTCCACAGACTGACTCCATTTCCTCCTACTGGCAGTATGCCCAGCTTACTCACTTTTACACCTCTCTCAAGCAATCACATACCCTACACAGAGCTGTGCTCCCTTTTGAGCACCTGTGCCTCTCACCTAATGCTCCGACTCACACTGTCTCGCTTATTTATAGCATGCTGATGAAGAATTCTGCTAACAGTCTGCCAGCGTACACGGGTGGTTGGGAGAGGGAATTGGGGGTCTCATTCTCACCATACGAGTGGTCTTCTGCCTTCCAGGCGTGCCATAAATTCTCTATATCTTGTAATGCACAGGAAACGAACTATAAAATCCTCTCGCTCTGGTACAGAGTACCCTCTATCCTTCATGAGATTTACCCCTCCACGTCGGACCGCTGCTGGAGATAGCATGAAGACGCACGTCTGGTGGGGATGTATGCTCCTACAACCCTTCTGGTTGGATGTCCGACATATTATCTAGACGGTCACTGGCATCACTCTGGATGATGACCCTGCCCCCCTCCTCCTCTCTATCTTCCCTCGTAAATTTATGAAGCACACCCATAAACTACTAGGCTTCCTACTGGTGGCAGCAAGATCCGTTATCCCAAAGACAACCCAAAAGACTCATAAATATCAAAGCTTAATATTTTTGAAAGTTGGAGTGGGGATTTTTTAGATTTGGCTATCTTACGAGGATATCTGTTTGTGCAGGTAACTATTACTGTGCAGAATTATTAGGCAACTTAATAAAAACTAAATATATACCCATCTCACTCGTTTATTTTCACCAAGTAAACCAATATAACAACAGAAAATTTAGAAATAAACATTTCTGACATTCAAAAACAAAACCAAAAACAAATCAGTGACCAATATAGCCACCTTTCTTTACGATGACACTCAAAAGCCTTCCATCCATAGATTCTGTCAGTTGCTTGATCTGTTTACAAGCAACATTGCATGCAGCAGCCACCACAGCTTCGCAGGCACTGTTCAGAGAGGTGTACTGTTTTCCCTCCCTGTAGATCTCACATTTTATGAGGGACCACAGGTTCTCCATGGGGTTCAGATCAGGTGAACAAGGGGGCCATATCATTATTTTTTCTTCTTTTAGACCTTTACTGGCCAGCCATGCTGTGGAGTATTTGGATGCATGTAATGGAGCATTGTCCTGCATGAAAATCATGTTTTTCTTGAACGATACCAACTTCTACCTGTACCACTGCTTGAAGAAGGTGTCTTCCAGAAACTGGCAGTAGGTCTGGAAGTTTAGCTTCACTCCATCCTCCACCCGAAAAGGTCCCACAAGTTCATCTTTGATGATACCAGCCCATACCAGTACCCCACCTCCACCTTGCTGGCATCTGAGTGGGAGTGGAGCTCTCTGCCCTTTACTGATCCAGCCTTGGGCCCATCCATCTGGCCCATCAAGAGTCACTCTCATTTCATCAGTCCATAAAACCTTTGAAAAATCAGTCTTAAGATATTTCTTGCCCCAGTCTTGACATTTTATCTTATGTTTCTTGTTCAAAGGTGGTCATTTTTCAGCCTTCCTTACCTTGGCCATGTCCCTGAGTATCGCACACCTTGTGCTTTTTGATACTCCAGTAACGTTGCAGCTCTGAAATATGGCTAAACTGGTGGCTAATGGCATCGTGGCAGCTTCACGCTTGATTTTCCTCAATTCATTAGCAGTTATTTTGCGCCTTTTTTTTTCAACACGCTTCTTGCGACCCTGTTGGCTATTTGCCATGAAACGCTTGATTGTTCGGTGATCACGCTTCAAAAGTTTGGCAATTTCAAGACTACTGCATCCCTCTGCAAGACATCTCACAATTTTTGACTTTTCAGAGTCCGTCACGACCCATTTTGCCAAAGGAAAGGAAGTTGCCTAATAATTAAGCACACCTTATATAGGGTGTTAATGTTATTAGACCACACCCCTCCTCATTACAGAGATGCACATCACCAGATTTACTTAATTCGTAGTTGGCTTTCAAGCCTATACAGCTTGGAGTAGGACAACATGTATAAAAAGGATGATGTGATCAAAATACTCATTTGCCTAATAATTCTGTACACAGTGTATGTCTTCCTAACCTTCCCTTTCCCAATCCTTCTTTTTCCCCTTCCTCGCGTTCTACTTTATTGACATAATGTACTTTTTCTTTTTTTTTTGTTCTTGATTATGCTGTTTGCTTCTGCTGTGACAGAGCCTTTGTGGTTCCCCCTCCATTTAATGATTAGAACCTGTCATTTTACACTTTAGGAATTTTGAGCATGCCAAATAGATTAGACAGAGAAACAGTGTCTCTTTTCTTAGGAAATAGGTGTAGAACTAAAAGCTTCAGTGGTTTGTGCAAATGTTAATACATACTTTTCTGGTTGTTCCTTACTGGATCATACCAATTTAGTTAAAGAGGACCTTTCATGTCTTCCTGTACATGCGGTTTTATATACCGCTAGAAAGCCGACAGTGCGCCGAATTCACTTGGACTTGTACTGGGGGGCATTCCTCACAGCTCAGCGTCATTGTTGGGAGGTAAGGAACGCCCCCTCTGACAGTACAGGGCTATGGATGAGTACTGTCAGGGGGGGCGTTTCTTACAGCCCAGATAGACTGTCAGGAATGCCCTTCTGACAGTGGGCAGAGATCGGTCCCGAAACTAACGGGACCAATATCTCCAGCCCCGGGGCACATAATGGGAAAGCCGACTGTGCGCTGAATTCAGTGCACTGTCGACTTTCTGGCGATATATAAAACCGCATGTGCATGAGGACATGAAAGGTCTTCTTTAAGTTTGTTTGCTTTTAGTGACAATGCTAACTATCAGTTTTTGTTGTTTTTCATGTTTTCACACTTTTAGATCCACCAGACATATGAAAGCCGTTTCTGGAATTCCTCACTAATGTGTATGCCAAAAAATGTAGCAGAGTTCTAGCAAAGTGTATTTAAAAGCAAAAATGTTTTTGGTGTTGTGAAATGTTTTATGTACAAAACAAAGTCCTCCAGATTAATAGATAGCTTACCATACAACTAAAAAATAATAATGTGGGAATATAAACCAAGCTGTTCTCAATTTACATAAGAATGAACTGTACTATATTCCCTTTCTAAATGGTAGAACAGTGTTTCCCAAACTTTTCAGACTTGGGGCATCTCTACCAAATAATTTTTACCAAAAGACAAAAAACGACAGTTTTGATGTGTTTTATTTACAGCTGGAACATACATTTATTTATTGCTGGAACATACATTTGTTTCATTTGTAAATTTAGAAATCCTCACCAAAACCACATCGATACTGTATGCATTTTTTCCCTTATGCATCAAAACTGTGAATACATCCTTAAAGAGGTTGTCCGGGATAAATGGAAATCCCTACAATAATCTAAACACCCTCCCCCTCTTACTTTCAAAATAACATAATTTATCAAAAATGTATAGTTACCCATATTCCTGGGGTGGTCATGTGACCGTCCCAGGGACATTTGCTGGTTATCCAGTGATGATCAGTTTCCCTGTTTCCAGAAACGGAACGTCCACTCCATCATACCTATCTTCTTCCTTTCAGGCTTCTTCCAGCGGGACGGCTCCTCCCTATTTTCTGACTGCCGTGCGTGCTATAGACCCAGTTCTGCTCTGTGCAGCCGATAATCCACCTCTATTGCGCAAGCGTGGGAGCAGCATCACAAACCTGCGCCGTAGAAGTGGATCGTCGGCTACTGAGCAGCGCTGGGTCTATAGCACGCTCGGCAGTCAGAAAAGAAGGATGGGCCGTCCCGCAGGAGGAACAAAGGTAAGTATATAATGGGGTCGGGGCTTGTGCTGAGTAGGTAGGGAAGGGCTAGTAGTTGTGAGTGGGATAGCTAGAGACAGGGAGGGGGGTGTACGGGAGAGAGGAGGGAGGGAGAGAGGAAGGGGGGAGTGAGGTGAGAGGTAGCTAGCGTGGAAGTTACATAGCAGGAAGCTGAACCATGTAAAATGCAGAAGACACCAGGAACTCCCAGAGACACCCAGAAATCACTCAAAACACTGCTAAAAGTATATGGGTGCATTTATTAACCCATTAATAGCACTAACAGACCTTTTTTTTAAAAAAAAATTTTTGCCCAGAGAACTCCGTTAAAGCTACACCATCCTATACTTCCCACCCAGCACATACAGTGGGGAAAAAAAAGTATTTAGTCAGCCACCAATTGTGCAAGTTCTCCCACTTAAAAAGATGAGGCCGGCCTCTAATTGACATCATAGGTAGACCTCAACTATGAGAGACAAAATGAGAAAACATATCTAGAAAATCACATTGTCTGGATTTTTTAAGAATTTATTTGCAAATTATGGTGGAAAATAAGTATTTGGTCACCTACAAACAAGCAAGATTTCTGGCTCTCACAGCCCTGTAACTTCTTCTTTAAGAGGCTCCTCTGTCCTCCACTCATTACCTGTAGTAATGGCACCTGTTTGACATTGTTATCAGTATAAAAGACACCTGTCCACAACCTCAAACAGTCACACTCCAAACTCCACTATGGTGAAGACCAAAGAGCTGTGGAAGGACACCAGAAACAAAATTGTAGACCTGCACCAGGCTGGGAAGACTGAATCTTCAATAGGCAAGCAGCTTGGTGTGAAGAAATCAACTGTGGGAGCAATAATTAGAAAATGGAAGACATACAAGATCACTGATAATCTCCCTCCATCAGGGGCTCCATGCAAGATCTCACCCCATGGGGTCAAAATGATCACAAGAACAGTGAGCAAAAATCCCAGAACCACACAGGGGGACCTAGTGAACGACCTGCAGAAAGCTGGGACTAATGTAACAAAGGCTAACGTCAGTTACACACTACGCCGCCAATGACTCAGATCCTGCATTACCAGATGTATCCCCCTGCTTAATCCAGTACATATCTGAGCTCGTCTGAAGTTTGCTAGAGAGCATTTTGATGTTCCAGAAGAGTATTGGGAGAATGTCATATGGTCAGATGAAACCAAAGTAGAACTGTTTGGTAGAAACACAACTCGTCGTGTTTGGAGGAGAGTGAATGCTGAGTTGCATCCAAAGAACACCATACCTACTGTGAAGCATGGGGCTGGCAACATCATGTTTTGGGGCTGTTTCTCTGCAAAGGGACCAGGACGACTGATCCGTGTACATGAAAGAATGAATGGGGCCATGTATCGTGAGATATTGAGTGCAAACCTCCTTCCATCAGCAAGGGCATTGAAGAAGAAACGTTGCTGGGTCTTTCAGCATGGCAATGATCCCAAGCACACCGCCAAGGCAACGAAGGAGTGGATTCGGAAGAAGCATTTCAAGGTCCTGGAGTGGCCGAGCCAGTCTCCAGATCTCAACCCCATAGAAAACCTTTGGAGGGAGTTGAAAGTCCATGTTGCCCAGCGACAGCCCCAAAACATCACTGCTCTAGAGGAGATCTGCATGGAGGAATGAGCCAACATACCAGCAACAGTGTGTGCCAACCTTGTGAAGACTTACAGAAAACGTTTGACCTCTGTCATTGCCAACAAAGGATATATAACAAAGTATTGAGATGAACTTTTGTTATTGACCAAATACTTATTTTCCACCATAATTTGCAAATAAATTCTTTAAAAATCAGACAATGTGATTTTCTAGATATGTTTTCTCATTTTGTCTCTTATAGTTGAGGTCTACCTATGATGTCAATTACAGGCCTCTCTCATCTTTTTAAGTGGGAGAACTTGCACAATTGGTGGCTGACTAAATACTTTTTTTCCCCACTGTTATATATATATATATATATATGGTGGCTAGTATAAGGGGGAGCTTGCTAAAGGGGCTATTTCTTAGAGGGAGCTATTACTTGTAAGGCAGATATTATTGTTAAGAGGGCTATTATTTATAAGAGGGCAAATACTGATAATGGGGACTATTATTTATAAGGGAAACTATTATTTATTGAGGGCGCTATTATTAAGAAGGGGTGGGGGCTAATTATAAGGTAGCACTATTATTTATAAGGGGGGGCTATTACTGATAAGAGGGAACTTTTACTGATACAGGGTATTATTTATAAGCAGGGGCTATTTATAAGGGGGCACTATAATAACTGATGAGGGGGATGCAAAAACCTAGGCGGTACAAAGATGGTCATGTGAATTGCGCGTGGGAATAAGGGGGTGGTTATTACTATTTCAGGGGCAGAAAAGGGGGCATTATTAAAAGGGGCTGCCACTGGAAGTTCTGCAGCTGCCTTTTGAATTTGCTGAATATGATGGTGTTGTTGGTATATCAGCATTTGGGGCCCTGCTTTTAATTTTGCTCAAAGCCACAGTTTGTCTAAAACCGGCCCTGCATATATATAGTATCAGGGTAATAGTAGGGATACAACATACCCAGTCAGGAATTTAGACTATTGATCCTTTGGTTTTTACATAGCTTTCCAAAACTCCTGAAAAGTAAATATGCATAATATTGCAGGGATATAGAAAAGAGGGGAATTATCAAAGCATAACTACATATATTTGCCATTTGGCAGTTTGGGAAATTTGGGTGACTTTGTGGAGCTGTATTGGGTTGTACTGCTGTCATTGTTAGTGAGGTATAGTCAGCTGGTATCACTCCAAGTACACTTCTGCTGACTGGGCCGCTTTAACCATAGGGCTAATGGTGCACTTGCACCGGGCCCTATGGCAGTGGGAGCCCCCTTGGGACAGTCCTGCAATTGTTGTCCCGCTGTCCTGGGTAGTGGGTCCAGGCTGCCCCAACATCCTCCGGATGTCGATAAGTTGGAGACAGTGGTGAAGTAGAGAGACGTCCCTGGGAGCAAACTGAGGGGGACAAGACACTGTGGGGGCAACCTGGATGGGGGGCATGAAAATGTGGGGACAACTGGAGGGGGATATTATAAATATAATGTCTGAGGAGCCATAGGGGAGTGGGACAGGTTAGTGTCTGAGGGGCCATAGCGGTGGGGACAGGTTAGAGTGATGCATGCAGGGACATTTGACTGTGTGATGGGCCACTGAGGTACATTATATTGTATGGGGCCACCAGTGAGGAATTATACTGTGTGAGGTCAACTATGGGGCGTTATACTATGTAGGGGCCATTATAATTTGTGCAGGTCAGGTATTTCTAAGTGGTGATGATAGGGGGCCCACTTATAAAACCTTTGCACAGGGCCCATCAATATGTTAAAATGGCCCTGACTGCTGTTAATAATGGTACTATTGTTGGAACGGTTACAATAACTATTTTATATTGTCAGTTACTTGGGGGATGCCTTTCAATAAAACAGCCACACTCACTAAAACAAAATACATAGGCGAAACCCAGCCCACTCCTCCTAAACCTGGCTCATGTACACTAGCATCAGAGGGGGAGGGGGGACATGTCTGCTGCCCAAGAGAAAAATACACTGTTTTCCTAATTTATTTTTCAGGCTCTGTAATTATGATAGAAGACAAAAGAAAAGCAAGAAAATGAGATGATGTGAGGTGTCATACAGGTAATTTTTTAAATTCTTTTTTACATGTGCTACATGTTTTACATGGTCCTTAAGCTTGTTCTCCAGCCTTTATCTTTGTTTATCTTAGGGTTCATAAACAGGTGATAGGCTTAATTCTTATCCATCTGATAAGAATTCAGCTTATATTAGTGTTTATGACCCCTTAGGAGAACAAACGTCAAGCAACTTCTCTGATAGATATTACCAAAAAGCAGTCTGCACTGTAGAGTATGGGAAAATCAATAAAAATGGTTAAGAATTTTTAAAAACTTTTACTATGAACATGGCTAGAAATAGGAGTAGAAAATACAATGCACATAAAACATTTTTCAGCTTTATAAAAACAAGTCTAATGTATAAGTGAGCTATGTACAGCAGGTGTCAAATAGCTAGCAATTCAAGCCATTTACTAGTAATAACAAACAGAACGCCGCATGACCATGTCAAAAGTTACATCAAAGTGGTAAAGTTTGGTCCTAGGAATAATTGCAGTAAATGATAATGTGAAAGGCATATTTCAATACTTACCAGCATGAAATTGAAAGATTTCAAGCAGAAGGTGAAAATTATCAAAGAAGAAATAGAAAATGCATAGTGATTGACACTTTAATGGTTATACTTCTAGAACAATGAAGACAAAGTAGTGAACTGTGAGACATCAAAGGTTACTTAGTAGATAGGACTTTTACTCATAGAAAATAAAATCTATTATAATTCCTACTTTTTTCCACAACTTGTGCTTGTATTGGAAACACTGGCAGAACTTTAGACCTGCATATACAGTTGTGCTAAAAAGTTTACATACCCCGGCAGATTTTTGTTTTTTTTTTTTGGCCTTTTTTCAGAGAATATGAATGATAACACAAAAACGTTTTCTCCACTCATGGTTAGTGGTTGGTTGAAGTCATTTATTGTCAAACTTCTGTGTTTTCTCTTTTTAAATCATAATGACAACCAAAAACATCAAAATGACCCTGTTCAAAAGTTCACATACCCTCGTGATTTTGGCCTGATAACATGCCCAGAAACCAAACCACAGTCAGGTAGACCAACCAATATTTCAGCCACAACTGCCTGGAAAATTGTTCGGGATGCAAAGAAAAACCCACACATAACATCAGCTGAAATACAGGACTCTTTGAAAACTATCGGTGTGGCTTTTTCAAGATGCACAATAAGGAGGCACTTGAAGAAAAATGGGCTGCATGGTCGAGTTGCCAGAAGAAAGCCATTACTGCGCAAATGCCACAAAGAATCACACCTTCAATACGCCAAACAGCACAGAGACAAGCCTCAAAACTTCTGGAACAAGGTAATTTGGAGTGATGAGACAAAAATCAAACTTTTTGGGCACAACCATAAACGTTACATTTGGAGAGGTGTCAACAAGGCCTATGATGAAAGGAACACCATTCCTACTGTAAAGCACGGAGGTGGATCACTGATGATGTGGGGATGTGTGAGCTTCAAAGGCACAGGAAACTTGGTCAAAGTTGAAGGAAAGATGAATGCAGCAAGTTATCAGCAAATACTGGAGGCAAATTTGCACTCATCAGCCAGGAAGCTGCGCATGGGACGTACTTGGATGTTCCAACATGACAACGATCCAAAACACAAGGCCAAGTTGACCTGTCATTGGCTACAGCAGAAGAAAGTGAAGGTTCTGGAGTAGCCATCTCAGTCTCTTGACCTCAATATCATTGAGCCATTCTGGGGAGCTCTCAAACGCGCAGTACATGCAAGACAGCCCAGGAATTTACAGGAACTGGAGACTTTTTGCCAAGAAGAATGGGCAGTTTTACCATCTGAGAAAATAAAGAGCCTCATCCACAACTACCACAAAAGACTTCAAGCTGTCATTGATGTTAGAGGGGGCAATACACGGTATTAAGAACTGGGGTATGTGAACTTACTAAAACTATTAAGTGGGCTATCCCAGGGACAAAGAAATTATATATGTGGATATAAACTGCTGTTTGGAGACACATCAGGGCTCAGAAGGGAAGGAGCACTGCATTTTTTTAGCTTTTGGAGTATAGATTTAGAGGGATTTTCTGGATGTCATGTTGTTTTTGCAGAGCCCTAGAGGTGCCAGTAAATTGCCGGCAATTTTAGGATCTCTGCAAATGTGACATGGCATCCAAACACCAACAATCTAAATATGCGCTCCAAAAGCATATCTTGCTCCTTCACATTTGTGTCCTGCTGTGTGTCCAAACAGTAGTTTATGCCCACATGTATGACACTATTGTTCGTATTTATGCGTGGGTATAAACTGCTGTTTGGACACAGCCGGGCACAAAAGGGAAGGAAGTAACCTCATTTTGTAGGGGCAATTTTAGGGCCTCTGCAAATGTGATATGTTGTCCAAAACCCCGATATGGAGCAGGGTGTTAGCTGTCAGTATTATTATGCCCTGATGCGCAAACTACCTAGCCTGCAGGATGTAATAGTACGTCCAAGGTCGCTAAGAGGTTAATTAACGTGACTGCAGCACCGGGTATCAGATAAAGCGTCGTAAATAGTCATATTAGCGACGTCTAGGGGTTAATAAATGTACCCTAGCATCTCTGTTGCTAATTAGCACGCAAACCTGTGATGGAGTAGCGAAACAAATTGCAAATTCCACACCAGACAGGCTGTTCCCACTGACTCTAATGTATACTAAATGACGGACATTGTCTTCCATCATGCATACCTCCCAACCGTCCCGGATTCAGCAGGATAGTTCCAGATTGTGGGTCCTGTCCAGCCAGGGACACAGCTAGGGTTCAGCACAGGGGGGGCCAACATGTCCAAGTGGGCCCCCCAACTTAGGTATACTGATTATTATCACTATATGGTGACTGTATAGTTGTATATATCGGCTCTACACAGGGCTCTGAAGACGATTTAGGTGAATATGGTGCAGTAACATTTAGTGACTTACAGATGACGTCTCTGACTAATCGTTCATATTCCCCATCTCTTTCATTTGGACCTCCATGACCATTTATTCCAGCCTCTGTAAAGTTTGCAGCACAGACATCTATGGCTCACTTTTCACCTGACCCACATTGTCCTCACCTGCACACCCATCCTGCTGTTGTCCCCAATTATAAAATATATAATATAACCCCCTATAATGAATAATACCCCCAAGTGCATTTTTAAATTAATAACTTCCCTGTGTACCCCCTTTAAATAGTGTCCCTTTAATAATGCCCCAGGCATTTCCTAATTAAAAGATAAACAAAAGGTAAAAAAAAATTAGTGCAGTTCCAATACCCGTGACCCCCAGGATCAGCTGTTTGAATGAAACATGGTACCTGTGTAAGCGCCGTCACCCATTCTGTGTTTACATAGTGTCATTCATTTCATAGCTGCCATGTACTGTAACTACAGCCTCGTCCTATATACATCCATGTGACAAGACTAATTACATCACACATTCACTATAAACAGACAGCGTGTGATATAAACAGGCGCCATGTGTTAATATAGCTGAACAGTGGGGAATCTCTTATTGATGATCTATTCTGAGGATAGATCATCAATAAAAATGAGCTGGAAAGCTCCTTAAAGGGGTTTTCCAGACAAAAAATGTTTAAAAAAAAAAAAAAAGTCTGTTAGTGCTATTAATGGGTTAATAAATGCACCCATATACCTTTAGCCGTGTTTTGAGTGATTTCCTGGTATCTTCCACATTTGTTTACATGATTCAGTTTCCTGGTATGTAACTTCCATACTAACCCCTCTCACCTTAATTCCCCCCCTCCTTCCTCTCTCATTCCCTCCCTTCCATACATACCCTCCCTGTCTCTCTAGCTATCCCGCCCACTATTGGCCCTTCCCTACCTACTCAGCCCAACCCCAACCCCATTATACAGTACAGACCAAAAGTTTGGACACACCTTCTCATTCTAAGAGTTTTCTGTATTTTCATGACTATAAAAATTGTAGATTCACACTGAAGGCATCAAAACTATGAATTAACACGTGTGGAATTATATACTTAACAAAAAAGTGTGAAACAACTGAAAATATGTCTTATATTCTAGGTTCTTCAAAGTAGCCACCTTTTGCTTTGATTACTGCTTTGCACACTCTTGGCATTTTCTTGATGAGCTTCAAGAGGTAGTCGCCTGAAATGGTCTTCCAACAGTCTTGAAGGAGTTCCCAGAGATGCTTAGCACTTATTGGCCCTTTTGCCTTCACTCTGCGGTCCAGCTCATCCCAAACCATCTCAGGTCTGGTGACTGTGGAGGCCAGGTCATCTGGCGTAGCACCCCATCACTCTCCTTCTTGGTCAAATAGCCCTTACACAGTCTGGAGGTGTGTTTGGGGTCATTGTCCTGTTGAAAAATAAATGATGGTCCAACTAAACGCAAACCGGATGGAATAGCATGCCGCTGCAAGATGCTGTGGTAACCATGCTGGTTCAGTATTCCTTCAATTTTGAATAAATCCCCAACGGTATCACCAGCAAAGCACCCCCACACCATCACACCTCTTCCTCCATGCTTCACGGTGGGAACCAGGCATGTAGAAGAATCCATTCGTTCACCTTTTCTGTGTCGCAGTAGTAGTGACGATCTGTTTCCGGAAATGGGGAAATGGATCATCACCAGATAATCAGAAAATGTCCCTGGGGCGATCACATGACCGCCCCAGTGATATGGGTGAATATACATTTTTAATTAGGGTGGGTTCACACCTGCGCTTGCTATCCGTCCGTTGCCAATCCAGTGAAAATCTCTGCGAACTGGATTGGCATCAGATACAGACCGGCCAGCGACGCATTGGTTAAAAACTCATTCATTTGAATGGGTTTTTAAAGCAATGCGCGGGTGTGCGCTTACACTCTCTGCGCTGCGAATCCTTTTTTTCGTCGGAAACAAAGTCGGACATGCAGGACTTCGTTTCAGACGAATGGCAAACGGCTTTCGCAGCGCAGTGGGTGTAAGCGCACACCCGCACATTGCTTTAAAAACCCATTCATTTGAATGGGTTTTTTAACCAATGCGTGGCTGACTGGGCTGTATACGATGCCAATCCAGTTCGCCGAGATTTTCACTGGATTGGCAACGGACGGATAGCAACCGCAGGTGTGAACCCACGTCTTAATGTTATTTAGAAAGTAGGGAGGGAGGAGGGTGTTTAGAATGTTGTAGGGATTTCAATTTATCTTGGACAACCCCTTTAAGGCTAAGGACCCACGTAGCGACCCGCAGCAAAAAAGTGCTGCGGGAAAAACCGCTGTGTCAATGCATCACGTTTCTTCCCGTAGTGGTTTCCACAGAAAGTTTGCAGAGGATTCCTCTGTGGACTTTCTGCTTCAATTATATCTAAATTGCCAGCACATGTCCGTAGGTCGGCGATTTCCAAAACCACGACTGTTTTGGAAATCGCAGTGTGTCTCTACTTCGCATATTTTGCCGTAAAATAGGGATGGGATGAAGATTTTCGCCACGGTAAAAAAAACCCGGCATTTTACGGTTCCTTCAAAGTGGATGGGATTCTGGAAAATCCCATCCACATATTGCAGAAAAATACGTGCAGCGGACATGCTGGGTTTTCCAAAACCATTGCGATTTTAGAAATTGCAGCATGGTAATTATACCTACAGAAACACTATAGGTATAGTGGAAGCAGAAAGTCCGCAGAGGAAACCTCGGTGGACCTTCTGTGAAAAGCTCTGCAGGAAAAATCACAATGTGTTACTGCCATGGCTTCCGCCCCTGCGCTTTTCACAGAGCCGCTTTTTTGCTGCAGCCTGCTACATGGACCCAAGTGCCTCCTTAATTAAATTAATTGCCCCCTCATGACAAATACTGCACCTCTAATGACCCCTTATATCAATGACCACCCCCCTTATGTTCATAATGCCTCCTAATATAAATGATGCCCCCTAATGGCCCCTTCTATAAATAACCTGCCCCCTTGTATTCATAATGCCCCCTATAACCCGTATATAAATGACCCCCTTATGTTCATAATGCCCCCTCCCTTATAGTTATAATTCCCCCTCCTAACAACCCCTTATACTATTAAAATACCCACAGCTAAGCTAAAGCAAAACAAAACAAAACAAAACAAAAAAAAAGAAGTTCTACTCACCTCCCTGCGATCCTTTCATGAATGGAGCTGCCGCCTCCTCCCTATCCACGCACAGGACGTCTGTGTCTCAGTGCAGGAGGCACGATGTTGTGACGTCATCGCACCCGCCTGTTCCCAGAAGCAGACGTCTGTTTGTGTTCTCGTTGTCTTGTAAACCGCAGGCCTCATGTGGCTTGCAGTTTCCAAGACAGCCAAGGTGCAGGAAGCGTTTTAACTCAAATCGTTGTCTGCAGACACCGATCTAGTTAAAAGTAAAAGATGTATTAATGGTGTCCCCGGGGTGGGCCCCACAGAGTCAGTGGGCCCGGGGCAGCCGCCCCCTCTGCCCCACCGCTAGCTACGCCACTGTGTCCCACGGTCCCAATTGGCATGTCCCGGTTTCAACTTATCTACGTCTGGAGGATGCAGATGAGTTGAATACAATGTTGAATGAAGCGGGAGCCGTCCGCAGACAGCTCCTGCTTCACCACTGTGCTCCCCGTGTGCTCTGGCCCCGGGAGCTGTAGACGCGATGTGATGACGTCCCAGATGAGCTCCCAGAACACTTTGTGACTGAGACTGCAGACTGAGCAGCAGGGGAGTATCAGTGTTTTTTATGTTAAACTTTGGGTG